>CM028345.1:9018596-9658316 GCA_016618105.1 Dendrobium huoshanense | reverse complement strand
ACAATTTTTAGAAGTTTTAAAGGCTTAATTAAGGGTTTAAGACTTAGAAAATTAATTAGGGAACCTAATGACCTCAAAAATCAGTGAAAATTTCTCTAGGGGCTAAGGGTGTCACTAAGTTCAAATGTTCAAAGTTTCAACTCAAGGGGAAGTGAATCCTAATTATTGAAATTTTTCTAAGTTTTCTACTCAAAGTTCCTAATTATTGTCCTTAATTGTGTCACTAGTTTTGAATAGGTTTAAATCAAAGTTCCTCTAACCCTTTGAATAAACATGGCATGCATACACAAATAGCAAGCAAACAAGTCCTTAGATCTAGGAGAACCTAGGCTAGGTGGTGTGTGTACCTTAAGCATGCAATTAACAAAATAAAAGTTGACTAGTTAAGGGGTTAACCAATGAACAATTGAAATAATTGCTAATTAATTAACCATCATTCCCCATTAATTTTGTTCAAGTATGCTTAATCAAAGTTTAAAATCTCAAAGGATTTCTCATGATTTAATTATCTAAGTAAATATAATTTTTAAAATAGATGTCATAATGTATATGTATACTTAAGTATATATATATATATATATATATATATATATATATATATATATATATATATATATATAATATATAGTTTAAAAATAAGGTAATTAGAATAATAATAATTTTAGTTTGAGAAATCCTCTAATTTATATAAGACACTCTAAAATTAGAGCTTAAATCTTAGTCAATATTTAATTTAGTATTTAAATATAAATTTACTATTTATTTAACTAAATAGTTTTTTTTTTTTTTAAAAAGAATCTAAAATATTTTTAAATATTAAAGGGTTAATTAAAATATTATATTTTAAAATACCCCTTTTTTTATAATCTGAAATGAGTTTCAAAATAAATTACTTTGAAATTATTAATTAATTTGGCTTATTTTGATTAATTATTAATAAAAAAAAACTAAACTTTAAATATTTCAAAATTATTTAAGATATATTAAGTATTTCAAAGTAAATTTAATTTCATTTGAAAGGTTTTAAAATTCTGAAGATTTTGATATTTTAAAATTAATTTTTGGATTTATAAATAATTTTTAATTAATTTTCAAAGTTTCTGTAATTAAATAGCCTTAATTTGAAATTAAACTCGCTTAATTAAAACGGCGGCTGTTAGTGGGACAGCTGGCGCGTTTTGGTTCGGCCAGCCAAAACGCGGCGACGGCGGAGTGCCACGTGGACGGCGGCGGTCATCCACGCGTCGGCTGCAGAGCGCGGGACGCGGTTTCACTTAACCACGTCAGCCGGCGCTGCGGACCGTTCGATTGAACGCCTGAGTCGTTCAACGGCGGGGATCAAATCCCGCTGTCCGATCCGATTGAGCAAGATCCAACAGCGGAGAGTTCATCCCGCGGTTTTGAACGGGCGGTCAGGATCGAGCCGGACCGCAGCTTGGGCCACGGGATCGAGTACACGCTTGATCAATGGGTGGAATGGCGCGATCAGATCCGTTGATCGAGAGATCAACGGACCAGATAGGGCTCAGTTCATGCAGCCAGCAAACCGAACCCTAGAACCCATTCTTTGACTCGTTCTCTTGATCCAGTGAATCAAATGAGTTAAAATTTTAAACTTAGATTCCCTAAGTGAAGAGAATCAATGGGGGATAATTTATTTTACTTAAAACGAGCTTAATAAAAAGCTAATTAAACTGGTGTCCCTAGAACTAGGGTTTGAGTTTTTCACCTTGATTTTGGACGAATTAAACCGTTTATGGATTTGTTGCACTTGTAGACTGTCCACGCTCCTTTTTGTAGAAGAATCCACGGCTTGAAAGCTCATGGATTGGTTGCTAGCTTCCCTTGAACGGATTTGAGCTAGGATCGCCGGGATCTCGCCGGAAAAGGCCTTTGACCGGAGGGATTTCGGTGGGAGAGTGTTGAGAGATGTCTGGGGATCTCAATGGAACAGGGGACAGGACTTGAGAGGGCTTGAGTAGTGAGAGACGGTTAGGGTTAGAGTGTATGGCATTAAGGCCTTTTTTCCCTATTCAAACGCCCCCAGGCCAAATGGATGGCTGGGATTGACTCACCAGGTCCTCAGATGTTGCCAAGTGTCCCTGGGACAGCCAGAAGGCTGACCCAAAGGCTGGGCACGCCTCACTCCTATTGGGCGGCTTTGGGATGAGTGGGAGGGAACATTGCCTAAATAGCCTAAGCCAAGCCCTTGGAGCAGCTTAAGACAGGATTAGTTAGGGAAATAAAGCAAAAGGAGGCTTTTAGGCATGTGATATAGGGAGGAAATAGGGCTTTGACCATGAAAATAGGGTTTAAGGGGGGAATTGACCACTTTGACCGGTCAACTGGTCAATGGTTGCTGATGTGGCATGAAGGGAAGTAGGAGCAGCCAATGGGAGAGCTTCCAAGCCTAATCTCACACTCCTTGAAGTTAAATAGAAGGTTTGACCAATTCAAGGAGGGATTTAGGGCTTTGTTGACTTGGTTTGACCAGTCAACCAGGTCAAAATTGATGATGTGGCACTTGAGGAAAAAGAGGGATATTTGGAGTAATTCAATCAAGGGTCAAAGGTCAAAGTCAAGGCTTGGTAGGAATAGGAGCAAACACCACCAAGTTTTGACCTAGAATTGAGGGTTGACTTAGTCAAACCAAGTTGGGTTGAGCTCAAAATAGGTTTAGAAATGTTCAAGGCTTTGAATAGAATGATTTCAAGGGATTGGAGATATTGACGTGGTTAAACGGGCTGGAATGGTTCATTTGAAACCTTAAGGGTTCATTGGGTCAAACCATGTTGACTGAGTCAACTAGGTTGACCCAATGGGTGAGTCTGGGCTGGACAGGTTTGAAAAGGCATTTGAAGACCATTGAGGGTGGTTCCTAGGTCTGGGGAGGTCAAACTGATCAAAATCTCTATTTGAGCCCCTAAGGGCCTGTTTGGTCAACCTGGGTTGACTTGGTCAACCAGGTTGACCCAGGGTCTGGGTTTGGGCTCAACAGGTTTGAAATTATATTTTAAGACCAATGGAAGTGGTTGGATGACCTAGAGAGGTTATTTGGGTCAAAACACCTATTTGGACCCTTAAAGGGCCTCTTGGGTCAAACCAGTTGACTTGGCCAACCAGGTTGACTCAAGGGTTGGAAATAGGTTCAAAATATTTGGAATGACATTTGGAATTTGTTGGAGGTGGTTGCATCCCATTTGGAGCTCATTTGGTTTGAAATCCCTATTTGAGCCCCATAGGGGTACTTTGGTCAATTTTGACCTATTGGTCAACTATGATCAGAAATGGGTCTGAAAAATGCAGTTTACTGCTCAATGGGTTAAAATCAAGGGTCTGGAAGTGATTGGAAGCTTGGATAAGGGTTCCAAGGTCAGGATCTCAAAGTGGTCATGCTCAGTGGCATAGGCTGTAAATATTTGAAGGTTTCACAGCCTTTGGATTTTAATTCAAATTCTGGGGTTAGAGACCTCAGAATGAGCTCAAAGTTGGAGGGTAACCTCTAGAGACATGTCTTATCACTTTGCAAGTGATAGACCCTGAATCAGAGGCCATTTGACTGGGTTTTGAAATGTTTGAAAAATCTCTGAAAAGGGTGTTTAGGACAGGGCCTTAAAGGTTTGAATTTGAGTTTAAACTTCTGGATTTGGAATGGATTTTAAGTTTGAATGATTAGTATTGAAGTATCCAAATCATTTACAATCATTTGATGATTGTTAATGAATGGATGGGGTCAAAGCTAGATTGAAGTTTGGATCAAAGTCTAAGTTGAAGGTTGAATTGTCAAATTGATTGGATCAAAGTTTGGATATGTTTGAAATTTGAATTGATTTGGATTTAAATTGGATGGAGTTTGAGATTCAAATTGATCACAAGTAGGAATCAAATTGAAATTGGAGTGGATTAAATATAGGAATTGATTTAAAATTGAGGTTGATCAAGGGTGGAGATTGATTTGAAATTGGAGTGATTTTGAGATCTAGAAGAGTTCTAAGATCTAGGATTTAAGGGAATCCTAGGTTCTAGAATAAGCTCTAAGGTCTTGGATCTAGAAGGATCCTAAGGTCTAGAGTGGATCCTAGGGTCTAGGATTAAATCTGGATTTTGGATGGGTCTTAGTGACCTCATACAAAAATGAGGTCAACAAATATCATCAATATAAATTTGGGAAATTACTAAGTCATCTCCTACCTTTTTTAGAAATAGGGTGGTGCCTACGCTCCCATTAATAATGGGTCTTTCTAGTAGAAATGTCCTAAGCCTTTAATACCCTGCACGATGCTTACTTAAGTCCTTATAATGCCTTTTTTAATTTGAACACATGAATTAGAAATTATGAATTTTCAAATCATAAGGGTTGTTTAACATACACATCTTATTTTATCACCCTATTTATAAAGGCAATCTTAACATCCATTTGGTATAATTTGAATCGCTTAAAACAAGCAAAAGCTAGTTGCACACTAATGGCTTCAAGTCTAGCTACATGAGCAAAGGTCTCTTTAAAATCAATTCCTTATATCTAGTTATACTCCTTAGCCACAAATCTTTCTTTGTTTCTAACCGTTACACCATAATCATTCATTTTGTTTTTAAAAATCCATTTAGTTGCAACCACACTCTAATTCTTAACTCTTTCAATAAGTTCCCTAACATCATTTCTTATAAATTGATTTAACTCTCTTGCATGTCTAGTATCCATAATTCATCAGCTAGGGCTTAATTTATGTTGGTGGGTTCACTCATTGAAATACAGATAGAGTGGTTTACTTCTTTTATAAGTCCATGCCTAGTTCTAACACCTTTAAATGGGACTCTTAAGATCAATTCTTATGGATGACTTGAAGAATATTTCTATTCTCTAGGCAATTTGTTTTTAGGTTATACCATTCCTCCAAATTTATAGAATCTAATCATTTGATCACTTCAATAAACTCTTCTTCTTCTTCTACCTTAGACTCTCCAGAATTATTAGATCAATAAATATAAGATGAGTGGTCTTCTCTACTACTGGTGTTGTTTTATTAAAAACTTTGCTGGATTTTTAAATATTTAAGTTACCTAGGAACAGTCATTCATCAAATTTAGGGTCAAACTTTTGTAGTAGAGATTTCCCATTATTTAGAATAAACACTTTACAACTAAAGACATAAGGGTAAGAAAGGTTGGGTGTCATACCCTTCAGGATTTTATAGGATGTCTTGTTCAGCTTGGATCTAATATTTACCCTATTTAGAACACAACAGACTTTATTGACTATTTTTGCCAAAACAATATTTTCAAAGTGAGTATTTAGCAAACATGACTCTAGTGGCTTCAACTAGATTCCAATTCTTTCTTTAAATAATTTTGTTCTATCGAGGGGTGAAATTTTGAGTAGGCTATTAGACATAATAAGATTGTCCCAAGGCTAATGAAGAGGGGGGGGGGGGGGGGGGGGGGGGGGGGGGGTTGAATTGGTAATTTAAAAATTCTCTTAGATTTTGGAAAACCAATTTAAGATATTTGACATAATGATAGATTTTCACAAAAGATTACTCAACCAAAATAATTTAAAGTGAACAAAAAAAAAATAGTAACAAGTAAAATAATAGAAGAACACCAAATTTTTTTTAGTGGTTCGATACAACTAGATACACATCCACTCTGTGAAGATTGAATCTTAAGGTATTGCATTAAATCAAAGTGACTATTCTTTTTCCCTCATAGCAAGGTAGAGAAGCCCTTAGAAACCTCTCTCCCACTAACTCGGTGCAGCCGAGTACTAACGCTTTTTCTTACCCTCCTAGTGATGATAGAGTACCAACATCATTTCTCACCCTCGTGGAGATGGTAGAGTACCAACATCCTTTCTCACCCTACTTGTGATGATAAAGTACCAATATACTTTAACATCCTTTTGGTGATAGTAGAGTACTATGATCTTCTTTAAAAATCTTCTCTCAAGATCCTTTAAGGAATTTTTGAAGAATTTTGTAGAATAAACAAGAGATCCCTACCATTGGACAACCTTGTGAATCCCCTCACAATTTCCTCTTATAAGATTTCTATCTCTTTGCTCCTAAAACACTCTCCAAACACTCTCCTTATCCACACGTAAGAGAAATTCTAGCAAGATATGTAGTGTCAATTTTTTGGACACTTATATATGAAAGATAAGAAAAACCATCTAGAAAACTAAAAATTTCAAATGGAATGTACTTATATCATATAGTATGATCGCATATCATCTGTATGAACAGTTCAAAAAGTCATGTATGATCCTAATTTTGTACTTTATTAGTCGTCTATAGGAACTAATATTGCATTGTACAAATAATAAAAAAATGAATAAATTCCTCTGGTATGATCCTTTACAAACCTCCTTTTGTACATTGTGAGTCATCTATACAAACCCCAATTCACATAGTACAAATAATTCAAACAAATTACGCTTCATTTGGTATGAACATGGATGACTCCATTTAGTACTTTATAAGTCATCTGTATGAACCCTACTTCATACAGTATGAATAGTTCAAAAGAATAATGTGTTCATACGGGATGAACTGGTACACCCTCAATTCATACTTTGGAAGTAGTATGTAATAACATTATTTCATACAGTACAAACAATTCTAAAAATGATGTGTCTGTATGGGATGAACAGGCATGCACCTATTTCATACTCTGCAAGTCATGTCAATGAATATATATCATATAATACAAATAGTTTAAAAAAAAATTCATAGCATGATTTGTTAACTTCATTTTTAAGGAAATACCATGATAAATCATTTAGTACAGTTTAAAATAGAACAATACATTTAAAAAAAAATAATTAAGTTTTGACTCACTCTCCCAGTGTGTGTGTGTATAGTGACCTAATTACAATCACAATCTCTCAGACTCAAGAATTTTAGAAAATTTATAATCTTCATTACATGAAACCCTAATCTACTATGCCTTGAAGTCTTTGTTAGTCTTGAGTATTATTTTTATGAATTGTTAATACACACAAATAATAATATGAAAACATATCCAATGTATGGTAGGATAACAAGTAATAAAAAAAAGTAATATTTCGGTATCATAAAAAATTCGATTATATTAAACTTAGTTTTGAAATCTAAGTTGCAAGAAGCTAAAAAATTTAGAATTCCTCTCATTAAGTCTTTTTAGGTAATTTTCCTAAGGTTTTTTATGCTTGCATGACAAAATCTCCTAACCCACAACTAGGATTAATCAACAATAGTTTTTAGGCATTTAAACAATATTAATTCTTTTTCCTTGCAGTACATTATTTCCATTTAAGCTAATCATGCAGCTGGTAGACAAAAATTTAATGGTAACTCCTTTATCACAAAGTTGGCTTATGCTAAGCAGATTATAATTTAAGGCATCTACTAGTAAAACATTTTCAATAATAAAATTCTTGGTGTTGTAAAGTATACCTGATCCAACCACTCTCTTAGCACTATTATCTTTAAGTGTTACCTTGCCTCCTACTATGGTCTCCAGTGAAATGAATTGATCTAAACTCCTGTCATGTGCCTTAAATATCCACTATCCAGGTACCACAAGTTCTCATGAGGTCTTCATTGAGAGTATCCCTATAAAATCATCATATGTTAAATTTGGGTGCCCAAACAAGTTTGGGTCCCATATGATGGAATGAAGAGTAAAATTCATGCATGTTATGATGTTAATTTTGAAGTTTTGGTCTCCACACCAAATGTGTTCTATGATGAATAGTTCAAGTGTGGGAGATGTATTTTAGTATGCCATAAGAAAAGCATCTAACACAAGGAAAAGGATTTCCTAATCTATTTGGTTTATGATGACTTTTCCTAGGTTTAAATAATGCATGTTGATGTGATAGAATATAAAACTCTTCAAGTGATAGTGGTTTTTTATTTTCTTTGAAAGCATTTACTTCAATTTGTAAAAATTGATTTCCACTATTAAATATCGAATTTTCAATTTTAATGCGTGCTCACTATTATCTAATTTAGATGAAAGAATTTATAATCTCATGTATGCAGTTTCTAATTTAACATGTGATATTTTTGAAGGAATCATGTAACTCAAATAATTTAAAATTTTACTTGCTCAAAATGTCAAATTCATCTAACAAAGCCATGTGATTACTATTCTAAGTGGAGTGATCTTTTCTAAACAATTTATGCTCTTTTTATAGAATTGAAAACACAAATTTATGGCTAACATGTGATTTTTTGAGTTTCCTGTATGCAAAATGAAAATTTTAAGATACTTTAAATAATTGATCATAGTTAAGCTCACATATCTCCAAGATGATCATCCACCATTAAGCATAGGCTGGTTACCTCCTCTTTTGCTTCAGGTTTAGAGGATTATGATGTTGAATCTGCCCAGAAAGCTTTTTAAGTCCTTCTCTTTCCCTTTTTGAGTTTAGCTTTTTCTTCACCCTTCTCCTTTCTTGCGTGATCATTAAGAGTTAGAAAATTAAACTTTAGGTGCCCTAGCTTCTTGCATTCAAAACATATGACATTAGAAGAAATTTTAGATATTTTACCAATCTTACCTTTGTTCCATTTTTGTTGACATTTTTGCTTTCTCTTTAAATGGCTCTTGAATTGTCTAGTCATCAGGGCAATGTCATCATCATCTTGTCTAAAAGGGTCACCATCAAAATTATTAGCCTTTTAGTCTATAGTTTTCTCTTTTCTCCTTTCACTTGCATCAAGCTGCCTTTGACTCACTCCTTTCTTATAGAAAATGAGAGATCTAAGTAATTTTTCTATGGATTAAACATTTAGATATTTAGATTCAGTAATGGCAGCTATTTTTGCATCGTAGGAAGACTGTAAGAAATGAAGAATTTTATCAACTTTTTCATAGTTTATAAGTTATATTAATAAGGCACGTAGTGAAATAACAATAAAAGTAAACCTAATATACATTTTAGAAATATATTAGTTAGGTTTTATGCAAAAAGGATCATAATCATGAAGAAGAATGTTTAGATTAGATTGCTTTACTTCCTTTGTTCCTTCATATGTAATACAAAGTTTATCCCTTATCTCTTTAATAGTTGAACAAGTAAAAACACGCATATAATCCTATGATTTTAAAGCAGAGAAAAAAATAGTTGAAACATTTGGCAGTTAGTTGGGCTAAATCACTATCATTAGTAGTCCATTCAAAAAAAGGTATTTCATTTATAATGCCATTTAATAAATGAAAAGTTGTAGAATAACCATCCAGTACTAGCATCCACAAGTGATAATCAATTAATTATAGAAAGGTGGGCATCCCAATTTTTAAAAATGAAAGAGAATGCTATCAAATTGAGGTGGTCTGGTGATTGAGTATCCTTCTGCAATGTTACAATCACCAAAGATAGCCATGAATCTTTTTTCAAAAGTTTTCAAAAACATAATTTATGAATCAGCTCTGATACCACTTAAAAGTTTGTGAGGGTTGTTAAACTCTAAAGAACTAGTACCAAGGCTAACCAAGAGGGGGGGGGGGGGGGGGAAGGGAATTGGTTATTTACAAATTTCCTTAACAAAAAGGAAAATAATTTTCAAATATTTTAAAACAAATAATTTATGTGAAAGCAATAGTAATTTCACAATAACAAAAATCAGAAATTTTGACTGTAGAACAAATCACAAAATAATGTGAAAATTAAATGTGAAAAAGTAACTATAAAGAATACACCATATTTATTGTGATTAAATGAACTTGACGTATGTCCACTCCCCTTCTTTTACCCCCACACCAAGGCAGAGAATCCCTTATTAAATCTTTCCACTAACCCAATGATGTAGAGTGTCGTGAATCCTTTTTCTCCTTCCTCTATTACAAAGAATCTCATAATCCTTTCAATCCATCCTTGAGTAGGAAAAGAACCTTGAAACCATTTTGCTCCCACTTAGAGTAGGCATAGAACCTTGGAATCCTTTTTCACTCTCTTGGTGAAGGTAGATAACTAAGATCTAATGCTGACAAAGATCTATTCACTTCAAGTATTTCTACATATCATCTAATATTATTATGCGATCATCCGTGATAATTTGTTCAAGTTACTATATTGATCATCTAGTATAACATGAGACAATGTGTGGTGATTTGTATATCATCCCGCAAACCTCTCGGGACATCAAGTATGATATCCTAGATGATTAGAAGATAATTATTATTTTCTTCTTGGATGATAGGGGATCATCACAAGAAATATAATAGAATTTTCAGTATAATCTAATCAGATCTTTCAATATGATCAAAGTAGATCATTATGTATGATCTGATCAAGCAATCTAACCATAAACAATCTCCTAATCACATGATAAATTTAGGTATGATTGTCATAAATCTTCCAGGTTGATGCATATCATCCTGTACGATTACAACTAAATTTAAAAATTAAAATATTATCTAAATTATGATTGCAATTTTTTTTCACACACTGAGATGATCATCCTGTATGATATGGATCGTATAATATAATTAGTTTAATCACTATGTTTTTTGTTTTTATTTTATTTTCTTGGATAAACCTATGGAGGGGCCTATGCATTTATTAAGGAAAAGATTACTAAGTCTTTAAAGTGACTTTAAGCTCAATAATGCTCATAAGAGTTACAAAAAGAAAGAAAAATAAAACACAAGAGCTTGAGCTCCCTACTATGCAAAAGTTTAATGTTACCTAGGTACAATCTACAATACACAGGAAAGAGCACCAAAAAAGGGAACAAACAAAAAAATAGCCACCAGCTCCTCCTTCCCTTCCAAATTGCCACTACTTTGAAAACCTACTAAGAAAATCATGAAAAAATGGGTGATAAAAAATATGGAAATTACATAAATGATACCAAAAAATGATAGGGTGTTAATCCAAATAACTATCCATAAAACATGTAGTATATACAAAAGAAAAGATACTCAGCCTCCAAACAAAAGCCTTATAACACTTAGCAACATCACTCACAATGAAATGAGAAAACACTATCCAACTATTAGCTAAGCAACCCTGAACCATAACAACAATCCCACAAGAAGTTTACTATTGGCCATAATCTACAATGGCATGGAAACAGGAAACCAAAATAGTTTGGATACATAACTAGTTCACATCCAACTTAAGATAGATAGTAATAGCCTCAGGTAAAATGTAGCAAAATAAAACCCCAAACTTCTTCATGAAATACCCAATCCAAACAAACCAATAGTATGTCCACAGCCAAACAATGTAACAAGAAAATTAGCTAACCAGGCAAAAAATAGTTAGAACCATAATTGCTAGCAAAACCACATCCCAAGTGCTAATCCAGTCTAAATCTACCCAAACTAAGAACAAAGGAACCATGACCAAAGATATAAAAAATACTTTATAAGCCAAGTATAAAATCATGAAACCAGGTAAACCCAGAAAGAGATGAAGAGCACAAGTGCAAAAAATGCAATCCTAATGAAACTTGAAAAAGCAAAAGTAGAGTGGATTCAAGGAACTACTGCTAGCAAATCCCCAACAATTCCAAGCGATAATATATAATAAAGTAGCTCAAACTAGAAACCCCTATAGAGAGAAATCCTAATGCCAAGAAGCCTAGGAATAGATGAGCAACATAGGGGAAAAAGGATGGAAAGAAAACTGAACCAAATAAGATAAGTGTTATGGATAAAAGGGGAATAACCTCCAGCATGCACTGTAAAAGGCAACCCCTACACAAAAATCTAGAAGAGCCACAAGCACCAGCCAAAACCAAAAACTAAAGTCTAAAATAGAGAAGACAAATTTTTCCTAATCTTAAAATCCTTATAAGGAAGCAATTAAGTTGGAGGCAAAAAAACTCAGGAAGATAGTCCAAATTACACCCAAAATATGCAAAAAAATTAACATAAGCATTCGCCTCCCTATACAAATGAGACAGGGAGGAATTAAAAAAAAATCAATAACTGCTAAATCCATAACATGATAAAAAAGATTCATATTACACATATTATCATCAGCGTTAGTTAAGCAATGAATACTATAAATAGCATCAACTTCAATCCAAATGTTACAAAAACCAAGAGATATATATAATCTAAGCCCATGATGAATACTCGAAAGCTTAGCAAAATTAATAGTACATTTATGTAAAGGGTCCAAAAAATCCATAATAACAACCCTATAAGCATCCCTAATAATCCCACCACAACTTGAGATGGAACCTCTGACAACACCATCCACATTGAGCTTATAGGTATTATTAGGGGGTTTGATCCTGTAAATAGTCCTAGGTTCAATAGAAGAATGATAACCCTCCAACATGATGCCCAAATAAGATGCCATAAAGAAATAATTCTTACAATTCTTGATACAGAGCCGATTATCAAAAAAAAGCCGTAGAACCTTATCTTAACATTCTTAAAAATATTATGATGGTTCATATTAATACTACTGAAAATAGAATTATTTCTATCCAACTTTAAATATAACAAAATAAGAGAGTGAATAACATTTTTTATGCGACCTTTAGACTTATTGAACCAAGAGTTAAGCATAGCATTAACAGTCAACTTAGCATTAAAATAATTTTAATCTAAATTTATCATCAAAATACATCCATATTTTAATAGCTATAGGAGTATTATAATGATGCATGTGTTTTTAATCTGATTTTATGGAATAAACTTTTGATTATAACAAACATTCATGATTTTCTATGACTACCTTGCCTAATAAATTTTCAGGTCCGCAAAATCAAGTACAACTCAAGCCAAGACCAAGATTGGGTATATTAAGTCTGACTCAGTATGAAATTTTTCCTTTCCTGAATCTTTTTGTAATCAAAGTGGTTCCTGATGCTAAGTAACTTTGGACACACACACACTTGGAGATTTTTTATTTTAGTACATTGTCCAGGATGATGCCCATATCGGCCAGAATGATCAGACTAAAAATAAAAATTTTCATTAGGGCATCCTTGTTAAGTAGTCATCATTAAGCAAATCATCTTAGACGATCCTTGTATCGGCCAAGACGATAGGCTCAAATAAGAAAGAATTAGCTGCCATATCTATTTAGGTATTATTTATTTTTGGACATCATCAAGGATGATCCATTACATTGGCCTGGATGATGCAATACAATTATGCCTAAATTAATCTAATAATTAAGGAAAGAAATTAAGGCCTGATTGATACGATCACATAATCCCAGTTGATTGCAGAATCAGCCAGAGAGATCAGTTCAAAAAACCTTAGTTGCTCCTGGACGATCAACTTCGGCCAGCTCTTATTCAGAGCAATGTTTTGGATGATTTCCCTCAATTTTGAACTAATCGTCCAGGATGACCATGAGATCAGCCCAGATGATCAAAGGTATTTTGGGATCGTACAGACTTCTTTTCAGAGCGATGGCCTGGCCGAAATTTTATGATTTGAACTAATCATAAAGGATAATATCTTATTGTCCTAGATGATATGAACAAATTTCTTCTATTTTTCTCAGATCGTCCAAGATGATTAGGCTTAAATTGCACTAATTATACATGACAATATTTGTATCATCCTAGATAATAAATTCGGTTCTTGAAAATCTATTTAAAGGACTCATGTTTTCTCAAGTAGAGACATCTTTTATTGCTATCTTGAACTGAGAGAGCTTAGAGGAGAGGGACAGAGAGGGAGAGAGAGAGAGGATTTTGTGAGGGGGAGCTTGTGAGGGAGTTTTACTCCAAGCATCATTCCACTTCTTCTTATTCCACCTTCATCCCTTATCCTTGAAGGGTTGAGAGAGGTCTTCTTTAGCAATCGATCAAGGTTGTCTGCTTACTTCAGGAGGAAGCAAAAGGAGTTGGGTTGTCTGCCTCACCTAGGTTGGTGGAAAGGAGGTTTGTAAAGGCTTCTCTGCCTTGCTATCAAAGTAAAAGGAGAGTCACTGTGTTTTAGTGCAATACCCAAAGGGCACCTTCGGGAGAGGACGTAGGTCGAGTTGACAGAACCACTATAAATCTCTATGCTCTTTTCTACTATTTATTTTCGCATTTAATTTTTTGCAATTTGATTTCTGTGGTGATTTGTGTTTGTTATTTTTTTTGTAAGATATTTTTAAAATACCAATTCACCCCTTACTCCTCTTGGTTAGCAATTGGCAAGTTCATAAGGGCTTAACATCCCTAACAAACTTTCACATGGTATTAGAGCTGGATTCATAAAAATAAAGTTTGAAAACTTTTTGAATTTTGGTCCATGGCTAAAAATGGTAATTGTAATACTGCGGAAGGGTATTCTATTACTTGCCCACCTTTATTTGACAATATTCATTTTGATTTTTGAAAAACTTCCATGTCTATATTTTTATAATCGATTGACTATCGCATGTGGATGCTTGCTAAAGAAGGTTATACACCACCTTTTTTGTGAACTTAATGGAACTAAAATTGAAGTTCCTTTTACTGAATGGACATTAGATGAAAAAAATTTAGCACAACTTAATGCAAAATGCTTGAACTATTTTTTCTATGCTTTAAAATCTGAAGATTACATGTGTCTTTCAACTTGTTCTGCTGGTAAAGAGATTTGAGAAAAATTGTGTATTACTTATAAAAGAACTAATGAAGTTAAGCAATCTCGACTGAATATTTTGTTGCATGATTACAAATTTTTTCATATGAAATCTTCTGAATCAATTTCTAAAATGTATACAAGCTTTACTCTAATCGTTACTTCTTTACATGCCTTTGGAAGAGAACTCACTAACTATGAAAAAGTAAATAAAATCTTAAGATGCTTGCCTTCCTCTTTTGATGCAAAAATTACTACAATTACTGAAACTAAAGATTTAAATTCCTATTCAATTGATAACTTACTTGACTCACTCATTGCTTACGAATAAAGGGTGAATCAAAAAAATCTTGATGTAGGTGAGAAAAAGAAAGAGAAAATGGTGGCACTAAAGTCCAATGACACCGACACTGATTCTGCCGGGTCTGAAAGTGATGATGTTGCCTTAATCATAAGGCAATTCAAAAGCTTTCTAAGGAAGAAGCAAAATAATCATCAAAAGTGGAACAAAGGTAAGGGAAATAAAAATTTTAAGAGTTGTTATGATATGATTTATTTCGAATGCAGGAAGCCAGGATATGTTAAAGTTGGTTGACCTATACTTAAAACTCATCCTAGTAAGAAAAGGGTGAGGAGAAACCACAGACTCTAAAATAAACTCATTCAAAACACACAAAAATCACAAAATAAAAACAAAATTAAAACAAATAAACTAAGAAAACATAAATATTAATGTTGCAAAAACATTTTTATTTAAGCATTCAAATCAATAACACTAAGCCTTGTTCTTAATGTACTAAAGGTATCAAAGGCTAAAGGTTTTGTAAAAATGTCTGCAAGTTGATTTTCAGTTGAAACATGAGTAAGTTCAATTTGTCCCTTGGATACATGATCCCTTATGAAATGATGCCTTATGTCAATGTGTTTGGTTCTAGAATGTTGAATAGGATTTTTGGAAATGCAAATAGCACTAGTATTATCACAATAAATTGGAATAGTGCCTATAGTTAATCCTAAATCAATCAACTATTGTTTTAACCAAAGTACTTATGCCACACAACTTCCTAATGCAATGTATTCTGCTTTTGTAATAGATAGGGCTACTGAATTTTGTTTTCTACTGGACCAAGAAACTAATGAATTTCCAATGAATTGACATGTTCCAGAAGTACTTTTTGTTGAGTCCAGTAATTAGGTTGTTAAGCCTAAGTAAATGTCCCACGGCTACCAAGAGGGGGGTGAATTGGTAGTTTTAAAAATTTTAAACCCTCTTAATGATAAAGTTGAACCGAAATAAAATTTTCTTTTAAAGTTTGTAGAAAAATGTTTTTCAACCACAGAGTTGTTAAAACTGAAATTTAAAGTGCGGAAACGTAAAAGCAATAAAGTAAATGACACCAGATTTATAGTGGTTCGGTCTATAACCATACCTACATCCACTCCTCAGAGGCACCCTCTGAGTATTACACTAATACCACAAAGTGACTCTCCTTTAGCACCCACAGCAAGGCGGAGAAGCCTGTACAAAACACTCTTTTCACCACTACCCGGTGTGGCAGAGAACCGTCATCCTTTTACACACTCCACAGTGCTGGCAGAGAACCGTTGTCCTTTTACACTCTCCTAGTGTGGGCAGAGAACCCTACGGCTGTTCACACTCTCCAAGTGTAGGCAGAGAACCTTCGTCCTTTTACACTCTCCTAGTGTGGGCAGAGAACCCTTCGGCTGTTCACACTCTCCAAGTGTCGGCAGAGAACCGGATCTCCTTGACTGATCTTCTCACAAGAATCTAGAAGAAAGAAAGAAAAGAGTGAAGAAATCCAATTTCACAAGTAGAGACTCTTACCTTAGGAATCCAAGTGAAGCCTTCTCGCTCCAATGGTAGAAATCCTCCTTTGAATGCTCTCTTCCACTCTCTCCTTGGCTATTCTCTCAAGAGGCACGAAGATCAAATGACAAAAAGATTGGGTGGCAGTCTAATTTGGACTATTTATACAAAAGACATGAAAAACCGCCCAAAAACTGCAAGTTTCCAATTCTGTACGCAGTGGATCGTCCTGTACGATCCTGGATCGTCCTGGACGATTTTACTTAAACGATCTGAAATGACCCAATTTGTATATGTGTACGAAATGACTTCGTATAGCTGATCGTCCTGTACGAACTAGGTTCGTCCAGTACGAACGTTTATTACAAGGTCGGTTCTAGAAACTGCTGAAAACTGTTCTAAGTCGGTTAATCGTTTGGACGAAGATATGTTCGTCTGGACGAAACTTTTCCAGAGAGCCGATCATCCTGGACGATTATTTATTTCGTCTGGACGAAAATTTTCCAGAGGACCAATCGCCGCGGACGATAATTCATTTTCGTCTGGACGAAAATTTTCCAGAGAGCTGATCATCCGGTACGATATTTATTTTCGTCGGGACAAAAATTTTCCAGAGGACTGGTCGCCTCGTACGATGATAAAATTCATTTGGATGAAAATTTTACAGAGAACCCATCGTCCGGGACGATAATAAAATTCGTCCTGGACGAATAGGACTTAGAAAAAATTTTCCAAGCAAGTTCCTATTCGTTCCAAGTGCTCTATAGGAGATAACTGACAGATCGTCCAGTACGATAAATATCGTCCTGTACGATCAGTATAGAATTTCAAGATCTCCTTATTTGTGTGTGTGAGATTTTATTCACTCAATTACAATCACTCCCTTTCAAAATTAATTCAAAGAAAAGACAAACTTCAAATAAACAAAATATCTCATGTTGAATTTGATTTGAAGTTTTCGTAGTCTGGAGTCTGATTTTCCTGAAATGTTAGTACACACAAGAGCAAATGCAAATATTCTAAAATTGTTAGGAGATAACTATACATCTGAATAATAATGTTTGGAATCATCAAAACTACATAAGTTGCACAAATATAAATCATTCAAATAGCAACTATTCAAACAATCTCCCCCTTTTTGATGATGGCAAAACAATTATTATTAGTATGGTTTCAAGTTAAAACAAATCTCTTATCTCCTAAACTCCCCCTGAATTTATGAGTACATTAAAATAAGGAGGCATTAAAGAATAATATTTTTGTTTTTCAAAATTTTTAACATAAAAAAAACTTGCAAACAGAACAATCAAAAATAGAAAACACAAACCACAAAAACACTAAACACAAACATAATAATTTCTCCCCCTTTTTGACAGTAACAAAAAGTGAAGAAGAAAAAGACAAGAAATGTAAATAATTATATGAAATTCATTTTTAAAATTTAATCTAAATTGTGATTTGACATAGGGTATGCAATTTTAAACTAAGGATATTAGATCAATCATAGAAATTCATAAAATTTAAGAAGTGATATAACATTGTAAGTAAGAAGAATTTATCAAAGACATGATTCAATTTAGACATTTGACTATTGAAAATCATTACAAGAGAGATGTATAAAACATTCTATATTTCAAAGTTCAATAGAATATAAATGAACATAAGATCAATTTGAATTAAGAGATTGAATGAATTTGGAAAGAAGAGAATTACCTCATGTGGCGCTTTGCGCATCTTTTCAAAGTTTTGGAGCACATTTTTGTGTATTTTTCTTTGGTTGGGCTTATTTTGTGCCTCTTTTTTACTTTGCAAATTTTTGCGAATTCCTTTTGATTTTTGTACATTTGTACAATGTTCAAGAGTAATTTGACCAATTCTTTCCAAAATCTATAATCTAAAATTTCAAATATTTCTAGGTGCATAAATATCATTTGAGCATAGAAATACAAAATAAGAAAACATCAAAATTGCAATAATAATATTAACTTTTATGTAGTCTAAATGAATAGACATGAATTTAAAAGTTCTAATTACAACAAGTTATAAACAAATTATAAATTTAGAAAGTCTAGATTTTCTAATATAGATAATCTCAAATTACATTTGAATTTAAGCACTATGTAGATTAAATAATACTAATGAAATTCACACATATTAACCACATTTCAAAACAAATCTAATAGAAACAAACTTTCATTGATATTAAAGAAACAGATTACAAAAAAAAAATACATTGAACTTAAAAACATAAAAACAAACACATTACACTAAAACCGATAAGATAAAAACAAAACAAACAAAAACAAAAAAAAATACAACAGACAGACATAAAAACAATTTCACTGTTCTGGAGGAGGAGGAGGAATGCCGCCAAAGAGGTTGAAGTAGGAGGCCATCAACATTACATTGGTATTTATTTCATGAACTTCATCTTTAATATTACCAATGTCATGTTGCTGCTGCGTAAGTTGAGCATCAAATTGATCAAACCTTTGATCAATGTGAGTCTCTAGTCTATCAAATCTCTCAATCAGATTCTGGTAATCTGATTGAGAAGCAGAAGCTTGCACTCTTTCTTCTTCTTCTTCTTCTGAAGCACTGGCATGTGCTTTTTCTTTTTCTTTTTCCTCCTTGAAGAGCAATCTGAATGATGCATCGTTATAGTAAACTGGCTCTTTATATTCTTCATCAGGATGCACTATATTGTACTTCTTTTCCAAAATATAAGTAATTAAGTGCCCTAATGAAATGTTCTTCTTCCTCTTCTGATCAGCATGTCCTATTTTTGAAAGCCCATAGATATGATCTATGATGAGTTGGGCTTCATCAATAGGATGTCTTTGCATGATTAAAAAAGTTAGACAAGAAAGAAGAGGAGTAATGTTAATCCTATCACCAGCTTTAGGAATAATTGAGGATCTAAGGATATGCTGGATGATTCGGGCATCTTGGGTCATACCGGAGACTCTAGCAACATGATTGTCAATCGCATTTTCTCTAATTACCCTATTGATTTGAAACCATTTGAAGGAGGTTTCTGACATTAGGGTGTGGGCTCTATATCCCTCAGTTCTTAAGTTTAAAAATGCACCAAGGTCGTGCTTGGTGATCTCAACTTTTTTCTTAAAAACAAAAGAACTAATGATAGAGTGGTCAGAATTGAAACTCATGTTGGCTAGAAAGTAGTGGTAGGTTTGTTTATTGTAGAGATGGATGAGAGAAAGAATGAACTGAAGTTGGGTTGAGGCGAAGAGGTGCAATACCCGAAATTTCAACTCTGTTTGGATAAGAATGCAAGACGGAGTGATTTTTGCAGATGCAAAATGAGGAAAAGATTCCTCATTTGCCTTGGAAAGAAAGTTGTCTGGGGCATTCCTATTTGGTTTCCTCACCAAAACCTTTTGTCTTTTGCTAGAGGAGGCCATTGTTGATTTGATGTAGGAAAGGATTGAAAAAGATGTTTGAAAGTGTGATTGTCAAGTTTGAAAGCCTTCATATTTAAAGAAAAACGATACGTTCGTCCTGGACAAAAATATTCGTCCTGGACGAAAAATTATCGTTCATCTGGACGAAGTAATTTCATACAGACGATCCAATTCGTCCAAAATGTAACGGCTTTTAGTATTCAACACAACTTACGATGCGTCCCTTCGTACAGGCTTTTTGACTTGACCGATCGTACAGACGAAAAACCTTTTGTACAGACGATCAAAAAGTGAATCGTTTTAATGACTCTTGAAAACCGTCCCCTACAATGAACCGACACATGTTCGTCTGGACGAACAAAAATTTCGTACAGACAAAGTTCGTATTAAAAACTGTCTTATCCACTCAACCGCTGCATTCAATCGTCCCGACGTTTGAGAGAGAAAAAATTCATCCTGGACGATCACATATCGTACAGACGATCTAATTAAAAACTGTTCTCAAAACGGTTTAAATTCGCTCAAACTGTTCCTTCACACATCGTCCCGTACGAAAACAATTTCGTCCTGGACGATGTCCTCCAAAAAAAAATTAATTTTAATTTTTTAAATTAAGAAAATCAACAAAAACATTCAAAAACACAGAAAACATAAAACAAAATCATAAATCCAAAAACAATTCATTCAAAAACACACAAAATTCACAAAATCACAAAAACAAAACACAACAAGTATCAATGTTGCAAAGAAATTTTGTTTAAGCATTCAAATCAATAACACCAAGCCTTGTTCTTAAAGTACTGAAGGTATCAAAGGCTAAAGGTTTTGTAAAAATGTCTGCAAGTTGATTTTCAGTTGAAACATGTATGAGTTCAATTTCTCCTTTGGATACATGATCCCTTATGAAATGATGCCTTATATCAATGTGTTTGGTTCTAGAATGTTGAATAGGATTTTTGGAAATGCAAATAGCACTAGTATTGTCACAATAAATTGGAATAGTGCCTATAGTTAATCCTAAATCAATCAACTATTGTTTTAACCAAAGTACTTGTGCCACACAACTTCCTAATGCAATGTATTCTGCTTCTGCAGTAGATAGTGCCACTGAATTTTTTTTTCTACTAGACCATGAAACTAATGAATTTCCAATGAATTGACATGTTCCATAAGTGCTTTTCCTATCCACTCTACAGCCTGCAAAGTCAGAATCTGAGTAACACTTAATTTCAAATGAAGAGCTAAACTTAGGATACTAAATTCCTAAGTTTTGAGTTCCTAGTAGATATCTTAAAATCCTTTTCACTGCTGTCAAATGTGATTCTTTTGGATCTGATTGAAATCTAGCACATAAGCAAACACTAAACATAATATCTGGTCGGCTAGCAGTCAAGTAAAGTAAAGATCCAATTATCCCTCTAAATTTCTTTTGATCAACAGATTTTCCCTTAAGGTCTTTATCCAACTAAACTGAAGAACTCATTGGTGTACTAACAGGTTTAGCATTGTCCATTTCATATTTTTTGAGGATGTCCTTAATATATTTGGTTTGACTAAGAAAAGTACCTTCCTCAAGTTGCTTAATGCTAAATCCTAGAAAGTAATTTAAATCTCCCATTAGACTCATTTCAAATTCACTACTCATTGTTTTAGAAAAATCATCACAAAGATGTTTATTTGTAGATCCAAAGATGATGTCATCCACATAAATTTGAATAATAAGTATATCCTTTCCAATTTTCCTTAAAAAAGAGAGTTGTATCCACACTTCCTTTTTCAAAAGATTTTTCAAGTAGGAAGGTGCTTAACCTCTCATACCAAGCCCTAGGTGCCTGTTTCAATCCATATAATGCCTTTTTTAATTTGAAAACATGATTTGGAAATTTAGAATTTTCAAAACCTGGAGGTTGTTCTACAAAAACATCTTCTTCAATTACCCCATTTAAAAAGGCACTTTTGACATCCATTTGAAACAATTTAAAACCTTTAAAACAGGCAAAGGCTAGTAAAACCCTAATTGCTTCAAGTCTAGCTACAGGGACAAAAGTTTCCTCAAAATCAATTCCTTCAATTTGATTATACCCCTTAGCTACTAATCTAGCCTTATTTCTAATGACTACTCTTGAGTCATTCATTTTATTTTTGAACACCCACTTGGTTCCAACAACACTTTGATCTTTTGGCCTTGTAGTCAGTTCCCAAACTTTATTTCTTACAAATTGATTCAACTCTTCTTGCATGGCCAATATCCAAAATTCATCTGAAAGTGCTTGATCAATGTTAGTGGGTTCAATAGTTGAAATAAAGGCTGAATGATTGACTTCCTTGTTTAATCCACGCCTAGTTCTAACACCTTCACTTGGTTCACCTATGATTAATTCCTTTGGGTGGTTTTTAAAAAATCTCAAATCTCTAGGAAAATGGTCTTCTCTTTCTAAATTTTCTTCCACATTTTCTTCCAAATTTAATCTATCAATTTTTTGGGAGTTTTCTTCAATTTCTTCTTCAACAACTTTTGGCTCTTCCATGTTTCCATTTTCATCAAAAACAACATGTGTGGTTTCCTCAATGACTAAAGTTCTTTTGTTGAATACTCTATAAGATTTTCCAACACTTGAATATCCAACAAAAATTCCTTCATCTGATTTTGGATCAAATTTTTCTAAGGCAGATTTTCCATTATTATGTATGAACACCTTGCAACCAAATACATATAAATGAGACAAATTTGGTGTTCTACCTTTTAGCAACTCATAGGGTGTTTTATTCAAATTTGATCTCACATTCACCCTATTCAGAACATAGCATGCAGTGCTAACCGCCTCAGCCCAAAAATATCTAGGAAGCGAGTATTCTGCTAACATTGCTCGGGCGGCTTCTATTAATGTTCTGTTCTTTCTTTCAACTACTCCATTTTGTTGAGGAGTTCTAGGTGCAGAAAAGTTATGATCAATCCCCTTTTCTTTACAGAAATCTTCAAATCTTTCATTTTCAAATTCTCCTCCATGATCACTTTGTATAGAAATTATTTTACATCCTAGTTTTCTTTGTATCCAAGTTGAAAAATTTCTGAATTTCTCAAATGATTCACTCTTATGAAAAAGAAATTTAACCCAGGTGAATCTTAAAAAATCATCTACTATAACAAATCCATATACCTTTCCTCCTAGACTAACAGTGCTTACAGGTCCAAAAAGATCCATGTGAAGAATTTCTAAAGATTTACTGGTCCTAAGATCTTTATTGGACTTAAAAGAGGACTTCACTTATTTTCCTAATTGACATGCATCACAAAGATGGTCCTTAGTAAAGTCTAGTTTAGGTATTTCTCTCACCAAATTCTTTTGGGTAATTCTTCTAAGATTTTTTATACTAGAATGACAAAGTCTCCTATGCCAAAGCCATGATTCATCAGAAACAGTTTTCAAACAAAAAGCAATAGGAGATTTAATACAATTTAAATCTAGCATGTAGACATTGTTTACCCTATTTCCATTTAAAACAATTTTTCCATTTAGGCTAATTATGCAGCTAGTAGGTAAAAATTTTACATTATAGCCCTTATCACATAGCTGACTTATGCTAAGCAAATTATGTTTTAAGCCTTCAACTAATAAAACATTGTCTATGAAAAAGTTTTTCAAATTTCCAATCATACCTGATCCAACCACTTTCTCGTGGTATTATCTCCAAGTGTAACCTTGCCTCCACTCCTGGCTTCCAGCGTTATGAATTGAGCAGTATCTCCAGTCATGTGCTTTGAACATCCGCTGTCCAGGTACCATATACTCTCACGAGGTCTTGTGTGAGAGCATTCCTGCAAAATTCTCAAATGTTAGACCTGGGAACCCAAACTAGTTTGGGTTCACCTTTATGAAATTTATAATCAGATGCATGTATGATATGTCTAGGTTTATGCATCTTAGTTCTCCACACCAAATTAGGTTTCATCTTTAAAGTGCAGGTGTGAGATATATGTCCCAAAAATCCACAATTGTTACATTTAACATTAGGAAAAATATTCCTATGTTTTCTTTCATGTGATTGTCTTCTAAGGGATTTCATGAATTTAGGATAATATTTAGGATTTGTAAAATCTTCAAGTTTATGGGGGTTCCTATTATCCTCGAGAGCTCTTATAGTGAGTTTGTAAAATGAATTCATATCCTCCAAGATTCGATTGGTATAATTTATTCTATATGTCTTGCTCTCAGATTCATCCTTAAATTTCTTAAATTTTTTTTCAAGTTCAGCATAGGATGATTTTAAATTCTCAAAATTTTTATTCAAGTCATCATATTCATCAAGTAGTTTCATGTGGTTGCTATCAATTAAAGCATGATCTTTCCTAAGGATTTCGTGTTCCTTATTAAGCTCTTCCTAATTCTAAAACTACACTAGCATGCATCCTTTTCATTTTCCTATATGCATCATGCATGTGTTCAGAAACTTCAAACAATTCATTATAGGTTAAATCACATACCTCTTCTTGATCTGATTGTTCAGCTTTATCTGCCATCAAGCAAAGGTTGGTGACTTCTTCTTCTTTTTAGTCTCAGATGAGTCTGAAGCTGAGTCCGCCCAAAAAGCCTTTTGAAACTTCTTCTTGCCCTTCTTTACCATTGGTTTCTCCTCTACCTTCTCCTTGCTAGGAGTGGCTTTGAGTTTTGGACAATCAGTCTTTATATGACTTGGTTTCCTGCATTCATAACAAATTACTTCATTAGAAACCTTGCCATTTCTGTTATACTTACCTCTATTCCATTGCTGGCGTCTCTTCTGCTTCCTCTTTAAAAAGCTTCTGAATTGTCTAGTCATCAGTATTATATCGTCTTCATCCTCAGGTTGTGAGTGTTCACTTTCTGACTCTTCTACATTTAGTGCAATATTCTTGTCTTTCTTGGTTCACCTGCATCAATCTTTCTTTGACTTACTCCTTGCTCGTAAGCAATGAGTGAACCAAGAAGATTGTCAATTGAATAAATGTTCAGATCTTTAGACTCTGTAATTGCAGTAATTTTAGCATCATATGCAGTAGGTAAACAACGAAGAATCTTATTAACCATTTCAGCATTTGTTAATTCCCTACCAAGTGCATGCAAAGAAGTGACAATTTGAGTGAATCTTGTGTACATGTCAGATATAGATTCATTAGGTTTCATGCGAAATAATTCGTAGTCATGTAACAAGATATTGAGTCTTGATTGCTTAACCTCATTTGTCCCTTCATAAGTAATACAAAGTCTATCCCATATGTCTTTTCCGCTTTTACAAGTGGAAACTCGCATGTAGTCTTCAGATTTTAAAGCACAAAAGAAACTATTTAAACATTTCGCATTTAATTGTGCTAAGTCACGTTCTTCTATAGTCCAATCTGCATAAGGTGTTTCTACCCTAATTCCATCAACTAATCTAGTTGGTTTTGTGTAACCATTCTGGACTAGCATCCACATGCTGATAATCAAGTGACTGTAAGAAAGTAGACATGCGTGTTTTCCAAAAATCAAAAGGAATATTGTCAAACAGTGGAGGTCTAGTGATAGAGTAACCCTCAGGTGTGTTTCGGTTTCCAAATGTAGCCATCTACGTTAATCAAAAAGTAGTTCAAACTTATGATTTTGAAACTAAGCTCTGATACCACTTGTTGAGTCCAGTAATTAGGTTGTTAAGCCTAAGTAAATGTCCCACGGCTACCAAGAGGGGGGTGAATTGGTAGTTTTAAAAATTTTAAACCCTCTTAATGATAAAGTTGAACCGAAATAAAATTTTCTTTTAAAGTTTGTAGAAAAATGTTTTTCAACCACAGAGTTGTTAAAACTGAAATTTAAAGTGCGGAAACGTAAAAGCAATAAAGTAAATGACACCAGATTTATAGTGGTTCGGTCTATAACCAGACCTACATCCACTCCTCAGAGGCACCCTCTGAGTATTGCACTAATACCACAAAGTGACTCTCCTTTAGCACCCACAGCAAGGCGGAGAAGCCTGTACAAAACACTCTTTTCACCACTACCCGGTGCGGCAGAGAACCGTCGTCCTTTTACACACTCCACAGTGCTGGCAGAGAACCGTCGTCCTTTTACACTCTCCTAGTGTGGGCAGAGAACCCTACGACTGTTCACATTCTCCAAGTGTAGGCAGAGAACCTTCGTCCTTTTACACTCTCCTAGTGTGGGCAGAGAACCCTTCGGCTGTTCACACTCTCCAAGTGTCGGCAGAGAACCGGATCTCCTTGACTGATCTTCTCACAAGAATCTAGAAGAAAGAAAGAAAAGAGTGAAGAAATCCAATTTCACAAGTAGAGACTCTTACCTTAGCAATCCAAGTGAAGCCTTCTCGCTCCAATGGTAGGAATCCTCCTTTGAATGCTCTCTTCCACTCTCTCCTTGGCTATTCTCTCAAGAGGCACGAAGATCAAATGACAAAAAGATTGGGTGGCAGTCTAATTTGGACTATTTATACAAAAGACATGAAAAACCGCCCAAAAACTGCAAGTTTCCAATTCTGTACGCAGTGGATCGTCCTGTACGATCCTGGATCGTCCTGGACGATTTTACTTAAACGATCTGAAACGATCCAATTTGTATATGTGTACGAAATGACTTCGTACAGCTGATCGTCCTGTACGAACTAGGTTCGTCCAGTACGAACGGTTATTACAAGGTCGGTTCTAGAAACTGCTGAAAACTGTTATAAGTCGGTTAATCGTTTGGACGAAAATTTTCAGAGAGCCGATCGTCCTGGACGATTATTTATTTCGTCTGGATGAAAATTTTCCAGAGGACCAATCACCGCGGACGATAATTCGTTTTCGTCTTGACGAAAATTTTCAAGAGAGCTGATCGTCCGGTACGATATTTATTTTCGTCAGGACGAAAATTTTCCAGAGGACTGGTCGCCTCGTACGATGATAAAATTTGTCTGGACGAAAATTTTACAGAGAACCCATCGTCCCAGACGATAATAAAATTCGTCCTGGACGAATAGGACTTAGAAAAAATTTTCCAAGCAAGTTCCTATTTGTTCCAAGTGCTCTATAGGAGATAACTGACAGATCGTCCAGTACGATAAATATCATCCTGTACGATCAGTATAGAATTTCAAGATCTCCTTATTTTTGTGTGTGAGATTTTATTCACTCAATTACAATCACTCCCTTTCAAAATTAATTCAAAGAAAAGACAAACTTCAAATAAACAAAATATCTCATGTTGAATTTGATTTGAAGTTTTCGTAGTCTGGAGTCTGATTTTCCTGAAATGTTAGTACACACAAGAGCAAATGCAAATCTTCTAAAATTGTTAGGAGATAACTATACATCTGAACAATAATGTTTGGAATCATCAAAACTACATAAGTTGCACAAATATAAATCATTCAAATAGCAACTATTCAAACACTTTTCCTATCCACTCTACAGCCTACAAAGTCAGAATCTGAATAACCAACCATTTCAAATGAAGAGCTAAACTTAGGATACAGAATCCCTAAGTTTTGAGTTCCTAGTAAATATCTTAAAATCCTTTTCACTGCTGTCAAATGTAATTCTTTTGGATCTGATTGAAATCTAGCACATAAGCAAATACTGAACATAATATCTGGTCGGCTAGCAGTCAAGTAAAGTAAAGATCCAATAATCCCTCTATATTTCTTTTGATCAATAAATTTTCCCTTAAGATCCTTATCCAACTGAACTGAGGAACTTATTGGTGTACTAACAGGTTCAGCATTGTCCATTTCATATTTTTTGAGGATATCCTTAATATATTTAGTTTGACTAATAAATGTACCTTCCTCAAGTTGCTTAATGCTAAATCCTAGAAAGTAATTTAAATCTCCCATTAGACTCATTTCAAATTCACCACTCATTGTTTTAGAAAAATCATCACAAAGATTTTTATTTGAAGATCCAAAGATGATATCATCCACATAAATTTGAACAATGAGTATATCCTTTCCAAATTTCTTTAAAAAGAGAGTTGTATCCACACTTCCTTTTTCAAAAGATCTTTCAAGTAGGAAGGAGCTCAACCTCTCATACCAAGCCCTAGATGCCTGTTTCAATCCATATAATGCCTTTTTTAACTTGAAAACATGATTTAGGTATTTAGAATTTTCAAAACCTGGAGGTTGTTCTACAAAAACATCTTCTTCAATTACCCCATTTAAAAAGGCACTTTTGACATCCATTTGAAATAATTTAAAACCTTTAAAACAGGCAAAGGCAAGTAAAACCCTAATTGCTTCAAGTTTTTCTACAGGGGCAAAGGTCTCCTCAAAATCAATTCCTTCAATTTAATTATACCCCTTAGCAACTAATCTAGCCTTATTTCTAATGACTACTCCTGAGTCATTCATTTTATTTTTGAACACCCACTTGGTTCCAACAACACTTTGATCTTTTAGCCTGGAGGTTAATTCCCAAACTTTATTTCTTACAAATTGATTCAACTCTTCTTGCATGGCCAATATCCAAAATTCATCAGAAAGTGCTTGATCAATATTAGTGGGTTCTATTATTGAAATAAAGGCTGAATGATTGACTTCCTTATTTAATCCACGCCTAGATCTAACACCCTCACTAGGTTCACCTATAATCAATTCTCTTGGGTGGTTTTTAGAAAATCTCAATTCTCTAGGCAAAGGATTTTCTCTCTCCAAATTTTCTTCCACATTTTCTTCCAAATTTAATTTATCAATCTTTTGGGAGTTTTCTTCAATCTCATCTTCAACAACATTTGGCTCTTCCAAATTTCTAGATTCATCAAATACAACATGTGTGGTTTCTTCAATGACAAAAGTTCTTTTGTTGAATACTCTATAAGATTTTCCAACACTTGAATATCCAACAAAAATTCATTCATCTGATTTTAGATCAAATTTTCCTAAGACAGATTTTTCATTATTATGAATGAACACCTTGCAACTAAATACATGCAAATGAGACAAATTAGGTGTTCTACCTTTTAGCAACTCATAGGGTGTTTTATTTAAATTTGATCTCACATTTACCCTATTCAGAACATAACATGCAGTGCTAACCGCCTCAGCCCAAAAATATCTTGGAAGTGAGTATTCTGCCAATATTGCTCGGACAACTTCTATTAATGTTCTGTTTTTCCTTTCAACTACCCCGTTTTGTTGAGGGGTTCTAGGTGCAGAAAAATTGTGATCAATCCCTTTTTCTTTACAAAAATTTTCAAATTTTTCATTTTCAAATTCTCCTCCATGATCACTTTGTAAAGAAATTATTTCACATCCTAGTTTTCTTTGAATCCAAGTTGAAAAATTTTTGAATTCCTCAAATGATTCACTTTTATGAAAAAAAATCTAACCCAGGCGAATCTTGAGAAATCATCCACTATAACAAATCCGTATACCTTCCCTCCTAGACTTACAGTTCCTACTGGTCCAAAAAGATCCATGTGAAGAATTTCTAAAGGTTTACTGGTCCTAAGATCTTTATTGGACTTAAAAGAGGACTTCACTTATTTTCCTAATTGACATGCATCACAAAGGTGGTCCTTAGTAAAGTCTAGTTTTGGTATACCTCTTACTAAGTTCTTTTGGGTAATTCTCCTAAAATTTTTCATACTAGAATGACAAAGTCTCCTATGCCAAAGCCATGAAATAGTTTTCAAACAAAAAGCAGTAGGAGATTGAATTGAATTCAAATCTAGCATGTAAACATTGTTTACCTTTTTTCCATTTAAAACTTATTTCCCATTTAGGCTTAAAATGCAGCTAGTAGGTAAAAATTTTACATTATATCCCTTGTCACATAGCTGACTTATACTTAACAAATTATGCTTTAAGCCTTCAACTAATAACATATTGTCTATAAAAAAGTTTTTGAAATTTCCAATCATACCTGATCCAACCACTTTCTTTGTGGTATTATCTCCAAGTGTAACCTTGCCTCCATTCCTGACTTCCAGCGTTATGAATTGAGCAGTATCTCCAGTCATATGCTTTAAACATCCGCTGTCTAGGTACCATATGCTCCCACGAGGTCTTGTGTGAGAGCACTCCTCCAAAACTCTCAAATGTTAGACCTGGGAACCCAAACAAGTTTGGGTTCACCTTTTAGCAATTTATAATCAGATGCATATATGATATGTCTAGGTTTATGCATCTTAGGTCTCCACACCAAATTAGATTTCATCTTCAAAGTACAGGTGTGAGCTATATGTCCCAAAAATCCATAATTATTACATTTAACATTAGGAAAAATATTCCTAAGTTTTCTTCCATATGATTGTCTTCTAAGGGATTTCATGAATTTAGGATAATATTTAGGATTTGTAAAATCTTCAAGTTTAGGGGGTTTCCTATTATCCTCGAGAGCTCTTATTGTCAGTTTATAGAATGAATTCATATCTTCTAAGATTCGATTTGTATAATTGATTCTATATATTTTTCTCTCTGATTCATCCTTAAAATTCTTAAATTCTTTTTCAAGATCAGCATAGGATGATTTTAAATTCTCAAAATTCTTATTCAAGTCATCATATTTGTCAAGTAGTTTCAAGCGGTTGTTATCTATTAATGCATGATCTTTCCTAAGGATTTCATATTCTTTATTAAGTTCTTCCAATTCTAAACTCAAACTAGCATGCACCTTTTTTTATTTTCCTATATGCATCATGCATGTGTTCAGAAAGTTCAAATAATTTATCATAGGTTAAGTCACATATCTCTTCTTAATCTGAGTGTTCAGCATTATTTGCCATCAAGCAAATGTTGGTGACTTCTTCTTCTTTTTTAGTCTCAGATGAGTCTGAAGCTGAGTCCGCCCAGAAAGCTCTTTGAAACTTCTTCTTGCCCTTCTTTACCATTGGTTTCTCCTCTACCTTCTCCTTGCTAGGACTGGCTTTGAGTTTTGGGTAATCAGTCTTTATATGACCAGGTTTCCTGCATTCATAACAAATTACTTCATTAGAAACCTTGCCATTTCTGTTAAACTTACCTCTATTCCATTGCTGGCGACTCTTCTGCTTCCTCTTTAAAAAGCTTCTGAATTGTCTAGTCATCAATGCAATATTGTCTTCATCCTCAGGTTGTGAGTGTCCACTCTCTGACTCTTCCACCTTTAATGTAATATTCTTCTCCTTTCGTGGTTCACCTGCATCAATCTTTCTTTGACTTACTCCTTGCTCATAAGCAATGAGTGAACCAAGAAGATTGTCAATAGAATATATGTTTAGATCTCTAGACAATGTAATTGTAGTAATTTTAGCATCATAAGCAGTAGGTAAACATCGAAGAATTTTTTTAACCATTTCAGCATTAGTTAATTCCCTACCAAGTGCATGCAAAGAAGTGACAATTTGTGTGAATCTTGTGTACATGTCTGAAACAGATTCATTAGGTTTCATGCGAAATAATTCATAGTCATGTAACAAGATATTGAGTCTTGATTGCTTAACCTCATTTGTCCCTTCATAAGTTATACAAAGTCTATCTCATATGTCCTTTCCACTTTTATAAGTAGAAACCCGCATGTAGTCTTCAGATTTTAAAGCACAAAAGAAACTATTTAGACATTTGGCATTTAGTTGTGCTAAGTCACGTTCTTCTATAGTCCAATCTACAAAAGGTGTTTCTACCCTAACTCCATCAACTAATCTAGTTGGTTTTGTGTAACCTTTCTGGACTAGCATCCACATGCGATAATCAAGTGACTGTAAGAAAGTAGATATGCGTGTTTTCCAAAAATCAAAAAGAATATTGTCAAACAGTGGAGGTCTAGTGATAGAGTAACCCTCAGGTGAGTTTCGATTTCTGATTGTAGCCATCTACGTTAATCAAAAAGTAGTTCAAACTTATGATTTTGAAACGAAGCTCTGATACCACTTGTTGAGTCTAGTAATTAGGTTGTTAAGCCTAAGTTAATATTCCAATGCTACCAAGAGGGGGGGTGAATTGGTAGTTTTAAAAAATTTTAATCCCTCTTTGAATTTAAGTTGAACCAAAATGAAAATTTTTCTTTTAAGTTTTTCTAGAAAATGTTTTTCAACCATAGAGTTCTTAAAAATTAAAAATAAAATGTGGAAACGTAAAAACTGTAAAGTAAATGACACCAGATTTATAGTGGTTTGGTCTATAACCAGACCTACATCCACTCCCCAGAGGCACCCTCTGAGTATTGCACTAATACCAATAGTGACTCTCCTTTTACACCCACAGCAAGGCGGAGAAGCCTTTACAACACACTCTTTTCACCACTACCCAGTGCGACAGGGAACCGTCGACCTTTTACACAATCCCCAATATTGGCAGAGAACCGTCTGTCCTTTCACACTCTCCTTGTATGGGCAGAGAATCCTTCCATCCTTTCACACTCTCCTATTGTGGGCAGAGAACCCTATAGCTGTTCACACTCTCCAAGTGTAGGAAGCAACCCTTTCGGCTATTCACACTCTCCAAGTGTCGGCAGCGAACCAGATCTCCTTGAAAGATCTTCTCACAAGAAATCTACAAGGAAGAAGGAAAAGAGCGAAGTAATCCCAATTCACAAGTAGAGATTCTTACCTTTGAACTCCAAGTGAAGCCTTCACGCTCCAGTGGTAGGAATCCTCTTTTGAATGCTCTCTCACACTCTCTCCTTAGCTATTCTCTCAAGAGGCATGAATATAAAATGACAAAAAGATTAGGTGGCAGTCTAATTTGGACTATTTATACAAAAGACAAGAAAAACCGCCCAAAAACTGCAAATTTTCAATTCTGTATGCAGTGGATCGTCCCGTACGATCGTGGATCATCCTGGACGATTTTACTTAAATGCTTTGAAATGACCCTATTTGTATATGTGTAAGAAATGTCTTCGTACACGCTGATCGTTCCGCACGAACTAAGTTTGTCCGATACGAACGGTTATTACTAGGTCGGTTCTAGAAAACTGCTGAAAATTGTTCTAAGTCGGTTAATAGTCTGGACAAAAATTGGTTCGTCTGGACAAAATTTTTACAGAGACTAGATCATCCTGGACGATAATTAATTTCGTCTGGACGAAAATTTTACAGAGAGCAACTCATTTTCTGACGATAATTAATTTCATCTGGATGAAAATTTTACAAAGACCAGATCGTCCTGGACGAAATTTAATTTCGTCCCGGACGAATAGGACTTAGAAAATTTTTCAAGCCAGTTCATATTCGTTCTATGTGCTCAATAGGAGATAACTGTCTGATCGTCCCGTACGATTTGATATCGTCCTGTACGATCAGTATAAATTTTATATGATCTCCTTATGTGTGTGTGTATGTTTTTATTCATTCAATTACAATCACTCCATTTCAAATTTAATTCAAAGAAAAGTACAAGCTTCAAATTCACAAAGTATCTCATGTTGAATTTGATTTGAAGTCTTCGTAGTCTGGAGTTTGATTTTCCTGAAATGTTAGTATACACAAGAGCAAATACAAATCTTCTAAAATTATTAGGAGATAACTACACATTTGAACAATAATGTTTAGAATCATCAAAACTATACAAGTTGCAAAAATGTAAAGCATGCAAATAGAAACTATCTTAACATGTGCAAGTTCAAGAATCTCTTTCTCTAGCTTTATTTAGTTTATTTGATTTTGGTATGATCTTTTGTTTATGTGAATGAGTTTCAATATGAAACTCAATTAAAAATGAGTCACATTCTGCTTGTATAAATGTTAGTAGATTGGACTTTAGATTTTTAATTATCAAATCGAGCCTCTGTAATAAGAGAAGAAATAGTCTTCCCAGTCATTTAAACTTCAACTTCATCTAGTCTTCAACCAATTCTGGCCATATTTTAAATTGGATGATCATCTTCATAAGGTCTTCCCCGAAAAACTGCTTCAGTCGGGGTGTGTTCCAGGACCCAGTTTCAATAAATGAATTCAGAGTAATGTTATCCTCTTCCAAATATGCAAAAAAGTAGGCCATTTAATGATACTTTTGTCATGTATTTATACATCCCTAAGAATATTAATACAAGATCCTGATTAAACTTTCCATCTCAAAATTTTTTTGAGAGAACTCCACCGATCTAGAATGATTTTCCATAAAACCGAGCTACTTTTTTTCCCCTCACCATTCCACCAATTGGTTCCATATTTTTCCAACAAGTTCCTATTAAGAAGAGTATCAAGTTTATTTATAATATTCCAAGAAACATTTGCCAATAAAGGACCCAACATTGATAACACGAAATAAAGGCTACGTCCTCCCAACTTCTTTGATTTGCATAAGACATCTCAAGCAAGAAAATGAAGACCATGGCTATTATAATGTTTAACACATATAAAACTCTTGCACAACTTATAAAACTTGATCAAAATACTTAAAGAAATTAATGAATGTATTAAAATAAATACATGAAGAGTAGGAAATATAGATTTAACCATGATTATCCTTCCTACTAGAGAAATGAACCTATTTTCCCAAGCATTCAATCTCTTCAAAGATTTATCCATCAAGTATTGAAAATCTTGGTTTCCTCAATCTCCTTAATGCAATTTTAATACCTAGATACCAACTCTTCCAGCACCATAAAGCCCAATAATCTTGAGATCTATTTACTTTTCCTTCTTCTGTTAGATTTACCCAACAACATAGAAGATTTATTGAAATTTTTAACTTGACCCGTCCACTTACAATAGTCAAGGAGAATCTTCTTCATCTTCTTAATGTTATTCATCTTAGCATCTAAAAGTAATAAAATATCATCTACATACAATAAGTGAGAAATCTTAGTGTTACAACCATTAATTATAATAGAATACCTTGGTTCAACCACACATTCCTTCAACAAGCTTGGAAATTTGATAGGAAGACCCATGTAATTCAACACCTGTCTTAATGTAGACCAACACACTATCATACACTTGTTCCATGTCATTCTTGATAGCCAAGAATCCCTTCATTGATTTAGAAAACCTTGTTTTATTGAACATTTCTTGAGATAAGTTAAGGTGATTTGAGATTTATCTACCTCTTATGAAAGCCACCTATTATGAAGAAATTATTTTAGGAATTACCCACAGAAGTTTATTTGATAAAACTTAAGCCATAATCTTGTATATAGACTTGTAAAGATTGATTGGATGATAGCTAAAAGGTTATAAATGATTTTGAACCTTTGGAATAAAAAAAAAGGTTTTCTTTTCATACATGGAAAAGTTTACCAAACAAAAAGAATTCATTAATTTCCTTGCAAACATCATAACTGATTATATCCCAATAAGCTTTATAAAAGGAATTAGTAATTCCATCACAACCCAGAGACTTATTTCCTACCAAATTCTTAATAACATCAATAATTTTAAAAATAGGGAAATCTGCCTCCAGTCTTCTCATGTGATCATCATCTAGTACCCTCTAAGAAGACGACCAATTATTCAGACAACACTTTATATCCATCCATTTTCCTTGAATATATTTGATAAACACATCTTCAACATCACTCAAATCTTCTACAATAATTCCATCTACATTTCTAACTTGACTAATCCAATTTCCATTTCTTCTTGTATTATAAAAAGAAAGAAAAACTCTAAAATTTTAATCCCCTTCTTCTCTCCATCTTACTTTAGCCCTTCGCCTCCACTAAGTATTTAAACGAGCTATATACACATTCAATTCTTCAACTTTAGTTCTCAATAGCCACAAATGTTCTTCACATAACCAATCAACTATAGCCTCCTCCAATTAAAGTTGGAACACCTCTTTCTTAAAGCTATCTTTTAATGACAAAACACTATTAAGTTTAGCTTTACTCCAAAAGAAGAGCTCCTTGAGTGTTCTTTTACAATTTTTGTTGAGAATTTTTCATTTCATCTCCTTCATAAGGTTTATTTCCCTCTTTAAAAAAATAATAGATGACGCATGAAAAGAAGCCAAACATCTTCAAACTTTAGAATACCTTTCTTCCTAATAGCTGAATCAAAAATCTTTAACACAATAGGACAAAGTTCTTACGTCGCTCAAGCGATGTGTCTCACAATAGCCACATGGATTTTATTTAAAGAAATGGAGTTTAACAAGCACCTATTCAACCTCTCCAAAATTCTTCAACCTCCATTTTTATAATTGGACCAACTGAATCTCAGCCCTACCAGACCACTTCATAAAAATCGTTATTATTCATAAAACACATCATCTCCTTAGGACCTTGAGAAAAAACAAACTTCTTTCCACTACTCTTATCCTCTTGAGGCAAAATGCAGTTCATTTCTCTACCTATCGCAGAAGAGACATCCTTATGAGAAAAATCCTGAAGAAAATGCCACAAAGTCATCCTCTTATGAAAATCCTTACAACCATAAACTATAGAAACCAGCAAGAGCACTTTATTAAAAATAATGAGATTATTAATTACACTTTGGTCTAGAATCTTCAACACAAAAATAAGCCAAATCTGATCTCCACACAACTATAATTCATCCTAATAATCCCTCCAATAGAAGCAGGAAATAATCCCACTCTAACCCCATCATTTTATTGAAAACCACTATATCGAAGACAAAAATTTTAGTTTCCACCAAACCCACAATAAAACATAAAACTCTTTGCAAATTCTTTTAGGTGAAGAGAAGCCTTTCTCTTTTTGGCCCCTCTACAATTCCAAAAAGAAATGGAATTTATTGATAAATCGAGGGGGATGAGCCCCCACCCTTTCCTTTTTTAACAACAAAAGAATTCCTAATGCAAGGACGAATTTTAACTAGCCTAGGTAATTTAAGCTTTTTTGCAAGCTTAAATTTTGCCACCTCCAAACATCCACAAACTTCCTTTCCAATATTAAAATGCCCAAAAACTTCAATACTTCTCTCACCATTAACTCCAATATTAACCATAGAATTCACCACATTCAATGACGAATCAACCATTCTACCAATCTCAAGACTTCTTCATTAGGTTTAATCAAACTCAAAAGCTTCCTCACAACGGTCATTAAAAGCATCAAATTTATTCAAAGCAAAAGGAATATTAGAAGAAACAATAATAAAATTTGTACTCTGTTCATTAACATAACCGCATATTCCCAACACTTCCTCTGTCAATTTCTTTTGCACCATGACTCCACTAACTATAACAACATCCTCTCTAACCACATGCTCCACAATAATTTTGCCCTCTTCATCTACCACATTTCCTTGTTTATTCTTCATTAATGCCATGTTCATAGAGATACCTAACTCCTCAGGTCCAATATCAAAAAATTTCCTTGCATTCACATTAGCTGAGTTAGTTAGATCTTTCTTAGTGTACCTCATATGTCCATGCTTCTCATTTGATTTTTCTCAAACACCCTCTTATTTCTTTTACAATTTACATGTAATCATGGTCCATAACTGTAATTGTTTTTACCAACTCATTGAATAACAACTTCAGAGTTCACTTGCCTTGGCTTAGTAGCATTTTTCACTAGTTCTTTATCATTTGATCTTCTATTACTACAATCACTCCTAACATGTCCAATCATCCATCATTCATAACAAAATGTGGAGATCTTGTAATATTCAATCTTTTATAAAAAACCTACCCAACATACCCTGCACCCAAACCCCCAAGGAAGTCATTCATACAGCTTCACATGAACACAATCTCTTGCAAATTCTTTTCTCTGTCATTGAAACATGTTACCATCTAATATAAATGGCTTCTCCACCATGAAAGAAATTCTCACCACATTAACCTCAACCTAACATTATAAATGCAATTGAGGCATCATAATCCATATTGAAGAAGTAAGACCCTTCATAGATAATGGAGAAAAATCGAGGGACCATTTACCCACTCTAATAATATGTCCATTTACATACCAAGGGCCTCCTATAAGAACTACAACCAAAGCTTTAGATGATTTAAATTAACACAAGAACCATCAAATTCCAAGGGTAGTAAATGAAACTAACCAAACTATGTCATTGATGCTTTAATTCCAAAGCAACAATATGATAAGGGATCTCTTTACCAAACACCATAGCTAATTAAGAGAATTCATTTTTTTTTGGAATTTGAAATTTCATTGGGAGCATGCAATTTCACTGCTATGCCATCATCCATCTATAAATACTCATCCTCTTTAAATTTAACCATAATGTAAGGCTTCTTAGACCATGAATTACCCCTTCCATTTTTTTCTCTTTTCTCATGGCCGATTCATTCAAGACGTTCAAAAGAACAAAATACCTTCTAATACAATCTGAATAATCCTCTAAATATTCCTAAACATCCTTATTAACAGATATCACTGAATTTTTATTTATCAAACCATTTGAAATATCATCAGGGTTGGAGTTTGAATTTCCAAATATGTTTACAAAACGTTTTATACCTGACAAAGAAGCTTTAAGGTCATGGAACTTCAATGACATTTTGCTGGACATTTCAACCACTGAGGAGTTTTAAATTTAACATCTTGAGAAATAGCTTTACCTTCATCTAAACTTGATCAAACTATAGATCAAAATGAAATTCAAGTCTATCAAATTGCTGGACTATTTCTTGATATAATTGATGATCAGGTTCAAGAGCATTGGTAAGTGCAAGAGTAGGAGCAGGTCCTCCTTCTTCATCAAAATCATCTTCCTCATCCCTTTAATCTTGTTTAAAAGAGAACGGAAGGAAGCATATGAGAAATAGATGAAAAGCTGAGTAGGTGGATCAGAATGATTCAAGTTATACTTCTTCTCAAGAATATAGGTAATCAGGTGTCCTAAAACCATATTCTTCTTTTATTAATTATTAGAAATTCTAATGTTGGTAGGTTTACAGATGTAGTCCATAATCAATTAGGTTTCATCTATTGGAGTTTTTTTCATAATAAGATATGTGAATGTAGACAACAAAGGAGTTAGGTCGATATGATTACCAGTTTTAGGAAGGATGGAAGTTCTTAATACATGGTGGATGATCCTAGCATTTTAATTCAAGGTGCACACATGATTAGGTGATTTACTAAAGTGACACCTCTAAGGGTTTAATTGATAGTAGACAAATGAAAGTCAAACCTAAAAGTTATTATGTGTGCTCTTACCCCTTTAGCTCTAGGGTGTAAGTAGGTGCCTAAGTCTTCCTGGGTGATCTCTACTCTCTACTTAAAAACATAAGATGATATTTTTGTATGGTTTTCATTCATTCTCAAATTGTCCATTAAATAGTGAAATGTGTTATCACATAAAAGCATAGATTATAGAGAGAATAAACGAGAATTTGGAAGAGTCAAAAAGAGGCATTACAGAAAATTAATGCCTCTTTTGATGAGAAGATGAAGAGCCTTTTTCATCTCAAAGTAGTGGATATTGGCTTTTCAATCTCTTTGGATAGAAAGTTCTTATCTCATTGACCTGAACAAGAAAAGGATCCCTTGGAGATTCGAGCCCGCATACTATTGCTTGCCATTTTGAAAGTTTTACAACACAAGATGACTCGAGATAGAAAATTATTACTGAATAAAACTCAATAAATGCCTTGTAATTTAAATAAATGGACACAATCATACAATATGAACCAAGGTTCGAACGTATGACCCTGCATTAGTACAGGATGAAAACCTTTCATACATACGAATGGAATCTACCAAAATATTTTTTGACTTTTTCTAAACTACCATTCTCGATGAGTTATTTAGTATAACTTTTTAACCAAAATGATCATACAGACAAACATGTCTTTGTCCATGATGATCAGACAATATTGATTGCATTCTGGTAGTTAGGTTCATCCATATACAAAATTATAACATGATCGTATAGATGAACAGGTGTTCGTTTGAGATGATCTTTAAAAATAATTGCCCTTCGAATAAGATCCCTATATATAAAGATGAAAAATGAAGCATTTATAAAATATGATGATGTGTTTGTACAGTACGATTAATTTAAAAAACATATTTTTTTTCTTACAAAAATAGAAAAGTTATCAAGCAAAATCAAGTTATATCGTATAGTATGAAAGTGGTTCGTAGAGTATGACTTAAAAATATTTTTTTAGATTTGCACATGAAAATCATTACTCTTTCCAAAAATTAAGTCAAAAAAGACCCATGAGACACAAAATAGAACTTAAGCCTAAAATAAAGAAAATAAATGTCAAAAAAAGAAATATCTCAAACAACAACAAAACATAAATACCAACAATAAGTTACATCACAAATAAATTTTGCTAATTTTCAATTCTTAATTATGTATATCAATTACACCTAATATGGATCTTAAGATGCTAAATGTTTCAAAAGCATGTGATTTTGTGAAAAATTCTGCAATTTAAATTTTAGTAAGTATATGATGTAGCTCAATTTCACCTTTAGACACATGATTTCTAATGAAGTGATGACTTATATTATATGCTTAGTTATAGAATGTTGATTAAATTTTTTTAGAAAAGCATATGGCACTTATATTATCACAGAATATTCAAACAATGCCAATAGAAAATCCTAAATCAATAAGTTATTGTAACCAAAGAACCTGTGCCACACAACTTCCTAAGGCAATATATTACTCTTCAGCAATATAAAGGGTTACTGAATTCTATTTTCTACTAAACTAGGAAACTAAACAGTTTTTAATTAATTGACAAGTTCTAGAAGTACTTTTCTAGTTAATCATATATCCTACAAAATTTGAATCAAAATATCTTTTGATTTCAAAAGAAGAGTTATTCCTTGGATACCATATCTAGAAGTTTTGAGTTCCCAAAATATATATTTGAATTCTTATAATGCTAGTCAAATGTGATTCCTTTCGATCAACTTAAAATCTAGCATATAAATAAATAAAAAATGTGATATCTGGTTTACTAGTTGTTAGGTAAAGTAAAGATCTAATTATTCATCTAAATTTATTTTGATCAACAATTTTCTTTTAGAGTCCATATCTAACTGCACTAAGTAACTCATTGGTGTATTTATTAGTTTAGATTTATGCATTTTATATTTCTTGAGGATGTCCTCAATATACTTTGACTGGTTAAGAAATGTATTCTCTTTTTACTTTACACTAAAATCAAGAAAGTCATAACTTAAATCTCTTACCAAACTCATTTCAAATATACTACTCATTATTTTTGAAAAATCTTCACAAAGTTTTTTATTTATGAAACCAAACAAGATATGATCAACATATATTTGAACAATAAGTATTTCATCTCGTAACTCTTTTAAGAAGAGAGTTGTGTCACCACTTCCTTTAACAAGTGATCTTTCTAGCATGAATGTGCTAAGTCTCTCATATCAAGCCTTAGGTGTCTGTTCTCGTCCATACAATATCTTTTACAATTTAAACACATGATTAAAAAATTTTAGATTTTTAAAACCTGGAGGTTGTTCAACATAAACATATCTTGTATCAGCCCATTAAGAATGACACTGTTAACATCTATTTGAAATAATTTTAAACCTTTAAAATAGGCAAAGGCTTAAAACACCCTTATTTCTTTAAGTATAACTATAGGCGCAAATGTTTCTTCAAAATCAATTACTTTTATTTAATTATCCCCCTTGGCAATCAATCTTGCCTTTTTTCTAACCATTGCACCTAAATCATTCATTTTATTTTTAAACATCTACTTAGTTAAAACAACCCTTTGATTTTTGGGCCTTTCAATCAATTCCCAAACATCATTTCTAATAAATTGGTTCAATTCTTCTTACTTGGGCCAAAATTCAAAATTCATCAAAAAGTGTTTGATTTATATTAGTGGGCTCAATCATTAAAAAAAGCCATAGTGGTTCACTTCTTTATTATGTCCATGCCAAGTTCTAACACCTTCAATTGGTTTATCTAAAATCAATTATTTAGAATGAGTTTTAGAAAATTTCCTTTTTCTAGGCAATATATTTTCTATTATAACAATGTCTTTAAGATTTGTTTTTCTAATTCATTGGGAGATCTATTTAATATTTTCTTCCTCCAATGCTGACTCTTTAGATATACAAGATTCAATAAACACTATATGTGTGGTCTCCTCAACAACCAAAGTCTTCTTTAGAAAAACTCAATAGGATTTTCCAACACTAGAATATCCTTAAGAAATTCCTTCATTAGATTTAGGATCAAATTTTCTTAAAGCAGTTTTCTTATTATTATGAATGAACGCCTTACAACCAAAAACATTTAAATATAAAAGATTAGGCGTTCTCTCCTTAAGAAGTTCATAGGGTGTCTTGTTTAACTTGGATCTAATGTTTACTCTATTTAGAACATAATAAGCCGTACTAATTGCTTCAACCAAAAAAATATTTTGGAAGTGAATATTGAACCAAAATGGCTCTAGCCACTTCTATTAAAGTTCTATTCTTTCTTTCAACATGCCAAATCTACTAATAGGTCCTAGGTGATGAAAAGTTGTGATCAATTCCTTTCTCTTCATAAAAATCTTCAAAATTTTTATATTCAAACTATACTCCTTGATCACTTTGAATTGATAGAATTTTACACCCTATCTTCCTCTAAATCCAAGTAAAAAATTTTCTAAATTCATGACATGATTTATTTTATGTTATACGAACTTGACCTAAGTGAATTTTAATAACCATCAGCAATTACATACCCAAAAACATTACCTCCTAGACTTAGAGTGCTAGTTTTAAGGTCTTTAATTGAATGAAAGGAGGACTTTACTTATTTTCTTAATTGACATGTATCACACATGTGATCCTTGCTGAAGTCTAATTTAGGTATCCCTCTAACCAATTCTTTATTACTAATCTTCCTAAGATTTTTCATGACTGCATGACAGAGTCTTCTTTGACACAACCATGATTCATCAGTGATTGTTTTGAGACAAAGAGTATTAGAATATTTAACAAAGTTAAAATCAAGCATGTATATATTATTAACCTTATATCCATATAACACATCAATTCCATTTTGGTTAATAATGCAGCTTGTAGGTAAAAATTTAATGCTAAAATCCTTATCAAAAAGCTGACAAATACTTAACAAGTTATTTTTTAAGCCTTCAACCAATAATATATTCTTAATAAAGAATTTGTTCTTATTATCAATCATACCTTTACCTACCACTTTCCTAGTAGTTTTGTCTCCTAGTGTCACTTTGCCTCCATTCCTATCTTCCAGTGATTTGTATTGAGATGTATCTCCAATCATATGCATCGAACATCTACTATCCAGATACAAAATGCTCTCACGAGGACTTATATAGATGAATTTCTACAAAATTATCAAATATTTGACCTGGAAACCCAAATGAATTTGGTTCACCTCTTGGAAAGGATAATCTATATGCATATTTGATATGCTATGATTTATGCATCTTAATTCCCCAAAGTAGATGTGTTCTATTAGGAATTGTATAAGTGTGAGGGATATGTCCTATTATTCTACATAAAAAATATTTAACACTAGGAAAAGGATTACAAATCTATGAAAGTTATAATGTTTTTTCCTAGATTTTAAAATTGTACGCTTCTGATCAGGATTGGAAAAATGTTCAAGTTTATGGGGTGTCTTATTTTTATTAAATGCTTTTAGATTTTCTTTAATATTTAAATTTGTGCTTTCTAAAATAGCATTGTAAACTTTTAACTCATATTCTCTTTGATTTACTTCATCTAAAAACACCTTACATTTATTCTCAAGATCAGGATAGGATGTTTTCAATAAATCATGTTTCTTATTCAAATCATCATATTCATCCAATAATTCCAAGTAGTTGCTATTGATAGATGCCGGATCATTCTTATGGATTTCATGCACTTCTTGTAAATTTGAATATCTAATGTTCAGTATAGCATGAAGTCACAGTTCCTATATAGTATGTAGTTTCTCAAAAACATCAACTAACTTATCATAGGATAAATCACATCCCTCTTCATGATTTGAATGATCAAGTTTGTCTACCATTAAGCACAAGTTTGTGACTTTTTCTTATGCTTCAATTTTTGAGGAATTTGAAACTGAGTCAGCCAAGAAAGCTCTCCGTAGTTTTTTCTTACCCTTCCTAAGATTAGTTTTCTCCTCAACTATCTCCTTCTCGGGATTAACATTAAGATTTGGGCAATTATTTTAAATATGTCAAAGCATCCTTCCTTCATAACAAATGACATCATTAGAAACTTTTGCATTCTTGTTGAACATACCCTTGTTCGACTACCAATGTCTCTGTTGCTTTCTTCCTAGTAAAATTTTGAATTGCCTCGGCATGAGTGTAATATTGTCTTCATCCTCAAGTAGTAATTGATCCCTTTTGAGTCATCCACTTTAAATGCAATATTTTTCTCCTTCCACTTGTCACATACATCAATATGTTTTTTAGTCACTCCTTACTCGTAAGAAATCAGTGATCTAAGATGATTGTTAATAGAATAAACATTTAGTTCTTCTGACTCAATAATGTTAGTTATCTTTGCATTATAAGTAGTAGGTAAACAACATAGGATTTTATTATCATTTTTCAAATTAGTTAGTTCCCAACCTAAAGAATATAATGAAGCAACTATCTGTGTAAAACATGTATACATGTTAGTGATTAACTCATTCAATTTCATGCAAAAAAGTTCATAATCGTTTAAAAGATTATTCAATCTAAATTGTTTCACCTCATTAGTTCCTTCTATGTTATACAAAGTCTATCACGAATTTCTTTTCCTATTTTACAAGTTGAAATATGTAAGTAGTCCTCGGATTTGAGGGCATAGAAAAAAAACTTTTTAAATATTTTTAATTTAACTAAGCTAAGTCTTTTTCCTCTAAAATCCAATCAGTAAATGGTGTTTTAATCCTAATGCCATCAACAAGACTAGTGGGTCTAGTGTAACCTTCTTATACTAAAATGCACATGTGATAGTCAAGTGATTGTAGAAAAGTTGACATTGGAGTTTTCCAAAAGACAAAATGAATGTTATTAAATAACAGTGATCTAGTGATCAAATATCTTTCAAGAGTGTTCCAGCTTCCAAAGGTAGCCACGATCATTTTTTCAAAAAGTTGTCTCAATTTTAATTTTTAAAATTGGCTCTAATACCACTTTAAAGTTTGTATAGGATGTGAGACTTAATAGAACTATCCCAAAGTTAACCAAGATGGGGGTGAATTCATAATTTTGAATAATCACGTGGATTTTAGAAAACCTTTTTAAAAAAAATTTACACAATGATTGATTTTTAAAAAGTAAATTTTAATTATTGTAATATAAAGTGCGAAAAATAAAAACATAGTAAAAAGTAAAAGAATAGAAGAACATCAAATTTTATAGTGGTTCTGTCCAACTAGACCTACATCCACTCCTGAAGACTCCTTCAATTATTTCACTAAATCAAAATGACTCTCCTTTTGTCCCCACAGTAAAACGGAGAAGCCCTTACAAACACTCTTCGACCAACCCAGTGCGACAGAGTACTAATATCCTTTCTTACCCTTCTGGTGATGACAGAGTACCAACATCCTTTCTTGCCCATCTTATAATGGAAAAGTACCAACATCCTTTCTCACCCTCTTGGTGATGGCAGAGTACCATGATCCAACATTAAAGATCTTCTTCAAAGGCCTCCAGAGGATATGGGAAAAATTTTGAAGAAGGAAAAAGATATCATCGCTTTAGGCAACCTTGTGAATTACTCATAACTCCCCCTTACTTATTCTCTCACACTTCACTCTCACAATATCTCCCAAACATTCACACTTAATGGCCACTCTCAATAGAAAATTGTAATAAAAGATATTCGTGTCAAATTTAAGGTCTCTTATATAGTAAACACAAGAAAAATAGTCTAGAGATCTAAAAATTAAATGACAACTAACCTAGGATCATATATTATGATTAAGGATTATCTATACAAATAGTTTAAAAATCCATGTACAAATCTATACGAACATGATTTCATTCTCTGTCCATCATCTATATGAACTAACATCATGTTATACGAACAATTCAAAACTAAACTAATTCATCTGGTATAATCCTATGTGAACCTCATTTAGTACTTTATTAGTCATCTGTACAAACTCGTCATATATTACGAACAGTTAAAACAAATCAAGCTTCATTTGGTATGAACATGGTGACCCCTTTTCATAATCTGTGATTCATCCATATGAACATTAATCGTATAGTATGAACAATTCAAAAATTATGAGTTCGTTTGGGAAAATTTGTAACATACCCATTTCAAACTATGTAAATTATCTATACAAACAAATATCATATAGTATGAACAGTTCAAAAATGATGAGTTCATTTGGGATGAATTACTAAGGACCCATTTCATACACTATGAATAACTTGTATGAAAAACTTTCATGCAACATGAACAGTTAAAAAAAATTTAAAGACATTATTTGATTAACTTCATTTTTGGGAAATCAAACTTGACAAATCATCTAGTATGATTAAAAATTATATAGAATGATTAGTTTTAAAATTCTTAAGTTTTGACTCACTCTCCCATTGTATGTGTGCACGATTATCCAATTATAGTCACACTCTCTTAGACTCAAGAAAAAAAAAATTTACAAACTTCATTACATGAAAACCTAATCTATTTTATCTTGAAGACTTTAGCAGTTTGGAGTATGATTTCTCTAAGATGTTAGTACACACAAATAATAAAAAGAAAATATGCCAGAATATTTATTAGGAGAAATATTAATCAAAATAATAATTATTTTTTATCATCTAAAAATCACATTTCATAAAACTCGATCTTGAAGTTTAAGTTGCAACATAATCATCTAGCCAATAGCTTTTATGTAGTGACTTAAAACATTAATTAACTAGTCCTCTTGAGCATTTCCTAGATCTGCGTAAATGATTATTGGATGAGTTGAGTGGATACCTAAAAAGGCTTACCTATACGGTTAATAAAGTCCTTAAAATCTAAATTTTGTGCTTCGTCCATAAAAGGTCTCATTGCTTTATCTAAAGATAATGTATCCAAAGTCTCATACCTCCCCTTAAACATCCTAGAGATTTCAATAACATATAACATAATTTATTTCTAAGCCTTCAAAAGTATCATTCTCACACTAAGATTCTTCTAAAGTTCTATTAGAATAAAGATTTTCTCTACATTCCTCAATAATAACTTCTTCCAAATCAACCCAACCGTAATCTTTACTTTTATGACTTTGAAACATTATAGATTTAAAGTAATCAATAGTAACTTAATAGTCTTAAACTCTCATGGTAAGGTCCACTTTATGAATATCATAGCTTTACCTATTGCTAAGAAAGGTCTCCCTATGATAATGGTTATCTCCCTATCATCATCCATATCAAAGATAATAATATCTATAGGAATGATAAACTTATATGTTTTGATCATAACATCCCATACCACCCCATTTTGGTAACTGAATGATCTATATGCTTGCTAAAAGTAACTGAGGTGGGATAGACCTCTCCTAAATATAACCTCTTAAAGGTGGAAAATTAAACAAAGCTAATACTAACACCCAAGTCACATAATGCTCATCCATAAAATTTATCCCATCTAGTCTTTAGAATGGATTAACTACTAGTATATATCATTTATTAAGGAAGTTTCTTCTTCATAAAAGGAAGGTACACCTTAAATAAATCTACCATCTCAAATTCGCTAAATTAAATCTTCATATTAAGGGTTCCTTTCATGAATTTAGCATATGCGGACATCTTTTCTAAGGCTTCTAAAATGGTTATATTAATAGTTCTCTTTTTAAAGGCTTCCAAAAAATTGAGAATTGCTTTACCAATTTTTACTTAATTAATCTTTGGAGAAAGGGTTTAGGAGATCTCCATATAACTATTATTATTATTATCATTTTTCAACTTCCTTAAGTAGGATAGGTTGCTCATGAGGTGGGTGATGGGTCAATGTTAGTTATGATAGCCTTCTATGTATTATCGAGTATAATTTTGTCTAAGATTAGTTAGACTCAACATAGAAGATTAAAATAAGCTTAGGTTTTTTTTTGATATGTCAATACTTTAAACCCACTAAAATATACACAAGTATACATGCTAAATCAAATAATAAGATGATGAAGTAGAGTGCCAAACCCTTGAGAAAAAGTTATATTCTTGAAATAAAATTTCTACTGTTTACTGTAATTGCATAAATAATCCCACTGAAATACAAATCATATTTTCTGAGTTTTTATCACTGAATAAAAATAAATAGTATAATTGACATAATTTTTTATAAAATGTTTTAGATTGATGTATGTAGGTGCCATATTTTACCTAATAAAAATCTTATTTTAGAAGTAGATCAAAATATATACAAACTGAGATCTCTGTCAAGCTTGTATGGGTGAAAAAGGATATCAACTAAAGCCCTATAGTTTTATCATCTCTATAGAACCTCTAATACTCAAACATTCCATGTCTAGGCATCCCAACATTATTTTTCAATACTCATGATTACCCATGCATTCCTCTATCTAGGCTATACATCAGACGAGGTTTTAACTACATAGACTATCATTTTAAGGATTAAATAAAAAACATAATATATTAAAAATATCCATAAATTCTTTAGAGTATAAAAGTCTTCATTAGTACTTGATATGTTCTTTACATCATCAATCCAAAGTAAGATATTTAGCCAGACATATAAAAAATAACAATAAAAATTATTTTCATTATATTCATCAAAGAACAAAGTACGAGGGAAGTAATGGAATTTTATCACCAGAAAGGATCAAAGCTTCTTCTCTTCACTCTTTATTCCTCCACTTTTAGTATTTCTTATAAAGACAAAGGTTAAACTATCCTAAGGATTGTATTTTTACTTTCTTAGTTTCCCTTTGATTTTACTCAAGGAGGGTACTATAAAAGTACACTAAAAATGTACTTAAAATTTATTCATGTGATTGAACAATTTTATTAACAGAACTAAATAACTATTTATAAGAAATCTATATGCATACATATAATAAGTGTTTAAACATACATTTCATATAAGAAGACCTTGCCAAACCTTGGAACAACCACTAGTGAATTTAAAACGTCCATTATAATATAATGGATCAAATCTCTACCCTTGAGTCAACTTGGTTGACCAAGTCAACCATGGTTTACTAAGGTAGCATACATTGAAATGCTTTTCTTTTGGATTGACCAAGGCTCGATTGAACCTATCTTAACTTATAGAGATATTCATAGGATCTTTAGGTGCCAATCCTAAGTGACCCATACACTAAGGCCACTTCGATTTGCCATTTAGCTTGACCCATGTAGCCAAAATAATAATGAATTTAACCTATTATAATCCATTATTCAATTGACACAACCAAGCACTTTCATTGCATTTCATATGGCTTATTACATCTACCTTGGTTAATGTAACCCTTGGAATTGCTTGAGTTGACTCTATGAGCTAATATAATGCAACTCAATGTACCCAAACTAAGCTAACTTTAATGCTCAACTTGCCCAAGTCAAGGTGGCGCTTGAATCAAGTGAAATAATGTTACAAGAGGTTGACAACATGGCTTGGCTGAATGTAGCCATTTTCAAGAAAATCTTTAGCATGTGACCAATGGGTTTAGCATACTACTTAAATCCAAGCCAACCCAAACCCCTAAGGAATCAGGACTTCTTACTTAAACCTCTAAAACTTTCTCAACTTGCCCAAAGAGAGCTTTAACAAAGCTAAAATACTATTTAAGTGCATTTAAGAAACCTATAAATACCACTCAATTTCATTGAAGAATGGTTTAATTCAAAATTTCATTTAAAATCCATAGAGTGATAACTCCTTTTTTTTTTTTTTGCTAATTATCTTTGTGAGGTCTTGAGGTACTTTTGAGTGAGCTATAGTGAGGATTAAATTGTGAAAACTGAATGCCAAACCTATTCGTCTTCTGGTTGTGACTTCTTGAGAAGAAATATTTCAAGGGTCTAGTGATTATCCCTATAGTATGTCCAATGAAATTATAGCTTTACTTATGGTAATACTCCATTCTCGATCTTCATCTTAGATTATTTTGGGCAAGTGTCAAAGAAATACTCAATCCATATGGTTAAGACCATCAGATTGAATTTTCTCACTCTACCCATACTAAGTGTGAAGTTTAAACCAAATCCATCCAACTAATCTCAAGGATCTAGCTATAATACGCCTATAGTCTTTAAGTTAAATGGAAGGTCAAAGATGAAATTAGGACCATTTATTTAAAATGATGATCTTGATTTCATCGTATCTTGTTTCAAACTTTGATCCTGCAACTTTTAATCATTAAATCAATATCATTCAGTGTTGATCTGATGGCTCAAATTAAAAGAGGACGGATCATTGGCTACCCACTCAAATTATGCATCATGGAAAGAATCATTTGACTGCGTAGTTAAGGATTTAATTTCACCAAAACATTAGTAGATCTTTGAGAAGTCCTTTCTCCTTATCCACTTGCCAGATAAGGAGATCAAAGGCTCTATTAGGCAATTTTAAGGTGAACTACGGCTTTCATTTTCTTCTTTGTTTCTGGCATTTTTTTAATGGATTTCTCTTATCGTCTGTCTTCTTTAGTTTTCTTTTCATCTTGTTTCCATTTGGTTTCATTATTGTGTCATTGGGTTTTAAGGTCTTCAGGAGATGACGACGCCGTCGTCATCTATCCCTTAGCCTTTTGTGCTTTTGAATGGTACGTCCCATTAATTTAGGGAAATTTGGCAAGCTCGTCCTCTTCTTCCACCAAACTTCCTTTTATTAACTCATCTTTTAAAGGCTATCTAATATTGTTTCTTGAGAATTCTATCATTTCAATGCTGGCTACACCTTTTGCGCTCACTCTTGTTGGAAAGTTCATGCTTAAGTGGCCGAACCTGGATGATCTACCCTAGTATTGGAGATTTGGAATCTTTATAAATATGACTTAGGACTTGTTGATCAATACTTCTAATATGTTCAACTTTTTGACCGCTAGGTTCTTTAAAACCTAAATATAAATAACTTTAAGAATTAAAATATCTCTAAAAGAAATTTAAAATCGGAATTCTGTGATAGTTTCATTCAGCCTAACCTCTAAATAATTAAAACATAAATTCAAATAATCCAAAAAAGGCCTTAAATAAGTAAATTCTTTTATAAAAATATCAAAATAAATAAAGCCTATAAACTATTGAAGCCACATAGCCCTTTTATAAACACTTAAATGATTTGCTTAAACAACCAACTCAAACCTAAGCTAGTTTGGTGTTTTGATTTGATTGCTAGGTTCTTTGCTTGGACAGTACCTTGTGTATGTTTATTTATTTTTCAACAATTTAATTGTCATTCATTTTAAATTCCTATTAGTGTACTTAGGCTCTTTAAGGACTATATTAGAATCATGAGTTTAATACATAATTTCTCTGCACCTTACAGGCTTTTAAATGCTTTTTTATTGCGTTTAAATTCCTCCAAGAGTCAAAGTAGAATGTAACTAAGGATGCTATATACATGTTTAAGTTATTATAATATTCAAGTTGTTTAGCATCTTGAGTTGTAAAATATTTAAATAAACTTTCTTATAAATAGATAAACGGGCCTCCAAAAGATGTACTACTTGCCTTTTGAGGATACTCTCTTTTGGAATTCCATAGAAGACTTTGAGAAAGAATACCATAAGCTAGTATATTTATATATATGTATGGTAGGATTAGAAGCCAAATTTATTGTGATGGAACCTGATCATCATTCTATTCTGCAGATATTGAGTATATTGAAAATTTTCAATGAATAAATGAATTACTCTTTATATTTAATTCTTTTCATTTTATGTGTTTCATCATGCATTGCATCATATGGGTGGTAGTTGAAATGACATGGTAGAAATTCTCCTAGGTTTCTTTCGGTGTATATGTTCTAGACTTTTTTGGAACATGTATACTACTTTCAGAATGATACGGGGGTACCATATTCACAACCCGTTACCCCTAAATCATACACATGTGATATGCTTTTCCTTCAGATAAGACTTCTATGTTGCCAAAATTTTTAGGATTTTGGGAGTTAAAAAGTTTAATTAGATAAATTAAATAAGATGAAATTTAAAGTTCTTTATGAGTCTCCTTGCTAGGGTCATTGAATTAAAATAAAAAATTATTCTTCCTGTGTCATAAATTTAAGAGTCTAATTTATCCTTGATCTCTTAGGATAGAGCTTAGCTTTTTAAACATTGCATGTAAGGAGATTGAATGTGGAGTAGGATTATTAGCTGTTTACTCACTCCGAGTAGGTAAAAGATAAAATCATAGACACCTCTTCATTCTTTTTATATTCATATGCAATACTTTTAAGAATAAAATTCTAAAATGCAAATTAAGAAGACAACTAAAGGAATTATAATCTAAAGCTTATACATTAAACCTTATTTGTCCAAATATTTCTTTAAATATATATACCTTTGATAGTTTTTATTGTTCAATTAATCGAAAGTATTCACTCACGGGATGTAATTAACTATAGTGCTTGCCCTTATTTGGAGTATACCACCTCGAATAAAATAAACTCTTATCTTAACTTCTTTCTAAGGTATGGGAAAGATTTATAAAATGAAGACCTATGTTTTAAACATTGGATGAATTTTTCAATTGAAATGACATGTGAATATTTATTTTATCCTTCAAAGCTAATTGAATACTCCTTATACAATGTTCAATCATGAATGGAACGTTTCTCTTCTCAAATGGCTTGTGAAATATTAGTTTATCCTTAAGGAAGATTTAATGTTAAACTATGCAAGTTTGATTAAAGAAACCTAGAATATATATATAAAAAAAACTTATATGACATTATATTTTGACATTAAATTATATTTATCCACAATATGGAATAGTTACTAATTGAACAAATACATCCATTTGCTAATTCATCCATGGCTCTAGGAATTTATAATTACCACATCATCGTGCTTCTAAAATATGAATGCTACAACGCTCGTGTGGAATTTTTTATGCTAAGGACTTGAATTGAGATATTCCATTATTGGCCAACATTTTGGTGAGTGAGAAAGTAGACTGAGAAAGTCCAGGATTTCAGTGAGATTTTTTGTGCAGTAGTGAGCTTGAGTTCCCTTTATGGACTTTGTAATTACTTTTTTATGAATGCCTAGGCCTCGCCATTGGTTTCCATTTAAAAAAAAAATGCTATATGGATTCAGCATGAGGAGCACTATAAAAGCCTCCTCATCTTAAGTCATTATATGCAATTCAATTCCTATATTTATGAAAAAATCATCTGAGTTATGTCCTATATTATTTACAATTTAAAAATCACCATGGGTTCCAATTAGAGGGATTGCTTCTTGGAGATGCTTAACACATCTCTAAATTTGTTTAACTAAATTAGAGGTGTTTAAGGAGTCCAAATGAATTTTTTTAAATTTATGAGTCATCATTTGATTCATGAATTTCAAAATTCATAACCAATAATCCATAGGGAATTAGGTGTTGATTTTGGTGATATTGTAATGCTATGTGTAAGGGTTAGTTAACCACTAATTTGACTCAATCACTTAGGTCTAAATCCTAAAACAAATATCTTAATCTACTGATACATTTTGGTTTGGTGATTTATATCTTACCCTAGGGAGGCTTTGATGATCACAAATTATGTACCTATGTTTCGAATTTTACTATTTTTGGAGGTCATTTGGTCCATCTTTTAGTGAACCCATCAATAATGTGCATAATTGTTCTAGGATCTTTGAAAATTCATAAAAAGTTTATTTTAATCCAAAAATTACAAATAAATTACAAATTTCTCAATATTTAAAGAAAAATAGATGAGAAATAAAATCCCCATTAAATTCATCCAAAACTAAAATAACTTAAAATTAGGAAATTAACTAATATATTAGAATAAATATTTAAAAAAATAAAAAAATTGAAAGAAATAATTTTAAACACTCAAAATCATCCCTAGAGGTCATTATGCCACAATATGTTATCCACAACAAATTATATTTATCCACAATATGGAATAGTTACTAATTTGACAAATACATCCTTTAGCTAATTCATCCATGGCTCTAGGAATTTATAATTACCACATAATGGTGCTTCAAAAATTTGAACGCTACAACGCTAGTAGTGGAATTTATGATGCTAAGGACTTGAATTGTGATCTTCCATTATTGGCCAACATTTCGGTGAGTGAGAAAGTAGAGTGAGAAAGTTCAACATTTCGGTGGGCTCTTCGGTCATCGTCTCCGCTGACCGGAAAGCAATTGGATTGGAGAGTCCAATGTCTCTTAATAATAATCGGCATGTTCAAAAGGAGGATCAGGATGGATTTCGTCCGTTGGTGATCAGGGAACTGTCGATGATCCCAGCTAAAGAACCAGAAAAAGTTATTGGAAAAGGAAAGCTGGTGATCAGTATTGTTGAAGCTAAAACTCCTCGTCTTCTCGAATCCCAAGAAGAATCGACCGCGAATTATCGTCGTCTGCAGGAATGAACCTGATTGTCAACAAATTTGACAATATAGTATCTAAAACTATGGCACCTATGGAAGAAGACCCTTCAGTCCAGAAGATTGTGTATAGTACAACTATTATTTGTGAAATTGCTGATAAAGATGATCGGGATTTGGTTAACCAAGGAAAGGCTGGATATCTAGCGAATCCTTGTATTAAGAGTTCCCACATCAAAATAAATCTGGTTGAAAAGGATTTATTTATGTCGGAAGATGGTATAGCTGTGAAGCTTCATGAACCTAATGTTCTAGAAAACTCTGAGAAGCACAAGTTTTCTATAGTGGTAAAGGTTTTTGGCCGCGAACTCCCACTCATCTAATAAGTTCTGAATTGAGGCGTCAATGCATACACATTGGGAAATTTAATATGACTGTGCTGGGATTAGGATGGATCCTATGTTCTTTTAATTTGTTAGAAGTTATAGAAAAGGTTTTAGCAGGAGGACCGTGGCTCGTTAATGGACACAATGTGGGAATGGATAAATGGTCCACACAATTTTCTCCAACTTCATTAAAGGGCCTTTCTTCTCTAATTTGGATAAGAATGTCTAATCTTCCCCTACACTGTTGGGATGAGATCAATGTTTCAAGGACTGCATCGCTTATTGGCACGCCGCTTATGATTGACGGCAACATGTTTTAATGGGGAAGATGCGAAATTGCAAGGATATGTGTCCGTGTGGAATTAGATAAACAATTACCTTTGAAAGTTTATGTGGATGGAAGAGATGGAAGGTTCTTTCAAAAGGTGGAGTATGAGAAGATGTCATCCTTTTGTTATAAATGTGGAAAGGTTGGTCACTTAAGCTTTGTTTGCAAAATCAACAAGGGAGAGAACAAGAGCAGCAGTCTAACTAATGGTAGAGCTGAAACTATTTCAGAAGGTAAAAGCCTGGAAGCAAAGAAAGGAGAAATGGAAGAACTAGGCAACTATAGACCAAGGATCCATGTTAAACAAAGAAGAAAAATAAAGATAAAAGTGAATCAAAAGAAGTTTGTTTTTGTACCTAAAGCTGGGAAAGTGAAAGACCGAAGTTGAAAACAAAATTTTGATGTGAGTAATAAATATGTTGTAGAAGAATTTGTTGCACAAGAACTAGCTGCTAATAGTTCGGAAAGGTTGGATCCCAATAACCTTTATAAAAAACATCTCAGGGCTATGTGCTCCAGTGGAAGATGATGTTAAAAATCAAAAGAAGGAGACTATACAGATTTAAAAAAATAATATGTTCAGGTTGTTGGACGGAATTGATGAGGATGATGTTAATCCAAAAGATGAAAATAAAAATAAGAACTCTATTATAGAAGAAGGTGAATTGGTAGCAACAAGCTGTGAGGATGATGGCTTTATTAATTTATTAATAGTAAAGGAAAATTATCTTGAAGGTATTTTTGAAGCTAACGGAGAAAGGGGAGCTATTTCTCTTTTAGGGAACTCAAAAAGCAAGTTTAGCAAGGAGATCAAATCATTGGGTCCTATAAGTTCTTCCATGAGAAGTAACACGACTGAAGGCTAGAGTAAGAGGAGGATCGGGGGTCCTTTCCCTTGGTGCTTAAATGAGTTCCATTCTCTTTTGGAATTGTAGAGGGGCTAATAAGAGGGTGGCCTCTCTCTATTTGAAAGAAGTTATAAACAATTGGGACGTTTTTTTTATTAGCTTAGTTGAAACAAAAATTTCTTCTACTGAAAAAGGAAGAAGTATGTAAAGTATTGGGAAATAATTGGGATGTTTTCATTTACCCATCTGATGGGCAATCAGGGGGTATTATGACAATGTGGAGGACAGATTTGTCCACTTTTTCAGCTTTAAAAAGTTATTCTCAATGTGTATTTGGGGAGCTAAGATTTTTGAAGAATAATTCAAAGTGGCTAATTTCGACGGTTTATGCAGATTGTGATCTGTATAAAAGGAGAAGTTTATGAGAATTTTCGTGTTGAAACTCGTTAACTAAGAATTAGGTTGTTAAACCTTAAGCTTATGTCCCACGGCTAACCAAGAGGGGGGTTGAATTGGTAATTAAAATTTTTTTACCCTCTTAAAATTTGGAAATGAAAACTAACTTTAGTGAGTTTTATAGAAATAGATTTTTCAATCACAAGTTGTAAACTTTAAAATAAAAATAACAAAAAAATAAAGAACACCAAATTTATAGTGGTTCGGTCAAAACCAGACCTACATCCACTCCCCGGAGGCACCCTCCGAGTATTGCACTAATACCACTAATGACTCTTCTTTAGCACCCACAGCAAGGCGGAGAAGCCTTTACAAAAACTCTTTCCACCACTACCTAGTGCGGCAGAGAACTGTCATTCCTTTCACACTATCGGTGTAGGCAGAGACTCCTTCGTCCTTTCACACTATCCTAGTGTGAGTAGAGAACCCTTCGCCTGTTCACACTCTCCTAGTGTGGGCAGAGAACCCTTTGGCTGTTCACACTCTCCTAGTCTGGGCAGAGAACCCTTCAGTTGTTTACACTCTCCAAGTGTCGGCAGAGAACCGGATCTCCTTGACAGATCTTCTCACAAGAAATCTAGAAGGAAGAAAGAAAAGAGTAAAGTAATTCCAAATCAAAAATATAGACTCTTACCTTTAACCACCAAGTGAAGCCTTCTCGCTCCAATAGTAAGAATCTTCTTTCGAACGCTCTCTCACACTCTCTCCTTGACTCTTCTTTCAATAGGCACGAAGATCAATGGGCAAAAAAGATTTGGTGGCAGTCTAAATTGGACTATATATAGAAGAGATAAGAAAAATCATCCAAAAGCTGCAAATTTTCAATTCAACACGAAATGGATCATCCCGTACGATCGTGGATCGTCCTGAATGATTTTACTTAAAGTGTTAGAAACGATCCTAATGTATTTGGATATGAAATGACTTCGTACTCATATTTCGTCCTATACAAACTAGGTTTGTCCGGTATGAACTGTTATTTCATAGGTCGGTTTCCAAAATCTGCAGAGCGTATCGAAACATTGAAGAGATGTTTCACTTCGTCCTGGGACGAACAGTACTTCGTCTGGACAAAATTTTTACAGAGAGCAACTCGGCCTAACACGATTATAAATTTCGTCTGGACGAAATTTTTACATAAAGCAATTCATCATGGGACTCTTTGAATTTCGTCTGGAAGAAATTTTTACAGAGAGCAATTCATCATGGCACGATTATAAATTTCGTCTAAACAAAAATTTTACAGAGCCCAACTCGTTCTGGGATGAATACACATCGTCCTGGATGAAATTTGTCCAAAGGGCTTCTCGTCCAGGAACGAATACAAATTTTTCCTAAACAAAATTTTTCAAGAGTCCAAGTCGTCTTGTGACAAATTTGAGTTCGTCCTGGACGATCAGAATTTAGAAAAATTTTCTTCAAATCGTTCGTTCCATTGCTCTTACGGGAGATAACTGAGTTGATCGTCCCGTACGAGCTAGGTTCGTCCCGTACGATCAGTACAAATTTTTTAGAGATCTCCTAAAGTGTGTGTGTGTTTATTCACCCAATTTACAATCGCTCCCTTTCAAAGAAACCTACAAGTTTTAAATCACAAAGTGTCTCATGCTGAATTTGATTTTGAAGTCTTCACTAGTCTGGAGTTCGATCGTCATGAAATGTTAGTCCACACAAGATAAAAAACAAATCTTCCAAAAAATATTAGGAGATAACTACACATAAAATAATAATATTTGGAATCATAAAAAACTATACAAGTTGCAAAAATGTAAAATATGCAAATAGCAACTCTCTTAACAATCTCCCTTTTTGATGATGGCAAAATAATTATTGTTTGAAGGATTTCAAATTCTAAGAATCTCCTAAACTCTCTCTGAATTGCTGAATACATGAAAATAAGGAGGCATTAAATCAAAAAAAAAAAATTCAAAAAATTTTATATACAAAAACAAAACAGAACAAAAACACACATACAATAACATACAAACTAACGAAACAAATAATTTCTCCCCCTTTTTTACAACAGCAAAAAGTGAAAAAGAAAAAGACTTGAAATGTAAGCAGAGATATGAAAAGCAATTTATAATTTAATCTTGAAAGTGATTGAAATAAATTATGCAAATAAAATTAAAACATTAGGCAAATCATAAAAATTCATAGAATTTAAGAAGAGATATAACTTAGATAATAAAAAAAATTTATCAAAAGCATGGTTCAATTTAGACACTAATATAGAAAAAATCATTGCAACAAGGATGAATAAAAAATTTATATATTTCAAATTTCAATATGAAATATAAATAAACAAAAGATCAATTTGAATTAAGAGATTAAAAGAGTCTGGAAAGAAATAACTACCACATGTGACGCTTTGCGTATTCTTTTAAATTTGTAGCACATTTTTCTGCATCTTTTTACATTGTGAACCTTAGAGCATTCATTTTGATTTTTGTACGTTTGTACATTTTTGTTTCAAGAGTAATCATATTCTTTCCAAAATGGATAATTTAAAATTACAAATTTTCTTAAGTGCATAAATATAAATTGATAAGTGAAATACAAAATAAGAAAACATCACAATTGCAATAATAATATTAACAATAATGGAGTCTAAATAAGAGATATGGATTGATAATCTTAATAACATCAAGTTATAACAACAACAACATCAAGCCTTTATCCCACTACGTGGGGTCGGCTACATGAATCCTTTTTCTCCATTGTGTCCTATTAAAAGTCAAATTCTCGTTTAAATCTAATAAAGAAAGGTAATTCCTAATATTTTCTAACCAAGTCTTGTTAGGTCTACCCCTACCTTTCTTAACATAAGTCAAATCTAATACCTCTACTCTCCTAACCGGGTCATTGCAAGGCCGTCGTTTTATGTGACCAAACCATCTAAGGCGACTTTCTCTAATCTTATCTTCTACTGGAGCTACTCCAACCTTTTCACGTATATGCTCATTTCGTATTCTATCTCTAAGGGTAAAGCCACTCATCCACCTGAGCATCCTCATCTCTGCCACACTTAACTTAGTATTATGCTTCTCTTTTAAAGGCCAACATTCGGCACCATAAAGCATTGCAGGCCTCACTACCATCTTATAGAATTTTCGCTTAAGTTTGAGGGGTACATTTCTATCACATAACAAGCCCGATGCATTCCTCCACTTCAACCATCCAACTTGAATTCTGCTGATAATATCCCCATCTATTTCACCATCACTCTGAACAATAGATCCAAGATATCTAAAACGTATACTCTTATTAATGACTTTATCGCCCAAAGTCACAATCCCCTCACTAGGTCTATTACTACTAAAATTACACTCCATATATTCCGTTTTAGATCTACTCAAGCGAAAACTTTTAGACTCTAAGGTTGACCTCAATAATTCTAGTTTACCTTCAACTCCCTCTCTAGTCTTATCAATAAGAAGAATATCATCAGCAAAAAGCATACACCAAGGTACATCCTCTTGCAAATGTCTAGTGAGAACATCCATGACTAAAGCAAAAAGATATGGGCTTAAGGCTGATCCTTGATGTAACCCAACCGAAATAGGGAAATACTTGGTCAATCCACCTTGTGTTTGAACACAAGTAATAGTTCTTGCATACATATCTTTAATGATTTGAATATAAGCATTATTGACTCCATTCTTTTCAAGAACTCTCCATAGCACTTCTCTTGGAACTTTATCATATGCTTTTTCTAAATCAATAAATATCATATGTAGATCCTCCTTATTTTTTTTATATTTCTCAAGTTTTAAGCAAAACTTAAATTTAGAAAAATTAGATTTTCTAATGAATTTAATTTTAACTTACAACTCAAGATATAGCACTATTAAGATTAAAAAAATCTAATGATTTTCATAAAAGCTAACACACATTTCATTAATATTAAAGCCAAAAACACAGGATCATATATTGATATCAATATGATGATATTACAATCTAACTCAAGATATTAATATAAAAACATCTAAAAAAAAAAAAAAAACATGAAACTTCCTAAAAACAAGAACTAACACACAAGCTACAGAAAAACACATAAAAATCACTGAGACGGACCCTGATCTGGAGGAGCTGCAGCACCAAAGATGTTGAAATATGTAATCATCATCATATTGTTACTGATATTATTCAATTTCTTCCTCATAAAACCCTTGTCATGTTGATATTGAGCATCCTGCTACTGAATATGAGCCTCAATTTGATCAAAATGTTGATCAAAATGAGTCTCTAGTCGATAAAATCTTTGAACCAAATCCTGATAATTTGGTTCATTAGCGTGTGCAGGAGCAGCTTCTAGTTCTTCCTATATATCACTAATGACACGTGCTTTACTTGAATCATCATTTTTTAAGATCGCTCTAAAGGATCTGTCGTTGTAGTAGAGCAGTTCTTCATATTCTTGATCAGGATGAATCAAGTTGTATTTCTTCTCCAGAATATAGGTAACTAAATGTCCTAAGGCAATGTTCCTCTTTCTTTTCTGCTCTGCATGGCCTATTTTAGAAAGCTCATAAAGATAGTCAAGTATAAGTTGGGCTTCATCTATAGGCACTTCAGACATGATCAAAAAGGTCACCATAGAAAGAAGAGGGGTTATATTGACTCTCTCACCAACTTTAGGAATAATTGAAATTCTAAGAACATGCTAGATGATATGTGCATTTCGGACAAGACCAGATACCTTAGCCACATGCTCATCAATATTGTTTCTTCTAATCAATCTATTGATTTCAAACCATTTATATTCATCAGTGGTAATCAAGTTGTAGGCTCTAGCTCCCTCAGTCCTTAAGTTTAAAAAAGCTCCTAAGTCATGCTTGGTGAATTCAACTTTTTGTTTAAAGACAAAGGAACGAATTATAGAGTGCTCGAAATTAAAGGACATGTTGGCGAGGAAGTAGTGAAAGGTTTCCTTATTGTAGAGTTGGACAATGGTAAGGATAAAATGAAACTGAGTTGAAACGAAAAGATTCATAACCTAGAAGGTAAGTTCTTCTTGGATTAAGATTCTGGAGGGGGTGATTTTGGCTGAAGCAAACCTTGGTCAGAACCTTTTGGCGCTTGCTTGAACTCGTCATTTGAAAACGATCTAGAATGCAAAAGAGATTGAAAGTGATGTTTAGAGTATGACTGTTGAGTTAAAAAGCCAGTCTATTTATTGAAAATGACATGTTCGTACCAGACGATAAAATTTTCGTCCCGTACGAAAAAATTTTGTATGGACGATCCAATCCGTCCAAAATAAAACAACTTTTCGTAATCAATGCGACTTACGAAGCGTCCTTTCGTACAGACTTTTGACCACTGATCATATAGACGATGACGTGTTCGTCCCGGGACGAACGGTACTTATGATTGTTTTTAAGGCAGTTAAAATTGTCCCCCACATTGAACCGAGATGTGTTAGTCCGGTACGAACCAAAGGTTCGTACGTATGAAGTTAGTATTAAAAACTACCTTATCCAATCAACTGCTTTATTCATTCGTCCCGTCGTTTGAAAAATAATTTGTCCCGGACGATCGTGACGATCGTACAGACGAAGTGATCATTAAATACTAAAAACTGCACGCAAACGATTTAAAATCTGACATTTTGACATATTACATACATCATCCCGTACGAAAAAATTTTGTCCTGGACGATTGTTTAAAAATTTTTCAAATTTTTGCAATCAATCAAAACTAAGACACAAAAGAACAAAAAAACACAAACTCTAAAAGAAAAATCACACATACAAAATCAAAAACTCATAAAGAACATAAAAATATTTATCTAGAAAACAAACATAAATATTGCAAAAATATTTTTATTTAAGCATTCAAATCAATCACACCAAGTTATAAAAATGAAAGTATTAAAGGATAATGATTTTGTAAAAATGTCTGCAAGTTGATTTCTAGTAGAAACATGATTGAGTTCAATTTCTACTTTGGATACATGATTCCTTATGAAATGATGTCTTATGTTTATGTGTTTGGTTCTTGAATGTTGAATAGGATTTTTAGAAATATCAATAGCACTAGTGTTATCACAATAAATTAGTATAGTGCCTATGGTTAATCCTAAATAAATCAACTGTTGTTTCAACCAAAGTACTTGTGCCACACAACTTTCTAATGCAATATATTCAGCTTTTAGATATGGCTACTAAATTTTGTTTTATAATGGACCAAGAGACTAAAGAATTTCCAATGAATTGATATGTTCCATAAGTGCTTTTCCTATCCACCCTACAGCCTACAAAGTCAGAATCTGAATAACCAATTATTTCAAATGAAGAGCTAAACTTAGGATACCAAATTTCTAAGTTCTGAGTTCCTAACAGATATCTTAAAATCCTTTTCACTGCTGTCAAATGTGATTCTTTTGGATTTGATTGAAATCTAGCACACAAACAGACACTAAACATGATATCGGGTCAGCTAGCTGTCAAGTAAAGCAAATATCCAATTATCCCTCTAAATTTCTTTTGATCAATAGATTTTCCATTAAGGTCCTTATCCAACTTAACTGAGGAACTCATTGGTATTCTAACAGGTTTCGTATTGTTCATTTCATATTTTTTGAGGACGCCCTTAACATACTTTGACTAACTTAGAAATGTTCCTTCCTCAATTTGTGTAATGCTAAAGCCTAGAAAGTAACTTAAATCTCCTATTAAACTCATCTCAAATTCACTACTCATTGTTTTAAAAAAATCATCACAAATATTTTTATTTGAAGATCCAAAAATGATATCATCCACATAAATTTGAACAATGAGTATATCCTTTCCATATTTCTTCAAAAAGAGAGTTGTATCCACACTTCCTTTTTTAAAAGATCTTTCAAGTAGGAAAATGCTCAACCTCTCATACCAAGCCCTAGATGTATATTTCAATCCATATAATGCCTTTTTCAACTTCAAAACATGATTTGGGTATTAAAAATTTTAAAACCTAGAGGTGTTCTACAAAAACATCCTCTTGAATTACCCCATTTAAAAAAGCACTTTTAACATCCATTTGATACAATTTGAATCCTCTAAAATAGTCAAAGGCTAGTAAAACCCTAATTGCTTCAAGTCTAGCTACAGCGGTAAAAGTTTCCTCAAAATTAATCCCTTCAATTTGATTATACACTTTGATCCTTTGGCCTTGTAGTTAATTCCCAAACTTTATTTCTTACAAATTGATTCAACTCTTCTTGCATGGCCAAAATTCAAAATTTATCAGGAAGTGCTTGATCAATATTAGTGGGTTCTATAATTGAAATGAAGGCTGAATTATTGACTTCTTTGTTTAATCCACGCACCCTCACTTGGTTCAATTATAATCAATTCCCTTGGATGGTTTTTCAAAAATCTCAAATCTCTAGGCAAAGGGTTTTCTATCTCTAAATTTTTTTCCAAATTTATTTTATCAATCTTTTGGGAGTTAATCTTAATATAATCTTCTTCAACATTTAGCTCTTCCATATTTTTAGATTAATCAAATACAATATGTGTGGTCTCCTCAATTATCAAAGTTCTTTTATTGAATACTATATAAGATTTTTCAATACTTGAGTATCCAACAAAAATTTCTTCATCTGATTTTTAATCAAATTTTCTAAGGCAGATTTTTCATTGTTATAAATGAACAACTTGCAACCAAAAACATACAAATGTGATAAATTTGGTGTTATCCCTTTTAGCAACTCATAGGGTGTTTTATTTAATTTAGATCTCACATTCACCATATTCATAATATAACATGCAATGTTAACCGCCTCAGCACAAAAATATTTAGGGAGAGAGTATTCTGCAAACATTGCTCGGGCGGCTTCTATTAATGTTCTATTTTTCCTTTCGACTACCCTATTTTGTTGAGGGGTTCTAGGTGCAGAAAAGTTGTGATCAATTCCTTTCTCTTTACAAAATTTCTCAAATTTCTCATTCTCAAATTCTCCTCTATGATCACTTTGTATAGAAATAATTTCACACCCTAAATTTCTTTGAATCCAAGTCGAAAAATTTCTAAATTCTTCAAATGATTCACTCTTATGAAATAGAAATCTAACACATGTGAATCTTGAGTAATCATTCACAATCACAAATCCGTATATCTTCCCTCCTAGACTCACAGTTCCAACTGATCTAAAAATATCCATATGCAAAATCTCCAATGATTTACTAGTTCTAAGATCCTTATTGGACTGAAAGGAAAACTTCACCTGCTTCCCTAATTGACATGCATCACAAAGGTGGTCCTTAGTAAAGTCTAGTTTAGGTATACCTCTCACTAAGTTCTTTTGGGTAATCCTCCTAAGATTTTTCATGCTAGAATGACAAAGTCACCTATGCCAAAGTCATGACTCATCAGATATAGTTTTAAAACAAAAAACAGTAGAAGTTTGAATGCAATTCAAATCTAGCATATAAATATTGTTTACCCTTCTCCATTAAAAACATCTTTACCATTTAGACTTAATATGCATCTAGTAGAAAAAAAATTTACACAATAACCCTTATCACATAGCTGGCTTATACTTAACAAATTATACTTTAAGCCTTCAACCAATAACACATTGTCTATAAAAAATTTCTTAAGATTTACAATCATACCTGATCCAACCACCTTCTTTGTGGTATTATCTCCAAGTGTAACCTTGCCTCCACTCTTAGCTCCCAGCATTATAAATTGAGCAGTATCTCCAGTCATATGCTTTGAGCATCCGCTGTCCAAGTACCATATGCTCTCACGAGGTCTTGTGGGAGAGCAACCCTACAAAAATATCAAACGTTAGACCTGGGAACCCAAACAAATTTGGGTTCACCTTTTGGCAATTTATAATCAGATGCATGTATGATATGTCTAGGTTTATGCATCTTGGGTCTCCACACCAAATTAATTTTTATCTTCAAAGTACAGGTGTGTGTTATATGTCCTAATAATCCACAATTATTACATTTAACTATTTAAAAAGGATTCCTAAGTCTTCTACCAATTGTTTGTTTATTCAGGGATTGCATAAATTTAGGATACAAAATATGATTAGTAAAATCTTCAAGTTTGGGTGGTATCATATTATACTCAAGAGCTTTTATTTTCAATTTATAAAAAGAATTCATATCTTCCAAAACCCGATTCATATAATTGATTTTATTTAATTTGCTCTCTGATTCATCCTTGAAGTTCTTAAAATCTTTCTCAAGTTCTGCATAGGATGATTTTAAATTCTCATGATTTTTATTCAAGTCATCAAACTCATCAAGTAAATTCATGTGGTTACTGTCAATTAAGGCATGATCTTTCCTAAGGATATCATATTCCTTTTTAAGTTCTTCAAATTCTAATATTAGACTAGCATACATTTTATTCATATTCTTATATGCTTCATGCATATGTTTAGAAACTTCAAACAGTTCATCATAAGTTAAGTCATATACCTCTTCTTGATCCGACTGATCAAGACTGTCAGCCATTAAGCATAGATTAGTGACTTCGTCTTTCTTTCAGTCTCTGATGAATCTGAAGCTGAGTCCGCCCAGAAAGCTCTTTAAAACTTCTTCCTACCCTTCTTTATAGTTGGTTTCTCCTTTACTTTCTTCTTGCTAGGAGTGACTTTGAGTTTTGGGCACTTAGTCTTGATATGACCAGGTTTCCTGTACTCATAGCAAATCACATTATTTGAAGCCTTAGCATTTTTATTGAATTTACCTCTATTACATTGTTGGCGACTCTTCTGCTTCCTCTTCAAAAAGCTTTTGAATTGTCTAATCATCAATGATATATCATCTTCATCCTCAGGTTGTGAGTGTTCACTCTCAAACTTCTCCACTTTTAATGCAATATTATTTTCCCTTCGTGGTTCACCTGCATCAATCTTTCTTTGGCTAACTCCTTGCTCGTAAGCAATTAGCGAACCAAGAAGATTGTCAATAGTATAAATGTTTAGATCTTTAGACTCTATAATTACAATAATTTTAGCATCATAAGCAATAGGCAAATAACGAAGAATCTTATTAATCATTTTAGCATTCATTAGTTCCCTACCTAATGCATGCAAAGAAGTGACTATTTGTGTGAATCTTGTGTACATATAAGAAATGGAATCATTAGGTTTCATGCAAAATAATTCATAATCATACAACAAGATATTAAGTTTAGATTGTTTAACCTCATTAGTCCGCTCATACATTATACAAAGTCGATATATGTCCTTTCTACTTTTGCAAGTGGAAACCCGCATGTAGTCTTTCGATTTTAAAACACAAAAGAAATTATTCAAGCATTTGGCATTTAGTTGTGCTAAGTCGCGTTCTTCTACTGTCCAGTCTGCTAATGGTGTTTTAACTCTAACTCCATCAACTAGTTTAGTTGGTTTTGTATACCCTTATTGAACTAAGATCCACATATAGTAATCAAGTGACTGAAAAAATATAGACATGCGTGTTTTTCAAAAATCAAAAGGTATATTATCAAACAGTGGAGGTGTAGTTATAGAGTAACCCTCAGGTGTGTTTCGGTTTCCAAATGTAGTCATCTACGTTAATGAAAAAGTAGTCTAAACTTATGATTTTGAAACAAAGCTCTGATTGTTCAAACTCGTTAACTAAGAATTAGGTTGTTAAACCTAAGCTTATGTTCCACGGCTAACCAAGAGGGGGGTGAATTGGTAATTAAAAAAAAAATTTACCCTCTTAAAATTTGAAAATGAAAACTAACTTTAGTGAGTTTTATAGAAATAGATTTTTTAATCACAAGTTATAAACTTTAAAATAAAAATAGCTAAAAAATAAAGAACACCAAATTTATAGTGGTTCGGTCAAAACTAGACCTACATCCACTCTCTGAAGGCACCCTCTGTAATAGCATGATCTGCTCCAGGATCGTCCAGGACGATCTGGAATCGTCCTGGGACGATCAGGTGAGAAACTGCTCCAGAATTTGCCCAGATTTGCTCCAGGTGATTTCCTGTAGGTATCGTCCAGGCCGATCGAGGACATCGGCCAGGCCGATGGCACTGTTCACAAGCATCGGCCGGATCATCGCCCTGGAGCATCGGCCAGGGATATTGTTTTGGTCTGATCGTCCAGGACGATCGAGGCGATCGGCTAGGCCGATCTGTGTATGATTTAAGTGAAATCTGTCATTTTGAGGAGAGAGAAATTTTATAAAAAAATATCTGATTTTTGATCTGAGAGAAAAGAGAAAAAGAAGAAAAAGGAAAAGTTGATTTCGGGAAGATGCGGAGCCGTTTTCGTTCGAATAGACTGTTGAGGAAATTGCTGTGCACGAGGTAAGGCACATTCCACCTTTCTCAATTTTCAGAACCGTCGTGTTTGGCGGTATTATCTGTCCGGAATTGATTTGTGTTCGTGATTTTCGTCCGTATCTTTTGATTGGTTCAGTTTTTACCGCGAAAGTTTCTGTATATTGTTGACGTGCCGAGTGTGCACATTTTGGTTATTTTCTAAAGATTTTTGTCCGGGTATTTTTGATTCGACTGTGTTTTTAGTCGACTGGATTTTTCTGTGAACCTGTAAATTCTTTGTGTAGTAGAATAAATGTTCTGAAATGTTGATATCTGTATTCTGTGCGAATTTGGTAAATTTTGATTTTCAGAAAATTGTGTAAATTCTGTATACTGCCGTTGTGCTGCCCGATTTTTGGGAAATTTCTGATTTGTCCGAAAATCTTCTGATTTGATATGCTATCTGTATATGCTATAAAAAAGGAGTTATAAGGGGCCTGGATCCTATGAGATTCAGTTAGTGAAATGGGAATTCTGAAATGAGCTCAATAAGCATTTTGATATCTGTTCTGTTCCGGATCCGAGGAAAAATCTGTTTAGGTGCTATAAGCACTATTTATGTATTCTGGTGCAATAAGCACATCTGATCTGATCTGTTCTGGTGCCGGGGGCACATTTAGCTATTAATTACTCAGCTATTATTCTGGTGCCGGGGGCACATTTAGCTATTAATTACTCAGCTATTATTCTGGTGCCGGGGGCACATTTATCTATTAATTAATTATCTGATATCTGATATGATATGATTCTGATACGATTTTGTTCTGTTCCGATATGATCTGTACGATTCTGATTCTGTTGATTTGATATGTCTGATCTGTTCTGTTTCTGATTTGATACGACTTCTGTTTCCGTACAGTTCTGTTTGATTTGATATCTGTCCGATTCCGTTCTGATTTCTGTACGGATTTGTCTGATGTGTTGGTTTTGAGATTCTGAGGATTTTGATTGGAGGTTTGTTGCTTTGCTGAGCTGTTGAGCTCACCCTTGCTTTCTGGTGGTTTTCAGGTTCTGGGAAATCGAAGGAAGTCCAGGATTAGTTCAGAGTCTGATCAGTATAGGTATTGTTTGTACCTTTTGATTTTTGTACAGTCATGGCTTTTCTGTTCTGTCTTTCTTTCTGTCTAAAAGCCATGTACTGTATTTGTAGATGATTGTTTTGAGGAAAAGAAATGATAGATGTTTTGTTCCGCTGCATTTGATGTTTTTAGTAGCTTTGTGTTTGTCTGTTTTTGAGTTAAATGTTGGGAAGATTCAGTTCCGAACCAAATTCCAAAGCTAGATCCTGGTTAGTGCTTCTCCGTCGCGGCCCGGTGCGAACAGGATCCGTCTCGTCTCGGGTCGGGTCGTGACACCCTCTGAGTATTGCACTAATACCACTGGTGACTCTCCTTTAGCACCCATAGCAAGGCGGAGAAGCCTTTACAAAAACTCTTTCCACCACTACCCGGTGCGGCAGAGAACCGTCCTTCCTTTCACACTCTCTCGGTGTAGGCCTTCGTCCTTTCACACTCTCCTAGTGTGGGAAGAAAATCATTCGGCTGTTCACACTCTCTTAATGTGGGTAGAGAACCCTTCGGCTGTTCACACTCTCCTAGGGTGGGTAGAGAACCCTTCGGCTGTTTACACTCTCCAAGTGTCGGCAGAGAACCGGATCTCCTTGACAGATCTTCTTACAAGAAATCTAGAAGGAAGAAAGAAAAGAGTGAAGTAATTCCAAATCAAAAGTATAGACTCTTACCTATAACCACAAAGTGAAGCTTTCTCGCACCAGTAGTAAGAATCTTCTTTCGAATGCTCTCTCATACTCTTTCCTTAACTCTTCTTTCAATCGGCACGAAGATCAATGGGCAAAAAAGATTTGGTGGCAGTCTAAATTGGAATATATATAGAAGAGACAAGAAAAATTATCCAAAACCTGCAAATTTTCAAGTCAACACGAAATGGATCGTCCCGTACGATTGTGGATCGTCCTGGACCATTTTACTTAAAGTGTCGGAAACGATCCTAATGTATATGGGTACGAAATCGCTTCGTACACATATTTTGTCCCGTACGAACTAGGTTCGTCCGGTACGAATGGTTATTTCATAGGTCGGTTTCAAAAATCTGCAGAGCGTATCGAAACGTTGAAGAGACGTTTCACTTCATCCTAGGACCAACAGTACGTCGTCTGGACGAAATTTTTATAGAGAGCAACTTAGCCTGGCACGATTATAAATTTTGTCTGGACAAAATTTTTACATAAAGCAATTCATCCTAGGACGATTTTAATTTCGTCTAGACAAAATTTTTATTGAGAGCAATTCGTCCTGGCACGATTATAAATTTTGTCTGATCGAAAATTTTACAGAGCCCAACTCGTTCTAGGATGAATACACTTCGTCCTGAATGAAATTTGTCTAGAGGGCTTCTCGTCCTTGAAAAAATATAAATTTTGCCTGAATGAAATTTTTTCAAAGACCAAGTCGTCCTGGGACGAATTTTAGTTCGTCTTGGACGATCAGAACTTAGAAATTTTTTTTTTCTAACCCTGTTCGTTCCATTGCCCTATGGAAGATAACTGACCTGATCGTCCCGTACGAACTAGGTTCGTCTCCGTACGATCAATACAAAATTTTTAGAGATCTCCTAAAGTGTGTGTGTTTATTCACTCAATTTACAATCGCTCCCTTTCAATTTTATTTCAAAGAAAACTATAACTTTTAAATCATAAAGTGTCTCATGTTGAATTTGATTTTGAAGTCTTCGTTAGTCTGGAGTTCGATCGTCCTGAAATGTTAGTCCACACAATAGCAAAAACAGATATTCCAAAAAATGTTAGGAGATAACTACACATAAAACAATAATATTTGGAATCATCAAAAACTATACAAGTTGCAAGAATATAAAACATGCAAATAGCAACTCTCTTAACATTTTGGGTTCCATTTCCAGTAATAATCTCCCCTTTATCTTAGGGGGAGACTTTAATTGTGTTTCAACACAAGAAAAAAAAAGAGGGGAGGGGGGGATTTAAATTTTCCCTTGAACCTCAAGAGAAGAAAACTTTTATGAATCTTAACGATTATCATGAAATTGGTTTTGTTGGACCAAGGTATACTTGGTGTATCAACAAAAGTGGGAGTGTAAGAATTTTGGGAAGGCTAGATAGGCGTTTGTTAAACACTAGAGCTCTTAAATTAATCCCTCAAGCTTCAACCAGACACTTGACGAGTATTGCATCGGATCATTGTCTGATCAACCTGAAGCTCTTCAATCCTATGGAGAAAGTTGAATATTGGCGGAGGTTTGAAGATGTCTGGGTCTCATACCCGGCATCTGAAGCTATATTCAGAGAATTTGGAATAAGTTTTATGCTAGAGACCCTATGGAGAAATTGAATTCAAAGTTTTGTAAAACTTTAAAGGCATTGCATTTTTGGAATAAAGCAAAAATGAAGGATTTGACAGGATTAAAAGACAAATTAATGAAGGATGTGGTTGATCTTCAATTACAGGAGTCGAATAATAATGGTATCTCTGAGGAAAAACTGCTTATCCTTCGATCCAAGGTGCATGAGTTGAACGTTACACTTGCTCGGATAAACACATGGTGGAGGCAGAGGGCTAAAGTTAAATGGTGGAGTGAAGGAGATAAGAATTCAAAGTTCTTTCATACTGTAGCAAATGGCCGGAGGAATTCTAATGCACTTCATCAATTGAAGGATGATAAAGGAAATCTGGTTGATTCTCAATCTGAAATTGAAGGAATTTTGCTGAAGTTCTTTACCAACAAATAGTGGAGGGAATTTAAACTATCTGGATGGCCTAATCCTCTTTTCAAACTAAGCTTTAAAGATTCTAAATGTATGGAGGTTGAATTATCTTTCCATGAAGTTGAAGCTGTGCTGAGAGAGCTCGGTTCAAACATTTCCCCAGGTATGGATGGAATAACTTATTCATTCTTAAAGCATTATTGGAAGGTTATTAGTCAGGATGTTTGGATGGCTATCCAATATTTTATCACAATGGAAAATGAATAATAAATGGAAAGAGAATATGGTAGTTCTAATTCCTAAAGTTAAAAATCCTGTTCTTCCTTCTCATTATCGTCCGATCAGTTTATGCTTATCTATATATAAGTTGATTGCTAAAATCCTTTTAAATAGACTTATGAAAGTCATTCACAAAATAGTTTCGAAAGAGCAAATGGCTTTCATTAAAGGAAGGACATTGTCGGACAATATTTTGTTGGCTCATGAATTGTTTAACAAATTTAGATTTTCCAAATATAAAAAAGGGTTGATTTCAATTAAAATTGATATGGAACAAGCCTACGATAGTATGGCTTGGCTGACACTCAAGCAAGTTTTGAACTATTTTGGTTTTACTATTACATTTTCTAATCTAATATTGGAATGTGTTATGGATCCCAAATTTACAATTATGTTAAATGGTATTAAGTAGGATTGGATTGAGGCTAGAAGTGGTCTTCGTCAATGGTAACCACTATCTCCATATTTATTTCTACTCTGCTCTCAATTACTATCAGAGGAATTTCATAGCAATGGGAAGGATTTGGGAATAAAAGTTGCTCCAAATGCTCCAAGGATAAACCATCTGATGTATGCTGATGATATCCTATTGTTCTCTAAAGCCAAGTTCTATCAAGTGGGGAAAATCAAAAAAATTATCTCAAAATACTGCTTATGGACGGGTCAAGTAGTAAACAAGGAAAAATCTAATGTCATCTTCGGGAAGATAGTGGGACGGAGAGCTAGAAAGCATATTCAAAACAAATTCAAATTCAAAGAAAAAAAGGAGATGAATTATCTTGGGTTCAAAATGGATTTTAGAAGGATGTTGTCGTCAGATTTCTTGAACATCATTGAGAAAATTTCTTGCAAGCTTAATGTATAGGGTAACAAGCTCATTTCATTACCATGAAGAATTGTACTTGTAAAATCTGTTTTACAATCTGTTCCTATTTTCTTTGTGTCTCATTCCTTGGTACCAATAAACATCTTAAGGAAAATTGACAAGCTTTATAGAGATTTTATATGGAATAAGCCTGGAGGAAATTGAGGTATGCATTATTTGTCCTGGTTGGAGATTCACAAACAAATTTCAGAAGGTGGAAAAGGGCTGTGTTCAGCTAAAATCATTTCAGGATCTCTTAGAGCTAAATTTGCTTCGAGCTTTCTCAATAATCTAGGCTCTTTTTTAAACAGATCCATAAAAGCTAAATACAATAATATCTGGAATGCTGAAATCAGGAAGAATAGTTCGATTACTTGAAAAACTCTCATTAATGGTATGGAATCTCTTAAATAAATGGTGAGATGGAGGATTGACTCAGGATCCTCTATCAACATTATGAAAGATATTTGGATCTTAGACAAAAGACTTGAGAGATGGCCAACATTTATTGTTGTAGCTGATGAACAAAATACAAATCTGCAGGAGTTTATTACTGGAAGCTGGGATATTATGATGTTATGCAAGTGGTTTGGTCAGAGTTTGGTTGATAATATTTCTCAAATTCAAATCAATAGGAACTGTATTGATCAGTTAGAACTTATGCTGAAATTGTCTGACAAAGAACAAAAGGGTTCATGAGGAGTACATCAAATGGTTTAAGGAGTTACAGTTATCTCCACATGTAGAATGCTTTTGGTGGTGTCTGTTTAATAACGCCTTACCTACCAATGAATTTTTATTTTATAGGAGGATGGTAAATAACAACTCTTGTCTCCTCCCGATTAGATTAAATTTAACTTTGACGCAGCTCTGTTACAATCCTATGAAGCAGGCATTGGAGGAGTTTTTAGAGATCACAAAGGGAGGTTTCTTTTAGCTTTCGGTTTTAAATGTTCTCAATGGGATATTGGAGCATTGGAACTTGCTGCATTTTGTTACTTGAAGGTGGTTATTAAGAGAATGAATGTTATCTAAATATGACAAGCATATAGTCCAATCGAGCGATTCGGTGAGACAAATCTAATGAGCCCAAGATCGCTGAATTCTGACATCATTAAGGAACTGAAACAGCTGAAAAATTCTCTATGATTGGGGGAATCAATACGAGCTATTCGATAGAGCACTCCGAACCTGCCCCAGATCTTCTCTATATTTATGGGTGCACCACTCATAAAAATCTATAAATAAACCACCACTCTCTACAAGAGGGGAACTCTGGGCTAGAGATTAGAGAGAGCTATAATGCTTCAAGTGCTCCAGTACCACCGCTGGCGAACACCCACTGACTAATGTAGCACCATAGCTCGGAAGGCAATCACTGTTGAACTTCCACCTGGCCGCTGCCGGAATTTAGCCAAACCATCATCGGACCACCACTCGAAGGCCGATTGCAGCCAAACTTCAGGTCGACCTTCGTCGGGCCACCATTCAATGGCCGACCGCTACCAAACTTCCACCTGGACGTCGACTGCTGCCTGACTTCTACTCGGTCGCCGACCATCATCGAATTTCCACCAGACGTCAGACTTGGGCCTGTCATCAGAATTTCATCATATTTCTACCCAACATCAAAAATTCAACCTAGCATTGGACTTCCGACCGCTTTGGCCATAGAATATGGTCCTCCCAAACTGCTCCTCCAACTGTGATCCTTCAAACCTCCTCCGCTGACTACATCCCTCCAACCACCATCACCAGACTACAAACCTTTCAACCTCCATCGCCCGACTACTACGGTCCTTCCAACATCCTCTGCCAAGTACGGTCCCCATCTGACCCCCACTGACTACGATCCCTCCGACCACAATCACCAAGACTGCGGTCTTTCCAACATCCAACGCATGCCAACTACGGTCCTTGCAACCTCTATAGCCCGCTGACTACGATCCTTCCAACCTCCTTCATGGACTATGGTCCTTCCGACCTTCGTTGCTAGACAACGGACTTTCTAACCTCCACACAAGACAATAGTCTTTCTAACCTCCATCACTTACCGATTACGATCCTGCTGACCTCCTTAGCCAAGTACAATCCTTCTAACCTCCTCTACCGACTATGGTCCATCTGACCACCGTCACCATACTACGGTCTTTCCGTCCTCCGTTACCCCCTGACTACAGTCCTTCCAACCTTCTTCTCCCATCGACTGCATTCCATCCGATTTTCTTTGTCGATTACGGTCCTTCTAACCTTCGTTGTCAAACAATGGTCTTTCCAACCTCCGTTTCAAGAAAGTCATCTTTCTGACCTTCGTCGCCCACCGACTTTGGTCCTTCCGACAAAAGAAACATTTAATAGTAATTCTTCACATTCCCACCAAGTAATATGATATACATTATCTATATCAAACCAAAGCCTTTTCCCAATGATTGTAATTGACTGCAAATTTTGCTCCAACGTAAAAGCTTGTTAGTGTTAACGTCCTGGACTCAAGTATTGCTGCATCAATTTCATGGGAATTAAATGTGGACTGCGTGACAACCTTAACTACAATCGTGTTCAATAAGATTCCTTCAACTCTTCTAATATCCAATAATACATCTTGGGATAAAAAATCTTCTTGTAAATGTAATGATGCTTCTAATAAATTTCATGTTTTATATAATCCCTAGCCGGACATATACTCCTTAGACAAGGTCTTAATCTTGACCTCAAAAAAGCAGTAACAGTCTAAAGATAGAACATTCTTAGCCTTTGATTTGGGATACACGCGGCATTTTCCCCCACCTAATCAAGGTAAAATCGATCCAAGGGGAATTCGATTCAACCTTTTCCATACATGTTAATGTTATCGAGTAACGCTCTAACATATAACCTTGGATAGGTCATACATCTTTGGTGAATTTTCTCGACCTCTTTCATATATGTTAATGTCATCATGTAGCGTTTCGACATACAACCTCGGATAAATCATACATTCTTGGTGGATTATTTAGTCCTCTTCCATCTCGATTAATGTCATCCAGCTACGTTCTGACATACAACTTTGCATATGTCATACATTTTTAATGAATTATCTCGACCTCTTTTATATAAGTTAACGTCATCGAGCAGTGCTTTGACATACAACCTCGGATAGATCATACATCCTTAGTGGAATCTCTCGATCTCTTTCATATAGGTCAACGTCATCGAGTAGCACTCTGACATACAACATCGGATAAATCATGCATTCTTTGTGGACTCTCTGAACCTTTTTCATATAGGTTAATGTCATCGAGCAACATTCTGACATAAAACCTCGGATAGGTCATACATTCTTGACGGATTCTCTCATCCTCTTCCATATATGTTAACATCATCGAGCAGCATTCTTATATACAACCTCGGATAAATCATACATCCTTGCTGGATTCTTTCAACCTCTTCCATATAGATTAACGTCATCAAGCAGTGCTCTGATATACAACCTCGGATAGGTCATATATCTTTCGTTGATTCTCTCGACCTCTTCTACACATGTTACCAATATAGAATAATGCTCTAACAAACAACCTCTGATAGGTCATACATTCTTAATGGATTATATCGACCTCTTATGTACATATTACCATCATCAAGCAACGTTTTTACACAATCTCGGATAAGCCATACATTCTTGGTGGGCTCTTTTATATAGGTTAACATCATCAAGCAAAGCTCTAAAAAATAACCTCTAGTAGGTCATAAATCCTTTGTGGATTCTCTCGGCCTCTTCTATAAAGGTTAATGTCATTAATTAATGTTGATCCTACTCTCGTTAACCTCTGTAGTTCGAGAAGCTCGCACTAGCTCAATCATTTAATGAGTAAAAGGAATAACATCTATCATATCTAGTGGCCTGGTGCTTGGAGGGGCATATAAAAATGAATGGATAATGTTTGAAGATTAATGCGAGGATAAGAAAATGAGAAGAAGGGAGAAAGAATATACCTAAAAGATCATCTTGGTTCTTTGAAATTCACCTCCTATTATATGAGCCAAAACAACCTTTTTGTATACAATTTGGAGCACTCTCACTTCTGGCAGACGACAAAGAGATGAACCTAACGATACCAAAAATGAGGTCAATGAATGGACCCCCAACTAAATTCAAATTGATCCTAATTTGTGTTTGATTAGGTCTATGCAAGTTTAATTCTATTAAATTGACTTGATGAGATATAATTGAACTCAAATTGAGTGGAATTAATCTCGACTGTGTTCAATTAAGCTAGATTAGTTCATCTTAGCAATGTTGAGCCAGATTAAATTTAAATCAGCGTTAACTTGAGTGTGATTTCATCAAATTAGCTAAGTTGTTTGACTCGAGCAAAAATTGGTCTAAATTTGACTCAAAATTAAGTTTTGTTTAAGCCCAAATTAGAGTCAAATCATCCCATTTGATTCAAATAAATCTTCAATTGACTTTTGTCTTAATTCAAATAATTTACAAAATTTAGTAATTGCATCGACAACTACGGTCTTTCTGACCTCGATTGTCCACCGACTACGGTCCTTCCAACCTCTGTCGACCGCCGACTACGATCCTTTCGACCTCCTTCGTCGATTATGGTCTTTCTGACCTTCTTTGCTGGAGAACGATCTTTCTAACATTCATCGCAACACAACGGTCTTTCCAACCTCCGTCGCTCGTGGACTACGATCCTTCAAACCTCCTCCACCAAGTATGGTCCTTCCAACCTCCTCTACTAACTACGGATCCTCCAACCACCATTGCCAAAATGCGGTCTTTCCGACCACCATCTCCCCCCCCACAAGACTATGCTCCCTTCAACCTCCGTCTCCCACATACTACGGTCCTTCCTTCCTCCGTCGACTGATCTGACCTTTGTTGCCAGCCAACAATCTTTCTAACATCCGTCGGCTAATAAATATAATCCTTCGGACCAAACGAACATTTCAATACTAATCTTCCAACTCCCACCATGTAATATGATGTACATTATCTGCATCAACCCAAAGCCTTCCCCTAACGAAGGGCCTCATTTGTAATCAACTGCAAATAATAGTGGATTCTTTCAAATTGGGCAAGACCCCGTGGTATTTTCCCCTTTTTAGGGGTTTTCAAGTAAAAACTCTATTGTCTCTTATGAAAGCTACATCCTCTCTTTTATCTGCTTGCGTTCTGGATCTTCATACAAAACTAAGACATTAAATTTTATATTTCTCTACCGCCGCAAATATCAAAGGATGTAAATAAATAATTGCAAGACATTTAGTAGTCTGTGTAACACCATGATGTCTCGCCACAGGTGAATCATGAATTTTCTGAAGAATGGAATTTTTGCGACAAAAACGCTACTTGCAAAAATCTGTCCTTTGTAATATAATAAGCAATCATGGAAAACATTGCTATTGGTCGGAAGTTCTCCTATCGATTTCTTCTCCAGTACTGACATAATTTTTAAATCTTGTAACAAACAAAAACAGTATGCCCAAACCAGACATAATAAGGAACCATCTGTTGAATTTTGAACTTGTGTTGTCACTGTTTGCTGAGACATTCTAGACAAGGAATCATCAATAAAATTATATTTTCCTTTTTTTACCCTATTTTGAAACTAAATCCCGGTAATTTTCTTACGAAGAACGATTGAGCTGGTGTCTGGATCGGCTAAATTTGATGATTTAATCAAATTATAAAGGTTATTCGAAATACATATTGATTTGATGTAGGCAAAGGGTGTGTGTGTGTGTGTGTGTGTGTGTGTGGGGGGGGGGGGGGGGGGGGGGGGGGGGGGGGGGGGGGGGGGGTCAAATCAAATCCTAAAATTTGATTTTTGACATCTTTAGCTCATTAATGTCAAGTGGAAGGTTAGCTCATTATGAGCTGATTTTTATTTCATTTATTGAGCTAAAAATTAGCTCATTACTTCTTGAACTTAACTTTTCACCTCAAACCCCCCCCCCCCCCCCCCCCCCCCCCCCCCCCCCCCCCCCCCCCCCCCCCCCCCCCCCCCCCCCCCTTACATTCTCATTTCCTGTATTTTTTGTGCTCTGTCCTTTGAGTATCCGTGTGCTTTATCTCTTGGGTTTTTATGATTGGCTCCTAGGTTTCCTATGTTGGGGGCTGTTCCCGAGCCTTTGCTCCGTTGGTTCCATGACCGACTGCTGGTTTTCTGTGCTAGGAAGAATTTATGTGCCTTCCCCCTTGGTTCCTGCGGCTAGCACCTCGGTTCCCTGCTTGGTTCCCAAGCTGGACTGCTTTCCCGTGGCTGTTGGGGGGCTTTTCTTGTGGCTTTTGGTGCTCTATTTCCTGTGCAGTTTAGGGACTGCTGTGTAGTGGTTGTTGGCCTTTCATTTCCCTTATTTTATTAAGAATTTGAAGGGCTTTTGAGCTGCTATTTGGTGACTTTTGGGATGCTATTTTGGAGTAACTTTTGGCCTTCTATCTTCTTATTTTAATTAGGATATTAATGAAGATATGGTGGCTGTTTAGCTGCCCTCTTTTGGTTTATATATAAGGGCTAATTTATGTATGCTTAGAGAGGTTATGTGAATGATTTTTGGAAGCTATAACCTGTGGGTTTCTTCGTGGAAAACCTTGTGAGCTTGTTCCATTCTCCTTCTCCTCTAGGAAAGCTTGTGAGCTTCTCCTCCTCCAATCTTGGCTTCTAACCACTTTCGTCTCTCCGCAAGTGACCACCTCACATGTATCCTTCTTCTCAAGGAAAGCAACTTTAGGTGTCTTGTTTGAGTCATTTGTAAGTGTCGTATAAGAGTCCTTACAATATAAAAGGTGTCTTTTAGTATTGTGTTCCTTTATGTTTGTAAGTGTTCTTTTTATATGAAATGTAAGAGTTTGTTCTAAAGTTTCTAAGTTATCTCTTTTCTTATCCCATATAGGTTTTAAAGTGTTAGTAAGTCTTTGTTCTTTTGTGATCAAAAATTTGGGTCCCTTCCCAAATTTTTGATTGCATCAAATTTGGTATCAGAACAAGTTACGAAGTCCTAGGTTTATGAGTCGGTTTGTCAAGTAAATCGTGGTAATTCATTGTGAATCTTATTGTGTGAGTCTTGTGAGTTTAAGTTTCTTTAGGTTGAATCTTTCTTTGAGTCAAAGTTTCTTGTTGAGTTTTTTTAGAAAAATGGAAAAAGACAAAAAGATCTATCCAATCAAAGAAGAAAGCAATCCAGAAAATCTTGAAGTCCCTCTTCCAATGGACAGATGGATTCCAACATAAGATGATTCAACATATCCACAACAAGACAGATTATACAAACTCCACTATCACATGTTCTTATGTGATGAGAAATACGACAAAAGGAAGAAGTATCTTCAAAGACAATTTGAGAAAGTGCATGAAGAAATTTTGAAGAAATTTGAAGCAAAAATTCAAGAATTGGATGCACCGTCTTCACCTCCTCAGAAGAAAGCTAAAAGCGACTCATCGAGAGATGAGTATTTCAAGTAGGGGAGTCTGATGTAGGCAAAGGGGGGTCAAATAAAATCCTAAAATTTGATTTTTTACTTTTTTAGCTCATTAATGTGAAGTGGAAGGTTAGCTCATTATGAGCTTGTTTTTAGTTCATTTATGGAGCTAAAAATTAGTGCATTATTTCTTGAACTTATCTTTTCTCCGTCCACCCTTTTTTCTTCTCATTTCCCTGTGATTTCCGTGTTCTGTCCTTTGAGTTTATGTGTGCTTTATCTCTTGGGTTTTTATGGTTGGCTCTTCGGTTTCTTGTGCTAGGGGCTATTCCAGTGCCTTTGCTCCCTTGGTTCCGTGACTAGTGAAAGTTTGTTTGGGATGTTAGGCCCTTAAGAACTAGCCCAAGGTTAACGAAGAGGGGGGTGAATTGATATTTTAAAATTTTTCTTAGGCAAAGCACAACAATCACAAACAAAAAAATTGTGGAAAATTAAATGCGGAAGCAGTAAAGAGAACACAAGGGTTTATAGTGATTCGGTCAACTCGACCTACGTCCACTCCCTATAGGCGCCCTCCATATGTTGCACTAAATAAGCGTCTCTCCTTTAGCTCCCACAGCTAGGCGGAGAAGCCTTTACAACAGACTCCTTTTCACCAACCCCCGTGCGGCAGAGAACCGACTCCTTTTACTTCCTCCTAAAGCGGGCAGAGAACCCTGACCTCTTGCTGCAGTAGACCTCCCAAGAACCTCCCAAGGACGAAGGATGAAGAACGGAGATGGCGACTTTGAACTTGTTTGGAGCAACCTTTGTGAACCCTCTCACAAATTCCACCTCACAAGTTTCTCTCTCTCTCTCTCTCTCTCTCTCTCTCTCTCTCTCTCTCTCAAGGCTCTCTCAGGTCAAGACAGCAGCACTCAAGATATTTTGCATGAGAAAATTCGGGTCCTTTAAATAGAATTTCAAGAACCGACATTATCGTCTAGGACAATAGGGAATATCGTCCTGGCTGATACGTGCAATTTAAGCCTAATCAGTCGGGACGATCTGGGATGAACAGAAGGATTTTGGTAATATCGGTCAGGATGACAGAATATCGTCCTGTCCGATCAGTACAAATCGTGGAATATCGTCCTGAACATCGTGAAAGGAGATCTGGACGATCCAAAATTAGCTTGATCGTCCGGGCCGATCTCACGATCGTCCCGGACGATTAGTTCAAAATAGAGGTAAATCGTCCAGAACATCACCTTCAATAGATGGCGGCCGATGTCAATCGTCCAGTACATCGTTCTGGCCGACCCTGCGATCGGCCCAGCAAATCCTAACTAAAGGCAGTCAATCGTCCAGTACTGATATTGGATGCATCTATTTCTAACAAAAACTCTTTAGAGAAGCCCAAAATAGGTGCTTAACTATAGATAATTTCAAAGCCTTAAGTGCCTAATTGGCTGGTGAATCCTAACTAAAGGCGTCATGTTTAAGCAAATTTGTTTAAGCGGTAACAATAAAAATGGAGCATGCACTGAAACGGTAAAAATGCCCTATCAAACCAAGAAAGCCTTGCAACAGCCTAACAGATGAAGGTGTTGGCCACTACTGTAGCAAGCTTTTTCATTGAATCAACCAGCACATTTGCTGGCTATGACCACAAGCCAAATATTCCTCTTTGTAGGAAAAAATGCATTTTCTGAATTTAATAAACAATTGATTAACGATAGGGCACTGAAGAGCCCTCCTTAATCCATTTTCTCATTTAATAACGCGATATAAATCAAAATATTGTCATAAAAACTATCACAAACATTCGAAGATAGAGGAAAAAAATTAGGTTCATCAAAGCTTGAAACATTAAAATAGCATTTAAAACCACAAATGGCACCACTTCGAACTCAAAATGGCCATCATAAATACTAAAAGTCATTTTATGAATATACTTCTAGTTCATTTGGACTTAAGGATAACCGGAATGCACATCCAAATTTCAGAAGAAAAACATTGCATCATGTACTCCTCCAAGAGTTTATCATTTGTTGGAATGCAACGTTTTAGTTTGATGGTTATAGAATTTAAGGGCATTTAACACGCACATTTAAGGCCATTTAATACGCACAAACCGCTAACTTTCATCATTTTCTTTTAACTAGAACGATAGAACTAGAGAAAAGGCTATGGCGCAGTCTAATGAGCCCATTATCATACATCATCATCTTTTCAAATGCATCTTTTGAAACTTAGAATATCTATATATCCTCAAATTTATAGGTTTATCGCCAATTATCAAATGAGCAGGTGAACAACATTGCGATATAGTGGTAATTTTTGTTGTCTATCAAAAATTGTTATGAACTGGCATAAATAGAATATATGAAGAGCGAAATCAGTTAGTCACTGCTGACAAGAATTCATTTTTTACTTGAAGGCCCATTGTTTCTCCTCCACTGCCAAGATTTGATAGCATCATAAACTAGTACTTTTATAAAATAAAGCTTGGAGTTAGTGGAACGTCGCTTGTTCTCTGGAAAATTATGGCTCTCCGTAGAGTTTTAAATTTTCACCAAGTTAAAGCCTTATTACAATCCCATCACATCAGGCCCAACATTTGTCGCCATTGCACACCCAGTGAGTTCAAAACTAAGACCCTCGAGACTAGAACAATCCACAGCTTGCCGAAGGGAGTTGGCTTTCACGCTCAAATGTCCATACACTACTCACAGGAATTATTTGCCGGATTCAGAGGCTCTACCGACTAGTCCCAGATGTCATGTCTCGAAGAGACGCCCAAAACCCTCGTTCTTGGAAACTTGCCCAGCAGACCTACCATGAATTGTGGGCTACATTAGATGCAGAGAGGCACATGGAAGTTTGAAAGTCAAGTCACATTTAAAATACAATCAGTGATGAGTCCCACTGAGTAATATACTTTTCTACATATTTTAGTGTATCCCTTCTAGCACCTCCTATAAACCATAAAAATAATGACTTGAGAGATGTTTTGAATCATTTGGATATTATATAATCTCTTGCCATTTTTTTACCATGTTTTATATAACTATCTACCTCACTATTTCTCTCTGTCCATACTGACTCTTATCTCTCTTTGTTCTCTAGTTGTTGACGAAGAGATTGCTTGCAAGTAAAACTGGGTATCATCCATAAATAAATTTGAATCTAATATTGAATAGTTTAGAAGAGGCAGTTTAACATGTAAAAATCAATAAAATGATGATTTTCTTAATCTGCATATAGTCTAATTTATTTTATGATATGTATGCAAATGGCCTTTAATTGTAATTTCTCATGCATATAAACAGAAAATAAACCACAGACAGAAGAAAATAGTCACACAAAAACAAACGAGATTCTACCCTGCAATCATTAATAATGTCATCTCCAATCTGGTCCCTCTTTACAAGCAACCTAATTTACGAATAGATATACAGTCAATGAAAGCATATACTAGAAAAAGCATACATAAAAGTTCTCTCCATCCTTACCAAACCTCATTGCAAGAAGTATCCGGAGAGAAAGAGAGCAAAGGCCAGCAGCAGGCTCCCATATATCAGCAAGGCTTTCTGGCCTCCGGTGAGCGTGTTCGCTCCAAACCCAAAATTTTGGTTCTGCTCAAATCCTGCAATCTCCACGCTCTTGCTCTCGAAGAAAGACTTCGCCGCTCCGCAAGTCGAGCACCGCCAGTCCTCCGGAAGCTTCTCGAATCGAAAACCAGGCGGGATCGGGTACGAAGGATCGCCAACAGCCTCGTCGTAGCGGAAACCGCACGATCGGCACTCGTAGATCCCTGTATTCATCATGGCTAATCGCTCGTCCAAACGCCTCCGTTCGAACTTCTCCTCTACGTTCTCCTCGTATTCAGTCGCGGCAGGATCTGACTGCGATAGAGGATCATTGGAGAGAGGCTTGTCATCCTTTGAAAGGTCCACGGAGAAAAGCGCGGTGTGGTGGTGGATTTGGGGCTTGTCAATAGAGTAGAATGGTGAAGAAAAGGTGGACCTTCTAAGGTTTCTGAAGACAATCGGAGACTGCGATATGAAAGTTTTGGGCGAAGGTAAATTGGATAGGCCTTGAAAGGAAAAGTTGGGTATAGCCGTCGCAACCGCCATTCCTTAAGTTGAAGCCAACCAATCTCCCTTCTTTATCCGGTTTTTCCTTCTATTGCTTGGATTTGGATTACCGAATCGAAAGACAGAAGATTAAGATAAAGGCTAGCATGGACATCGACTATGGTGGGACGTCTACGTCTAGATTTTTTGATTTATTTTATTTTTATTTTTAACATTTACAAATGAAGGCAAATTCATAAAAACACCATATACACTAGCTTCCAACTCAAAAACTCTTATTGATGGTCAAAGTCAAAGTTATCAAAATCGGATGATACATCTAACTAAAAAATTAGGAAAATTATTAGGTCCGTACATTGGACGTTGCTCTACATCCGGACATCAATAACATGTCACCATGTGATCTTACTCTCTACCGCACTGCCCGACGACCCGACTCGGTATTGCTATGTATTGGCTGATTTATGTACGTCAGGGTATTACTAAGTATTGCTCTGAATTGCTTGGCAATAACGAGAAATATCATTCTGTCAAGACCAATACCTAGCAATACCGTTGCTCGGTATTGCTAGGTATTGGTCTTGAAAGTGCAGTATTTCTCATTATTGCTAAGCACTACCTAGCAATACCGAACAATATCTAGCAATACCGAGCAACACCTAGCAATACCCGAACATAGCAATACCAGGTTCCGGTACGGGTCAGGTCGTCGGGTCGCGCGGTAAAGAATAAGAGCACATGGCGACATGTTATTGGCGTCCGAATGTAGAGCTACGTCCGATGTCCGGACCTAATAATTTTTCAAAAATTAGAGTTTCAAGGTTCACGGATTCAACTTATATGAACCCGATGATATAATAAATATTATGATTAATTAAATAAAAATAAATGATGTATAAATGATAGAATAAATATATAATGATATAAATTTTAAGGATAAATATATTTTTAGTTTGTATATAACCGTATAAAATATTAATAGCATATATTAAGAATAAAAAATATTATAAATTGTTATCAATTTATAATATAATTTTAGATAAATTTTGCAACCATAAATCATATGTTAAATTCACATTATAATTTCACATCTACAATTCATTCATGTTAGATTACGTATAATTAATAAAATGATAAAAATTTATTTGCAATTATGCATATTTAAAAAAAATTAGATAAGCAATTAAGAAAAATTAACCAAAAAAGTATTATTCTCAGTGTTTAAAAATTAATCCAAAAATATAATATATATATATTTTGAAGTAGAAATTTTCAACTAAAGTTATTTAGTCACACATCACTTACGTGTTTTGTTTATATATATATATATATATATATATATATATATATATATTTCATTTGTGATCATTCCAAAGTTAGATAAGCCTATGGTTCCTTCAATTTTTAGGCCTACAAGTTTATGTAAAACTATTTATAAACATGTGGCTAAAATTATCCTTAATTGATTTGCTTCTATTCTTCCAATTAATCAATAAGCTTTCATAAAATGTCGTTCCTTATCAGAACATGTCTTTATTGTGCAAGAAATTTTTCATAAATTCAGGTATTCAAAATCTTCTAAAGGATTGGTTTCATTCAAAATTGATATGGAACAAGCTTATGACAGTATGGCTTGGAGAACTCTGGAATAGATTTTGAAATATTTTTGCTTTCCTTTAAATTTTTCTAAGCCTATTATAGAGTGTGTAGAAAATGCAATATTTTCTATCTTAGTCGATGGTAATTCTTCAAATTGGATCAGTGCTCAAAGCTGATTTCATCAAGGATGTCTCTTATCTCCTTTTCTTTTTGTTTTATGCAAACAAGTTTTATCAAATGCTTTAATGCAAGAAGACAATGAGATAGGGATAAAAATTCACCCAAATGCTCCAAGGATATCTCCTTTGCTTTATGCAGATGATATTTTAAATTTTTTAAGCTAATATGAAATTAGTGAAGAAGATTAAGGGTATTCTATTGGACTAATGTAGTTAGATGGGCCAAAAAATTAATTTTCAGAAATCTATTATTCTTTTTTGAAAAGTAGTGAAAAGGAGAGGAATAAAAGAATTGCTCGGATAATGTGGTTTAAAATTGTTAAAGAATTTAACTACTTGGGTGTGAAGATTGCTTTGAGGAGACTTCTGGCAACGGATTTCAAGTTTATGTTGGATAAAGCTATTGGAAAGCTTAATACTTGGGGGAATTAATTTATCTTTTTAGCAGGGAAATTTATTCTTATCAAATCGATTATTCTTTCAATCCCAATTTTCATTGCACTCATTCTCTTGTGCCTAATGGTATTTTGGCTGAAATTGATAAAGTTTGTAGGGAATTTATTTGGCATAAAATTGATAGAAGAAGTGGACTTCCTTTTGTGTGGTGGGAATCAATGTGTAAATTAATTCAATTGGGGGATCGTGGACTTCATTCATGTGTTAACAAGGTGGGAGCATTAATGGCGAAGCTTGCATAGAAGTTCATTAATGATGTTGATTCTTTCCTGCATAAGACCTTGGAACCAAGATATGGTTCGTCTATCTAGAATTTTCAATTGAACTAGAACAAGTCGATTGCTTGGAAGATCATTTTGAGTGGTACTAAAGCCCTGCAACCAATATTTAGATGGTAGATTTCCAATGGGAAATTTGTTAATGTGATGGAGGATGTTTGGTATTGGATAAAGGTTTAAATAAATGTCCTTCTTACATGATGGTATGAATGTTGATCACTTTATTAAAAATGGAATATGGGATATGGCGGAGTTAAAGATGTTCTTTAGGGAGGAATTGATCAGACTAATATGTAATATTCAGATTGATTTGAACTGTAACAGGGACCAAGTGGAGCTTATGCATTAGGTAAATAGAAAATCTATATCGGCTCTTGTATTTGAAGCTGTTGAAAGTTATCCAATTATGCAAATGTATTGGGTATGGACTAAGAAAATTAAACTTAATCCAAGGGTTGATGTATTCTGGTGGTTATTAGATCACATTAATATTCCTACATTTCATGTTATGGAATATAGAAGATTGAGATATCGGAATTTATGTCTTAGAGGATGAATGAAAAGGAAAGATTAAGAACTTCATGCGCTTAGCTAGCTAAGATTGTTCAGATTGTTCAAATTTTGAATCAGTGGGGTTTTCAAATTTTTATTTTTATAACTTTTATTTAATGCTGTAGCTGATTGGAAAAAATTGCATCTAGCAAAGCTTTTCTTGCTAATCTTTGTTGTTCAATTATTTTTTTTTTCTATTGGAAATCCAGAAATAAGCTTATTCATGGAGATAAGGAGGATAGTAACCGTAGTATTACAGCAAATTTAGTGGGAGTACCTTCGTTTTTTTTTTAGATAGACATAATTCGGGCACATGGGGTGCTAATCAACTTGTACGATTGTTTAGAAATTGTTGGCATCCACCTGATTGGATCAAAGTTAATATAAATGCTTCCTTGTTAACGTCATAAAAGGATGGAGTTGGATGTGTTTTTGGGGATCGTAATGGAAGGATTTTATTTGCATTTGGATTCAATGGTGTTCATTGAGAAATATCTCAGTTAAAAATGGCAGCTATCTACTCTTTGGAATCGGTTGTCAAAGATTGGATGATGTAATACAAAGGCATCATTATTGAAGGGGACAACATAAATGTGATTAAATACATTCAAGATGGTCTTAATAAGATGGAGGTTAACAAGCCTGTCATTGGATTAGAATTTATATATTTTATTAAAGATTTTATTCATGTTATTTTTTATTTTTGAATATGGATTACAATAAGTTAGCATATATTTTTGCTAACAGTGCTCTTAGTGGTAGCTTTGTTTGAGATGATATTATTATATATCATATTCCTCATTTTATTCAATTGTTAAAGGAGGAGTGTGATGATGTTAATAGTGTGTATTAGGTATCTTTTTTTAATGCTATTTATATGTTCATCTTTCAAAAAAAAAAAAAAAAAGCTAGGTGAAGAAGCTCCTACAAAATCTTTCTGCTAACCCGGTGCTGCAGGAGATCATACTCCTTTCACAGGTAGGGAACCTTGACTCATTTTCACCCTCCTAGTGAGGCAGATAACTTGAAATCACTTTCCCCTTTCCCAGTGCGGCAGAGTTACTAGGTCCTTTGATATCAAATATATCTTCATCCCAAATCTTCCCTCAAAATAAACTTTGAATATGATGGTACTAAGATACTAGCTTATTAGATCAACCACGTAAAACACCCTCCACATTCCATTCAAATGACACACAAGGAACTTCTCCCTCTCAAACTCCACCCTTTCCTCTCTCCCTTATAAGACTCTATCTTCAAGTTTTCTCCAGAAGAACGTAGACTCAATACATACCAAAGAAACTTATAATGTCTTTAGTGATAGCTTAAATAGAGGGCTTCAAAAATCCTAAAAAATTAATTATACAGTCAATGATCTTATAATTTAATCACAAGATCATCTAGTATGAAGTGCAAAATTTAACCTAATAATCTTATATGATCACTAGATAGTCGAGTAAGATCAATACAAATTTCTACTGATTGTCCAAGATGATATTGAGGATCATCCTAGATAATTAGACAAATAATTATGGTATTTTATTTAGAAGAATAAAGTATCATCCCATGTATCTATTAGGTTGTATAGTACGATCTTCACTGATCATCCTTGACGATCATATTGAACAAATTGTCATAAATAATCCCCTAATCACTGGATCAATTTAGGCATGATTTTCATAGATCGTCCGGTTCAATGTACATTATCTTAGATGATTAAAACAAAATATGAAAGTCTAAATATTACTTAAAATATGATTGGCGGCTATTTTTCATGATAATAATTGATCATCTTGGATGATCAAAATGGTCCTGTATGATTAGTTAGATGAGCTGACTGTATAGTATGATATAAATCGTACAGTTTAATATAAATTGTATAATCCAATTATTCAAAAATTGAACATCTGGTTTTGACTCAATTTTGCTTCCCCTGGGTGTTTGTGTGCATGGTCACCAAGCTTGCATACAATATTACATGGCTTGACTCAAGAAAAAAATTACATGAATGAGTATTGCAAAAGTCTTTACAATATAACCTATTTTACCCAATCTTCAGTCTTAAATCTTCTTTGGATGGTGAATGGAATTGCTTAAATATTATTACACACAAATAAATATACACTATTAATATAATTAGACATAAGGATACCAGCCACAGTATTTATTATCATCAAAAATATAAACTCGTAAGCTTGAGTTACAACAATTTCACCCTTTTTTATGATGATAAATATTTCTAGTTGAATTTCCAAAATTAAAAACTTTTTTTTCTAACCTCCCCCTCTCTAAGATCATTATATTAAAAATATGGGAAATCAAAAATATTTTTTTATTTAAGACAAGTGAAATTAAAAAACTAAGCAAAAAAAAAATAAATTGAAATAACAGATAAAAAAATGCAAATTTAAGGTGAACAAATGCAACTAGACAAATATGTTCTCCCCCTTTGAAATTATAAAAAAAAATAGAAGCACAAAAAAAGAAACAAATAATAAATTAAAAAAATGAACAAACATAAAAGATTAAACTAACCTTGAACAGGTGGATATGAAGGTGATGTTTAAGAAGAATCAATTAATTTCAACAGTTTTTTTTTTCAAAAAGAGAAAGTTATCTCTTGATTTTATTTAAAATCTTAGTAAGAAAAATATTGACAAAGCTTAAAGCAAGAAAGGTTAAAGATTCGAGTTTTATTTACCCTAACTCAAGTTCCTTATAGGTTAAAATCTTTTCAAATAAATTCCTTATTTATAAAATAAACTAGAGAAAGAATTTTAATCTTCTTAATCTTCATGCGTAAAATATATCAAATAGAATATTATTACAAAAATGATGAATCAGAAATCATGTTTTTCAAATTCAAGTGTTAAAGATATCATTTGGTATATCAATTTTTCTAAGATTTGAAGATTTGAAAGAATGGAGAACTAAATTATTATGTGCTCATTTTATGTCTCTTTATCAAATTTTGGTATGCTTTGGGCATTTTTGTATTTTCAATACACTTTGTATATCTTGAGATTATTTGGCGGGCATTATGCATCTTTTCATATTGGGCTAATTTTGAGCTATTTTAATTTGCCCACTTTCTTCCCTTCTAAATCTTTAAAGAATGAGTTCTCTTAGTTGTGAGATTATCTTCTAAATATAAGAGAAGAAAAACTCACTCTCTAATAAAATAAAGAGTAAATCACAAAGCAAAACCAAATCCATATGATAGAAACTAACAACTTGATTAAGAAAAATTGAAGTAGATTCATTGATTTGTAAAAATATTCAAATGAGATGAGAATTGTATGAAGATGAAATAGATTTTTATTTCTTAGTCTAATTTTTAATTTGAAATAGTTTTTAATTTTAAAAAAAAAAAGTTACACCACTAAAGAGGTTAGAGAATGAGGCTTAATCATTAATTTTTCTTCCTGTAAGTATTTAGAGAAGTCAATAATAACTTAACAAAAATTTTACATGAAAAGAAGGTAAATTTTTTATTTTAAAAAAATGTGAGAAGTGATTGATTCTCTTAAGCAAATACAATGTGAGACGTTATTTGTGATTGATGATCAGAGATTTTTCTCAAAAAAAAAAAAAAACAAACATGAAAATAAAATACAAACATACATAACAAAATACTAAAATAATAAGGAAAATAAAAATATTTATGGTGACAAGAAAATAATGAACATATACATATGCATTAACACATAAACACAAAAACAAAACTTTATCCCTCATCATCTTGCTCGTGGTCTAACGATTCAAAAGTTAGGGCTGCCTAAGAGAACCATTTCTTTTTATCATTTTCCTTTTTTATAATTAGCTTATTTTTACCCTTTTCCTTTGCATTAAGTATTTTTATATTAGGGCACTGATTTTTCATATGTTCGGGCTTCCTACACTTAAAAAAATAACATTAGATGAAATCTTATCATTCTTACCATGTTTACCTTAGTTCCACTTTTATTGATTTTGATGCTTACGCTGTAGTAGATTTTCAAATTTTCTTTTTATTGATGTTTTTTCCTCATTCTCATCATCTATTAAACCACTTTCATCCATGTCTTCAGCTTTTAGCAATTTAGTTTAACCTGCATCTAAAAGCTTTTGATTCACACTTTGCTCATTGGCAATGAGTGAGCCAATCAAATTATGAATAGAATAATCCTTCAAGTATTTTGATAAACATTTAGCAATAACTTTAGCATGAAATTCATCAGGTAGAAAATATTGAATTTTATTGAACATTTCAATATTTGAAGTTCTTTACCTAAAGCATATAATGATGTCTTAATTTGAGTAAATCTAGTATACATATCTAAGATCATCTAATATGGTTTCATACAAAAAATTTCATAATCATGCACTAGAATATTCAACTTATATTGCTTGACTTCATTAATACCTTTGTATGTAGTGCATAATATATATATAAAAGAATTTCTAGTGGAACAAGTAGACATTCTCATGCAATCTTCAGACTTCAAAGCAAAAAAATAATAATTCAAGCATTTAGCATTCAATTGAGCATTGATTTATTCTGTTCTACTCAATCCAATAAAAGGAATAATAGTTTTGACTCCATCTACAATATATAAGGGTACATAATAATTAATTTGAATCATATGCCACATTAGATAATAAATTCATTGCAAGAAAATAGACATGTAAATTTTTCAAAAATTAAAAGAAATATTTTCAAATAAAGGGAGTCATGTGATTGAATATCCTTCCACAATGCCTTGATTTCCAAAGTTAGCCATTAATTTTTCTTTAAAAGTTATCTAAAACTTAATTTATGAATCCCACAATGATACCACTTGAAAGTTTGTGTGGGTTGTGAAACCCTAAATAACTAGCCCTGAGGCTAACCAAGACGAGGGCGAGGTTAATTGGTGATTTAAAAACTTCTTTAAACACAAAGAAAAAATCCCCCTCTTTTATGGTTTTTTCAACATCTAAAAAATAGATAATTTTATCTCTCAATGTAGAAAAAAAGTAATTTCATAATTGCAAAAAATAAAGAGATTTTCTGTCATATAATTAACTCAGAAATAAATGCAAAAAATAAAGTGCAAAAAAAATAAAACCAATAACAAACACATGATTGACTTATAGTTTTTCGATCAACTTGACCTATGTTCACTTCCCAGAACCTCCCATTCTAGGTATTGCACTAAATTCTTTAGTGACTCTCCTTTAGCCCCCATAGCTAGGAAAAGAAGCCCTTACAAAATCTTTCCACTAGCCCGGTGTGGCAGAAGACCATACTCTTTTCATAGGCGGAGAACCTTAACTCCTTTTCACCATCATGGTGAGGCAAAGAACCTTCTTACCTTTTCACCCTCCAGGAGAGGAAGAGAACTTGGAATCACTTTCACCTTCCCTAGTGTGGTAGAGTTGTTGGGACTTTCAACACCAAAGATATCTTCTTCTTCCCAAAACTTTCCTCAAGGAAAACTTTAAATCTGATGGTTTTAAGATGTAAGCTTTCTGGAGGAATTGTATGAAAACCCCTCCACACTCGTTGAAACCCACAATGATCTTTTCCTTCTCAAACTTCTCCCATTCCTCTTTTCCTTTCAATGCTCTCTCTTCACATTTTCTCAAGAAGAATGGCGACTGAATGCATGCCAAAGACACTTATAATATCATTAAAGAAAGCTTAAATAGAGGGATTCAAAAAGTAAAAAAAAAAATTATCCTCCATCAATGATTATAAAGTACAATCTCAAGATTGTCTAGTTTGATATGTTGAATTTGACCTAATAGTCCTATACAATCACCATATAGTCCAGCACAATCAATACAAATTTGATCTAATCATCCAATATGATATTTTGGATCATCCTAGATGATTATATGATTAATTATTGCATTTCATCTAGGATGATCAAGTATTATCCCATGTATCTCTCGTGTCATCTAGTACGATCTTCACTAATCATTCTAAATGATTGGATTGAAAAAATTAACCATGTATCTCTCATGTCTATTTAGGCTTGATTGTCATAGATCATCTAATACGATGTATAACATCTTGGATGATTAGAACAAAATATGAAATTCAAAATCTTGCCAAAATTATGATTGACGGCTACTTTTCATGATCATAACTAATCGTCTTAGACAATCCAATTCATCAAGTACATTTAGTTAGAGGAGCTGATCATAGGGTATGATTTAAATCATATAGTATGATTAATTTAAAATTTAAACTTTTGGTTTTGACTCAATCTCACTTCTCTTGATAGCCACCAAGCTAGTATACACCCTTATAAGACTTGACTCAAGAAATAAAAAAATATATCAATGAATATTACAAAAATGTTTACACCATAACCTATTATATCCCATCTTGAGCATTGAATCTTCATTAGATGGTGTGTGATATTCATGAAATGTTAGTACACACATAAATAAATATACATTCTAAATATAATTAGACATAAGAATGTGAGCCATAATATTTGTTATCATCAAAAATATAAACTTGTGAGCTTGAGTTGCAATACTCAAGCAATAATAACATTCTCCCCTTGCTTACTTATTAGCAAAAGTAAAAATTAATAGTTTAAAACTACTATAATACATGATAATACAATACAATTTAGAAGTAATTTGGAATGAACAAGTAATAATTATTTTAAAAAAAAAGTCATCAGAATTATCCTAATCAATTACCATTGTAATTTCTTATTTTAAACATATTAACTATGTTTGCAAATATGAAATTGTCTTCTAAATATAAAATAAACAATGTAGTATAGGGACTAGTTGCTCATAGTAAATTAGGAAATCCATTAGTATAATAAAATATTACTAGTTTACATATATAATTTTTTATTTAGCTAATAAGATGAATTTAATTTAAGCTATAGTTGATACATATTTTTAAATGTACTTATCCTTATAAGCATGTGTAAATGAAAGTGGTTTTGGCACATTAAGAGGCGGGGAGGTTAATTTGTTCTTTTAAAATCTTTTAGGATATTTTCTTTTAAATTACATGCTTAAAAAAAATATTGAAGACTTCAAATCAAGATCAGCTTAGAATGTTCTCTAAATTGTAGTCTGTATTTTTCATTTTATTGAGACGGAGAGAATGTGATTGTAATTGAATAACTAAGTACACACACACACACACCTTGCAAAGAATTTTAAAATTTACATTTTTGAACTGATTGTACTATACGAACCATGTTCATACGGGGTGATCTTGCCAATTATATTCCCAAACAAGCAATGGAACGAAAAGAGCGACAAAAATTTTTCTAAGTATAAATCGTCCAGACTATATTTATCGTTCATCCCAGGATGATGGGCACTAGATTTGCCAAATGAGCTGTTCATCCAGATAATATTTATCGTTCATCCCAGGATGATGGGCTCTGGAAATATTTATCGTTCATCCCAGGATGATGGGCTTTGGATTTGCCAAATGAATTGTTCGTCCAGACAATATTTATCGTTCGTCCCAATATGATGGGCTCTGGATTTACCAAATGTACTATTTGATCAAACGATATTTATCATTCATCCCAGGATGATGTGCTCTAGAGTTCAAAAATGTGAAGTTCATCCAGACGATATTTTTTGTTCGTCCTAGGACGAAGTGCTCTATTCTGTGAACTTAAAGTTCGTCCTAACTTTCGTACCAACGAACCTTGAAAATTAACTATTTGTACCGGACGAACCATGTTCGTATGGGATGATAATTGGGTACGAGGGTAGTTTGTACCAGTTCACTTTAAGTTCGTAAGCAAAAGTTTTTATATTGTTCGTAGTATAAAATTGGATCGTACTAGACGATACTGTACGTTCAAAAATTAAAAATTGTAGTTTTTGGACGATTTTTCGTATCTTTTCTATAAAATATCCACTTAAGACTATCATGAAATCTTTTTGTCACTTGGTCTTTGAGAATACTATAGGGATTTTTAAGGAGAGAGTAAGAGTGAGTGTTTGAAGGAGATTTCTTACTAGTATAGTATGAAGGGTTTACTTGATTACTCAAGGGTAAGGATCCCAATGTGTGCTTTTTTATTTTCTTCACTCTTTTCTCTTATCCTTCTAAATTTCTTATGAGAAGATCTTTCTAGGAGATCCGGTTCTTTGCCGACACTCGAGGAGTCTGAACAGCCGAAGGTTCTCCGCCTACACTTTGAGAGTGTGAATAGCAAGAGGTTCTCTGCCTATACTTGGAGAGTGTGAACAGCGAGAGGTTCTCTACCTACACTTGGAGAGTGTGAACAGTGAGAGATTCTCTGCTTACATTTGGAGAGTGTGAAAAGCGAAAGGTTCTCTGCCTACACTTGAAGAGTGTGAACAGCAGGAGGTTCTCTTCCAACACTTGAAGAGTGTGAACAGCGGAAGGTTCTCTACCTAAACTTGGATGGTGTAGAAGGATGACAATTCTCGGCCACACCGGGTAGTGATGGAAGAGAGTTTTGTAAAATCTTCTTCGCCTTGCTGTGGGGGAAAAAGGAGAGACACTAGTGGTAATAGTGCAATACCTGAAGTGAGAGACTTCAGGGAATGGATGTGGGTCATGTTTGACCGAACCATTATAAATCTTGTGTCTTTTTATTTTTGCTGCATTTTATTTTTATGTCTTCTTATTTTACTATGGTTGTAAATGTAATTTTGAATTATTAAAGGAAATTCATCGGTTTAAAACTTTTAAATTCTAACTTATAGGAGGCAATTTTTTTAAATTACCAATTCACCCCCCATCTTGGTTAGCCTTTGGGACATAATCTTAGGTTTAACTACCTAACTCATATTCACAAAGTGGTATTAGAGTAGAGTTTCAAAACTATATGTTTAGACTACTTTTTGATTAACGACCATGGCTATATTTGGAAAATGAAACACACCAGAAGGTTATTCTATAATTAGACCTCCCTTATTAGACAATATTCTTTTCGATTTTTAGAAAACAGGCATGTAAACATTTTTACAGTCACTAGACTACCGTATGTGGATCTTAGTTCAAGAAGGGTATACAAAACCAACTAGATTAGTTGACAGAGTTAGAGTTGAAATTCCCTTTGCATATTAGACTATAGAATAATGTGAACTAGCAGAACTTGGCACTAAATGTTTGAACAATTTCTTTTGTGCTCTTAAATCTAAAGATTACATACGGGTTTCCACTTGTAAAAGTGGAAAGGACATATGGGATAGACTTTGTATTACATCTGAAGAGACTTATTAAGTTAAACATTCCAGACTTAATATCCTGTTAAATGACTATGAACTGTTTCGCATGAAATCCAATGAATCCATTTTTGACATGTATACAAGATTCATACAAATAGTCACCTCTTTATATGCATTGGGTAGGGAACTTATAAATGCTGAAATAGTTAATAAAATACTTCGTTGTTTGCCTACTACGTATGATACTAAGATTATTGTAATTACAGTGTCTAAAGACTTAAATGTTTACTCTATTAACAATCTTCTTGGATCATGAATTGCTTACGAGCAAGAAGTGAGTCACCAAAAGATTGATGCTGGAGAGCCACAAAAGGAGAAGAATATTGCACTAAAGGTGGAGGAGTCAGAGAGTGATCTATCTGTACCTAAGGATGAGGACGACATCGCTTTGATGACTAGATAATTTAGAAGCTTTTCGAAGAAAAAGCAAAAGAGATGCCAGCAATGGAATTAAGGTAAGTTTAATAGGAATGTCAAGGTTTCTAATAAAGTGATTTTCTATGAGTATAGGAAACCTGGACATGTGAAGTCAGATTGCCCAAAACTCAAAGCCACTCCTAACAAGGAGAAAGTAGAGGAGAAATCAATTGTAAGGAAGGGCATGAAGAAATTCTAAAGAGCTTTATGGGCGCATTTAGCTTCAAACTCGTTAGAGACTGAAAAGGAAGAGGAAGTCACCAATCTGTGCTTGAGGGTAAATAATCTTGATCAGTTCGATCAAGAAGAGGTATGTGACTTATCTTATACTAAATTATTTGAAGTTTTTGAATGCATACATGATTCATATAGGAAGTTAAAAAAAATGCATGTTAGTCTGAACTTAGAGTTACAAGAAATACATAGAGAACATGAAATCCATAGGAAAGATCATGCATTAATTGATAACAACTATTTGAAACTAATTGACGAGTTTGATGATTTGAATAAGATGAATGAAAATTTAAAATCATCCTATGTAGATCTGGAAAAAGAGTTTAAGACTTTTAAGGATAAATAAAAAAAATAAAGAGTACTGTTTGAATTATGACATAAAAATCTATAAGGACATGATCATAAATTTGAGATTGAAAGTGGAAGCTCTCGAGAAAAATAAGAAACCCCCAAGACTTGAAGAATTCATTAATCCTATTTTGTATCCAAAATTCATACAATCTATGAATAGAAAGAATAATTACAAAAGATTAAGAAAAACATTTCCTGGAGTTAAATGCCATAATTGTGTATTTATTGGACATATAACACACACATGTACTTTAGATAGAAAAACTTATTTGGTGTGGAAACCTAAGATGTATAAACCTAGATATATCATACATGCATCCTTTTATAATTTGCCAAAAGGTGAACCCAAACTTATTTGGGTTCATAGGTATAATATTTTATGATTTTGCAGGCTCCCTTACACACAAGGCCTTGTGAGAGCATATGATACCTAGATAGTGGCTGCTCAAAGAACATGACTGAAGATACTACACAATTCATATCACTAGAAGCCAAGAGTGGAGGCAGGGTAACACTTAGAGATAACAACATAAGAAAGGTGGTGGGATCTTGTATGATAAGGAACTTGAAAAACTTTTTTAATAAAAATGTTATATTTGTAGAAGGCTTAAAACATAATCTTCTGAGTATTAGTTAGCTATGTGATTAAGGATATTGTGTAAAATTTTTTCCTATTAGCTGCATATTAAGCCTGAATGGTAATGATATTTTTCATGGTATATAGGTAAACAATATTTATATGCTAGATTTGAATTATATCAGAACTCTTACTGCTTTTTGTTTAAAAATTATTCCTAACAGAGTCATGGCTTTGGCATAGGAGACTTTGTTACTCTAGCATGAAAAACCTCAGGAGAATTACCCAAAAGAACATAGTGAGAGGTATACAAAAATTAGATTATGCTAAGAATCACCTTTGCGATGCATGTCAATTATTAAAATAGGTGAAATAATTTTTTTAGTCCAATTAGGATCTAAGAACTAGTAAACCATTGGAGATTTTGCATATGGATCTTTTTGGACTAGTTGGAATTGAAAGACTAGGAGGGAAGGTATAAAGATTTGTGATCATAGATGTTTTCTCAAGATTCACATGGGATAGATTTTTAAATCATAAGAGTGAATAATTTAAGGAGTCTAGAAATTTTTTGACTTGGATTCAGAGGAAACTAGTATGTGAGATCTTCACAATTTAAAGTGATCATGGAGGAGATTTAGAAAATAAGAATTTTGAGGATTTTTGTAAGGAGAAAAGAATTAATCACAATTTTTTTGCACCTAGAACCCCTCAGTAGAATGGGGTAGTCAAAAAGAAAAATGAAACATTAATAAAAGCTGCTCAAGCCATGTTGGCAGAATATTCACTTCCTAAGTATTTTTGGGCTGAGGCAGTTAGCATGACATGTTATGTTCTTAATAGGGTGAATGTCAGATCAAACTTGAATAAAACACCATATGAATTACTTTAGGGGAGAACACCTAATTTATCATATTTATATATTTTTGGTAGCAAGAAGTTCATAAATAATAATAATAAAATGTGCTTTAGAAAAATTTGATCCAAAATCTGATGAATGAATTTTTCTTTGATACTCTAGTGTTGGAAAATCTTAGAGGGTATTCAATAAAGAAACTTTGGTAGTTGAGGAGACCAAACATGTTGTATTTGATGAATCTAGCATTTTGGAAGAGCCGATTGTTGAAGAGGATGAGATTGAAATAAACTCCTAGGAGATTAACAAAATAATTTTGGAAGATAATTTGGAGATAGAAAACCCTTTGTCTAGAGATTTGAGATTTTCTAAAAACCACCCAAAGGAATTGATTATAGGTGAACTTAGTAAGGGTGTTAGGACTAGGCGTTGATTGAACAAAGAAATTAATCATTCAGCCTTTATTTTAATGATAGAACCCACAAATATTGAACAAGCACTTTAGGATGATTTTTGGATTTTGGTAATGCAAGAAGAATTAAATTAATTTGTAAGAAATGAAGTTTGATAATTAATTGCAAGGCCAAAGGATCAAAGTGTAGTTGGGACTAAGCGGGTATTCAAGAACAAAATGAATGACTCAGGAGTAGTCATTAGAAATAAGGCTAGATTGGTGGCTAAGAGATATAATCAGATTGAATGAATTGATTTTGAGGACACTTTTGCCCTTGTAGCTAAACTTGAGGCAATTAGAATTTTGTTAGCTTTTGCTTATTTTAGAGGATTTAAATTATATCAAATGGATGTTAAAAGTGAAATTTTAAATGGGGTGATTCAAGAGGATGTTTAAGTAAAATAACCTCTAGGATTTGAAAACTCAAAATACCCAAATTATGTGTTTAAGTTGAAAAAGACATTGTACGAATTGAAATAGTCACCTAGGGCTTGGTATAAAAGGTTGAGCACCTTCCTACTTGAGAGATCTTTTGAGAAAAGAAATGTAGATAAAACTTTCTTTTTCAAGAAATTGGAAGAAGATATACACATTGTACAAATTTATGTTGATGATATCATCTTTGGATCTACTGATAAAAATCTTTGTGATGAATATTCTAAAATAATGAGTAGTGAATTTGAGATAAGCCTAATTGGAGATTTGAGTTACCTTCTTGTCTTTAACATTAAGCAAATTGAGGAGGGTATATTTCTTAGTCAATCAAACTATCCTAAGGACATCCTCAAAAAGTATGAAATGGACAATGTTAAACCTGTTAGTACACCTATGAGTTTCTCAGTTCAGTTGGATAATGACCCTAAGGGAAAATCTGTTGATCAAAAGAAATTTAGAGAAATTATTGGATCTTTGCTTTACTTGACAACTAACCGACCTGATTTTATATTTAGTGTTTGTTTATATGCTAGATTTTAGTCAGATCTAAAAGATTTACATTTGACTGAAGTGAAATGGATTTTGAGGTATCTATTGGGAACTCAGAATTTAGGGATTTAGTATCCTAAGTTAAGCTATTCATTTGAAATAATTGGATATTAAGATTTGGACTTTGCAGGATGTAGGCTTCATAGAAAGAGTGCTTCTGGAACATATTAATTTATTGAAAATTCTCATGGCCTTGTAGAAAATAGAATTTTATAGCCTTATCTACTGCTGAAGCTGAATACATAGCCTTAGGAACTTGTGGCACTATTACTTTGGTTGAAATAATAGTTGATTGATTTAGGATTAACAATAGGAATAATACTCATTTATTGTGATAACACTAGTGTCATTTATATTTCTAAAAATTCTATTGAACATTCAAGAACCAAACATATAGCCATCAGGCATCATTTCATAAGGGATCATGTATCCAAAGGAGAAATTGAACTCAATCATGTTTCAACTGAAAATTAACTTGTATACATTTTTACCAAACCATTAGCCTTTGATATTTCTATACATTAAGAATAAGGCTTGGTGTGGTTGATTTGAATGCTTAATTAAATGTTTTTGCAACATTGATATGTGTTTTTGTAAGTTTGCTTTTTATTTTGTGATTTTACTTATGTATGTTTATTTTTGACTTTTTTATCTTTTAATTTTTGTTTTTGTGTGTTTTCAAAACATTTCCACATTCAAACTCATATTTTTGAGCAATCATACAAAATTTCTAAGTGTGATATTCGTTTGTATGAAATTAATTTCATACTGGGCAAATACTATAGCATATCAATCAATTGGGTAGAATAGAATACGTACATTTTTTCAGTTTTAATACAGTTTGTTTGTATGAACCTTATGATCATTTGGACGATGTGTATTCAATTGTATGTATGCATCTAGACGGTTATACAGTCAGAAGAAGTTTTTATTTCAGATCGTACGTATGAATCTAGAGTACGTACAAACCACATGTCATTCTGAATTGGGGATGATTCAAACAGTCATAAAAATGATCTTAATTAACGGATTATTCTGAACAAACACCAATTCGTAGGTATGATAATTTGGTCAAAAAGTCTGTATGAAAGGACGCCTCAAAACTAGTATGATTACAAAATGTCATTTCAATTTAAACGCATGCATTCGTATATACAAACTTTTACTTTGTACATACAAAAACAAACATCGTATGGGACGATTTTTTTTTGTCAGTACGAAATATCATTTTTTCTTTAAATTGAAGGGCTTTAGAACTCAAACTTCATTCTCTTCATAAGCCTTTTTTAACCTTCATTCCTTTTGATCTTTCTATGGAAAGATCAAGCAAAAGGGTTAAACAGCTAAGGAATTGACTAGGGGACCTTCCCCTAGGAATGCCAACGAGAATTTCTTGTAAAAAAAATGAATCCTTTCCTAGGTTTGTTTCCACAAAAATCACCCTTTCTAAAGTTCTCATTCAGGAAAATAATATCTATTAAATATTGCCACTTTTCGCCTCTACCCAATTCAAGTTTATTCTCACTCTAGTTTACTCTTTCAACAAGGTTACATTCCATTATTTCCTTACAAACATGACTTTTAACTTTGATTAAAATAAGATTAAATCCCATGTTTTAAAAAAGAATGTAGAAATAACAAAGGAAGATATGGGGATATTTTTAAATTTAAGAATTGAAGGAGTAAGAGCCCACACCTTAACTTATGCTTCTAACTTTGATTGGACTGAAATAAACTGAGTGCTTAGAGGGATTAGATAAGAATGTCATTTGCCTAAGGAAACCACCATACACCAAAATGCTAGAATCATCCAACGTGTTCTTAGGACTTTTGTCATTCCAAAAGCTGGTGATAGAATTAATATCACTCCTCTTTTTTCTACTATTACTTATCTGATCATTACTAGCCTACCTATTGATCAAGCCCAACTCATTCTTGACTTCCTTTATGGGCTTTCTAAAATTGGCCAGATATCCCATAAGAGAAACAAGAACATAGCCTTAGGACACTATGTGGCATACATTCTTGAGAAGAAGTACAAGTTTGTTCATCTTTATGTGACTCATCTAGAAGAGCCCATCTTCTATAATGATGGCTCATTCCGAGCAATCTTTGCTAAAAATGATGATGATGTTGACACTGAGGGAGAGGGGAGAGGACCTTCAACCTACGCCTGCTGGTGAACAAAATTTTCAGGATATTGTTCATCATTTTGATCATCTTATGACTCATTTTGATCATTGCCTTGATCAAATTGAGACTCACTTACAACATCAGAACACGTAGTACCAGGAGGACATGGGCTGGATATAAGGTCAACTTGACTCTGTGAGCTCAAATATGGTTATGATGAGTAACTATTTTGATTTCTTCAACCAGTCACCTCCTCCATATCAGGGCCCCTCTGAATAATGATTATACTTCTTTTGAGATTCTCTCTACAAGATCTGATGATGTGATGTTGTTATTTTTTAATGTATTATCATTTATCATGATATCAATAAAAACTATCTTATCTTGTTTTAGTTATTTTTGATCTCTTTCAGAAATGTTCGTTAATCTATATGATTATCCTGATAAATTGATCTAATAAGTGGTATACTTTGAAATGCAATACAAAAATTGAATTCATTAAAAAATCTAATTTTTCAAAAATTTAAGTTGAGTTATAACTCAATCAAGTTAATGCTATCAAACTTATGTTTCTTGTTAGACTAACATAATTTTAATATTATTATTACAATTTTGATATTTTCTTATTTTTATTTCTCATTTCAATATAAGTATCTTTGTACTTAGAGAAATTTGAGATTTTAGATTATCGATTTTGGAAAGATCAATTAAAAACTTGAGAATATACAAATGTTCAATGCGCAATGGTTTGCAAATTGAAAAAGATGCACAAAATTAGGCCAAAAATATATACAAAAAAAGTTGCACAAAGTGTGTCACAAATATTAAAAAGATGCACAAAGCGCCTCAAGTATATGATCTTTCCTCTATCTTTTAATCTTTAAATTCAAATGCATCTTCTATTCAATTTTATTTTTATTGAAATTTGAAATATATAAATTTTTATTTCATCTACTTTGCAAAAATTTTGCTTATCTCATTGTCTATACTGAGTCATGTCCTTGATATTTTTTTCTTGTCTATGTTATATCTTTACTTAAATCATATGAATCCTTCTTTTTCTCTAATGACATTTATCCTTTTTATTGCAAATATAACTTAATCTCTTTCAGGATCAATTATCAAAGGCTTCTCATATGACTTCTCACATTTCTAGTTTTTTTATTTCTTCTTTTCTTTTCGATGCTGTCAAAAAGGGGGAGAAATATTGTTTGTATTTGATTATTTTTGTTCTATTCGTATCTTTGTATGTTTTTGGTTTCATGTGTTTTTTGGTTTTGTGTCTTTTTGTTCTTTTTGTTTCTCATTTGTGTGATTAGTTTTTGTGTTGAAAAATTTTAAAAATTAAAATTTTTATTTTATTCATTCATAAAAAATGCCCCTTATATTCACATGCTTATTCATTCTGGGGGAGTTTAGGAGAAAATTAAGACTTTTAAATTTATAAAAACAATAATGATTTTGCCATCATTAAAAAGGGAGAGATTGTTGAGAGAGTTGCTTAACATTGCATGTTTTACATTCTTTCAACTTGTATGTTTTTTATGATTTTAAATATTATTATTTTGATTATTATTTTCACTTAACACATTTTGGAAGAATTATTTTTTTCTCTTGTGTGTACTAATATTTCAGGAAAATCATACTCTAGATTATTGAAGACTTCAAATCAAGATCAGCTTAGAATGTTTTGTAAATTGAAGTCTATATTTTTCATTATATTGAGTCTGAGAGAATATAATTGTAATTGAGTAACTAAGCGCGCGCAGACACTCACCTTGGGAAGAATATTATAATTTGCTTTTTTGAACTGATCGTACAGTACGGACCATGTTCGTACGGGACGATCTTGTTGTTATATTCCCAAACTAGCAATGGAAAGAATAGAGTGGCAAAAAATTTTCTAAGTATAAATTGTCCAGACGATATTTATCATTCATCCCAGGATGATGGGCTCTGGATTTGCCAAATGAACTATATGTTTAGATGATATTTATCATTCATCCAAGGATGATGGGCTCTGGATTTGTCAAATGAACTGTTCGTAAAAATGATATTTATCGTTTATCCCAGGGCGGAGGGCTCTAGATTTTCCAAATGAATTTTTCATCCAGACAATATTTATTGTTCATCCTAGGACGAGTGCTCTGGATTTGCAAAATGTGAAGTTCATCCAGACGATATTTTTTGTTTATCCCTGGACGAAGTGCTCTATTCTGTGAACTTAAAGTTTGTCCTGACTTTCGTACCAGCAAACCATGAAAATTAACTATTCGTACTGGACAATCTATGTTCGTACGGGATGATAATTGTGTATGAAAGTAGTTCATACCAGTTCACTTTAAGTTCGTACGCATCATTTTGTATACTATTCATACATACAAAATTGGATTGTACGAGATGGTCATGTACGCTCAAAAATTGAAAATTGCAGTTTTTGGATGATTTCTCATAACTTTTCTATAAAAGGTCTACTTAAGACTATCATGAAATCTTTTTTTAACTTGGTCTTCGAGAATACTAAAAAGAATTTGAAGGAGAGAGTAAGAGAGAGTGTTTGAAGGAGATTTCTTACTAGTGGAGTGTGAAGGGTTCACTTGGTTACTCAAGGGAATGGATCTCAGTGTGTGCTTTTGTATTTTCTTCACTCATTTCTCTTCTCCTAGATTTCTTGTGAGAAGATCTTTCAGTGAGATTCAATTCTATGCCGACACTCAAGAAGTGTGAACAGCCGAAGGTTCTCTATCTACACTTGGATAGTGTGAACAATAAGAGGTTCTCTACCTACACTTGGAGAGTGTGAAGAGCGGGAGGTTCTCAGCCTGCACTTGGAGTGTGTGAACAGCGGGAGGTTCTCTACCTACACTTGGAGAGTGTGAACAGTGGTAGGTTATATGCCTACACTTGGAGAGTGCGAACAGTGGGAGGTTCTCTGCCAACACTTGAAGGGTGTAAAAGGATGACAACTCTTTACCGCATCGGGTAGTGGTGCAAGAGAGTTTTATAAAGGCTTCTATGCATTGTTGTGGGGGAAAAAGGAGAGACACCAGTGATAATAGTGCAATACCTGAAGTGGGAGACTTCAGGGAGTGGATGTAGGTCATGTTTTACCGAACCACTATAAATCTTGTGTCTTTTTATTTTCTGCTGGTTTTTATTTTTCTATCTTCTTATTTTACTGTGGTTGAAAAAGTAATTTTGAAATTACTAAAAGAAATTCAACGATTTGAAAATTTTAAATTCTAATTTATGAGAGGCAAATTTTTTTTTATTACCAATTAACCCCCCACTCTTGGTTTGCCTTTGGGACATAAGCTTAGGTCTAACAACCTAACTCATATTCAATAAGTTTCAACATAAGGTTGAGTTCTGCGAAGCTCGAATGAAGAATCCAATAATCAAGTGTTGAAGGGGACAAAGCTATAACATTCATTAAAATATAATATTGAAATTTAAAATAATAGCACTGTGGAGCATCACAATACTTATCATGGTTTCATTGCGGCACTAAAAAATAAAGAAGAATATTGCTACAATATCAAATATTTGTACCTCGATATTATTAATATTTTTTTAGAAATATATTCATACATCATAGTGTTACTTCAAATTTATAATTTTTGTTATTTCTAAATATTTCCAGTATAACAAAATTAAAATAACATATTTTTAACTAAATTTTAAATATAATATACCATATATAATTTAAACATAATCAATTTTTGCTAGTTTAAACGCTTGGTTGTCCTCAAGCAATAATAACATTCACCCCTTGCTTACTTAATAGCCAAAGTAAAAACTAATAATTTAAAATTAATAAAATATTGGATAATATATGACAATTTAGAAGTAATTTAGAATGAATAAAGTTATAATTTAAATTTTAAAATGTCATAGTAATTAATATAATCAATGACCCTTATTATTGCTTATTTAAAATCTAATAACTATGTTTGTAAATTTAAAATTGACGTTTGAATAGAAACTAAATAATGTAGCCTAGGGACTAGTTTTTTTTTAAAGGAATGCATAAAGAAATTTATTGATAACAAAAACAAAGTACAACCAACTAAGTGATATTCCTAAAATCACATCCGTCCTTTAACATACTAACTTAGGTAGGAGGAATATTTATGCTACTTAAATCATCCCAAACAAAATCAAATAAAAGAGCATAGTTAGTGCAATAATCAGCTAACTTATTACATTTCCTACTAACAACTTGAAACAAGACTCGATTAAAATCATTAAAAAAAGATAAATCATTAAGCTTTAGTAAGACCTTCTTGACTGCTTTCTTATCTATCATTCTTCGCAAATAATCATAACATTTTAATTATCACCTTCAATTATGATACCCTTAGCTTCAAACATCCAATCTTGAAGAACTTTCCTCATTGATAGAATTGATAACAAATCATACTGTCAACAATCCCAATGCAACATACCAAACCCAAAAGCACATAAAAATCTTCCTCTATGATCTCTAAAAATGCCTCCCATTCTAGCTTTATACATACTCACCAAGGATGCTTCAATGTTAAGTTTAATCCAATTCAGAAGAGGGTGATGCCAAGAATATGCGTAACATCAGATATGCTAGTTTACTTATGTAATCCTTTTTTACTTAATTAAAATGATGCATTTGAATTTAAGCTATAAAAGATATCAAAATTATAATATACTCATCTTTTTTTATTTTTGTATATACTTTTTTTTTTCTTTTTTTATATTTTTTCTTTCCTTTACTATTTGTGGAGTGTTTACTTAATGATTTGAATATCAATTTTTTCTTTAATTCTCTAATAATCACAATGAATTAATATAAGAATTTAATATGACCACTTGTTCAATTTTCAAGTTTTACCATAATTCCCCCAATTTAAGCTACTTACAACTAATAGTTAAACTTATTAATTCTTTCTTTATTTAGTTATCAACTATAATGCATGGACACGTACATAGCGACAAGACATGACACGACACAAACACATGACACGTCAGTTATTGAAAATATAGGACACATACACGGGTTGCACATTGTATTATAGTTTTTATATTTAAAAAATAATGTATAAAAATTAAATAAGTATAATTTTAAAAATAATTTGAAAATAATAAGTCATTTAATTAGAATTTGTGCTTAAAATGATTAGTATTAGGATGTCAAGAGTCAGATGTCGATGCCATTTATCAGTCACTAACAGAGGAGATGAAAATACCTTCACTGTCAAAAAGAAATGAAAATGATAATATTCAATTTTTGGGTATTAAGTGCGGACGTTGATTTGGTGTTGTGGATAGTAAATAAGAAATTTAGTTTAAATCCCGCCAAATATAAGAAATTATATTTAAAAAAATTCATAAAATATTTAAGATATGCGTGTCAAACACGTGTGTCAAATTTGTATTTAATATTTTTTAATCGGACACATTTTCGACATGTCTGACACGTATTGAAGGAGTATCGAATGAGTGTCGTGTCGTATACAGTGTCGGACACTACACGCCTCTTTGAGGAGAAGTGACGGTGCATCATAGGTTAACAATAAGTTAATGTATTGTTTTTAAATTCAAAATTATGTCAATAGCTTAGATGGTCAATAGTAATTAATTATTAAGTAGTCAAATTATGAATTATTTTGAAACGTTCATTCATAATATAATCTAGGGTTTTACTTTATCCTAATTTTACATAACTTTTAATTATATATTGTCTAATAAACTACACAAACTTTCACTTAAGTGGATGATAATATTATTTTCATACATGATATCACAAAGGCTTATTACAATTTAAATTTGTAGTTGTTGTATAACATTTTAGATCTTTTTCGTTTCAATTCTAATTTCATTAAACTTATAAAAAAATTATCATTAATTTTTCTTTATTATTATCAGTGGTAAGTGGCATGGTTTTTTAAGTGTTCTCAAGGTATTATTCTAGGGGACCCCATTTTTTCTACCTTATTTATCATTGCTTCTGAATATCTTTCATGGGGCTCGGATAATCTTTTTATTCAGTACCCCAAGCTTTAGTATCATACTACTGGTGGTTTTCTTATTTCTCATCTAAGTATTGTTAATGATTTCATTATCTATTCTAATGGAACAATTAAAATGATCAATATTCTTTTTAAGTTCCTTAATCAGCTCCAAATAGCAATTGGTTTAACTGTTAGCAAATCCAAAAGATATTTTTTATGCTAAGTCTATTAGTCAACATAGATCAAATTTTAAACAGTCAAAATTTTGTTTTGCCCCTAAATATTTGCCTAATAAATTTTTGGGTACTCCACTTTTTAAATGTACTCCACAGGAAAATGTTTCTTCCATCTAAAAAAAGTGGTTGTCTTGGTTGTTTAAGTATCTTTCTATTGGTTGGACGCACCTTTTTTATTAAAATGTGTTGTGTTCTCTCCCTATTTATAATTTTTTAGAGTATACAAATGACTAATAGTGTTTTTCTTTATTTGGATAGGTTGATTAAAAACTTCTTTTGGTGTTACAAGAATACCCACTATGATATGCTTTGGTCCTTTTTTTCTAAGTATTGTGGGCCATTGGATGAAGGGGGATAGGGGTGTACGAACAGTTTGGACATGTCCCAAGACTTTTTCTATAAACTTTGGTTCTCTTTCAGATCTAATAAGAGTATTTGGGCTAATTTCATGTTAGAGAAGTATTACATTAGCAATCACCCTCTTATATATCATTTTAAAAAATGTAATTCTTTGTTTGGAAGAGATTGAGCTCCATTAAATGGGAAGCTAAGGCCTTGATTTCTTGGGGAACTAATAATGGTAATGTTTCTTTAGAAATACAACAGTATGGGAAATTTATCCATTGATAACTTTTAAACTCTCATTCTACTATTCATATTAAAGTTATTAGCTTTATTATTAAGATCAAGTAGAATAGGAATACATGCTTCTAAGAAGGTGTTAAGATTTGAAGATATTTGGGCTTCAAACACGGCCTCGGCAGCAGTAGTTAAAGGCATTTGGAAGAAAAAATGTGAGGGTAACTTTGCTCATATTCTGAATACAAAGATGAGGAAGTCATTCAAGGCTTTATTCTAATGTAGTAAGGAAAAATGAAATGCTTAATCATATTGAAAGGTAATCTTTTTAAACAAATTGAAGATTTACAATTGAAGGAGGTGAATGAAGGTTTTCTTTCAGATGATGATGGTTGGTTACTCAAAGTCAAAGTGGAGGAACTCAATTCTACTCTTGCTAGATTGGAGACATGGTGGAGACAAAGAGCAAAGATAAAGTGGATGCCGGAAGAAGATCAAAATTCCAAGTTTTTTCAAACTTATGCTTCGACTAGAAGGAACTCTAATTTCATAGCAAAAATTAAAAATGAAGATGGATTAAATGTGGAAGATAAGCAATGTATTGAGAATGTGTTGCTCAATTACTTCAAAGATAAATGGAAGATTAGAGAATGCAATTTGGATAATTGGCCCAACCCGTTAAATTCACTTGATGAAGAAGACATATTTTTTCTTGACAAAGCTTTCACATTCAAGGAAGTGGAGGATGTGATCAAATTTAGTGGCAGTAATATATCCCCAGGTAATGATGGTTTTACCTTCTCTTTTTTAAAAGCTTATTGGGATATCATTAAGATTGATTTTTGGAATGCTATAAATGCTTTTTTGGAATCTTCTATTATGTATCCTTATTGGAAGGAAACTATCATTGTGCTTATTCCTAAAGTCTCTAATCCTTTAGTTCCATCTAACTTTAGACTGATTAGCATATGTAATTCAGTTTATAAAGTAGTGGCAATAGTTTTACTTAACAGGATGTCTTCTATCATCCCAAAACTTATCTCCGTAGAACAAGCTGCTTTTTTGAGAGGTAGATCTCTTTATGATCAAGTGCTTATTGCTCAAGAGGTGATGCATAAATTCAGGCATTCTCAATCTACTAAAGGATTGGTGGCTTTCAAAATAGATATAGAACAGCCCTTTGATTCAATGGGGCGGATGGCCTTAAGGAAAGCCCTGGAACTTTTTGGGTTCCTTCAAATTTCTATATTCTAATTTTAGAGTGTGTCCAAGACTCAAAATTTTATATTCTTATCAACTTAAATCTTTCCAATTGAATTGAAGGGAAGAGTGGCTTTTGACAAGGTTGTCCCTTGTCTCCCTTTCTTTTTATTCTTTGTGCTCAACTTCTATCATTGGCTTTGAAACAAAGATAAGATAGCATTGGAATACAGTTATGCTCCAAGGGTCCAAGACTTTCACATTTGTTATATGCTGATGATATAATCATCTTTTTAGAAACAAAAGTGAAAGTAGTTAAAGAAGTAAAATTTGTTTTGATAAAACTCTGTGAATGTACTGGGTTATGCATCAACTTCAACAATTCTAGCATGATTTTTGGAAAAATGGTTAAAAGAAGGATGAAGAAATCTTTTACCCGTATCATGGGGTTCAAAGTTTCCAAGGAATTGACATATCTTGGAATAAAGTTAGCTACTAAAAGACTAGGAAAAGAAGATTTTCAATTTATCATTGACAAAGCATTGAAGATGACAAACATTTGGGGAGGAAAACTCATTTCTTTGGTAGGAAAGATTTTATTGTCTAAAACTATTCTTTCTTCTAATATTATTTTTCATTGTACAAACTCTTTAGTTCCAAAGAGTGTGCTTGATGAAGCGGACAAAATCTGTAGAAATTTTATCTGGAATAAATCCAACATTAGAAATGGCATCCATTATGTCAAATGGAATGTTATGTGTTTACCATTGGCTTGTGGTGGAAGAGGTCTTCACTCTTGTTCTAGTTTTTTATGACCCTTGAGAGCTAAATTGGTTTGGAGATATATGGAAGACAAGGAGTCATTGCTGCACAAAATCCTCTACCCAAAATATAGAAATATTCTAGATTGAACCGTTTCAAGGAGAACTAATTCTTCTTCTTGGAAATCCTTGTTGATGGAGGTAAATCTCTTAGCACAATTATTAGATGGAATGTTGTCAATGGTGCTGACATTGATGTTTTTAATGATAATTGGATCTAAAACAAAAGTTTGAACAAATGGACAACTTTTGTTACTCCTAAAGATGATAGAAGATTTTCGATTTCTAATTTTATCAATGATGGTAGATGGAATATGGATGTTATTAGAAACCACATGGGCAATGATCTTGTTAACTTAATTTCTCAAATTAAGTTTAACAATGATTTTATGGAAGACAAAAGGAAATTGATTAATCCATTGAGTGGCAAATCAATTTCTACTTTGATTATACAAAAATCTGTTAATCTGTCGAGTACTCAATATTATTGGAGCTGGATCAAGAAAGCCAAGTTGAATCCAATGGTGGAAATTTTTTGGTGAAGGATTTAGAATGATTCCATTCCTACATGCAAATTTTGGGAACATAGAAGATTGCACAATTCATGTCTTTGTCCGAGAAATTGCTTAGAAGATGATGACTTAAATCATGTGGTAGCTAGATGCAAAAAACTTAAAGAAGTTTATCATCAAATTGATAAATGGGGATTTCATATTCCTGATTTCAATTCATTACTTGAATTCAGCAACTGGTTATCTTTTCAAAGCTCTTTCATGGTCAATTTATATTGCAATGTGGTTTTCTTTACCTGGAAATCTAGGAACAATTTGATTCACAAAGATAAAGAAATCTGCTCTTTAATTATTGGATCTAATGCTGTGAGCTATTCTTCTACTATGGCTCAAGGATCTATTAATTTCTCGGGTAAATGGGATACTAATCAGTCGATTAGACTGTCCAATACTCATTGGTATCCCCCACCACCCGATTGTCTTAAGGTCAATGTGGATGCTTCCCTTCTTACTTCTTATAAAGCTGGAATTGGTGGTGTGGTACGTGATCACCAAGGAAGATTTTTCTTGGCATTTAGTAAACCATATGTTCACTGGGATATTGCGACTTCAGAGATGTTGGATATTCAATCATTCAAAGAGGTGATTAAGGACTGGATGTTCAAGTACAAGGGCATTATAATTGAAGGATATAATGCTAATGTGATGAGGTACTTGCAAAATACAAATTATTAATGAAATTTTCATGCATTTTCTTCAAAAAAAAGTAGAATAGGAATAAGTTTTTTATTTTATTCTTGATTTCTTAGTGGATAAAATTTTAAAAATTCCATTATAGTTCAATGTAGAGGATCATATTATTTTCAAACTTTCTACTATAGGTAATTTTGAGTTTAAGAAAGTCTCGGAGTATATTAGGACTAGACAAAGTAAGTCTTAACTTCACTCTTCTATTTGGCATAACATCATTCCTATGTCTTAATCCTTATTAGTATGGTGAATTTGTCAGAATTTTATTCCTATTGATGTATTGCTCATGAAGAAGGGCTTTTGTATTCCTTCTAATTGCCAATGTAGTTATTAAACATTTTGACGATAAGTTTCAAACTAATCATTTTAACAATAACGATGATATTCAATTCATATTTTTTTCTTAGTTTTTCCCTTTTAATTGCCATATTAGGACCCTTCCCCCTAATTTTATTTTGTGGTTTATTTGATGGGAGAGAAATTACTTGAAGCACAATGATGTGAAGATGAATTCCTTGCTATTACTTCTAAGTGGAAGATATATTGCTGCAACATTTTTTGATCATTTTATAAGGAACTTACTTTTAATTTTGGAATTTATTTTAACAACTTTGATAATGTGGGAAAGAAGAAGACTGTGAGATGTATTAAACCTATGATTCCTTTTGTAAAATTAAATTTTAATGGTGTTTTTAACAATTTTCCTTGTAGGTGTTCTAGTATCTTTAGAGATCAATTTGGTAACATGATTAGTGCCTTTGCTGGTCCTTTAGAGCCTTATTTTTTTATTGTTGTTGAGATTCAAGCTCTAAATGTGGGGATCAATTTCTATTATACTCTTGATTTGAAGAATACTTGGGTGGAGGTGGAAGCTAACCGGTTATTATAGTTTATTGATGGTCATGTAACTAGTAATTCAGACATTTTTTTAAGTCATAATAGATATTATATTGACGCTTCTTAATTTTAATTATACTATCAACCTAATTTATAGGGAAAGTAACTATTGTGATACTTTTTTTGTAATTTTGTGCTAAATCTTAATGGTTTTCTTGAGTTTTCTAAACTGATTTAACCCCATATATTGAACGGAATGATTTTTTTTGGACAGTTCTACTTTTCCCTAAGTGAGAATGTGAACAGTGTTTCCTCCTTTTATCTTTCTTTTGTTTTTATTATTTTTGGTGCTTGCTATTTTTAGTTATTCATTCCGGTTGTGTGTGGGATCACTTATGATTTTGGGTTGTCAGTTTCTGCTATGGCATTTTCATGTTGTCTCCCCTTTTTTAGTTTAGCTTCCCTTTTTTAGATGTATTGGTTGGGTTTGCACCTAGATATTTCTTAGGGCTTAGCTTTGATGGATAATTTTTTTTGGCAGTGGAACTATATCATGTTTATTTTTTTCCTAGTTTTCTACCATTCATATTTTTAAATTCTGATTTCCAATTCATATTGGATTATAGGTACCTATTTTTTTAGGTTAAGTAAAAATTTTGAAGTTGTTTGCTACCTGTATTTTTTTGGATGGATGCTGGTGCTAAGAAGTTGAAGTGGATAACCTCTTTTTATATGATGGTTCCTACCCACCCTAGAAATTTCATAGGTTTTTTTCTTATACTTAGTTGTCGTTATGGATCTAGGTTTTATTTCATTTTTAAAGCAGCTCCATCAAGCATTAGTAAGCCTCTAATCCTTCTTATGGACTTGTAATTTTTTTTAATTTTCACATAGGCCACTTTTTGGTTTTAACTTAATAAATAAATAAATAAATATAAGGGTAACATAAATTGCTTTCTCCTTTTTCTTTGGCATCTCCTCTTGAGATTCTAGGACATTCATCTCCTTCCACATTATTGGGCCACCCTCTTGGTTTATTTTTTTTTATTTCATTGCATTAGAAATATTTTTTGCTTTTCTGCCTCTATTTTTCTTAGGGCTTTAATCGGCATGTTATTCTTCTACTTTTGTCTGGATGGCTTCTCCCTTGACTAACACACGAGGGACTCCAAATCCTATGTCTTATGCTCGAAACCAAGGATTTTTTGGTTTGTATGATGAAGGTAGCAAAGAGAGCCCTAAATGTACATCTTTCAAAGAAGTTATTTTTGGGTCTTCATTGTCTTCTGAATCTATTTTTTTTTTATTCTTCTTTTAAAGGTATACCCTCTTGTTTTATTTTCGATGCTAATATATTTAAACTTGTGTCTCCATTTCCTTTCGAATAAGTTGGGAATTTGTTTAGGCAACAACCTAACTTGGACTCGTATGATGCATTTTTAGAAAAATATTGTTGTTTGGTTTACTTTTTCTTGGATTATTATATGAATGTCATGTAGCTATTAAATTGTTTGTTGATTTAGATTTTTATAGAGTGTTTTCAAGGTGATCCAACTATATCAGTAACTTTCAAATGCGATTACTTAAGTGGATGCCTTTTTTCATACATTAAGGAAGAATTTCTCATTGTTCCACTTTGGTTTTCCTACCTGAATTTGAGATTGCATTTTTTAATACTCTTATTTTACTTACATTGGGTTAGATTTTTGGGAGACTATTGCTAACTAACTTTTTTTTTGAAGATGCAACTTGCATTAAAAAGAAAATAAAGCTATTACAAACTAGAAAAGAAATACCCTAATGCCAGTCCTTCCATAAACAAATGAAAGGAGGCTTATTAATGGATAATTAAGAAAAAGAGAAATATTTTAAAGATAAGAAATTTCATAAGGAACATAAGATACTCTACTCCTCATTTTAAACCAATTGGGGTGGTGGGGATACCAAAAATTAAACAACCCAAAGGGTTGATTAGTATCCGAGAATTCTCGATTGAGTAAAAAATAAGGAATAGAGAGATTTTTAAAAATCCAAATTATATCCCCATCCTTCAAATATTCTCTAATGCTAAATATAAACCTAAAAATATAACAATCATAATAACTAATAACAAAATAAAACCTAAAATAAGAACAATTATCAATATGCTTTGAAAACCACCATTTCTTTACTTCAAAAGCCTTCCTCCAAACCAAGCCTTGACCTTCAATCCAATCATAGTCCAGTTCCATAGTCTTCAATACTTCACTCATTTTCTTTTTTTGATACAAACCTTCCTCATACATTCAAAATAGAGTATGTGATAGCTAGCTTTCTCACTTACACCATGAATTTATTGATCAACCAAGTGGGGAGAGCCCCCAACTTTTGATCTACCATTCCCGTCCAATGTTCTGACCTGAGGTAATATTTTGACTGGCCTGAGCGATTTCAATTCCTTGGCAAGTTTGGCTTTAGTTCCTTTAATGTTACCACCCACCTCCTTCTTCTCACTTATTACCATATTTACATTATCCAACATCCTACAACTTTCCATATCAACTATATTTTTAGCACCATCTATACTTTCATTCACATATTTTTTACCAGCTTCCTCAAAACATAACTTTTCTTATACATTTACACTTAAGGATTGAAACTCATTGTTCTTACTAATAGGAGAAGGAGATGTAGCTGGTTTTAATACCTTGGCAACCGAGAGTTCTTCTATCAAAATCTCTGCCGGATTGAAGCAGTTAGCCTGTATTGCTGAATTTGCATTACAGTTTTCTCCATCCAAAGTAATTTCACCTTCTTCTACTTGCTAGTCGACAAGATTGCTATTCCGATCTCCAATCTCCTTTATTTTCTATTGTTGTGATGAGATTAATGTTGCTAGGATTGCATCATTTATTGGTACCCCTATGCTTATTGATGGTGATATGTTTCAATGGGGGAGGAGAGAATTCGCTAGAGTTTGTGTTAGAATGGAACTAGACAAACAACTGTCATTGGGTGTTTGGGTGGATGGGCTAGACAAAAGATTTTTTCAAAAAGTTGAGTTTGAAAAAATCTTAACATTTGTTTCACTTGTGGAAGAACTGGTCATCTTAACAACGTTTGCAAAGAGAAGAAGATCTCTCCTAATATATATGCTAATCCAGTTTCCAAAGAAGGGTGTTATGAAGTACCAAGGATTGATGATCCTAATGAAAATTCTAATTATGTGCAGTGGATTCATGTGAATCACAGAAAAGGTAGGAAGATGAATTTGCCTCCCCAAAAAAATAAGGTGGAGGAGAATAAAAATATGAAAGAAGAATAATTGCTAAAAGAATGGAGACTGGAGGGAAATCTAATTCAGATTTATCATTGTTAAAGGAAGTTATTGGTTCTGATGTTATTTCAGTTATTGAGAATTTTCAGAATATAGAGAATGTTGAGGAAGTGGATACAGAGGTTGCAAACGTTACTGGAACTATGAAGAAAATGTCTACTATCAATGAGGAGCAACCTGAATTACATAACAGGTTTAAATTGATGGAGGATAACAACATTGAGGAGGTTTCAGTAATGTCTACAATTGCTAAGTTGATACTAGAAGAAGGAGAAATTGCTAAAGACGATATTGCAGATAATGAAGTGTTGGTGGCACATTCTAATCCCAGAAACAAGGCTTAAGAAGCTCCTCAGAAATTAGGGCTCCCGTGCTTAGAGAATACTCAATCTAGAACTCAAAAACCAAAGCTATTGAAGGAACTTAAACACCTTGGGCCTTTGAACAATTCTTCTAGAAAAAAATTTGAGGTATTAACTAAAGGAAGGAGTGAGATAACTCCCAACTCTAACCCCAAATGACTTCTTTATCATTTTGGAATTGTAGAGGGGCCAATAAGAGAGAGGCTTCCCAAAATTTGAAGGATTTTGTTAAAACTTGGGATGTTTTTTTTGTTGGTGTGGTTGAAACTAAAATCTCTTCTTTTGAGAAAGTGGAGTTCAATAAGTTGTTGGGGAATGAATGGGATTTCTTTATGTATCCTTCTAATGGTGCTTCTAGAGGAATCATTGTTCTTTGGAATTCAAATTTGGCTAGTTTCTCCTTAGTGGATGCTTCTCCTCAACGTGTTATTGGGAAGCTCAACATTTACAACTAAGGTACTTGGATGATCTTGACAGTTTATGGAAACAAAAGCTTTCACTTTAGGAGGAGGCTATGGGATCAATTAGAAGGTTGTGGTTACATGGAAATCCCAATTGTTGTAGGAGGGGGTTTTAATTGTATATTAGCTCAAGAAGAAAATAGGGGTGGGAAGAAATTATCTTTCTCACAAGGGCCTCAAGAAATGAAAGAATTCATGTCAAAGATGGATCTACATATTGTTGGGCTGGTAGGGACAAAGTTTACATGGTGCAACAATAAAAAAGGAAATGCTCGTATCCTTGAAAGGCTTGATAGGTGTCTCTTAAACTCCAAAGCCTTATCTGAAATCCAAAATACAGCTATTAAACACTTGGAGAGAATTGGGTCAGATCATTGCCCATTGGTTCTCAAGATTTGTAATAAAAAATTGCAACATAGTAGATTTTTGAAATATGAGGACGTATGGGCTTCTTTTCCGGCCTCAAAAGCTATTGTGTTGAAGAACTGGAGTAAATTGGTCAAAGGTGATGCAATGGATGTTATTAATGTGAAGTGTAAAAAAGTGTTGAGAGCTCTTCATTACTGGAGTAAATCAAAATTGAAGAACTTCATGGAACTTAAAGAAAATCTAAAACAAGAAATCTCTATTTTACAGCTTGAAGAATCTAATGAGCAAGAACTTTCCACTGAAAAGCTCCTATTGTTAAGAGCCAAAACTCATGAATTTAATGTGACAATGGCTAGGATTAACACTTGGTGGAGACGAAGAGCTAAGGTGAGGTGGATCCAAGATAATGATATGAACTCCAACTTCTATCATTCCTTTGCCAATGGGAGAAGATTGGGGAATACTATCTGGCAGTTGAAGAATGAATTTGGGATCCTGGTGGAAGAACAATCTGAAATTGAAAATATTTTGTTAAATTTCTTTAAAATTAAATGGAAGGAATGGATTAGCTGTTTGGATGGATGGCCACCAGGTTTGAATTCTTTATCAGAATCTAATTTTATGTTCCTTTAGGAGGATTTCACTTATTCTGAATTGGAATTCGTTATTCAAAATGGGAACTATAATGTTTCACCTGGATTAGATGGTGTTACATATTCCTTTTTAAAAAACTATTGGAGCATTATAGGAAAGGAGGTGTGGTTGGCAGTGAAGCAGTTCTTCCAAAGAGGGAAACTTTGTCCGAATTGGAAAGAATCCTTAGTGGTTCTTATTCCTAAAGTGCACAACTCGGTTAACCCTGCTAGCTTCAGAACAATCAGTCTTTGTTGCACTTTATACAAAATCATTGCCAGAATGTTTCTGAACTGACATTTGAAGGTGATTAATGGTCTTATTTTCGAAGTGCAAACTTCTTTTATTAGAGGTAGATCGCTATCTTCTCAAATTTTCTTAGTCCATGAACTTTTCAATAAACTCAGGTTTTCTAAATCTAGTAAAGGTTTGGTAACCATCAAGCTAGATATGGAACAAGCCTATGATAATATGGCTTTGGGAACGTTAAGACAAGTTTTGAACCGTTACGAATTTCCTAGCAATTTTACTAATCTACTCATGGAATGTGTGGAGAATCCTGAGTTTTTTGTTTTGATAAATGGTAAAAAATTTTGAAGGTATCAAAGCCAAAAGTGGATTTAGACAGGGTTGTCCACTCTCTCCTTATTTATTCATTCTTTGTGCTCAGATTTTGACTAATGATTTGAGTCAAAGAGGAAGAAAATTTGGTATTAAAATCTCTTCAAATGCTCCAAGAATCTCACATTTATTGTATGAAGATGATATTCTTTTATTCTCAGAAGCAATGCTTAAATGCATGAAGAAATTCAAGTAGATAATTGAAGACTTTAGCAGCCAAACTAGACAGAAAGTGAACGAACAAAAATCAGTGATCCTGTTTGGGAAATCTATAAAGAGGAAAAGGAGAAAAGCTATTTCCAAGCTTTGGGGATATAAATTTGTTAATGAATTCAACTATCTTGGGATCATGATGGCTTATAGAAGGTTGGTGGCTTCGTTTTTAATGTCATCTTAGAGAAATCTACTAACAAATTCAACATTTGGGGCAAGCAATCTATTTCTATTACAGGAAGGCTTGTACTAGTTAAATCGGTAATAACTTCTTTACTGGTTTTTGTGGCTGCTCACTCATTGATTCTAATGAGTATCTTAAAAGAGTTGGACAAGGCTTGTAGAAATTTTAATTGGGATAAACAAGGAGGAAGTCACGGTTTACATTATGTAGCTTGGGAAAACTTATGCAAGAGTTGGAAGGAAGGGGGACAAGGTATACATTCGGTGGTCAATATATCCGGTCCTCTAAGGACTAAATTTGCATGGAGTTTCATGAAAAACGAAGCCTCATTGTTGAACAAGGTTTTAATGGCTAAATATGGATTGAAGTTTTGGGAAAAAAGCAGTTCGAGCTACAGTTCTATCACTTGGAAAATATTATCCAATGGAGCTCAATTTTTGAACCGAATCACAAGGTGGAATATTGCATCTAGTAGATCTATTAACACCTTAAAAGATGTTTGGATTCTTGATAAAAGTATAGATAAATGGACAACCTTTATAGCAGTTGGAAATTTTGAATTTCCTGCACTTGAATCTTCTTTTAGTGGAGGAATGTGGAACCAAGTACTCCTTTATGAATTCTTTGGAATTTCTCGAGTTGAAGTTATTCTTCAAATCCAAATTTATCCTGACATTGGTGAATATACTTTAGAATAGATGTTCAAACTTTCGGGTAAAAGTATCACGGGTTTGGTTTCATCATCTTTTGATAAAGAGATGGTGGAAGTTGATTATGGAAGTTGGTTAAAAAAGCTGAAATTGAATTCTAGAGTAGAATGCTTTTTTTGGAGGCTGTTTAACAATGCTTTACCAACTAATGCCTTTTTGATGTACCGGAGGTTGTTGGGACATGATTTTTGTCCTAGAGGATGCAATGGAGAGGAGAGGAAAATTCTAAACATGTAATTATGCATTGTGTGAAGATTCAGCAAGCTACAGTAGTATTAAGAAATTGGGGTTTTTCTATACCAATGTTTACTTCATCTAGAGATTGTAAATTCAATCTGGAACAGCTATCAGTGGAGAATTGGTTCATTGAAAAATTATACTTCTATATGATTTATTGGACTTGGAAGAGCAAAAATATGGTAAAGCATGGTGACCGAGAGTTAAGTTTAAATCTAATAGCTGCCAATGCTATTAGCTTTGCATCCAATGCCAACACTAATCTATTTGTGGATCACTAGGGTGCTAACCAGCTGAATCAGCTGTTTTCTTCTTGGCACCCTCCTCCCACAGGATGGATTAAGGTTAATATTAATGCTTCTTTAACAAAGTCTTACAAAGGTGGAATTGGTGGAGTATTTAGAGATTCAAAAGGAAGATTTTTGCTTGCTTTTGGATTCTCTTGCATTCATTGGGATAGCGGCTTATTGGAGTTGTTGGCATTTTGCTCTTTGAAGATGATCATAATGGAATGGATGTTGGATGCTGAAGGAATCTTAATAGAAAGTGACAACATCAATGTTATTAACTATTTGCAAAAGATGGTGGAACATAAGAATCTGAATGATCCAAATGAAGGATTGGAAGACATTTCATTCTTGGATGGATTTGGTAAGTTCTTTTTCATTTTGCAAAAAGAAATTGTAATAAGTTAGCTAATTTTTGTTCTAATAATGCTTTAGAAGGCAATTTTTGTTGGGAAGAGTTGGATTGTAATAAGGTTCCTCCTTTGTTTCTCAAATTGTTAAAGGAGGATTGGTGATAGTTTCTTATTACAAAGTAGTTTGTAATAACTTCCTTTTTTTCTTTTAATGCAATTGCATTTTCATCAAAAAAAAAAGTTTCATTTTCATTAGTCAACAAACTTTCTTCAGCTTGAAAAGTATTTGCTTTGCTTTGATGCTTCATATCAACTTTCATTTGTATTATTGTCACCTTGGTCACTTCTTTAGTAAATCTTTTGTTCCTTTGTAATTAACATGGACCCAAGGTCCATAATTATCTATCATCTCCTTCTCTTGTGAATTATGAAGATTGCCTTGGCCTTGATTAAAAGAAGCATCCATATTACTCTTCTCCACCAAACATGCCTTTTTACATTTGCTTTTCTAATGACCAATCTTGCCACAATCATAACAAAGCGGTTTGTCTTGCTCCATATTCAACCTTTTGAAAGAATCTCACACCCAATCCTTCCACCCAAACACCCAAGGGAAGAGGTTTTTCTAGCTCCACGCGAACACAAACTCTAGCAAACTCCCTCTTTCCCCATTGAAACATGTTACCATCCAACATCAAAGGAACACCTACCATAGCATAGCAACAATTTTTTCATTCCAAGATTATAGAGGCAATTGTGGCATTTCGTCTCAACTCCCAATCAACTAAATGTGAAGAAATTTCCTTCCCAAAAACCTTAGCAGCCAGTGAATGCTCTAACCTTTTAGCATTCAAAACTTCAGTGGATTCAACTAACTTGATAGCATTTCCATCTTCAGATAGCACAACATCCTCTCTTTTGAAATTCAACTTTATATATGGTTTAATACTCCACGGATTACTCAATTTGCTATTATCTTCAATATTTTCACAATCACCTGGACAACAATGCATTCACTACTCCCCACATCATTCTCTGAAGGATTCTTAATATTATTATGAAAATTTTTGTCAATTGAATTTGAAGAATTCGCATTTATCACGCTATCATAAATAGGGATTGCATTTGAATTCGCAAATCTATTCAAATAGATTTTCATACCGGATGACGAAGCCTCATGATCAAAGTATTTAGTTGGAGAAAAGCCATTTAATTTCAAATTACGTGGAGTCTCACATCTAGCATTCAAAGAAACATTTTTCCTTTTCCTTCCACGTTCCTCATCTTCTCAGAACTAAAAACACCATTTTTAGATATAACTAATTCTCCTTTAAATCTACATCTGCGAGCCTCCTCTGCTTCACGATCAATTCCAGTCACCTGTCATCCTTACTCAGACTTAATCTATGTAGCCGCTCTACCTACAACTGTTACTTTCCTAATCGAAGGCAGTGATGGCCGGTTGCCATCCACTGCCATTGCTAACAAACTAAGCCACTACTTCCAGGTCTTTTCTTTTTGTTTCTCATGTGTAGGTTGGAATAAATATTATAAAGAAACATCATATAGAATTCTTGGTAGGCCCCATAATTTTGGGATTTATGCAGAAAGTTTATTTTGAAGAAGCTCCTAATTTTTTTAATCATTTTAAGATTCACGGGCATTTTATTAATCATTATTTTTTACTTCATCCTTTTCTTAAAAAGAAATCTTAGCTATCTTAAAATGAGGGGAATGGTATGAAGGATGGGAAGCTTATTTCTAATAGTAATGTTTATTCAAACATTAATGCCAATTTATTAGGGCAATCTACAATTAATCCTTTTATCATGGATGGGTTGAATGAATTTCCTAAGTGAAAACTTTTTTTGAGGGATGCCAATTATGTGGCTAGTATTGACAAGCTTCATGACATGAATTAGGAAGAGCCTAAACCAATTTTAATTGATTTTGTTAATAATATGTTGGATTATGGTCATGTAGATAAGTAGTTACCTTGCCATCCTCCTTTGTGTTTAAGGATGGTTAGTTAAAATGTACTCAGGATGAATCCCAAGATTTTAGTACTTTGAATAAAATGAATTTTAAGGTTTACGAGTCCAATGCTAGCTTGGTGAATGAAATTTGTCACAAGGGTTTTGCCTTCATTGATTAATGTGATATGGGAAAAGTAACTTGTGAAGAGGGAGAATTTGGTCCGTCCACCAGTGACTTTTCTACTATAGTGAAACGAAATAGTTCTCATGCTAACCTTGTTACTGATTCATATATGGTAATAAGAGTAATGATGCTAGTGTTAAGGATGATGAAGGCTTTACCAAAGTGGGAAAAAAGAAAAATAAAAATAGAAAAAATATCGTAGGGTCTTCCCCCTTGTTCTAAAAGGGCTAAATTTTCCTTGAGTGTTTATAATGGTTAAAGCTCTTATATGTAATGTGAGGGAGGTGGGGGTGCAAATTCTTGTGATAGATTGAGGAGACTTTATAGGGTTCATAGTAGTATTGTTCTTGATTTGCTTGAACATTTAATTTCTTCTAGTAAACTATATTTTATTGCCACTCATCTTGGTTTTAACTTACATTTTGCTAATTCTACTATCAAAATTTATATTATTTTGGAACAATCCTATGAAAGTAAAAATTTTATTTTATTCTTATTAGTTGTTAATCCACAAATTTAATTTTTCCATTTTAATTGCTTTTGCTCTTTAATTTATGCCTCTTATTCTTATTTTGGTAGAAATGCTATTTGCAATTAATTACTAAATTTTTTTAGTATATTGAATTTTCCTTCTTTTGGTTGCTGGTAATTTCAATACTATTACTTGCTCCTGAGAAAGAATTTGTTGTAAACCTCCAAACTCCCTAGACATAAAAGGTTTTAATAATTTGATTATGGTTTGCATTTTAAATGACATTGGTTACTTGGGCAGTGCTTTTACATGGAATAAACCGGCTACGTGATAAAGAGTAGACCATATTTTATTTAACAACATCTGGATTGCTGAATGCCCTTTAACACATGTTGAGTATTTGAGTAGAACTTTGTCATATACTTCTCCTTATCAGCTTTTTGCTAAGTTTCATAAGACTAATTTTTGCAACGCATGTGGCTTTATGATGATTCTTTATATCAGATTATTGTTTTTGATTGGAGTTTTCCTATATTTCCTGATGATATCATTTATTGTATCAATAGGTTTTGGTTAAAATTGAAAAGATTAAATCAAAATCTTAATTAGTGAAAAAAATGTGTTTTACAAATCTATTTTCTATAATGTTTTAAGCAAAATGCAATATGAATTACTTTGATAATATTTATATAATTGATTCTTCTAGTAATAATTTATAATTTGCTTTGAAGGATACAATTTTTTTGTTTAAGATGCAGGAAGAGGAAGACGGTTTTTGGAGAAAAAAGGCAACCTTCGAGTTTTTTTTGGAAAAGGGGTTAAAAATGCTAATTTTCCATGGGCTTGCAAATAAAAAAGGGTTTGTCATATTCATAAAATTACTTCTCGTAATGGTTTGGTCATTTATATTAATAAAGGTTATAATAACTTGAATTGGAAGTTTGTTTATCATATTATTTCTCTTTTTAGTTATAATTCTAAAATTTTAATTTTTATTATGATCACTATTACGAATTTTTATTTTTTTTATTATAGTCGATGGGAAGAGTCATGGTTTCTTTCACTCTTCTCAAGGTCTCAAACAAGGATATCCTCAATTCCCAACTTTATTTATCATTACTGTTGAGTTTCTAACTAGAGGGTTAGAGGATCTTTACAGATTTCATCTTATGCTCCAATGTCATACTTTGGGTGGTTTTCCTATACCCCATATTAGCTTTGCTGGTGATTTTGTTATTTTTCCAAAGGTTCTTTAAAAATGTAATAGATTTTTTTTATTTATTAATTAGCATCAAATTATTAGTGCCTTAAATTTTAATAAAAATAAGAGTTACTTCATTATTACGAAGTCCATATATATATGAGCATAAAATCAACGGTATTCACTGAGATTATGTTTTTGCACCAAATACCTTTCCCATTAAATATTTGGGTATGCCTTTATTTAAAGGGAAGAAGATATCCCACCTTTTTAGGACATTTTTTCTCATATTCGGAGAAAACATTATTTTTGGATTTCAACTTTCTTTCTTTTGTGGTAGATTATTGCTCATTAAAAGTGTGATTTTCTTTTTTAACTATTTATATCTTTCATACTATTTAACCTAATATACGTATTTTTCATGTATGGAAAGACTTATTAATAATTGTTTTTGGGGGCTCTACAAGCAACAAATCCTCTATTCATTTTCTTTCTTGGAAGAAGTGTTATGATGATTTTGAAGAAGGTGGTTTGAGGTGATTGAGTATTTTGGATATGGTGCATGCTTTCTCTTATAAGTTGTGGTTTTCTCATTAGAGCTAATAAATTTTATGGTAAAACATTTATGTTAAGGAGGAATTGTGGGGGTAAAAACCCTTTTATCTATCATTTCAAGGGTAGTGATTATTGGTATGGAAGAGGTAGTGTTCCATTGAATAAGAGGTTAGTAATCTTATTGCATGGGATATTAGTCTTGTCAATTTCTTATTTTGGAAAGACCAATGGATGAGGTCTTCCTCTATTAATACTTATTTGAACTCTCATTTAACATCATTTATTAAACTAAAATATTTTATTAATTTTAACATTAGGAATGTTGAAAAGTTAAAGGATTTTTTTCTGAAACCATTGTGGATAAAATTATTGAGATTCAATTGTCATTGGAGAATGAGGAATGCATTTTATTTAATCTTTCTATTTCTAGGAATTTTAGTTTCAAAAAGTGATGATAATTTTTGTAGTACCAAACTCATATCCCCTTTATTTTATGTATTTGGCATTTTTGTATGCCTATATCTTATTCCATTTTGGTTTGGAGAATTATTTAAAAAATTATGCTTACTTATTATCTGTTGTTGAACAAAGGTTTCTACCTTCCTTCCAAATGTCAATTTTATTTTAATATCGAGTTATTGAATGATGCCTTTGTTAATGGCTCTATTGCAACTAAAGTTTGAAGTTATTTTCACGATCTTTTTTTGAGTAATTGTTTTAAGAGTAATTGGGATGCTAATTCTATTATGCAAGATTGGTTTGTACCCATGAAAGGGCATATTTGAAATCTCATCACTAACATAATTTTATTATTTATTATAAAGGATGGGAATGATTCTAAACATAATAATGTAAAGATGGGCATTGTACGTTACATTATCAGAGTGAAAGGTAATATTTTTCAATTATTTTCTATTAATTAGATCAAGTATACAAATTTTCAAACTTGTATGCTTTTGGCTAAGTTTTTAAGGATTTGTCTTAATTCACTAAACAAGGAGGGGAGGTTAAGATTATTAGTTGGATGAAACCTAAATTTCCTTCTTATAAGCTAAACTCTAATGGGTATGTTAATAGCAATTCCTTTGGCTATAGAGGGATTATTAAATATTATTTTAATATGGAGCTTTGTGTTTTTCCTTGTCTATTAAAGCCTTTCTTGGCTACCTTTGCTAATCTAAAAGTTCTTATTTATGGGCTTAATCTTCGCTATTCTATAGAGATTAAGGATCTTTAGGTGAAAGTTGATGCCAAAAAATTTATTACATTTTATTGAAGGTAATATTTTTGTCAACCTTCATAACATCTACATTATTAAAAAAAATTATCTTTTTCTTACTCAATCTAATTACATCCTTTCTCATACTTTTTGTGATGGTAATTATTTTGCTAACTAGCTTGCTAAGCTTGGTGTAAGCTTAACAACTTCATTGATTTTAATGGTTCTAATTTACCTAGTATTTTTAGAGGGATGGTTTGCCTGGATAATGATCAATTTCCTTATTTTAGGATCTAATGATTGTCCATGTGCTAGTTGGTTCTTTGGTTACCTAGTTTTATTCTGGATGTTTTTAGTTCTCTTTATTTGGTTATTCTACTAGTTGTTGTGTTTCTTTCCACCCCTTTGGCTTTTGGCTCTATGGGGGATTTTTGTAATGGGTTATTTGCTGCAATTTGGGATCCATTATATGTGATTTTGATGATGACAAACATTATTAATTGAATTTTTATTTCTCTTAGTAGATATTTTTGATATTCTTTTAATTTGTGAGCTCTAACATTAAAGGCAAAATAAAAACTACTCAAGGCTACTGGAAACTCAAGATTGGGTAGAATAGGAAAGCAAATAAAAAAATATATACTTTTAATTTTTAATTTATTTTCTATTTCTTGAGTCTGGCCAAATAAGAGTGCATGTAATAGGGTTACCATGCAAAAATAAGTAGATTTGAATTTTTTTAACTAATCATACTGTATGATTTGCAAGCATACTATATGATCAGTTATTTAGAAAATGGTCTTAACATCTATTTGAAACATTAATGGTATTGAACTAATCTTACTGTGTGATGTCTATGGTATTGTACAATTTGTTTCTATCTAAAAACCCAAGATGCCAGATGAATTAAGTAAGTTATTTAAAAAATAGATTTTAAACTATTTATTCTACACAAAATATTGAAATCTTTCTTAAATTATCCTTCATAATTAGTTAATCAAATCATGGTTTAATTAATAATAGTAGATCATACTGTATGATATTGATCATACCATATGATCAATATCATAGAGTATGATTAATAAATATTAAATTTGGTTGTCCTAAAGATCGTACAAATTGAAACAATGAATTTTGAACTAATCATACTGTATGATATTCACATTATGGTAGAATACACAATCAAAATCAACTAGCTATAATATATGATGAGAGTAGTATGGGATGATAGATATAGAGGATTTTTAATCATCCTAAAGATCATCCTAGATAAACATAGATATGTTAAATAAATTATATTGGACGAGCTCACAATCGTACTGTACAATATGTTTAAACATTTAAGTGGTTCGTCTAAATGAATGTTTGCATCATATTGCACTATCCTAGTTTTTTAACAGATCATACTGTACAAATTCCTATCGTTCTGTAAGAATATAGATGGGCAATAAAAATTTTTAGAGTTTGTTGAAGCCTAATACTGAGTAATTTTTGAAGAATCCCTTAAAAATGATGAGAAGATTGTGTGACTACTTAATAAAATTTAAGAGAGAAGTTTTAGAGAGAGATTCAGGGATTTATAGGAAGGAGAAGGTGAGGCTAAGCATGACCAAGAAGTAGTATCAGTGGATCACACAATTGCACCAAACTAGTTAAGCATCTCAACTCCTCCTATGGCCTTTGAGTCCTTAATGCTTTCACATGGAAAGAGTGGCCTCAAAGTCAATTCCATGAGGTTCTATACCTTTTATAAGAGGGAGAAAAAAGTTTGGTTTTCTGCCTTCTCCAGGAGGGAGAAAATATTGGAGGTTTACTACCATCACTAGGATGGTGACATAGCATTCGACATTCCATCGCATCAAGGTTTGGTGAAAGTGATTTTATAACTGCTTCTTCATCTTGCTGTCGGGGAAAAGTAAAGTCACTTATTTCTAATGTAATACCCAAAGAAAAGGACTTTGGGGAGTAGACATAGGTTAAGGTTAACCAAAGCACTATAAAATTTTTGGTGTGTTGTTTCCTTTTCGTAGTGTTACGTTTTCCTAAATTTTATTTATGCGATAATTGTTTGGGAAAATATATGATTCTTTCTTTATTTTCAAAGTCCGAATATCATCGAAGTTAATTTATTATATTTGACAAAATCATTCGCTTCCACATTTAACTAGAATTTTGTATTCTATAACACCTAAATTATAATTTCAAAAAATTTTCATTACTATTTTAATGTACACATTTTTTTTTTAAATTACCAATTTAACCCACCTCCTTTTCGTGTTCCTCAAGCTAGTTATATGAGCTCTAACAATCTCCTCAAACTTTCATTATTTTTTTTGTTATTGTTGCTAAAGGATGTTTGGTTTATCCTTTTTTTTAAGGTTAGTTTTTCTTTCTTGACTTTGCTTTGGGTTTTTGCTCCCTTGGTGGGTGTCCTTGGGGCTTCTATTTTTCCATTATGGTTATCCATTTGGGTTTTGTTTATTTTTGTTCTTTGTGTTTTTGGTACTAAGGAATTGTAGTAGTGTTGATGGCCTTACTATGTTTCTTCTATTGTATTTTTGTTCTGTAGCATTTAGCCATTAACTATAGGTTGGGCTTTGGTTCTTCCTGGTTGCCTTTAGCATGTGGCTGGTTGATAATCTTGGATATTTTTATTTTCCTCAAAGACTTGGGTTATTTGTGTTGCATGGTGCAAGGTTGCTTTGCCGTGATTCTGTTGTGGCTGTTTCTATTTTAATAAATTACAATGTTCAGGTTTCTAGGAGTTGGACTTTTAGTGATAATTCTTAGAATTATATGGTTGTCAACCTATCAAATTCCCTATGTCCTAATAATTTTATTTTTTACATAATTTCTGCCTTTTTTTCTCTTTTTCTTGCATTTCTACATGATTTCTAATTAAATTTGTTGGAGCTCTTAATGAGATTAAGATGTTGGGATGGTCATATTTATAGTACTATCAAGTTATTTTGCATCCAATCTTTTTTCTGGATGATTATGTTAAATTCTTTGCTTTTGATCTTCTTTTAGAGGGTTCGCTTCTGGTATCCCATAGATTTTTCTACGATTTTTTCTTGTACTTGTACTTACTAGATCTTTAGCTCATAGGTTTTAATTTTTTTTTGTTGTAGCTTTCTAGAGCATAGAGAACTATTGATCTATATTTAAGAACTTGTAACTTTATTTTATATTAACGTGTATGCTTCTCGGTGGGTTTTAACTAAAAAAAAGAAAATAAATATAACCATATGCTCAAAGTAAGTAGATAAAAAAAATAAAATCATTAAAATATAAACCAAAGTGTATTATTCTTAGAATTTAAAGTATAGTTTGTGAAAAATAAATGCTTTCTAGAATATTACTTAAAAGACATTTGATAAATAATAAATGTATAATGAATAATTAAATAAATATAACAACAACAAAATTTAGCATTTATCCCAAGATGTGTGGTCAGCTACATGTATTCTTTTTTGCAATTTTCCTAATAAGAGTCAGATTCTCATTTTAATCTAATAAAAAAGGTTTTTTTTTAATAATTTCTAGCCAAATATTTTTTAGTCTGCCTTTACCTTTCTTAACATAGTTCATATCTAACACATCTACTCTCCTTACAGGGTCATTGGAAGGCTTCCATTTTACATGACCAAGCCATTTAAGGCGACTATATCAAATCTCATATGTCACTAGAGCTACTCCAACCTTTTCACGGATATGTTCATTTCGTATCCAATCTCTGTGTAAATCTACACATTCACCTAAGCATCATCATCTCAACAATAATTAACATAACATTATGCTTCTCTATTAATGGCCAACATTCTATTCCATAAATCATTACAAGTCTTAACACCAGCTTATAAAATTTTCCCTTATGTTTGAGTGTTACTTTTCTATCACATAAGAAACTCATAACATTCCTCCACTTTAACCATCAAAATTGAATTCTACTAATAATAGCTTTATCAATTTCACCATCAATATGAACAATAAACCCAAGATATCTAAAATGAATACATTATTAATGACTTGATCTCTTAAAGTCACAAACCTCACATTAAATCTATTGACACTAAAATTACACTCCATTCAATTAATTTTAAATCTAATAAATGACAACCTTTAGATTCTATGTTTTACTTTTAATGCTCTCCCTCTAGTGTTTTCAACAAGAAGAATATCATAAGCAAAAAGAACATGCAGGGTACATCCTCTTGTAAATGTATAGTGTGAACATTCATGACTAAAGTAGAAAGATAAGGGCTAATAGTTGATCCTTGTTATAATCAAATGTAAATGGAAAATACTTGTTCAAACCACCTTGTGTTTGAACACAAATAATAGTTCATGCATATATATCAGTAATGATTTAAATATAAGCATTATTAACCCCTTTCTTTTCTAGAAATCTCCATAGCAGTTCTCTTGGAACTTTATCATATGATTTCTCTAATTCAATAAATATCATATGTAGATCCACTTTATTCTCTCTAAACTTCTCCATCAAACCTCTAAATAAATGATTATCTTCCATAGTAGACCTACCATGTATGAATCCAATTTGATTTTGAGAAATATTAGTATCACATCGTAATCTATGCTACATCACTCTCTCCCAATGTTTTAAAGTATGACTCATCAACTTAATTCCTCTAAAATTCATTGAATATTGTGCATCACCTTTATTCTAAAAAATAGGAATCAACACATTCATTCTCCACTCATCTGGCATCATTTTAGTCTTCAAAATAATATTAAAAAGTTTAGTAAACCATAAAATCTCTTGATCTTTTAAGCATTTCCACACCTCTATAAGCTTATCACCATGTCCAAATAAAAATTTCACACTTTATTTTCTTTAATGAAGTTACTAGATGCGCCAAGAGGGGGGGGGGGGGGGGGTGAATTTTTAAAATCTTGATGCAATAAAAAAATCCTAAACATAAGTTCTAAGACTTTTTTAAGTTTTTAAATTTTTTGACAAAAATTTAACTAATACGGAAGAGAATACTTGAACATAAATAGTAACAACGATTTCCACAAATAATTTCACCAAGTTGTTATATTGAAAATCAAATGCAAGCAAAAGTAAAAAGCGGTAAGGGAAAGATCACACCAGAGATTTATAGTGGTTCGGTCACTTGACCTACGTCGACTCTCCGGAGTCCTCCACTTTGGGAATTTCACTACAAAACTATAGTTCTCCTTTTTCCCCCTCGACAAGGTGGATAAGCCCTTACAAACCATACTTTCACTAACCCGGCGTGGCAGAGTGTCAAACGCTTTTCTCACCCTCCTGGTGACAACAACGTATCTTCTAATTTTTCTCCCTCCTAAAGAAGGCAAAGTACCTTAGAGGACATGGACATAGAAGAGTCTCCCCCTTATAGAGCCTCCCACAGGATCTTCATGGGCCACAGGAGGAAGAAAGTGCAGCAAGAACGGAGGAACCGAGTGATCTTCCTCACACTACTTCTCCCTCACCAAGCTCACCCTCTTCTTCATCTCTCAAACCCTAAATCTTCTCAAGAGCTCTCTCCCAAGGATTCCCTCTCTAATCACGTTCCTCCCTCTTAGTCACTGTCCAAAAACATAACTTTTTGATAGTTAAAATGGGCTCCAAAAACCCTAAAATTCAAAGTAGCTGTTACTATCGTACAATATAATTTCATATCATATAGTACGATTAGTATAAACAAGCTTCGTCATTATACGAAGGTATACAAATAGTTCAAAAACTTCTGAATATAATCGTATTGTACAAAGTAATCTCGTACAGTACGATCATCAATTCTTTTGTTCATACAAGACGATAGCCGGGATGATCTAAACTTGTATTTATACATCGTAAGGTACGACCTGATTTGTACAATACGATTAGTCAAAATAAAGGGATCGTCCACGACGAACCCCAGGATGATCAAAAAATTGCCTCGGTTCATCATATAGTGCGAACTAGTTTGTATAGTACGATTACCAATCAGAGATTAATCCTTGATTTATTCCACTAATTATAGTTTAATTTAAGTAAGTATTAAAAATAAATCATACAGTACGAATCACTTCATACAATACGAACGGTTGATAAAACTTAAACTAATCTGGCGGCTAGAGTTTTGGATTAGCAACACTTCATACTGTACGATATAAATCGTACAGTATAACATGTTCACAAAAATAAATTTCAGCCAGATCAGATCGTACAGTACGAAATAAACTAGTACAGTACGATCAATAAAGAACAAAATGTACATTTTTCTTTTAAAAACCCTCTCGCCCTATGCGTGTGCATGGTTGCTCAGATTTACCTGCAGTTTGTGGACGGACTCAAGAAAAGAGAAAATAAAATAAATAAAAAATTATAATGTTACAGACTCACACTCCTACTCAACTCAGTCTTGAGTCTTCATGTTGTCCTGAGTAACTTGTGATCTTCCTTAAATGTTAGTACTCACAGAAAATAGTATAAATCAAAGATATTTAATGAATAGTAGTTTAGGCAACATTATTTTTCATAATCAAAATCTCAAACTCGGGGTCATGGATTGCAACAATCTGTCCCTTTTTAATGATGTCAAATAATCTTTGTTATAAGCAAATTTGCAAGGCCTTTTTTATTAACTAAAAATAACACAACATAGACAAGAAAAGAAAGAAGGAAAAGACAAAAAAAGAAATTACATTTCATGGAAATATAAGGAAACATGAGCAAACAACATAAGCATAAGCAAACTACAACAGACTTCTCCCCCCGTTTGACTTCACCAAAAAGAGGAGGTACAGAGAACACTAAGAAAAACATCTTAAAAGAAGATACACTTCAGAAGGGGGGATCCTGGTCACTTGGAGATGGAGGTGGGTTTGGTTAAAACTATTGATGGATTTTCTCAAATTTGTGATCAATCAAATTTAAGCGATCACCAAACCACTGCATGTCATCATCATGTTGTTGATGTTGTTCTTGTATATGAGCGTCAAGATGACGTAGAAGTTGGTCGAAGAGTTCGACCAAATCATCGTGAGAGTAGGCTGGTGCAGGTGCTTGGGGTGTAGCATACCGTCATGGTCGAGCAAGAGCTGTTGCTGGGGCAGCTTCTCCTTCTTCCTCATCAAAGTCAGGTTTATCCAGCTCTAGCCCCCAATGAAATAGAATAAGGAAGGAGGCATCCATATAAAAATAGGTTGGTTGTTAATGTTAGAATAGTTGTTATTTGAATGATTTATATTTTTGCAACTTTTGTTAATGTAGAATAGTTGTTCAAATGTGTAGTTATCTCCTAACAATTTTAGAAGATTTGCATTTGCTCTTGTGTGTACTAATATTTCAGGAAAATCAGACTCCAGACTACGATAACTTCAAATCAAATTCAACATGAGATATTTTGTTTATTTGAAGTTTGCATTTTTTCTTTGAATTAATTTTGAAAGGGAGTGATTGTAATTGAGTGAATAAAAAAAAACTTACACACACACATAAGGAGATCATAAATTTTTTTACTGATCGTACGGGACGATATTGTATCGTATTGGACGATCCGTCAGTTATCTCCTATAGAGCACATGGAACGAATAGGAACTTGCCCGAAAAAATTTTTCTAAGTCCTTTTCGTCCAGGACAAAATTAATTGTCGTCCCGGACGATTAGTTCTCTGTAAAATTTTCGTCCAGACGAATTTTATTATCGTACGAGGCGACCGGTCCTCTGGAAAATTTTTGTCCACACGAAATTAAATATCGTACCGGACGATCAGGTCTCTGGAAAATTTTCGTCCATACGAAAATAAATTATCGTCCGTGGCGATTGGTCCTCTGAAATATTTTCGTCCAGACGAAATAAATAATCGTCCAGGACGATCGGGTCTCTGGAAAATTTTCGTCCAGACGAACATATTCTCGTTCAAATGATTAACCGACTTAGAACTGTTTTCAGCAGTTTCTAGAACCGACCTAGTAATAACCGTTCGTACTGGACGAACCTAGTTCGTACAGGACGATCATCTGTACGAGGTCATTTCGTACACATATTCAAATAGGGTCGTTTCAGATCTTTTAAGTAAAATCGTCCAAGACGATCCAAGATCGTACAGGACGATCCACTGCGTACAGAATTGGAAACTTCCAGTTTTTGGGTTGTTTTTCTTGTCTTTTATATAAATAGTCCAAATTAGACTGCCACCCAATCTTTTTGTCATTTGATCTTTGTGCCTCTTGAGAGAATAGCCAAGGAGAGAGTGGAAGAGAGCATTCAAAGGAGGATTCCTACCACTGGAGCGAGAAGGCTTCACTTGGATTACAAAGGTAATAGTCTCTACTTGTGAAATTGGATTTCTTCACTCTTTTCCTTCTTCCTTCTAGATTCTTGTAAGAAGATCAGTCAAGGAGATCCGGTTCACTGCCGACACTTGGAGAGTGTGAACAGCCGAAGGGTTCCCTGCCTACACTTGGAGAGTGTGAACAGCGAAAAGGTTCTCTGCCTACACTAGGAGAGTGTAAAAGGACGAAGGTTCTCTGCCAGCACTGTTGATTGTGTCAAAGGACGACGGTTCTCTGCCGCATCGGGTAGTGGTGAAAAGAGTGTGTTCTAAAGGCTTCTCCGCCTTGCTGTGGGTGCTAAAGGAGAGTCACTATTGGTTTTAGTGCAATACTCAGAGGGTGCCTCTGAGGAGTGGATGTAGGTCTGGTTATAGACCGAACCACTAAAAATCTGGTGTCATTTACTTTATTGTTTTTACGTTTCCGCACTTTAAATTTCAGTTTTAACAACTCTGTGGTTGAAAAACATTTTTCTACAAACTTTAAAAGAAAATTTTATTTCGGTTCAACTTAATCTTTAAAAGAGGGTTTAAAATTTTTTAAACTACCAATTCACCCCCCTCTTGGTAGCCGTGGGATATTTACATAGGCTTAACAACCTAATTACTGGACTCAACAGTTAAGTTCATCGGGATAGGTTAATTAATATTTATTTTGAAGAATGTACCCGATAAGTTGGCCAAGGGATATGTTTTGTTTTCTACGGGAGGTAAGAAGGTGAATTAAAGTCATATTTCAAAAGTAGTTGACAATAAAATCTGCTCATCAAATTTGGTGTTGGACATGACAAGATAAGTGGTGACAGATAAACCGGGGGTCATGCGAACATGATTGCCAGCTTTGGGTACTATCAAGGTTCTAAGTACGTGCTGAATAATCCTGGAATTTTGAATGAGGGATTGAACGAGTGGTTGGTGCTGGTAGAAAGAGACATTTCTAAGAACTAGGTTCGCAGCACTCCAATCAAAGTCATTTGTCAGAAACGAGTTAACTCTAGTGAAAGTTCGTTAGGGATGTTAAGCCCTATGAACTTAGTCCCAAGCTAACCAAGAGGGGGGGTGAATTGGTATTTTAAAAACTATTTTCACAAAGAAAGAAAATTGCATAAACCAAATCACACCACAGAAATAAATGCGGAATTTAAAAGCGCGGAAGCAAGAAGAAGAACACAGAAATTTATAGTGGTTCGGTCGACTCGACCTACATCCACTCCTTGGAGGCACCCTCCAGGTATTGCACTACAAAATGTGACTCTCCTTTAGCCCCCACAGCTAGGTGGAGAAGCCCCCAAAAGAACCTCCTTTTTGCCACCCCGGCAAGGCAGAGAACCTTCCTCCTTTTGCTTCTTCCTGAAGCTGGCAGAGAACCAAAACCAAAAGCAAACTCTTTACCTCTACCGACCCTTCCACGAATGAGAAACTCTAGACGAAGATGAAGCAGAGCGATCCTTGAAGCAACCCTTGTGAATCCTCTCACAAGCTCCCAATCACAAGATCCTCTCTCTCTCCTCTCTCTCTTTCTCTCCTCAAGGTCTTCTCAGGTCAAGGCAGCAACCAAAGGTCTTTTTAAAAATGTTGAACAAGAGCTCTTAAATAGAAGAGCTTCAAAGGAGCTCATTAATTGCAAGTTTCCGACAATATCATCCAGGCTGATATGGATATCGGCCTGGCCGATCAGTACAAATCAATGAAGATCGGCCAGAGCATAACCCTGGATGCAAAGCAGGACGAGTGAAAATTGGCTTGATCGTCCAGGCCGATCTCATGATCGTCCTGGCTGATCAGTTCAAATCAGAGAAAAATAGTCCTGACAATAGCCCTGGATATGGGCTAGCCGATATCGATCGTCCTGAAGTAACTTAAGGTTTTTGACTGGATCGTCCGGGCCGATCCTGCGATCGTCCCGGACGATATGATCGTATCAATCATCCTTAATTACTCCCTTGATTTCCTAAACAATTATGGAATAATTTGTGAATATCGTCAGGTCGATCCAAGGATCGTCCTGGCCGATAATTAAAAAATACAGTATACCTTAATTGTCTATGGCGGCAACTTCTTTCTGTTTTGAGCTTATCATCCTGGCCGATACACATATCGTCCAGGCCGATATGTTAATGACGGCTGCCTTAATTAAGAATCCTTACTTAGACTTTCTGTTTTAAGCTGATCGTCCCGGACGATATAAATATTTGCCGGGCCGATGTGGGCAAAAACAGAAATTTTAAGCCGCTTAAGTATGTGTGTGTAGGGTTACTTAGCATCAGTTTCTTTGACCATTACAAGTAGACTCAAAAGGTAAAAATCAAACGTACAGACTGACTCAACCCTAAACCTACGCAATCCTGAACTGGCTTCTTCTTGATCGTCCGATCTTCGATTCTTCAAAAGTTAGAAGCAACAAGCAGTCCAAGAGAAACAGTGTTTGTCAATCATCAAAATATAAGCCATGAAAAATAGATTTGCAACAATCTCCCCCTTTTTGATGATGGCAAACACAAGTAGGAAAAATTAAACAAAAACACAGGTTCATTAGAAAATCAAAGTTACAACTGTTTTTTTTTCTACCACATTCTATCCTACTCCCCCTTTTGTCATCACAAAAGAGGATCCAGAAACCACAAAAAAACTTCATAAAAGACTAATAAGCAAACTACAAAAAGATAAGAAACAAACAACACAAAGCACATACTAAAAGATCGAGGGATCCTGATCATCAGATGGAGGTGGTGGAGGTGGCTGCTGAAAGTAACTGGAAAGTGTGGTAAACTGAGCATTGAACCAGGCGATGTCCTGGTCATGCTGCTGCTGCTGGTGAGTAAGGAAACTGTCAAATTGGGCTAAATCCTCAGCGCGGTGATGCTCGTAATGGGCGATGTCCTCAGAGTGTTATTACTCCTGTGCAGCAACATAGGCATCAAACCGGGTCTCCCATCTATCAAATCTCTCAATCAAATGATCAACTGGTGAGTGCTGGTGGAGAGGAACAGGGTCAGGAAAGGGAGCTGGAGCGGGAGCCTCCTCCTCTCTAGCCCCCCGAGGTTCCTCAGGGTGGAGATGAGTACTGTGAAGGGTGCTGAAGGAACTGTTTAAGTAGAAGGGAGTTGGGAGGTTTGGTGGAATAGGATACTGAAGTTTGTATTTAGTTTCAAGAGCATAGGCTATGATGTGTCCTAAGGCTAGATTTGGTTTCCTTTTATGGCCTGGATCGCGAATTGTGGTTAGGTGATTAATGCATCGAAAAATTAGGTCCGCAGTGTTGAATTCTCTATGAGCCATGATGTAGAAGGTAGTGAGGGAAAGTAGAGGGGTGATATGGATTCGGTCCTTGGATTTTGGAATTATAGAGGTGCGAAGGACATGTTGGATTGTCCTAGCATCTTTGACTAAAGAGCTAGTCTCTCCAACATGGTAAGGTACATTGGTCTGGCGAATAAAGTGATTCACCGTGGACCAGTCAAAATCAGGGTCAGAGGCGATTATGTGCAGCTTATCCCGGTGGTGGATAGCTGTAAAAGATCAACACAATCCTGATATGTGATTTCGACAGGGCGTCGATTCACATAGGAGGTCAGGGCTGTGAAGGTTGGGTTGATGCGAAGGTTTGCGAAAAACTCTCGAAGAAACTCTGAATTAAAAGGGAAGGCAAGAGATAGAATGAAGCAGAGGGAGGTGTGAGCAAAAAGAACCATTACTGTGTAAGAGATGTGGACATGATTGATGATTCTGGAGATAGTAATTCCACACTCTTTGTAACGATGATAGGCGGCTTCATCTTCTGCTTCCCGGAAACGAGGGTCAATACTTACCGTCGAGGAATTTCCAGAAGTCTGTCGGACGCGTTTCCCACCAGCCATTGAGAGCACTAAGTAAAGAACACAATAAGGAGAAAGGGTTGGAAGTGAAAAATCATGGCTGGAACGGCCTGAATTTAAAGAAACGGCCATATCGTCCTGGCCGATCGCAGAATCGTCCAAACCGATATGGTTCAATAATTACGTACAGGCCGATTGGTCAAAAAGGCGGTCCAATCGTCCGGGCCGATCAGAGATCGGCCAGGCCGATTAGACAGAGGCGAATGGCCCGAGGAGTCAATCCAGATGATGTTGAAAAAGCAGATCGTCCGGGCCGATTAGGTGTATCGTCCAGGACGATGCACAATAATTGATCGTACCGGCCAAAGTTAAAACGTTTTAAATGCTTGCCACGTGTATCGTCCAGGACGAACAGTGGATCGGCCCGGCCGATTGTTCAATAATGGATCATCCGGGGCCAAACTTAAAGATTTAAACGTGCTGACACGTGGATCGTCCAGGACGATCCAGTGTATCGGCTAGGACGATGCACATAAAATGCATCGGCCAGACAAATATACTATCGGCCAGGATTATTACCATGAGTTTAATCAAATTGTCCAGGACGATATATGATCGTCCAGGATGATGAGTAATATTAAGCACAGAAAAGTTCAGCAGATGGATTTTTGAAGAAAATTTGTCATATCATCCAGGACGATAAAAGTATCGGCCAGGACGATGTGACTAGAAATTCAAATCAAGGAAGGAATGATGATGATCAAGACCCTCAAAAATAAAACAAAAGAAAAACAGTCAAAACACAGAAAAATAAAACACAACGAAAACCAAACAATGAATATTTTTGGATTTTAATTTTTCTAATTTTTTTTGTTTGAGGGAGGCATCATATGAGAATTCTTTTCAAAAATTAAACTTTTAAAGTTCCAAGAGATCAAGAAGTTTAACAAATCTCAATCAGAAGAAGGTAGAAAATCTAATTCTGTTAACCCTAGATCGGACATCCTTAAGGGTACAAAATTCTTTTGGAAAATAGAGGTCTAACTCGGAATAACAAAATAGGATAAGAAGATCCATTCAAGACTTGTTTACAACTAAAATATCTCATAAATAATAAACCAAAGTAATTTTTCTCAATCATGGAAATTGAAATCAAGTCTTTGAAAGTATCACATAATCAATGAGTTTCTCTAAGTTTTAAGAGTTTTACCAAAGAGAGGATAGCTTGCATTTAGTGGGCTCATTTTATGCCTCTTATCACTTTGATTGGCTCTTTGAGCATCTTTTAATTTTTGATACACTTTTGTGTACATAGCTTTCTTTTCAATTTGGCTTCATTGGCCTCTTTCCTTTTTAACTCTTGCAAGCTAAAAACACTTTAATATACCCTTAAAGAAAAAGACTTAGTTGTGAGTATATCCTCCAAATATTAGAGAATAGGAGCTCTCTCTCTAACATAGGGAAGAACAATCCACAACACAAAATCAAAATTACGTGATAAATGCAATGGCAAGATTTCAAAAGCTTGAATGATATCTAAGAACTTTGGCTATTATGTATAAGATAATTTGATGTAGCAAGATAAGAAAAAGATCTTAGATGAAAAGCCATTGGTTAAACTGAGTTTAGACTTTTATTTTATAGAAGAAAATCATGTCACTAAACAAAGTCAGAACATCAACAGTTTACTCCCTTTAACCAATTTAGAAAAGCTAAATCCTATCTCCAAAACTCCAATATTTAAAATCTTTAAAAGTTTCATCATATGGAAGGCTAAATTTAAAGAATAATGTGAAAAACAGAACACATAAAATAAAGTAAAAATAAAGCAAACTAAAAACAACACAAAGTGAGCACAAAAAACTAGCACAAAAATAAAATAAAATAAAATAAAATAAAATAAAAGAAAAGTCACACAACAACTAAAGATTTTAAGCACACGTGATAAAGCAGCGAATTTAAGCAATTTTGGGCTGCGAGCCTCCTTATGTCCAGTTATCTTATGCTCCCATGAGGTCTTTGGTGAGAGCACACCTGCAAAGCTCAACAACAGTCAGATTTAGGAACCCAAACAGGTTTGGGCCCCATCTTATGAAAAATAGAAGGTGATGTTTGTGTGTCATGCTGTGCATTATTTAATTTTGGTCTCCATACCCATCGTGTACTACGATAAACTGTGCAAGTGTGTGAGATGTGTCCTAGCATGCCACAAGAAAAACATTGAACTCCAGGAAAAGGTTTTCTTAAATGGTTTGGGTAAAAATGCCTCTTCCTAGGTTCTAGCTTTTGATTAGAGGTTGGTGTCATCCTAGCTTTCTTACATGTTTCCAAATCATTTTGAATCCTCAAGTTGGTTCTTTTTAAGGCATCATTGCCAATCCTCAAATTTTTTTCAAACTCTTTAGATTTTTTAAGATCAGAATTAAGAGATGTGAGTGAATCTTTCAATGCATTATGTTCATCAATTAACTCCAAATACTTTTTGTTCAACTCATCAAATTTATCAAGGAGAGCCATGTGATTTCAATTAATCGTTACATGATCTTTGAGAAAAACTTCATGCTCTTTTTGTAGATTTGAATGTTCTAATTTTAGGCTAGCATGCATTTTCTTAAGTTTTTTGTATGATGCATGGATTTTTTCACAAATTTCAAACAATTCATCATAGGTTGGTTTACATACCTCTTCCTCATCACTTTGATTTTCTCCCATGAAACACAAGTTTGTAGTCTCTTCCTCTGGTTCAATTTCAGAGGAATCAGTACCAGATTCTGCCCAAAAACCTCTTTGGATTTTCTTCTTGTCCTTCCTAGACTTAGCTTTCTCCTCACTTTTTTCCTTTTCTTTGCTTGAATGATCTTGAAGTGTAGGGCAATCGGCTCTCACATGTCCAGGCTTCCTGCATTCAAAACAAACAACATCAGAAGATCCTCTAACATGTTTATAATCCTTACCTTTTCTCCAACTTTGATGATGCTTTTGTTTCTTCCTTAGAAAGCTTTTGAATTGCCTTATGATGAAGACAATTTCATCGCTTTCAGACCCGGAAGATTCAGAATCCGATTTGTGCGCCTTCAGTGCAATTGTTTTCTCCTTTTTCTTCTCACCTGCATCAAGATTTCTTTGATTCACCACTTGCTCGTAAGCAATGAGTGAGCCAAGCAACTTATTAATAGAATAGGTGTTCAAATCTTTAGATTCAGTGATGGCAGTAATTTTTGCATCATAAGACGAAGGCAAGCATCTCAAGATCTTGTTAACTTTTTCATAATTCGAAAGTTCTTTTCCTACTGTATGCAATGAAGTAACTATCTGAGTAAACCTAGTGTACATGTCAGAAATCGATTCATGACTTTTCATACGAAAACGTTCGTAGTCATGCAAGAGAAAGTTCAAACGGGTTTGTTTAATTTCATTAGTACCTTCATAAGTGATGCACAATTTATCCCAAATCTCTTTACCAGTTTTGCAAGTTGAGACACGCATGTAATCCTCAGATTTCAAAGCACAGAAAAAATAGTTAAAACATTTTGCATCAAAAGTCCATTCAGTAAAAGCAACTTCATTTTTAACACCATTAATTTCACGAGAAGGTGGAGAATAACCTTCCTGAATAAGCATCCACATGCGATAATCAGTAGATTGTAAAAAGTTGACATGCGGGTTTTCCAAAAATCAGAAGGTAGGTTATCGAACAGGGGAGGTCGGGTAATAGAATACCCTTCCGTAGTGTTACGATTCCCAATGTTAGCAATGGATCAAATTCAAAAAGTATTCAAACTTTAATTTTCGAATCCCGCTCTGAAACCACTTGAATGTTCATTAGGGATGTTAAGCCCTATGAACTTAGTCCCAAGTTAACCAAGAGGGGGGGGAGTGAATTGGTATTTTCAAAACTATTTTTACAAAGAATGAAAATTTCATAAACCAAATCACACCACAGAAATAAATGCGGAATTTAAAAGTGCGGAAGCAAGAAGACGAACACAGAAATTTATAGTGGTTCGGTCGACTCGACCTACATCCACTCCTTGGAGGCACCCTCCAAGTATTGCACTACAAAACGTGACTCTCCTTTAGCCCCCACAGCTAGGCGGAGAAGCCCTCACAAGAACCTCCTTTTTACCACCCCGGCAAGTCAGAGAACCTTCCTCCTTTTGCTTCCATCTGAAGCTGGCAGAGAACCAAAGCCAAAAGCAAACTTCTTACCTCTACCGACCCTTCCACGGACGAGAAACTCTAGACGAAGATGAAGCAGAGTGATCCTTGAAGCAACCCTTGTGAATCCTCTCACAAGCTCCCCCTCACAAGATCCTCTATCTCTCCTCTCTCTCTTTCTCTCCTTAAGGTCTTCTCAGGTCAAGACAGTAGCCAAAGGTCTTTTTAAAAATGTTGAACAAGAGCTCTTAAATAGAAGAGCTTCAAAGGAGCTCATTAATTTCAAGTTGCCGACAATATCATCCAGGCCGATATGGAGATCAGCCTGGCCAATCAGTACAAATCAATGAAGATAGGCCAGAGCATAGCCCTGGATGCAAAGCAGGACGATTGAAAATTGGCTTGATTGTCCAGGCCGATCTCACGATTGTCCTGGCCAATCAGTTCAAATCAGAAAAAAATTGTCCTGATAATAGCCCTAGATACGGGCTGGCCGATATTGATCGTCCTGAAGTAACTTAAGGTTTTTGACTGGATCGTCCGGGCCGATCCTGCGATCGTCCCGGACGATATGATCATATCAATCATCCTTAATTACTCCCTTGATTTCCTGAACAATTATGGCATAATTTGTGGATATCGTCCAGGCCGATCCAAGGATCGTCCTAGCCGATAATTAAAAAATACAGTATACCTTAATTGTCTATGGCGGCAACTTCTTTCTGTTTTGAGCTTATCGTCCTGGCCGATACATGTATCGTTCAGGTCGATATGTTAATGACAGCTACCTTAATTAAGAATCCTTACTTAGACTTTCTATTTTAAGCTGATCGTCCCGGACGATATAAATATCGGCCGGGCCGATGTGGGCAAAAATAAAAATTCTAAGCCCCTTAAGTGTGTGTGTGTAGGGTTACTTAGCATCAGTCTCTTTGACCATTACAAGTAGACTCAAAAGGTAAAAATCAAACGTACAGACTGACTCAACCCTAAACCTACGCAATCCTGAACTTGCTTCTTCTTGATCGTCCGATCTTCGATTCCTGAAAAGTTAGAAGCAACAAGCAGTCCAAGAGAAACAGTGTTTGTCAATCATCAAAACATAAGCCATGAAAAATAGATTTGCAACATCTAGGACCGTCAGTGGAGAGCCCAATGTATTGGGAAAAGTCTGCTCTAGTGATCTCAACAGGTTGTTGGCAAATGAAAGAGGTGAGGGTATGGTTTTCAATGTTAACTGTGAGGTTGGCTAGAAATTTGAAAAGAAGTTCTGAGTTTTAGGGAAAGGCTAGAGTCAGAGGAAATTGCAGCGTGGTGGAGGCAAACAGAGTCATTACCTCAAAACTTAGTGCAACCTAGTTTAACATTCAGGATGGTGTAATCTTGTAGGCCTTATATTTACGATAGGCTAATTCATTGTCGGCATTCAAAAAAATGGTCACTGGGTCGGCGTGAAGAAGACGAGCTTCCAATGAATAGACGACCCCATTTGCTACAACTCAACATTTTTGGAAAGGCAAGTAGATTAAGTGAGTGTGAGTGAAATAATCAGCCAATGAACCTAATTTATAGAATTTTTCAGACATCGTACAGTATGATGGGGCAATTATGATGTCTGAACGAATAGGTATGAAAAGGTGGTCAAATCGTATAAGATGATGGGTATCATACAGAACTATCAGAAGAATTTTGATCGTCCTATGGGTATTTGATACGACCCTTGACGAAAAGTTTCATTTAGTACAAGCAGGTGTATTGTATAGCACGAACAAAAATTATATTGTACTAGTCAACTTTAAGTCATCCTCATCCATTTTCACTGAGGTAGATCATACAGTACAAAAAGGAGATATCGTACAATATGATCACCAATAGTGTCATACCAAATCGAGTAAATTTGTCCCAATCTATTTGCTGACGTGGATCATATAATATGAAGATGAGATATCATACCATATGATGATCAATAATGTCGTACCAAACAAATTAAATGAACTGTCACTTGTATTGTACAATACAATAAACATAGACAAAATTCGAGTCAGGGTTATGTTTTGTGTAGAATTTGATATATCGTATAGTACGATGGTGGGTCGCACAGTACGATAAGGAATTTGTCAAACGTTGAGTCTTTGTGTAGTGAATATGTGATGATCAGGAACTCTTAGAAGAAAAAGAAATTTTATTTTTGTTTTTTTGTTGTTTTTTTATGCATTAATGTCTATGACACCTAGTCATGTCATCAAAGTACTAAAGGTGTCGAAAGCTAGTGGTTTCGTGAATATATCTTCCAACTGATCTCCTTTAGCAATGAGATACATATCTATATCTCCTTTAGCCACATGATTTCTTATGAAATGGTGTCTAATGTTTATATGTTTTGTTCGAGAGTGTTGAATTGAATTTTTAGATATGCATATTACACTTGTGTTGTCGCACATGATTGAGATGGTTCCAAGAGGTAATCCAATATCAAGAATTTATTGTTTCAACCATAGTACTTGTGTAGAATAGCTTCCTACTGTAATATACTCTGCCTCGGCTGTGGAGAGGGCTACCGAATTTGGATTTCTACTGGACCAAGAAACTAATGATTGTCCTATGAATTGGTAGGTACCAGAGGTGCTTTTCCTATCTATCCTACATCCTGCAAAATTAGAATCTGAGTACCCTAAGATTTCAACGGAAGTGCTGTGCATAAGATACCAAATTCCTAAGTTCACGGTGCCTAGTAGATATCTAAGGAATCTCATGACCGCAGTTAAGTGGGACTCTTTAGGATCAGCTTGAAAATGGGCACAAAGCCACATACTAAACATTATGTCTGGTTTACTGGCAGTTATGTAAAGGAGAGATCTGATCATTCCTCTATATTTTTTATGATCTTCTAATTTTTCACTCAGGTCATTGTCTAATTGAATTGTTGAGTTCATTGGAGTGTTCATGGGTGTAGCACTATCTATTTCATATTTTTTCAGAATATTCTTAACGTACTTTGTTTGGTTAAGAAATGTTCTGTCATCCATTTGTTTTACAATAAAGTCAAGAAAGTAGTTTAGTTCTCCCATCATGCTCATTTCAAACTCATTACTCATTATTTTTGAGAATTCATTACACAAATATTTTTCTGAAGATCCAAATAAGATGTCATTCACATAGATCTGAACAATGAGAATTTCATCTTTAACCCTTTGTAAGAAGAGTGTAGTGTCCACACTACCCTTTACAAATCCTTTATCAGTCTTTCATACCAGGCTCTATATGCTTGCTTTAGTCCATAAAGTGTCTTTTTAATTTGAATAAATGGTTTGAAAATTGTAAACTTTCAAATCTGGGGGGTTGCTCAACATAGACATCGTCCTTGATTACCCCGTTAAAAAAAACACTCTTTATATACATTTGATATAATTTAAAATTCTTGAATCAAACAAATGCTAACAGCACTCTTATGGCTTCAAGTCTAGAAACAAGGGTAAAGATTTCTTTAAAATCTATTCCCTTAATTTGGTTATACCCGTTAGCTACTAGTCTAGCTTTATTTCTAATTATAGTTAATGAATCATTCAGCCTATTTTTAAAGACCCATTTTATTACAACAACCCTCTATTCTTTAGATCTCTTGACTAACTCCCAAACATCATTTCTGGAGAATTGATTCAGTTCTTCTTGCATTGCTAGAATCCAGAATTCATCTCCTAAGGCTAGATCTATACTGGTGGGTTCTTTCATAGAGATGAATGCTGAGTGACTAACCTCTTTCCTCAGTCCATGCCTAGTTCTTACACCTTCTAAAGGGTCTCCTAAAATTAACTCTTTAGGATGACTAGAAGAATATCTCCATTCTCTAGGAAAATCTTCCTGAGGTTCTACCCTTTCTCTGATGGTCATAGTTTTTGTTCCTTGAATTGCCTTTATTTCATCTTCTTCAATTTTAGATTCAGAGGGATTATCTGATTCATGAAATACTACATGGGTGGACTCTTCTACTACTAGGGTTATCTTATTAAATATTATATAGGCCTTACCTAAAGATGAATAACCTAAGAAGATACCCTTATCAGACTTGGGATTAAATTTTCCTTAGGAAAGTTTACCATTATTCAAGATGAAGCACTTGCAACCAAAGAAATCTAAGTGTGAGACAAATAATGTTGCCTGAATTATTATTCATTGAATATCTTTGATTTTTGCTATTATTTGTGAGTACTAAAATTTCAAGAAGACCACACGTTACTAAGGACAACAGGAAGACTCAAGACTGGGTAGAGTAGGAGTGTGAGTCTGTAACATTATAATTTTTCATTTATTTTATTTTCTCTTTTATTAAGTCTAGCCAGAAACTGCATGTAAATTTGAGCAACTATGCACACACACAGAGGGAGAGGGTTTTTAAAAGAAAAATGCAGATTTTTTTCTCTATTATTCATACTGTATGAGTTTATATCATATTGTATGATCTGATCTAGCTGAAACTTATTTATGTGAATATGTCATACTGTATGATTTATATCGTTCTATATGAAGTGTTACTATTCCAAAACCCTAACTGCTAGATTAGTTTAAATAAGTTTTATCTGTCGTTCATAATGTTTGAAGTGATTCATACTATACGATGTATTTTGAGTACCTAGTTAAATTAACCCATGATTAGTGGAATAAATCTAGGGTTAATCTCTAATTAGAAATTATATTGTATGAACCAGTTCGTACTATATGATGAACTGAGGCTATTTTTTATAGTCCAGGGGTTCATCCTACACGATCCCTTGATTTTGACTATTCTTACTATATGAATCTGGTCGTACCGTACGATGTACAAAGTCGAGTTTAGATCATTCTTACTATCATCCTGTATGAATAAAAGAATTGATGATTGTATTGTATGAGATTACTTCGTACTGTACAATTCTATTCAGAAGTTTTTGAACTATTCTTATACCTTTGTACTAGGATGAAGCTTATTTATACTAATCGTACTGTACTATATGAAATCGTAATGCATGATTGTAATAGCTACTTTGAAAATTTTAGGGTTTTTAGAGCATATTTTTAGTATCAAAAAGTTATATTTTTGACAGTGAATAAGAGAGACGAATGTGATTAGAGAGGGAATCCTTGGGAGAGGGCTCTTGAGAAGCTTTAGGGTTTGAGAGAGGAAGAAGAGGGTGAGCTTGGTGAGGCAGAAGTAGTGTGAGGGAGATCACACGGTTGCTCCATTCTTGCTGCACTTTATTCCTCCTGTGGCCTGTAAAGATCTTGTAGGAGGCTCTCTGAGGGGGAGGATCTTCTTTGTTTGTATCCTCTAAGGTACTCTAACTTTTTCAGGAGGGAGAAAAATAAGAAAGTACACTGCCATCGCCAGGAGGGTGAGAAAAGCATTTGGCACTCCGCCATGATGGGTTGATGAAAGTGAGGTTTGTAAGGGCTTCTCCTCCTTGCCGAGGGTACAAAAGGAGAATTATAATTTTGTAAGGACACACGATTTATAGTGGTTCGGTCTAAACCAGACCTACATCTACTCCCAGAGGCACCCTCTGAGTATTGTTCTAATACCAATAATGTCTCTCCTTTTGCACCCACAGCAAGGTGGAGAAGCTTTTATAAATACTCTTTTCACCACTACCCTGTGCGGCAGAGAACCATCGTCCTTTTGCACTTTCCCTAGTGCTGGCAGAGAACCATCATCCTTTCACACTCTCCTTGTGTGGGCAGAGAACCCTTCATTCTTTCACACTCTCCTAGTGTGGGCAGAGAACCCTTTGTCCTTTCACACTCTCCTAGTGTGGGCAGAGAACCCTTCGTCCTTTCACACTCTCCTAGTGTGGGAAGAGAATCTTTCATCCTTTCACACTCTCCTAATGTGGGCAGAGAACCCTTCATCCTTTCACACTCTCCTAGTGTGGGCAGAGAACCCTTCATCCTTTCACACTCTCCTAGTGTTGGCAGAGAACCCTTCGTCCTTTCACACTCTCCTAGTGTCGGCAGAGAACTGGATCTCCTTGACAGATCTCTTCGCAAGAAATCTAGAAGGAAGAAAGAAAAAGAGTGAAGTAATCTCAAATCATAAGTAGGAACTCTTACCTTTGAATATCATGCAAAGTCTTCACGCTCTAGTGGTAGAAATCCTTCTTTGACTACTCTCTCTCACTCTCTCCTTTACTCTTCTTCCAATAGGAACAAAGATCAATGAGCAAAAAGATTGGGTGACAGTCTAATTTGAACTATATATACAAAAGACAAGAAAAACTTCCCAAAAACTGCAAGTTTTAAATTCTGTACTCAGTGGATCGTCCCTTACGATCGTGGATCATCCTGGATGATTTTACTTAAAGTGTCGAAAATGATCCTAATGTATATTGGAACGAACTATGTTCATACACGCTCATCGTCCCATATGAACAATGTTCGTCCGGTACGAAACAATTATTACATAGGTCGGTTTCTAAAATTCTACAGGACGTAACCAACTGACGTAAGTCGGTTCAGTTCGTCCTGGGACGAACGGGTTTCGTCCTGGGATGATGTTATACAAAGAGTTTCATCCAGGGACAAAAATTTATTTCGTCATGTACGATTTCATACAGAGAGCTTCGTCCAGGGACGAAAATTTATTTCGTCCTGTACGATTCCATACAGAGAGTTTCGTCCTGGTACAAACCATATTTTTTGTCTGGACGAACAGTGCAAGGTGAGAATCCTGAGATGTTCATCCCGAGATGAATATTAAATTCATCCTGGATGATTAGGACTTAGAAAATATTCTACCCGCCTGTTTGATCCATTGCTCTTTAGAGGGTTTAATTGACATGATCGTCCCGCAAGAATCAGGTTCGTCTCGTACGATCAGTTTACAAAAAGTGTTCCCCAAGAGTGTGTGTTGTGATTTTTCACTCAATTACAATCAGTCCCACTCATTTAAAAACTTATAATTTACAAATGAATAATTTAAAGTCTTCATCGCATGGAGTTGATTTTTCTGAAATGTTAGTACACACTAGAGCAAAAAATAAATCATCCAAAAAGTGTTAGGAGATATATAAAATAATAATATTTGAAATCATCAAAATAATACAAGTTGCAAGAATGTAAAAAATGCAAATAGCAACTCTCTCTACAATCTCCCCCTTTTTGACGATGGCAAAACAATTATTGTTTGTAGGATTTCAAGTTTTAAGTATCTCCTAAACTCCCGCTGAATTGATGAACTCATGAAAATAAGGAGGCATTTTAATTACTTAAAAAAAATTTATGTTTTTCAAAAATTTTTATATAACACAAAAGACAAAACAATAAAAAATCAAACACACATATGAAAATCAAACACTATGAAAACATACGAAACAAACAATTTCTCCCCCTTTTTGACAACATCAAAAAGTGAAGAAGAAAAGAATGTTAGAAATGTAAGCAGAAGTATGAAATTCATTTGATATTTTAATATTGAAAGTGATTGAAATAAGGTATGCAAATAAAATCAATACATTAAAAAAACGTAAGATTTCATATAATTTAAGAAGTGATATAACATAGTGAATAAAAAGAATTTATCAAAGGCATGTGTCAATTTAGACATACCAAAATCATTGCACTAAGGATGAATAAAAAATTTTATATTTCAAATTTCAATATAAATTATAAATTAATATTAGATCAATTTGAATTAAGAGATTAAAAGAGTCTGGAAAGAAGTAATTATCACATGTGGCGTTTTGCGCATCTTTTTCAATTTTTATGACACATTTTTGTGCATCTTTTTCAATTTTTATGCCACATTTTTGTGCATCTTTTACTTTGGGTTTATTTTGTGCCTCTTTTTGTCATTGCAAATTTTTTGCACATTCCTTTTGATTTTTGTACATTTGTACAATTTTCAAAGGTAATTGAATTCTTTCCAAAATCAATAATCTAAAATTTCAAATTTTTTTAAGTGCATAAATACTAATTGAAAAGAGAAATACAAAATAAGAAAATATTTAAATTGCAATACTAATATTAAAGATAATGTTGTCTAAATAAGAGACATGGAATTGAAAATTCAAATAAAATCAAGTTATAAGCATCTCTTAAATTTAGAAAAGTTATATTTTCTAATGAAATTAATTTTAAATAACAAATTAAATAAAGCACTATTAAGATTAAAAAAAATGAATGTCATAAAGCCTAACACATTTCTAAAATATTAAACGACAAAACATTGAAACATATATTGATATCGGATGAATCTATTACAATTTGAAGTTCAAGATACCAATACTAATAACACAACTAAGAAAAGGAAAAATACAATAATCTAAAGGAAATTACTAACACATGAAATACAACGAAACACAGAACAAACACTAAACAAATCATTTAGATGGACCCTGATTTGGAGGAGGAGGAGGTAATGCTGCACCAAAGAAGTTGAAGTAAGTACTCATAATAAACATGTTGAAATTAATGGCATTTATCTGATCACGCATAAATCCCATGTCCTTATTGTGCTGAATATCTTGCTGCTGCAAGTGAGTTTCAATTTGATCAAACCTTTGAACCAAATCCTAATAATTTGGTCCAATAGCATTTGAAGGTTCAGCTTCTTCTTCTGTTTCACTCAGAACTACATGAGTTTTGCTGGGCTCGTCCTTATTGAAGAAAGCCCTAAAGGATGCGTCGTTGTAGTAGAGTGGTTCTTCAAAGTCTTGTTATGGATGAATTAAATTATACTTCTTTTCCAAAATGTAGGCAATCTGATATCCTAAAGCTATATTCTTCTTTCTTTTATGATCAAAATGACCAATTTTTGAGAGACCATAAATGTAGTCAATTAGGAGTTGGGCCTCATCTATAGGTTGTCTAGTCATAATCAAGTAGGTAACAGTAGAAAGAAGAGGAGTGATGTTGACTCTATCACCAGCTTTAAGTATAATGGAAGTTCTCAATACATGTTGGATGATACGGGCATCACGTACCAAGGTTGAAACTTTAGGCAAATGATCCTTAATTCTCCTATCTCTAATCACACGATTAACTTCAGTCCAATCAAAACTAGTGGTGGTTAAAGTGTGTGCTCTTAAGCCTTCAGTCCTTAAGTTTAGGAAGATACCAAAGTCAGCTTTGGTGATTTTAAATTTTTTTTTGAAAACAAAAGAACTGATGACAGAATGGTCGGAGTTGAATGACATATTTGCTAGAAAATAGTGAAAGTTTTCTCTATTGTAGAAGTGTACTAAAGTGAGGATCAAACCAAATTGAGTAGAGGTAAACAAGTGCATTACCTTAAAGGTCAATTGATCCTGTAGGAGAACTCTAGATGGGGTGATTTTTGTAGAGACAAACCTAGCAAATGATTCTTCATTGGCTCTAGAAAGGAAGTTTTCAGATGTATTTCTTGGAGGACCCTTAGTCAAAGACTTTTGGAGCTTGCTAGAACTTGCCATTTGAAAGATCTCGAGAGAAGAAAGGTTTGAAAGAGATGTGTGAAAGTGACTATTCGGTAAAAACTGTCGTTAATTTAAAGAAGAACCACTATTCGTACTAGACAAAATTTTCGTTCGACCCGTACGAATTTGATTAAACTCACTTACAAAGGATAAGTCGTCATCCAGAAAGCCTTTCTTATTGAATCTTGTCAAAGCTTGTTGAAGACTTTTAATGATATTGAAGTTATCCCCTTCAATGATGACTCCTTGAGCTTCAACCATCCAATCTTTTAAAAAAATTTTAAGCATATGAATTGCTAGAAGTTCTAAATGGCCAATATCCCAATGAACATATTGAGTACCAAAAGCTAGTAACAATCTCCCCTTATCATCTCTACAAACTCCGGCCGTACCAGCTAAATAGTTGCTACACATGGAAGCATCCACGTTGATTTTTATCCATCCGGGAGGAGGGGGACACCAATTAGGAAACAACTTTTGCTGGTTGACATCCCAGTTTTTCGAACAGTTTATGATAGAAGGTACTATAACATCCATAGAAAGAGAATTCACTGCAACTGAAAAATTTGTTTCTTCTCTTCCTTCATGAGTTAACAAATTCCTGCTTTTCCAAGTCAAAAAAACCACATTGCAGAAAATGTTTACAAGGACTGGATTCCTTTTATAGAGAAGCTGCAATTTCTTTAAGCAATCTTCAAAACTAACAGGTTGAGGAAGAATATATCCCCATTTAGAAAGCCACCAAAAAACCTTCTAAAGATGGGCATTTATACTTAAAAAGTGCTTGGCATGCCTTTAGAACCAAGGGAAATACTGACAACATTTTAAAAAATATTTGGCTTAAGAGCATTCCATCTAATGTTGTTGTTTTTGTTTGGAGAGTCCTGCATAGATTTATTCCTACAGAAGAAAATCTCATCAAAAAAGATTTCATTTTTGCTTCCATGTGCCAGTGTTGTTATCATATGGAGAATATAAATCATGTTTTTCATCTGGTCTTGTGGTTGTCATAACTTGGGTTTACTTTGATGATTTATTTCAATTAAATTTCTTTAATTATCATCTCTCCCTTAAAACCATACTTAAATGTTGGTTTAGTAATTCAAAAGGCCACATTCGTAACCTTATTCCTGCCCTCATTATATGTTTTCTTTGGTTGGAAAGGAATAACTCCCTTTTCAATGATGTTAGGATGTGCCATCATAATGTTATTAAGAAAGTTAAAAATAAGGTTACTTCTTTTTTGGCCGTCAATTTCATCTTTATTAAGAATTTTAAAAACTGCTACTTTGTGTTTAATATGTTAGGGGGTAACAGGGATAGTGTTTTTTCAGTTGTTCATACTAATCTTTGGAACAAGCCCCCTAGGAACTTCTTTAAATTACATATTGTTGCTGTGGTTTTTGATGCTGTTGTTGGTTATGATGGGTTATTAGAGACAGCACTGGCTGCTTCATTTTTGGCTTTGCGGGGCCGCTGCGTAATGATGATTATCCTACTGCTATCCATAGGGCTATTTTATATGGTACTCAATTGTGCATCTCTCTTAATGTTTTTAACATGTATATTGAAGTTAATTTTGGTTTCAACTTTCATCCTCTTCTTTCTGATAAGGATTTATGTTGCAACCCGAATACGTTTTATCACATTAGAGATATTAAATAGTAATTATTGCTTCTAAACTGTTCTTTTCATCATGTTAAGAAGGATGGTAATGTCTCTGCTACTTGGTTAGCTAGGTGGGGTTGTGATCTCAATGGTGTTTCTTACTTTATTTGGTTCAATAGTCCTGTTCCTTTTCATGGACTATTTAAGCTTGAGGCGTGTGGGGTTCCTTATGTTTCTATATAACTATTTTGGGTTTTGGTTGTTGCTCTGAGTTTTCCACTTGCACTGGATTATGTTATAATATCTTTCTATCTTTGTGGGTTTGTTGGTTCTATTTTCCTTCAGAGGGTTGGTTTTTGGGACTTCCTGGAGAATTATTTCTAATGGCTGGTCCTTCAGTGTTGTGAAGGAGGTTTTTTTCTGGTGGTTTCTTGAATCTTTGGCTATTTATATGGTTATTGCTACTGCTGGTCTTTTGGTATTGGATGATTTTTCCTTCATTCCACAGGACTATTATGTGGTTCTTATTAGCTGTAATGGTGGTTCTATCATTGGTTACCTTATGATTTCTTACAGACATCATTTTGCTTTGTCTTGTTTAGCGAATTTCAGTGGGAATATTGACTTGAGCTATGATTTCACTGGCTATAATGCTGATGCTCTATCCCATTGTTGCTCTTCTACCTTCAAAATTTTAACTGTTAGGGGTAACAGTGGGGATATGACTGTGCCTTCCTCTCATGTGATTGTGGCTATTTTGGAGTTTATTACCTACTATTGTTCTTGGATGTGCCTATAGTTTCCCTGGCTTGGGTTGCATGTGTTGATTTTTCTTCTGTGCTCTTTTATTTTGTTGTTTGGCTACTGGAGCTATCCTTCTAGTGCTTGCTCGAACTTTAAGATGGAGTGGTGGTGGTTGTTTCTTGTTGGGATCATCCTCTCAATTTTTGGTGGATTGTTTTGGGATCTTGAAAAGGATATTCTTTCTCCTTCTGTTGGATCTCGGTTTGGCTGGCTAGACCTTATTAAGTTGGTTCTTGGTTGCCATGAAGGTAGGATTGAGTGGCTTGTGGATGTTCCAAATGAGGCTGATAATTTCATTTTGAGCTCTTTAAGTCTTAATTCCATGATTAGTTTCACTGGGAACAAATTTCAATGCATTATCTATTTTTTATTCTTGTTTAATTATTTATCCTACATTGTGTGGTGGTGTAGCACTTTCTTTTGTAATAGCTTATCTTTGATGGCGGAGCTTCTATGGACTACTCCAAGGTTCTTTATTTTTGCTGGTGGTTGCCTTTCTTAATTTTGGATTAGGAAGCTAGTGTTGATAGTTTGTATCCATTGCTTTCCTATTTTTTGGGTGCCCCTCCTTGTGCACCGTAGATTCTATCTAGGTTATTTTGTATTTTGGCATAGTATGGACCTTAAGCTTTTAGGTTTTTTTGTTATTTTGATTGTAGCTCGTTTGAGCAGTGGCAAAGCTCGATGTCCCTTTAAGAACCTTATAATTTTGACTTTAATTAACGCATAGACCCCTTCGTGGGTTTCCCCTAAAAAAAACCAATTAGAATGCTGGATCAAGAAGTAAGAATTGATGTGTTTGAATAAATATAACTCCCTCATTAAAATAATAAAGACAAACTTTGAGTTACTCTGGAATAAAAGTTTGTTGACAACTTTAATGAAGATTTGTTTTTTTTTTCAGGGAATGCATATAGTAAAATATTATTAAAAATAAATTACAAAAGAAAATAAGTGATTTTTCCACAATCACAGTCCTCCTTGAGTAATAAGGAAAATCTAGGAGGAACATTATTACAATTGAGAGTATCCCAAAAGAAGTCTAAGGAGCAAGCATAATTAGCACAAGAATAAGCTAATTTATTGTTATTTCTATTGACAAAGTTGAAGAAAACCTGATTGAATTCAGAAATAAATGAGAAGTCCAAGTTGCCGAGATCTTCTTCAAATCCTGCTTGCTTATTATAGATTTTATTGAAAAAATCTATAATATTTTTATTGTCACCTTCTATTATGATTCCTTTGAAATCATATCTCTCTTGAAGCATAAAATCCTTTATTGATAAGATGGCTTTCATTTCCATTTGGGCTGAATCCCAATGCTTATGTTTAATACCAAATGCACAAAGAAATCTTCCTTTATGATCACGTAGAACCCTGCCTATTCCAGCATCATAATTACTTTTAACAGCAGCTTCTATATTCAATTTAACCCATTTGGTTGGAGGAGGAAACCAATGACTTAACAGCTGTGAAAGCTGATTAGTTTCCCAGTAAACCAAATTATTTTTGAAGGAAGCTATAGCCATACTGAAAGCATTGGCTGCTATGAAAGAGGAGCAGTCTTCTTGGCTTCCATGAGTCACTTTATTTCTATTGATCCAATTTAAATAAACCACTGAATAGTAGATGTTACCAATAAAAGGATCTTTACAGGCCATTAAAGACAAAGCATCAAAGCATTTTTTCATGGAATTAAAAACTGGAACAACTATTCCCCAATTTCTCAAGATATCGAAAATCTGAATCAATTTTTGGCATTTGATCGAAATGTGCAAGTTGTTCTCCTCAGTTGTACATCCTCTCAGACATTCTATTAATCTTGACAGATTTCTATATTTAAGGAAACTATAAGAAGGAATAGCATTAATACTAAGTCTCCACCATAAAAGATTTATACGTGGATTTAACAACAGTTTTTTCCTCCATTTCCATGTGGGATCTTCATCTTTATATGTTTCAGAACTTTCAGTAATTAATGAAGAAATTGATTTACTTGAGAATCTGAATTTAAGTTCCGGTTGATCTTGTATAAAATCAGGATAAATTTTGATATTTTTAACTATATCAATCAAATCAGGCTCGAAGAAGAGTTTTAATCTTTCTTCATTCCAATTTCCTTCCTATATGAAGAAGTCCAGATGCTGGTTTTGTTGTCCCAAATCAGCTATAAAAGTGAGCCATCTTAAAATTGGTTTGTCATAAATCCAAACATCTTGAATTATGTTGATGTTGTTTCCCTTAGAGACTTTCCATCTCAAGACATCTTGAAGAGCTTGAGATCCACTAACGATAATTTTTATTGTAGGAGAACTTTGAGATTTAAGTTGAATGTTGCAAGGTATAGAACCATACCTGGCAGCTAGAATTCTGTAAATCATAGATTAGTCTCCTGAAATGAGTTTCCAAGCAAACTTTGCTCTTAAAGGATTAACTTTAGAAATCATAGATTGAATGCCTTCACCTCCCATATTAAGAGGCTTGCATAGAACCTCCCAAAAATATAGTGAAGACCTTTGCTACCATCCTGTTTATTCCAAAGAAAATCCCTACATATTTTATCAAGTTCTTTGAGTAAACTCAATGGAACTAAAGAGTGAGTAATATGGTAGATTGGAAAGGAGGTCAGAATAGATTTGACTAGAAGAATCTTCCCTGCCAAAGAAATGTATTTGTTACCCCAAACATTCATATACTCATTAGCTTTGTTTAAAAGATGAGAGAAACATCCTAGAAGTCCTTAACATAATATTGATCCCAAGATATTTCAGCTCTTGCACCACTTTGAATTTCAGGATTTTAGACAATCTTTTCTTCCTTCTTCTCTTAACTGACTTAACAAAAAGAATGGAAGATTTTTTGATATTGATTCTTTGTCCAGTCCATTTACAGTAAAGATTTAAAATTTCCTTTGCTTTCCTCACACAACTCCCATTAGCTTTCAAGAAGAAAACTATGTCATCAGCATAAAAAGGTGAGAAATTTTCTCAAAATTAGGAGCTTTCATAATTTCCAATTCTTTACCATTTTGCTTAACCCCATCTAAGAGAAGTTGTGAGCATAAAATGAAGAGAAAGGGAGATAGAGGGCAACCTTTCCTGAACCCCCTTTTGGCTTCAATCCAATATGAATAATTTCCATTAATAATAATAGAAAATTTTGTATTTGTAACACATTGGATGAGGATGTTAGCAAACTTATCTGGGAATCCCAAATTCTTCAAGACTTGATAGAGAGTAGACCAACTCATACTATAATAAGCTTGTTCCATGTCAATTTTGATAGCCAATAGCCCTTTTTTAGCTTTGGAGAATCTAAATTTGTTGCAAACTTCTTGAGCTAACATAATGTATCCAGAGCTAGATCTACCTTTGATAGAAGCAGCTTGATCTTCTGAAAAGAGTTTAGGAATAATAAATAACATTTTGTTTAATAACATCTTGGCTATCAACTTGTAAATTGAACGGCACAGACTAATAGGTCTGAAATTAGAAGGAAGGATCAGATATTCTGTTTTTGGGATTAATGTTATCAAGTTCTCCTTCCAACTAGGACACATGGTTCCTAGTTCAAAAAAAGATAGAATAGCCTTCCATACATCATTGCTAATGATGGACCAAATGATTTTAATGAATGAATAAGAAATCCCATCTATACCAGGAGAAATATTTGCTTCTAGATGTTTAACCACCTCATCAAGCTCTTCTTTTTTAAAATCTTTCAAGAGGACTTCCTTGTCTAATTCATTTAGCACATTGAATGGATTCGGCCAACCAGAAAGACAACAATCATTTTCTTTCCATTTGTTTTTGAAAAAGCTGATAAAGATATCTTCCACTTCTGATTGATCAGATGTAATTTCGCCATTAGCTCCTTTGATTTGATGAATCCAGTTAGAACACCTCCTTCCCGTCGCATAGGTGTGAAAAAATTTGGTGTTTGAATCACCGTCTTTCAGCCATTTCGTTTTTGCTCTCTACTTCCACCAGGTGTTCAAACGAGATAATGTTATATTTAACAAGAGAACTTTGGATCTCAGCAATTGTAATTTGTCTTCAGTCAATCTCCCTGCATCTGCTTCTTCTAATTGCAGTTCTAAAATATCTTTTTTCAGCCTTTCTTTCAATTCGAACAGGTCTTGATGTTTTTACTCCAATGGTATAGATCTTTCAACGCTCTCTTAAACTTTTTATTTAAAGCAGAAGATGGATCACCAACCATATTTTTTTTCCAAGAGTTTTTAACAATACCTGTAGAAGCGGCATAAGAGGACCAAACTTCTTCATACTTGATGAAACTTTTTCTTCGAATAGCTGGATTAAACAAGTTTACAAGAATGGGGCAGTGATTAGATGCTATTCTAGGAAGATGTTTAATCACTGGATTTATAATAGAATGCAAAGCAACCGAATTCAAGAAGCATTTATCCAATCTTTCCATGATCCTAGCTCCCCCTGTCTTGTTGTTGCACCAAGTGTACCTTGGACATATAAACTTTAGTTCATGAAGATCACATGAACTAATAAAATTGTTGAAGTCTTGGACTCCTTGAGTGTATTTGAATCTTTTCCCTCCTAGCTTGTCTTTCTGAGATAGAATGCAGTTGAAATCACCTCCAATGATTATTAGAAAAACTGAGTTGGAAATGCTTTCCAGCTTGTTCCATAGGTTCTTTCTCTTATATAAATCATTGTTTCCATATACATAAGCAATAATCCATTTTCCTTTGTTAGCAATGTACAATTACCCAATAATTGCTTGAGGAGAAGCCACCAAGATGGAAAATGTGGCAAGATCCTTCCTCCAACAAACCATGAGTCCACCTGAAATACCTTCAGCCGAAAAATAGTAGAAGTCCCAAAGCTTTCCTATAAACTTATCACAGTCTTTTCTATCAAAAAGGGATTAGTTTCAGATAAACCAACAAAGATCAAATCAAAATCTTTAATGCATTCCTTCAAATAGTGGGAGCCCTCTTTCTTCCTTGCCCTCCTACAATTCCAAAACATTATGGAAGTCATGATTGATAAGAAATGGGATTTCTCCCTTTCTTACCTTTAGTAGATCCTCCTAATTTTCTACCATGAGAGATAATGTTATCCTTTCCCAAGGATTTCAGTTCCTTTTGAAGTTTGAAGTCAGATTTTTGAAAGGGTATGCTTGAGTTTGCATGTAATCCCTCAGGATTTACAAGAGTTCGCAAGCAACCCACCCCCTTGATATCTTCTGAATGAGAATTTGTCTTTTCCATAAAATCAGCCTCAATGATGCTCCTAAAATTAACATTTTTATCTTTACAATCAATGTTAATATCTTTTCCCTGTATTGCTGGAGTAGGATAGTTTTTAATTGGTTCTAACAAGGATTTAGAAGCACCTTTATCCACTGAGTGATCAATGCTTTTTGAACCTTCTTCAGTATAATCCAGAACTTCTTCTTCTAAAGCACTGAAACTATTATTCAGAGTAACATCTGGAATCAAGTTCTCCACCTTATAGTTTAAGGCCTTATAAAAAGGAATTTGCATATGCATTTGTTCAATTATTTCTCCCTCTTCTCTGTCCAGATTAGCTTGAACTGGAACATAGATTTGCCTAGCAGTTTTCTGCTTGATACTTGTTGTCCTCAAATAATCTGATTTCTGCTTTAAATATGTTGTTCCCGACGGACTATTTTTCTGAATTTGACTTGTATCCAGGGTCCCAATTCATCATGAACATAGTCTTTATCTATTTCTTCTGTTGAATTTACTTTCTTCTTAATAACTTCAGGAGCTGTTATTGAAGAAGAATTGATAAGTAAAGAACAATGGTTCTTTGTATGTCCCAATTTTCCACAATGATAGCATAGTGAAGTGATCCTTTCATATTCAACTTTTTGGAATGATCTTCCATGCAGGCCTTCTATCCAAACTCCTTTAGGAATCTTCTCATCCAAATTTAACCGAACACAGACCCATGCGTACTCACTTTTTCCCCATTTAAATGAATTACCATCCAGATAAATTGGAGATCCTATTTTGGAAGCAATTCTACAAATATTTTCCTCATCCCAGCAATGCAAGGGAAGGCAAGGCAGGCGAATCCAAATAAGAGCTGTAAGTCTTTAAAGAGTTTCTGGTGAAAAATTGGGTGACCATTTGTCCAACCCAATGATATTGCCTCCTATATACCAGGGTCCTCCTTCAAGTATTTCTTCCACTGCTTCCTTCTTGGTGAAGGAACAGAAAATCCAATCAAGTCCCAAGGTTGTAAGATGAAAATTTCCATATCTAGACCATTGTTTCCTCAGTTCTCTACTGCAAATTGGGAATGGGATGTTACTACCCAGCACTTTGATGACCAGAGAGTTTCTCAGAACTTGCGAATTAGCTTTTTCCAAAACAGAGTCCATTAAAACTGCAATTCCGTCTTCAGATAACGGAGTAGAATCCATTTTATAATTTAGTTTAATGTGTTGAGGGAAACATTTGTTGGAGGAATATTTGAAGAAAAGTTATGAGGGATTACAAAAAGGTGTTCAATTTATTAGTGAAATGAATGGCATATTTAGGCAAAAATATAAAATTTTGATACATCATCTTTCTCTTGAACTTTAAAATAATCTATAGAGTGAGCATCTATTTTATATCTTAAAGTCCTTCCTAATCATCTAAAGTAGATAATTTTTAGTTGTGATTCAGCCTGGCCTGTCATAATATCTACAAATTATTGAAATAAAAGAGAAAAGAAAGTTGATTAGTGTTTTATGAAAATATAATAAAGATTTTGGTTTCATTACTGCTAAAATTAAAATAAAAACTGCTTAATTTGTATTGATAGGAATTTAATGAAGAAATATTCTTTATAAATGTTGATCCTCAAAGAATACTAAACCTATCAATGAAAGAAGTTATAAAAAAGGAAATTCTTAATAGGTTTAAAGCAGAAAATTTGTATCATATTTCAGATAATGTTTGGGTGAATTTGAATTATTGGGTACTTAAGAAGAGTTTTTAAAAAAAAAAAAAAATCTTCAAGGAGATCTAACTATATTCAAGCTTGCCATATCCGTTTACACAAATTGACACCAAATATTGATGTTCAACAGGAATCCCAAATGCTAAGTTAAGTGTTGCAGAGATGAGGATGCATAGGTGGATGAGTGGTTTGACCCTTACAGATACGATACGAAATAAGCATATGCGTGAAAGGTTGGAGTAGCTCCAGTGGAAGATAAGATTAGAGAGTGTCGCCTGAGAAGATTTGGTCACATTAAATGGAGGTCTTCTGATGACCCAGTTAGAAAAGTTGAAGTATTAGATTTGGCTTATAGTAAGAAAGGTAGAGGTAGACAGAAAAAGACTTGGTTAGAAAAAAATAGAAATGATATTTGTTCATTAGATTTAGAAGAGAATTTGACTTTTAATCGGGCACAATGGCGAAAAAGGATTCATGTAGCCGACCCCACGTAGTGGGACAAATGCTTGATGATGTTGTTGTTGTTAGAGGAATCCCATATTGCTCTTATATGGATCTCATTTCCAAATCTAAGACTCCATATCTTTAATTCTCCAATTTTATTTGGTCTAACATCGATTTTTGGTAGGCCTCTGTAAACGGATAAAAATCAATTACATCTATCCCTCGTCCGTCTGTGACTCGTATTTTGTCTAGTTGGATTCTAAGAAACATCCTAATGAGGATTGATTGGGTCAGAGTTGAATGGTTATTTCCAGAAAGTTGATATTGAAAATTTACACATTTTTTGTTGTCACTATAAAATGCATGGTCATGGTTTAAATGAGTGTTACAGGTTGCATCCACATCTTTCTAAGGAGCAGGATTATTCAAAACAATTATAGGGAAATGTTGTTATTTCATCTTCTCATTTTCATGAGATTCCTAATCTTGTAGAGGTTGGTAACAATATTCCAAAATTGCATGATAATTTTGAGGACCCAATACAATCTTCTAGTGTTCATACTGTACTGCCCTCCACTAATGTCGATGTTCCTTTTCATGTCTTGGGAGATAATATTAACTCTACCTCTATCTTATTTACTGGTTGTGGAAATATGGATGAGAAAATGTTGGCTATCACTACTAATTAAAATATTTTTATATTATCTTTTATTATTCCTTGTGTTATTAACAAAAAATTATTTGATATGGATATATGATGTTCATCAATAAATACACTAATACTGTTATTTCTCAATATGCTGTGAATGATCATGAAAATGTGTTGGAAGTTAATGCTGGTATTGACATGAGTAATAAAGAAAATGTCGGGGATGGCTATACCTTAGAAGAGGGTGAATTGGCTCTGGAGGAGGATGGCTAGGCCATTGTGGAAGGAAATGCGAGGCTTATCATGAGTAATAAAGGTGTGGAGGATGGTTTTATTTTTGAAGAGGGTGAATTGCCTCAAAAGATAAGGTAGGTGGGCCTTCATAGTGGTAGTAAGCTTCCCTCTAACTCTCATTATCATTGTGAAGCTTTTATTGATATGGAGGATATGGATATTGCTCCTAAATATTTAGCCAAAGATGATAATGACATTAGCTATACTAAGTTTCAAAATAGGAGATGTTGGATAAAAAAGAACTTCATTTTACATTTTCCTCGGACCACCCATTCGTAAACTAATCATTAGCACCTTTTTTATGTTTAAATCTATTATTTGGTATGTTAGAGGCATTGGATGCCCCTCCGCTAGGTTGACGGTTAAGATCTTATGCCATATTTATAATGTTTCAATTATTATTTTCCTTATTATTATTATTATTATTATTATTATTATTATTATTATTATTATTATTATTATTATTATTATTATTATTTGAGAATTTTAAATTGCATTAGATAGAAGAACTAATTACAAGCAATAAAGAGGCCCAAATTCCTTCTTTAACAAACTACACAAGAAAGAAGGAATTTCATCAAAAGAGAAATAATCAAAACATAAACTATCTTCTCAAGCCATAGTGGAACATAAATCATCTACTTTGTTACATTTTCTTTGAACATGATGGAAGATAACCTTATTTTAATCATTTAAAAATAATAAATTATTTGTTCGGCAAGTGTCAAGTTGCCACTTTGATTTATTCAAAGAATCCTGAATAAACTTGATGATGTTGAGGTTATCACCTTTAATTATTACTCCTTTTCTATCCAACATCCATCTTTGAATGAATTCCCTTATTGCCAAATTAGCCGCCAACTGAAGTTGTGCCACATCCATATGAATTTTTTTTTCCAAAAACAAGCAATAGTCTTCCTTTATGATCTATAAAAACAACCCTAATCCCTGCATGATTCGATTCCCAAAGTGATGCATCCACATTCTTAAACTCCTAAAGATATTAACACCCCAGCCATCTAGCATTGGATGTGAATGCAGCTTGGATGTAAATAAAACATTTGCTGCAGCTACTGAATTTGGAAGAATAAGCTTTCCATGTACCAACTCACTTCTATTTTTCCATGATAGAAAACCCGCAGTATAATACAACTTCACCATATTAAAAGAGCAAGTCGAAAGGCTTCCATGTTCTTATAGACAAACTTCCGATGATTGAAATGTAGGATTACTACAGCACAATTCTCTTAACTTTAGAATAAAAAATTTCCACTTCTTTACATCCTCTTGCACATAATTCATTATGACTTAGTTTCCTATGTTAAATAAACTGATTTGTTAGAATGGTAAACTTTCTCATTCTCCACCAAAACAGTTCCACTCGAGGGCTAAGTTTTAGATTTCTTAACAAATTTAAATATACGAAGTCTCCCTCCTTAGAGAAACGCTTCATTGACTCTTCATATGAAAGAGAAATAATTGATATCCATGTATAGTGATACATAGCTTCCACATGATCAGAATCAACAACAGGATTGACAAAGAACTGCAAGATTAACAAAATAAGATCATCATGGAAAAACCTTTGAAGCTCCTCCACATTCCAGCTGCCATCAGTTGAGAAGAATTGGTGAAGCATTACAACCTCCAATCCCATACAATTAGCAAGTGTTGGCCAAGTACTAAAGCATTTATATAACTACCATATATCTTTTAGAACATTAATTTTCCTTCCATCTGCCACTTTCCATCTCCCCAATGGTTTGAGGAATTTTTTGCCATCCAAAAGAATTCGTGATGGCATAGAAGCTCCCCTCTTACTTTCACCATTCAAAATATTATCACCAAACTTAGCAATAATATTTCTATAAAGTAAAGTATTTGGATTTTAAATAAATCTCCAAGCTAATATCGATCTAAGAGTGCCAAATCTAGGAGAAGCTGAATGCAATCCAAGGCCTCCAATTGAATTCGATTTACATAATTCATCCCACGCTACATAATGTAACCCTTTCGTTCCATTGCCTTTGTGCCTAATGAAATCTTTGCAAAATTTATCTACTTCATACAATACTTTCTTTGAAAGCAAGGAATGTGATGATAAAGAAGCTTGGTAATGATAAAAGAGAGGACTTTATGTGAGTGATTTTACCTGCCATTGAAAGAAATTTCTTCCCCAAGCATAAAGTCTTTCCAATACATGATACAACATACACTGAAAAATCAAATCTTCTCAATTTGCTCAAAACAATTTTAACTCCCAAGTAATGCAGCTCCATTACCACCTTGAAAACAAATTTCATCATAATTTGATTCTTCCTTAGACATTTCATTTCCTTGCAAAATAAGATTTGAGACTTGGAGTTATTTACTCTTAGCCCCATCCAACCACAAAATTCAACAATAATGCACTTAACAACTTGGGCTAATCTAGTGCATGCTTGAGCAAATACTAATACATTGTCTGTATATAATTGATGTGTACCCTTTTGAGATTTAGGTGAAATCTAAACTCCCAACTCTTGTCCTCCTTATTTAATGGCACTTGCTAATAATTCAGAACACATAATGAATAAATAAGATGATAATGAGCATCTTTGGCAAAACCCAGTCTCTGCCTTCATCCAATTTTAAAATTTCCCATTCAAAATGAACGACAACCTGACATTCCTCACACATTCCATAATTAACTTCGAGAACTTCAATGGAAAATCAAACACTTTTAAAACTTGATTCAAATTGTGCTAACCCATGCTATCATAAGCCTGCTTTGTGTCTAGTTTGATCACCATCATACCCTTCTTATTTTTCTAGATCCTAAATTTGTTGAAGATGTCACGAGTTAGCAAACAGTGCTCAGACATCAATCTACACAGAATAAATGGTACTTATTCTTCAAAAATTATTTTTGAGATACAACATTCAGTCTATTCACCATCATAGTTGCCTCCAACTTATAAGTGGTTTGACCTAAGCTTATAGGTCTATAGTTTGCTGGAACAATCAGATTTTTCACCTTGGGGATTAAAACAATCAAGGTGCCTTTCCACTCATCTTGGATAGAACCAATTTTTTTAAAAAAACTATCAATTGCTTTTCAATGCTCCAATAAAATTTAAAAAATGAGGTTGTAATCCTATCCAAACTTGGTGATTTATCATTACGTTATTGAAAAATAGCATTTATTAATTCTTCATGTGTAAAATCTGCATTCATGAGCTCATCATCTAACTGAGATATTTTTTGGTTTTTAGCGATCTCAGGCCTTCCCGCCCTGATGCAGTCTCTAGCTCTCCCTTTCTTCACAAAAACCTTCTAAAACGTAGACTCTATTTGCTCAAACTCCTCTAGCAAATTGTTATTTTTATCTTTGATTTCTCTTATGTGGTTTCCATTTTTCTTTGCTGAAGCAAAATTATGGAAAAAAATTGGAATTATTATCGCCTTCTTCATGTCATATAGCCTTAGTTCTTTGATTCCACAAAGTAGATAATCTATTTAAAGTAACATTAAGCTTATGTACTTCACTTCTAAGTAAGTTCAACTTCTCCAATGTTAGACCGTCTTTTGAAGCTTCCTCCAATTGTAGCTTCAGAATTTCTTTCTTTAAATCTTCCTTTATTAAATTCAAATTTTTACCCTAGTTCTTATTCCAATAGAACAGGGCCTTCAACATTCTTTTAAGCTTCCTTTGCAAGACATCCACTTCACAACCAAAATCTGATCTCCTCAAAGACTTTAACACAATACTCCAAGTCATAGGATATGACTTGCAATTATCCTCAAATCTGATTATTTTAGAGTGGTTGTAGTGTGGCTCAAACAACTTGAAAGCTATAGTACTACGATCAGACGTCACCCTTGCTCGATTTCTAACCTTCATCATAGGTACCTTCTGTAAAGTAGTAGAATTCAATAAACATCTGTCTAGCCTCTCCCAAATTCTTGTAGCCCCTTCTTTGTTGTTACACAAAGTGGATCTTTGTCCAATAATACCTACATCATGAAAATCATTATTCATCATAAAAAATTTCATCTCCTTAGGTCCTTTGCAAAAAAGGAACCTCTTTCCCCCTCTTATCATCCCTATATAAGATGCAGTTGAAATCACCTCCAACAATTGATGGTTTACTACCCACCACAAACATTTCAAGCATATCCCACAAGCTCCTTCTCACATGAAAATCTTTGTTACCATACGTCGTGGCCACATTCCAGGTACCCAACCTAGGAACATTAAGAACCCCAATAACCACTTGAAAAGAATGTTGAAGAATCTCAAAAGACAAAACATTCTTATACCACATTACCAAAATCCCACCCAAGGTTCCCTCAGCAGGATGATGAAAAAAAATCCCAATCACTCCCAATAAGACTATTAACATCCTTCCTATCAATATTAGATAACTTAGTCTCAATAAGGCCAACAAAAAACACATCATGGTCCTTCATAATCTCTCTAAGATAAAGAGAGGCCTCTCTCTTTCTAGCCCCCCTACAATTCTAGAACACAAAAAAAGCCATTAATTACCCAAAGGGGAAGATTCCCCACTTGTCTAACCACCTTTCTTTTTTTTTTTTTTTTTGAAACTTGTGATAGAAAATGTATTAAGGGAAAGAAATAAAACCAGGATACAAACTAAAGTAAATGTTCACATTCCTTCTTCAAAAGATAGCCTAGTGAAGAAGGGATGTTTGAAAAAGAAAAACTATCAAAACAAAAATTATTATCTAAAGCCATAGTGGCACACAAGTCGGCAACATTATTTCCATTTTTATGTATATGGTTGAAAATTACCTTATTAAAATCAGCCAAGAATAGAAGACTCTCATCATCTATGCGGTTGTAGCTTTGCCACTTCGCCTTATTCAAGGAATCTTGAATGAATTTGATGACATTGATGTTATCACCTTCTATTATGAGTCCTTTGCATTCAATCATACACGATTATAGGTATTTCTTGATTTAACTCACAGCTGCTAGCTCAAGATTTGCAATGTCCCAAAGGGTTCTGTTTTCCCTGAAGGCAATCAATAATCTACCTTTATCTTCTCTAAAGCAACCTCCAATGCCTGTATTATATGAAGATAAAGAGACGCATCAACATTTATCTTAATCCATCCTTGCGGTGGAGGGTGCCAAAAAATTTTAAACTCCCTAGGGAGATTAGCACCCCAGCTAGCAATGAGAGGATTAGAAGATAGGTAGGCCGTGGATAACTCATTTGCTACAGTTGCTGAAACTGTAGTAGCCTACTTGCCATGGGCCACCTCATTTCTATATTTTCAATTCTAGTATACAACATTACAATAGAGGATCACTATATTTGGTACAATCATAGAAAGGCGTTAAAGTTCACAAAGACAATCTTCCATTGAATTAAAAACTGGAACAAAAATACCCTAGTCTTGGATCTTCTTCAGCAATTCCCGCAAATGTTTGCAGCCAGTCGTTATATGCATCAGGTTTTCAACTTCACCACACCCTCTAATATAGTGATCATCATTACAGATTCTTCTGAATTTTAGGTATTCATTAGTTGGGATAACACCTCTACTTATTCTCCACCAAAACACTTCTACATGAGCCGTCAGTTTTAATTTTTTTAGCCAATTATTAAAACCAGAAACTGCTTCATAATCTTGCTTACTACTGCAATGTGCTTCATTAGCCCTTGCTGTAATGGTTTTTCCAGACAAAAATTGGATTTCCTCCATAAAGTCCTCCAGAATTTCATGCTCAATCTTGATTTGAATAATCAAGGTAATTAGATCTTAATTGAAATAACAGAGTAGCTCTTCCTTCTTCCATGAACTATTCGAGTCAATAAAATGGTTAAGCTTTAAACCCTCCAGCCCCAAGCAATCAGCCATGATAGGCCCTTCATTGAAACTTTTATCTAGAAGCCAAACATCATTAATAACATCAATGCTTCTACCATTTGCTATTCTCCACCTCAATAGAGGTTTCAAATATCTAGCTCCTTCAGTCAACACTTTCCCAGCAACAGAGGTATTTCTCTTGTTTTTAATATTCCAAACATCATTTCCATACTTTGCTGTAACCACACGAGAAAGTAGTGATTCAGGCTCTTTGATCATTTTCCATGTTAGTCTAGCCTTAAGAGGCCCCGCTCTATCAACAGCCGAATGTAAATTCCTCCCTCCTTTATCTGTTGATTTGCATAGAGTGTTCCAAGCTACATAATGTATTCCCTTCTTACCATTTCTCTTGTTCCAAATAAAATCTCTGCAGCATTTATCAATCTCTAGAATAACTTTTTTATGTACCATATTGTGAGTTGAAGCAAAGTTAGGGAGAGAAAGCAGTGATGTCTTTACAAGGAGAGGTTTTCCTGCCAAGGAAAGGCATTTATCTCCCCAAGAGTTCAACTTCTGCAGAACATTATCAATTAGAAACTGAAAATCAGCTCTCATTGGCTTTCTAAGCAGCAGCTGGACACCAAGGTATTGCAGTTCATTAACTGTTCTGAAATTCATAATTCTACTTACTCGAGACTTTTCTGTTCTTTTCATGGATTTGTTGAAGATAATTTGAGATTTTGCAGTGTTAACTTTCAAACCAGTCCAATTACAGAAATTTGTAATAATGCTTCATAATTTATTGGCCAAATTTTTTGAAGCATGAGAGAAAATTAGTACATCTTCGGCATATAATAGGTGATTGAAATTTTTAGATCTTTTTGAGATTTGAATTCCCAAATCTTGACCATCTTGAGCCATGGCTAAAGAAAACAATTGAGAACACAAAATATAAAGATAAGGGGAAAGAGGGCAACCTTGACGAAACCCATTCGTAGCAGTGATCCATCTAGAAGCTTTACCATTGATTATGAAGGAAAATATGGCATCTTTAACACATTCCATAATCAGCCCAATTATCTTCACTGGCATGCCAACCATATGCAACATTTGTTCTAAATCATCGCAACTCATATTGTCATAAGCTTGCTCCATATCAAGCTTAACTATCATAAAGCCTTTCTTATTTTTTGTTATTCTAAGCTTATGAAATATCTCTTGAGCAATGAGGCAATGATCCGACAAAGATCGACCATTGATAAAAGCAGCTTGTTCTTGAGTGACACATTTGGAGATATATTTCTTTACTCTATTCAAAATCTTGGTAGCCACAATCTCTTAAGTAGTTTGACAATGGCTTATAGGCCTATAGGGTGAAAGCATGGTGGGATTTTTTATCTTTGGAATTAAGACTACCAATGTATCTTTCCATTCCTTATGCATAAAATAAGTCATGAAAATACTATCAATCGCCTTCCAAGTATCCTCTTCCATAATTTTCCAGAAAATTTTGAAAAAGGATGTTGTAATACCATCTAGACCTGGAGACTTGTTATTACCTTGAGTGTAGACTGCTTTTATGAGCTCCTCTTTTGTGAATTCAGCCCTTAAAATTTCAGCTTCCTCCTTCGAGAGCTGTAGGTTCTTGGGGATAGAAGGCCAGCCCGACAACTGACAATTCCTTGAAGCCCATTTTATCTTGAAAAAATCATGGAACACATCTTCAATTTGTCCAAAATCCTCTACCAACTGACCATCCTCATTTTTTATTTAAAATATAAGGTTTCAATATCTCTTAGCCGAAGCATATTGATGAAAATACATGGAATTTTTGTTCCCATCTTGACAGGCCATCTGATTTTTGTTCTTTGGTTCCACCAAGTGGCTAATCTACCCAAAGTAATGTTTAATTCATTCACCTTGCTTCTAAGAAGATTCAATCCATCCACAGGGAAATTTTCACTGCAAGCTTCTTCTTCTAACTGCATATTTTTATTGTCTTCTTTCAACTTTTCTTTAAGCAAACTCAAATCCTTACACTTGTTCTTGTTCCAATAGTGAAGAGCTTTCAAGATTCTTTTTAAATTCCTTTGAAGAATTTCAGCACTAGAACCATAATCAGATTTCCTCCATGCCTTACACGCAATGTGCCAAGCTGTAGGAAAGGATTTCCAACTATCTTCGAATCTAATGAATTTAGATTTCTGGTTTTGTTTTCCACAAAATTTAACAAAATTGGAGCATGATCTGAAGTAACTCTAGAAAGGTGTTTCACCTTGGCCATAGGAATTCTTTGTAAAGCAATAGAGTTTAAAAAGCATCTATCTAATCTCTCCCAAATCCTTGAATTACCATCTTTGTTATTACACCAAGTGAATCTTGGTCCAACAAAGTCAAGATTAGTGAGATCATTATTCGTAAGGAGCATTCTCATCTCTTTAAGTCCACAAGAGAAATGGAACCTCTTACCACCCTTCTTATCCTCCTTAGAAAGGATGCAATTGAAATCCCCCCCAATTAAGATCGGAGTATCACCTTGCATATTAGCTTCTAGAGAATGCCAAAGATTCTTACGGGTTTGAACATCTTTACCACCGTAAACAGTAGCTACCTTCCAGTTTCCCAGAGTATTGATATTCAAATTTTCCAATATCAATTGGGATGAAACTTCAGTAACTTCAAAAGAAGCTAAACACCTTTTCGAAAGCACCAAAATCCCACCTGATAATCCAACTGATGGTTGAAAGCAGTAATCCCAATCAACTCCAATAATATAATCTATATCTTGCCTTTCAAAACATGACATCTTTGTTTCCGTAAGTCCAACAAAGAAACAATCATTTTCTTTCACAAACTCCCTAAGATATAGAGAGGCCTCCCTCTTTCTGGCCCCTTGCAATTCCAGAAGCTAATGGACATCATTATAAAATAACAGGGGAATGATCCCCCATCATTTTAGTGCTTTTTTTTTTCTCCTTTCCTCTTTCTTTGATCAGCTTCCACCGGGCCTAAAGATCTTAATTCCATGGAAAGTTTAACTTTCCCTGAGCTTGTTAATGAAACCGACTGCTCCCCATTACGAGTATTCCCCTGATCTATAATGTTTTGGGCCTCTGTTCTTTCTTCGGGTATGGCTTTGTTGAATCCATTCATAGTTTGTATTTCTAAGATTTCTCCTTCTTCAACAACCTCTTCTAATTGTTGAAATTTATTCACACTATTGAGATTTTCAGAAATAGCTATTGTATGAGAAGTTGAGGTAATGTTTGCCTCCTCTTGAGTAGTAGTTTTCCCTTGTACATTTTCTGTTAAAGAACCAATCCTTCCCTTTGATTCAGCCAACTTTTTCTCCACTCCTTTTACTGGTTTAAAAATCTGTTTGCTTGGACCCAACATTTCTCCATTCCTCACATTATTCCTGAATCTATTTTTTTTTAATTTGACATGTATCCATGGCCCATATTCCTCTTTGCTTTCTTCCCTCATCGGCTCACATCCCAGCTTCTGGTTTTCAACAGATTCATCCACAACCGGCTTTATATTCTAAATATTTGGTAATTCCGGACAAATATTCTTGTTGTGTCCCACTCTGCCGCACTGATAACACAGCGAAGTCAGCTTTTCATATTCTACCTTTTGAAATGATCTTCCATGAATACCTTCTATTCACAGTCTCAAAGAGAGTTTCTTTTCCAAATCTATCAGAACACAGCATCTTGCATATTCCCTCTTTCCCCATTTAAAAGAATTCCCATCTAAAAATAACGGAGTGTCAATCATAGATGCTATCAGGGTGATGTTTTCCTCATCCCAACAACTAAAAGGAAGTCTAGGGAATCTAATCCAAACATAGGATGAGATACCCTTAATAGAATCAGTCGAAAAGGAGGTCGTCCATCTATCCATGCTAATGATATGATTTCCAATATACCATGGTCCACCTTTTAAGATTTCCTCCATGAATTCAATGCTTGTGAACGAACAAAGAATCCAATTATTTCCCAACGAGGTCATGTGGAAACTTCCCACCTTATTCCACTGTCTCTTAAGTTCCTGACTGCAGACGGAGAAATGAATGTTTGGGCCAAGCACTTTAATCACTAGGGATTTGTTTAGAATTTGAGCATTTGCCAGTTCTTTTAGCAGGGTTGAGTTTTACAGCCATTCCATCTTCTGACAGCATAATAGATTTTGAATCAAAATTCACTTTAATGTGTTGTACCTTTTGCCAAGCCGACACAAAGCTACGCGCTGGTTCATCCCCATTTTTATCTGCTTTAGCACTCTGATCATTTATAGGGATATAGATTCCAACTTCTTTCTCAATAGACATCACATTATTTTTTTATCAATTCTTCACTGTTATCAGAATCTTGTCTTCTTGATCTCTCTGTAATTTTCAGCATTTCATTAGAACCAGACGCAAGTTCAATTCCCTGGTTCACCACAGATTCCAGAATCTCCTCTGTTGCGGATCTATGGCTTATGATTTTGATGATAACAAACATTCTTTTTCTCTATAACTGCTTTCTACTAACATTTCAGGTTCACATGATCGGACTACAATTTGGAATCAGCTCAAGATTGGGTAGACTAGGTCTAAGTCAGTTTGTACACTTTTTCCTTTCTTAAGTCTATTGTTTTTATTGTGGCTCCTAATCCTTTGTAACGTATAAGAGTTTCAAACTGTTCCCTATAGTTTACTATTTTTGATAACATCATCCTGGATGATATTTATATCGGCCGGGATGATCTTTTTAAAAGCACAAACCCTAATTAGGGCATCCTCATTAAAGAAGCCGTCATTATGCAAAACACATCATCCTGGATGATTTTATATCGGCCAGGACGATAGGCTCAATTTAGAAAGAATCTGCCTCCATATCTACTTAGGAAAATCTTATCTTTAGATATCGGCCTGGTGGATCGACCTGAACTATAAAATATCGGCCAGGATGATCCAGGAAAATTTTTATAAAATTTCTCTAGCAATTTTGGAAAGCAATTAATGGTGATTTTTTGGGCCGATCGCAAGATCGTCTGGGATGATTAGACATCATTCAGCTTCATTTCAGGGCAATATTCAGGATGCTTTTTCTCATATTTGAACTAATCGGCCAGGACAATATTTATATCATCCTGGATGATAATGTCGGCAACTTGCATTAATGAGCTCATTTTTAGCTCTTCTATTTAAGCTATGACAAGGCACTTTGTAAGTGTCTTTGGCAGCCATTGTAGGTTCGTTCTTGTGGGGGAAACTTGAAGAGAGAGCTTGAAAGGAAGAGAGGAAAGGGTGGATTTTGAGAGGGAGAAGATCCTGTGAGGGGGAGGAACTCAAGGGAGTGTGGAGGGGATTCCACACGGTTGCTCCGGTGAACTCGCACCTTAGTACCATCGGATTCAAGGCTTGTCTCGAGGGAAGTTCACCAAAGAAGAAGATCTCTTTGGTGTCAAAGGACCCGGCGACTCCGCCGCACCGGGGAAGGTGGAAGTGATTTTGTAAGGGCTTCTCTGTCTAGCTGTGGGGGCTAAAGGAAAGACACTTGCTTTAGTGCAATACTTGGAGGGTGCCTCCAAGGAGTGGACGTAGGTCAATGTTTGACCGAACCACTATAAATTCGGTGTGTTCTTTCTTATTATTGCTTCTGCATTATTTTCTTCTACACTTATTTTTCCGTGGTGATTTTGGTTTGTGCTTTGCTTAAAGTTTCTTTTTTCCAATTCACCACTCTCTGTATTTAGCCTTGGGCCAGTTCTATAGGGCTTAATATCCCTAACGAACTTTCTAGTGCCATAAGAGCACTCTCAAGTGGTATCCGAGTCGTATTCATAAAATAAGTTTTTAAAGCTTTTGAATTTCGATTCATGGGTAGCCTTTCAAATCATAATATTGTGGAAGGTTATTCAATCACCAAACCTCCTTTATTTAAAAATGTGTCATTTGATTTTTGGAAAACTCACATGTCTATTTTCTTGCAATCGATTGATTTTCGCATGTGGCATATGATTTTAACTGGTTATTCATCACCGTCACATATTGATATTGGAGTTAAAACTTTTATTACTTTTAATCAGTTGAATAAGGAAGAACAAGTAAATGCTTAATTAAATGCAAAATCTTTAAATTACTTTTTTTTAAATTCTGAAGATTTTATGTTAGTATCCACGTGCACTACTGGTAAGGAAGTTTGGGATAAACTACACACCATATACGAAGGCACTAGTGAAATTAAGCAATCCAAGTTCAATGTGTTAATGCATGATTTTGAATTATTTTCCATGAAACCTTATGAGACGATCTTAGACATGTACACTAGGATCATTCAAATTGTAACATCATTGCATGCCTTAGGAAAGGAATTTTCAAATTTTGAAAAAGTCAATAAAATTCTTCATTATTTACTTGAAAATTTTGATGCCAAAGTTGTTGCTATTTATGAATCAAAAGATTTGAATGATTATTTTATTGATAATTTGATTGGCTCACTCATTGCCTACGAGCATGGTTTGGGTCAAAGACTTTTGGATGCAGGTGAAACGATTGATCTAAAAACTGAAGATACAGAAAAAGATTGCTTAGTTGGTAACGAATGTAATGACTTCTCAAGCAAATCACAAAGCTTACCAAAGCATAAGCAAAAGTGGAAAAAAGGTAAAAGTGGTAAGGATGTCCATATTTCTTCTAACGTTATTTGCTTTCGATGCAGCAAGCCTAGACATATGAAAAATCAGTGCCCTAATTTAAGAATTCTTCCTACGAAAGAAAAGGGAAGGGCGAAGCAAAATTTAAACTGGAGAATAAGGAAAGGCAAAAAATCTCATGGGCATATCTGGTTTCTAAAGCATCGGACTAGGAGAGAGATAATGGTTAAAAGCCTTTCATATTTTTGTGTTGTGTTTTTGTTTTTAGGTTTTATATTTTTATTTTGTGTTTTTGTTTTATTTATTCTTTGAAATTTTTGTTTTGATGAAAGTTTTTCTCTGATCAACACACACATTCACTTTTCTAAAAATGAAAAATCTACTTCCTATTTTTTCTTGGAAACTTTGGTAAGTTTTGTTTGACTTCTCTAAAACAGTTAGAGGAAGGGAACTCATGATTTTGTTTCTCTTTCTCTCTTCTTAAAGAGGTTATTTTACTTTTGATTCAAAATCTTCATCATATTTTAAATTGAATTTTGAAATTGATTTTTTTATCTCCCTACATTTTTTCTATCGCATAGGAATCTTTTGCAAGATTGTTGGATCCACCACAAAATTTTCTTAATCAAGTTGTTCATGTTTTCAGTAATTTGGGTTTACTTTGGTTTTGAAAATATAAGAAAGAAAGCATATTTTTTAAAAATAATTAAAAAAAAATTGGCCAATGATGCCAAACCAAAAGATGCGCAATGACGCCAAATTAAAAAAAATACACAAAGTGTATTAAAATTAAAAGATGCTCAAAGAGCCATTCAGATAAAGGGCATAAAATGAGCCCACCAAAAAAATATGCTTATTTTTTCTTATACTACTAAAAACTTAAGAAAATCCTTGATATGTTCGGAACTTGTGCTTGAAAATCTTGTTTCCTGATTCAGCAATTTGTGAATTGATCTTTTATTAGATATATTTTATTAAAGGAGTTTTGAAAAATTAATGTTTCTTTTTCCCATTTATTCCTTGATTTGGATATTGGATTAAAAAGTTTTTGAGCCTTTAAAAGAACTTGAGTTGGGATTATCAAACTCTGAATTTCTAACCTTTTCTCGGGCTATGCCTTGTCAATTTAATTCTATTAAGTTTTTGATTAAAACCAAGAGGTAACTTTCTCATTTTAAGAATATTTTTTTTTCATTAGATCAGGGAACGCTTTTGTCTTTTGTTCATTTTGCTTTTTATTTGTGCCTCCTCTCTTTTTGATAATGTCAAAGGGGGAGAAAGTACTGTTGAATTTGTATCAATTTTTTTTTCTTTTCAAAAATTTAAAACAACAAAAATATTTCTATCTCCCCTATTTTTTAAAGTGTTATTCTAGTAAAGGGGAGATTAGGAGAAAATGTTCTTTTTTGCAAATTCAAATTGAAATGTTTGTCATCATCAAAAAGGGGGAGATTATTGCGGATCTATGGCTTATAATTTTGATGAAAGCAAACATACTTTTTCTCTATGACTGCTTTTTACTAATATTTCAGGTTCACATAATCGGACTACAATTTTAAATCAGCTCAAGATTCGGTAGACTGGTCTAAGTCAGTTTGCACACTTTTTCCTTTCTTAAGTCTATTATATTTGTTGTGGCTCCTGATACTTTGTAACGTATAAGAGTTTCTGATTGTTCCCCAGAGTTTACTGTTTTTGATAACATCATCCTAGACGATATTTATATCGGCCGAGATGATCTGTTAAAAAGAAGAAACCCTAATTAGGGCATCCTCATTAAAGCAGTCGTATCGGCCAGGATGATAGGCTCAATTTAGAAAGAATCTGCCGCCATATCTACTTAGAGAAATCATATTTTAGGATATCGGCATGGTTGATCGGCCTGGACTATAAAATATCAGCCAGGACGATCCAGGATAATTTTTCCAAAACTTCTTTCGGAATTTTGGAAAGCAATTAATGGTGATTTCGTCCGGGCCGATCGCAAGATCGTCTGGGACGTTTAGACATCATCCTGCTTCATTTCAGGGCGATATTCAAGACAATTTTCCTCATATTTAAACTAATCGTCTTGGATGATATTTATATCATCCTGGACAATAATGTCGGCAACTTGCATTAATGAGCTCGTTTTTAGCTCTTCAATTTAAGGTATGACAAGGCACTTTGTAAGTGTCTTTGGCATCCATTGTAACTTCATTCTTATGGGGGAAACTTGAAGAGAGAGCTTGAAAGGGTGAGAGGAAAGGGTGGAGTTTAAGAGGGAGAAGATCCTGTGAGGGGGACGAACTCAAGGGAGTGGAGGGGATTCCACACGGTTGCTCCGTCAAACTCGCACCTTAGTACCATCAGATTCAAGGCTTGTCTCAAGGGAAGTTCACCAAAGAAGAAGATCTCTTTGGTGTCAAAGGACCCGGTGACTCTGCCTCACCGGGGAAGTGGAAGTGATTTTGTAAGGGCTTCTCCGCCTAGCTGTGGGGGCTAAAGGAGAGACACTTGCTTTAGTGCAATACTTGGAGTGTGCCTCCAAGGAGTGGACGTAGGTATTGGTTTGACTGAACCACTTTAAATCTGGTGTGTTCTTTCTTATTATTGCTTCCGTATTATTTTCTTTCTCACTTGTTTTTCCATGGTGATTTTGGTTTGTACTTTTCTTAAAGTTTCTTCTTTTCCAATTCACTACTATTTGTATTTAGCCTTGGGCCAGTTCTATAGGGCTTAACATCCCTAACAAACTTTTTAGTGTCATAAGAGCACTCTCATCCTCAACCGTCTTAACCTTTTACAAACGATCTTCAAGAACACCTTTACCCTTTCCTTCCAGGACAGAATCAACCATCACTTGAGGTCGGAATCCTTCATTAATCACAAAATTAGTCAATTTTTTCAATGAAACAATCTCCTCAATCCGATTCTTTCCAATAACTTGATAAGAAGGCTTCATCTGACCAGATCTGAGGGGCTCAGACGAATTACCACCGCAATTCGCTGCCGGCAGTCATGAACAACCATCAAAATTGTAGGGATCCGCCGACCAGAAAGCCCGAGAAAGAGAAAAGTTCAAAAACGGAAGGTTTTCTCTCTCTAGAAATCCCCAGAGCATCTCTCTCTAGAAACGACGCTCCTTTGGAATTCTTATCTAACCACCTTTCACATCCCCTCTTTTCTTCCTATGAGCAGCTTGACAGGATTCAAGGACCTCAATTCCTTATCCAGATTATGTTTACATCAATTGGTAATCACATTATCATAACCTATTGGATCTCCATCACATGATTTTACTCTAGAAGGATTAGAAGACCCTACCGGTGAGACATCTGCATCTTCATGATCTATACCATTACAAGAAAGTATAGAAACATCTTTAATCCTATTTGGAACTTCAGTTGCAACAACTTCAATTACTTCAAGATATTCATTTTCATCAACCAAAATGTTATAATGTTTCATCAAAAATAAATCAGCGATACTAGAAGGTTGTAGCATAACCTTTGTACTCCCAGGTTCTTGAGCTGCCTATTACTTCTCATTAATAGTTTCACAACTTCCACCATTCTCATTACTGGATTGGTTTTGGACATCAGTACCAATTTGTTGATACTCAACCTTTTTATAATTTCTTCGTACCATTTCGCCTCTATCCTTCTTTACATTTTTGAATATATTATTCTTGAACTTAACATGGATGTAAGGGCCTTATTCATCATGTTGTAGTGAATTATCTTCAAGTCTATCATGAATCTCAGCCACCTTTCCTTCAGTAGGCAAAACAACATTCTTTTTATTAGGAACACTTTTATCTTCGAAGCAAAGTGATCTATCATTACCAACTTTTCTATAATGGAAATAAAGGGAAGTAATCTTCTCATATTCAACTTTTAAAATGATTTTCCCTGTAAACCTTCTATCCACACTCCCTTTGGCAAATTATTTTCCAAATTAATTTGAACACACACTCGTGCAAATTCTCTTCTACTTCATTTGAAAGAATTACTATCAAGATACATTGGTACTCCAACATTGATGCAATTCTAGCAATATTTTCTTCATCCCAATAATGCAATAGTAGAAAAGAAAGGGAAATATAAATAGAGCCAAATCCAATTAGGCGTTTTGTGATCTTTTAAAGGTTATGGAGAAAATGATAGAGACCATTTATACATTCCAATAATGTGTCCTCCAATATACTAAGGTCCACAACTTAACAATTCCTCCAATGATTCAGAACTTTTAAATGAGCAAAGAATCCAATATAGCCCAAGTATTGTTAAATGAAAGTTTCCAAATTTACTCCGTTGCCTTCAGAGCTTCATACTGCACATAACAAATGGGATGTTATTCCCTAGCACTTTAAGCATAAGATAATCCTTTAGAATTTGGGAATTAGCACACTCCAAATTAGAGTTCAATTTAACAGTGACTCCATCTTCAGACACTAAGTTGATTCAATCTTATAATTCAGTTTGATATGTTGCACTTTCTTCCAAGCAACAATGAAATTCTCTTTATTGGCTACATCTTCATTGCTCATAATACCTTCCTTATTAACATTCACATAACTCTCTAAATTAGTTGAGAGATTACTACTAATTTTAATTTGATCATTTTCTTCATGATTACAATGAATTTTTTAACTTTCAAAATCAGACCAAAGTAAAAGACGCCTGCATATCAAATTTACCTGTACTCTATAAAGAGTCAGGTTTTGGTTTTGAATGCAAATCTACTGTATCAAGCTGAACTTTGAATTTCATCACGCTTTTGCTTTACCTTCTAGCATTACTTCATGACACACCAGAGGTCAAAATCGTTCTCTAATTACAAAATTTGTTTGTGGTCTTTTAGCATCCTGACTGCCAGACTCCATCATTGACTTGTCGCCTCCAACACCAATTAATTTGCTGGAAGAACTTAAGAAAATGAAAGTGGAATGTTGATTTGTTGAGGTACCACTAATAAGTGGTTGTCGGAGGTCAATGAAGACCATCTTCACCAACTATGGAAAAAACTGCAAAAGGAAATTAAAATTAAAAAACTCAAACTTTTCTCTCTCTAAAACCCAGATGTTCTTGAACCTCTTATTACTACTTGTAAATTACTTAGCACTTCTACTTTTTGGGCTTTAAGTATTTTGTCTTGAATTCTGCCAAAAAGATTTGGGTGTTATTGAAGGATCCTATTCAGATTGATGTTATTGGAGAACTCACTCAATTCCTTCATTGTAATATTGAATTTTTGAATTTGAATTGTTGTGCCTCTTTTATCTATGTTGCTTCTTCTAGTAATACTACAAAAGTGTTATGAGAGAAACACACTAACTTTCATAGTATTTGTAACTTGCCCTAGATTGTGGGTGGTATTTTAACACAATTTCTAATCTCTCTGAGATGTTGGGGGCTCTACACCTATCAATCACTCTATGGAGGATTTTAATAATACAATTATGGATTATAATTTAGTTTACATTCATTTCTCTAGTAACAAATTCTCTTGGAATCATTGTAAATTATGGCAGCAGTTGGATTGGGTGTTATTTAACAATAGTTGGCTTAACTCTTTTATTCTATTTATGTTGAGCATCTTAGCAAAACTCTTTTAGATCTCTCTCATATGTTAATTGGTACCAAGACTAGTCAAATGAGTTCTTTGCCTTATTTTAGAGTTTAAAACATATGGTTACTTCATGATTCTTTTATGGATATAATTTAGGAATATTGGCATGCCTCTTTGAATTCTGATTACTCTTTTCTTGGCATGAAGAGATTTTTGTTTAAACTTAAAAGACTTAAACAAATCATCAATTGGTGGAATTACAGTTTTTAAAAATTATTTTGTCCAATATCTTGAATGCTGAGGATAGACATTTGATCTTAGCTGTCAAATGTTTCCTTCTGATGAAAATTTTAGTTTCCTTAGGGAGGCTAAAGATTGTATATTTAAATTACAAGCTCATAAGGAAGTCTTTTGGAAACAAAATGCGATTCCGAAGCACCTTGTCAAAGGTGACAATAACATCAAGTATTTTCATGATTTAGTTAACAGGAAATGGGCCAAAAACTTCATTAATGAAATCAATAATGATGATAGTTCTATTACTGAGGATGTTGAGAAAATCACTAATTTGGAAGTTCAGCATTTTCAAATCCATCTCAATAAGGATTTTACTCATATCTATATTGATAACCCCTCTATTGTCCCTAATCTCATATCTCAAGAGGATAATTATTTCCTATCTAAACTCCCTTAGAGGAAATAAAAGAGATTGTTCATGGCATGAATGGTAACTCTGTGGATGGGTTGGATGGTTTTACCACTATGGTTTTTTGGAAAGCTTTGCATATTAATAGTACTAATCTTTACTCTATTGTTTTAGATTTTTTTATGGGTCACACTATGCCTAAATCTTTTACTTCTACTTCTATTTTTCTCATCCTCAAAAGTAACTCTATTAGTAATTGGAATAATTTTAGATCTATTAGTCTTTGTACCTTTTTTTGTAAGTTAATTTCTAAAATTCTTATGAGTCTCTTAACTTTTATTCTTCCTAAAATTATCTCTCCCTATCGAATGCATTATGTTAAGAGTCAGGCAATTGCTGATAATATTTTTTTGGCTCAAGAATTTTGTCATGACCTGGATGTTAGGGTGAGAGGTAAAAAAATTATCTCAAACCTTGATATTTCTAAGGCTTATGATAACATTTATTATAATTTTCTTTATAATATTTTGCATTTATTTTATTTTATTTTTGTTTTTATTACTCTTATCTTAAATTGAATTAAAGGGTCCTATTTTTCTATTATTGTTAATGGCAAAAGCACTGGTTTTATTAAAACCTTTCATGGCTTAAGATAGGGTGACCCTATCTCTCCTGCCTTTTTTATTATTGGGTCTAAGTATTTATCTAGAAGCCTTTCCAACCTCTTTGAGAATCACCCTAGCCTCTACTTTAGAAACTTGGGTGGTTTTCTTATTTCTCATTTATGTTTTGCCAAAAATTTCATTATTTTTATAAATGCGTTTTAAAAGAGGAATAATAGACTGTTGGATTTCTTACATATTTTTTAAATTGTTACTGAGCTCTCTTTGAACAAGCATAAGTGTTATTTTATTACCCCCAACAAAGTGCCTAATTCTTAGATGAAAGGTGATTAAACTCAACAAGTATTTAGCAAAACCAGCTACTTGGTAAAGACAAAGATTTAAGAGTCAATGGATTGAGGAAGGTGAAAAGAACACACTTTACAATCTTACATTTACAACAGCTAAGAAGAGAAGCAACAAGATAATGCAAATAGCTCGTGAGGACGGATTCTTGAAAACTAACCAGAAAATAATCCATGAGATTATGGAGAAGTTCTTTTCAAATAAATGGAGTAATTGCAATTGCAACTTGGAGGAGTGGCCAGATTTTAAAAATTCAGATTGCATCCAAGAAGAGATGGTTAAGATAATGAAAGCAGATTTCACAAAAGATGAACTGAAATTTACTGTAAGGAGCATGGACAATAATAAATCTCCAGGAGCTGATGGAGCTATTGCCTATTTTCAAAAATTATTGGAATATCATAAGGGTGCAGCTTGGAATTCTATAGAAGACTTACTCAAGATGGGAAGGATGCCAGAGCAATGGAAGGAAACTATAGTGGTACTGATTCCAAAAGTACAAAATGCTAATGAATGTTCCAAATTCAGATCGATTTGTCTTGCCAAACGTTTTACAAGATGGCGGCTGGAATGATACTTAACAGAATTAGAAAGTGTCTCCCAAAAGTGATCTCTGAATACCAAGGAGCTTTCATATCGGGAAGAAGTATATCAAAAAATTGTCTTATTGCTCAAGAGATCATAAGCAAGATGAGATCCTCAGTAGAAAAATCAGGGTACTTTTTTTTAAAGATGGACATGTAGCAAGCCTATGATAGCATGTGCTGGAAAACTTTAAATCAAGTCATGAAGCTAATGAGAATACCATAGAAGATGATACATTTGATCATGCAATGTGTCATGAATCATAAATACTCAATAGATATTAATGGAAGAAGCACTAGTTGGATAACGGCTCAATGTGGCTTCAGACAAGGATGTCCACTGTCACTGAGCTTATTTATCTTGTGCTATGATCTTCTATCAAAAACTATTCATGGAAAGAATGACCAATTGCGAATAAGATTAGCAACTATTGTTGAGAGAGTAACTCACTTGCTATTTGCTGACGATGCCCTTATGGTGGCCGAAGCTTATAGAAGAAATGTCAGAATGTTGAAGTTCTTCAAAGACAATTGTGGCTGGATAGGATAATCAATAAACTCTCACAAATCCATGTTTTTATATGGAAAAAAAGTCACTAAGAAAAGTAAAAGTAAGCTAAACAAACTTATGGGAATAAAAAAAGTCAAGAAGTTCAACTACTTGGGGATCAAACTTGCATTAAGGAGACTAATGGCAGAGGACTACAATAATGTTATCGAAAAAGCTATGAGTAGACTTAACTCATGGGGAGCTCAATAGTTATTATATGCTGGAAGGATTCTTTTAATCAAAACTTCTTACTCTAATATGATTTCTTATCAGGTTGCCCACTCTCTTATTCCTAAAAGCATCTTGAAGAAAATTGATAAGATTTGTAGGAATTTCCTATGGCACAAAGAAAATGGGAATCAAGGAATGCATTACATTGCTTGGCCCACTCTATGCTTGCCTACAAGTTTAGGTAGATTTGGTATTCAGGGAGCAATGGAAAGGCAAGGACCACTGAGAGATAGAATAGCTTTGTTGTATCAACATAATAAAGAGTCATTATTAAACAAAATTCTGAAATGCAAATATGGAGAAAATATCTGGGTGGAAGATATGAAAAGAGGGTCCTCTTCTTCAAGGAAGATAATAAATGATGGGGTCAATTATCTAAAACCAATTGTAAGATGGAAAGTAATTATTGGAGAAAAATAAACATTACAAGTGATAATTGGATACTTGATAGAAGTCTAAATACTTGGCCAACAACGTGCAACACAATTGAACTTAATGATAAAAATGTTTCTTTTCTAATGGGTAATTGTGGAAGCTGGAATAAAGATAAAATTATAGAATTTTTCTCTGAAGACATTATAAATCTTTTTCAACAGATGGAAAAAGGGGAAGATGGCAGGGAAGACAAGATCGAACTAATCTGTACAAATTCTAGAAGAACCATTTCATCTATGGCTTTTGAAGCTATGACCAACAATCAAAATAGTAATTTCAGCAAAATAAATTGGATGAAAAAATTCAAATCAAATCAAAGTGGGAAACTCTTTTTGTGGAGATTGTTGAATGATGCTTTGCCAACCAATGAATGGTTATTCCATAGGAGATTAATTAGAAATAATTATTATCCTAGAGGATGTCAAACTACGGAAGATGCAGAACATGTAGCTATAAAAAGTAGGAAGCTGAATGAAATTATCCAGAAGTTGAGACAATAGGGGATCAATGTCGCTTTATTTCAAAATTTCTCTGATTGCATAGTGGAATTAAAACAGAGAGAAAAAAATGACAGTGGGCTAAAAGAAATCTATGTTTCTTCAGTATACTTCAGGTGGAAATCACGGAATCTCTGCAAGCATGGAAAAACAGATCCATCAGTTGCTTACATAGCAGTAAAAATTATTTCTAATGCTTGTTCTTTGCATTCAGCTCCAATCGAGATGAACTAGAATACCAACCAGCATTTGCTTTCTAAAACTTGGTGTCCCCCTCCTGAAGGTTGGATAAAATTGAATGTTGATGCTGCTTTATTAACTTCAAATATCGCAGGAGCGGAAGGGCTGTTAAGAGATTGAAAAGGAAGAATGTTAAGTGCTTATGAAAAAAATCTTATACATTGGGACATTGTTATTTTAGAGCTCAAATCAATTATAACATTTGGGAACTATATTCAATATTGGTTTTGTGAATATAAGGGAATAATCATTGAAGGAGACAATGTGAATATCATAAGAATGCTCCAAAATTCAACAAATATAAAGAGCAATAAATGTACGAGACCGGACCTCTCTTATTTTGAAGTTTTGAAAAATATCATTTTTCTTTTTGCTCCAAGAGAATGTAATAAAACGGCAGACTACTGTGCCAACCTTGCTTTATTAGGTGACTTTTATTGTGATACTTTTTCAGAGACAAAACTTCCATCAAGCTTTTTGGACTTGATTAGGAAGGATTGTCACAACTTTATTTTTCACTAGTCACTTGTAATTACTTTCTTTTTCTCCTTTAATGCAAATTGCAACTTATATTGAAAAAAAATAATAATAAAAATAAAAAAATGAAGTGCTTAATGTTCGTAATGTGGCTATAAAAGCCAAAACTTGTCTTGTGCAAGCTCACTTGCGTATTAAGTGTCTTAGGGTTCCTCTTTTTAATGGAATAAATAAAACCTTTCTTTTTGATAATTTGATTACTTTGGTGCAGAATAAGGTTTTTTCCTGGGATTCTAATTTTCTGAGTTTTGGCGGTAGGCTTATTATTATTATAAGTGTTCTTTGCTCTCTCCATATTTATACTTTCTAAACTCTTTAGCCTACTCATACGGTTTGCAATAGAATTGATAAACATATCAATAAATGTTTTTTCAAAGAGACTAATAGCAATTCTAAAATTATCTAGTCCACTTCGGACAAGTGTTGTGATGTGTTGGATGAGGGTGCCTTGGGGTGTAAGAGTATGTTTTATTTGGCCTATGCTTTTTCTTTCAAATTGTGGTACACCTTTTGTGCTAAAGTGAGCTTTTTGGCTAAGTTTATGTTTGCCAAATATTGCATGAGTAAGCATCCCACTAATTTCTCTTTTAATAAAGGTGACTCTAAAGTGTGACAAAGTCTTTGTAAGGTAAAATGGGTTATTGAGCCTCATTTTTCTTTGGGGCTTGGTGGTGGGAACATCCTCTTTTGGAAAGATAATTAGTTAGGTGCTTACTTTATTGATTCCATTACTAGTACTTCTTCCACTACTGCAATTAAGGTGAATTTTTTCATTTCTAAAAACTATTGGGATTATGATAAACATGCAAATGTGATTCCTAACTCTATTATCCAGCAAATTTATAACAGTCCATTGGACAATAACTCAAAGGATTTATTATTATGCAATTTGTCCAAAGATGGGACTTTTAGATTAAAGGATGCTTAACATGCTTTTAGAACCAAGAATATTGTTACTAATATTTTCTTTAAGATTTTTCATAAAAGTATTCCTTCCACTGTTGCTATTTTCATATGGAGAATTTTATATAAGTTCATTCTTACTGATGATAACTTAATTAAAAGATGTTTAGTTTTATTATCCAAATGCTAATGTTGTTATCATGTGGAGAATATGCATCATGTTTTTCTTTCTGGTTCTTTAGCTGTTAAAACCTGGACTTATTTTGATGGTATTTTCAAAATAAATTTCTTTAATGTTAAATTGTCTATTAATGCTATTCTTAACTCTTGGTTTGTCAAGTCTAAGTGTCATATTAGAAAAGTTATTCCTTCTCTCATTTTTTGGTATTTATGGATGGATAGGAATAATTCCCTTTTTAATGGTGTTGGTTTGAACAATCATAGGATTATCAAAAATGTGAAAGGCAAGGTTCTAAGACTTTTTTCTATTAATCTACTTTTTGTCAAGAATTTTAAGAATTATTACTTTGTTGCTTCTTATTTAAGTATCCACTTGAAAGATGATCATTCTTCTCCTGAACCTAGGTATGTTTAATGGATCAAACCCCATAATAAATCTTATATAGTAAATGTTGATGGTGCTATTAAAAGTTCCATCATGGGGTGTAGTGGGATTATCAAGGACAATCATGGGAGTATTGTTATGACTTTTATGGGACCCTTACATAATTGTGATGTGCACCTTGCTAAACTCTAGGCTATTATTTATGGGATTAGATTATGTATTGCTCTTGATATTTTTAACATTGGGATTCAAGTTGATTCTACTTAGAGTATTCAACATTTAGATAATGTTCATAATTCCATGTGCAATCCTGTTCTTTTTTAACTTGTGAGAGATATTAAGTAATTGTTAATCTTTGTTAATTACTCCTTCTCTCATATGTATAGGGAGGGGAATGCCTGTGCTAATTGGCTTTCCAATTAGGTGATGTGAATTGGATTGCTTCACTGATCTTTCTACTACTAACTTATCTTTCCCATTAAAAGGGCTTTTAAGATTAGATAAAAATGGTATTCCTTATGTTAGACTTTAATTTGGTTGGTTGGCATGAGCTTACGGTTCTTGTCATTTTTAGCTTGGGAGTTGCCTCTAGTTTGGTCTGTTGGAACTTATTCGTGTTGAGTAGTTTCTTTTTACTAATTTGTTTCTGTTTTGGTGCCAGTATGTTCCTTATGTGTTGCTCGGTGAGCCCCAGAATGCCTTTCCAAGATGTATTTGGGTTTTTGTTGATGGGTGTTTATTGGAGCCTCTTATTTTTTTATTTTGCTAGATTTTGTGGCTCTAAATTATGTTGCTTTGGACTTCATGTGTTTGGGGGCCTTAATTTTCACATGGTGTTATACTTGTCCCTTTAGTTATATTATCTGGTTCTGTTCAGCTGTGATATTTTACTATTAGGGTTTGCCAGTTGGGGTATTTCTTAACTATCAATTATCCTATGTGTAACTTTTTTTTTTTTTTGAAGGAAATGAAAAGTGCATGAAAACTCAAAACCAGAAAACCAAGTACAAATCAAAGTTCTCCCTAAAGCATCATATTCCTCCTTCAAGAAATACAAGAAAGAAGGAGGAATGGAAACATCATGGATATCATCCCACAAAAAGGATCTATCTAAATCAAAATTAGCACAAATATCCGCTAATTTGTTACCATCTCTCAACGAAAATGAAAAAACAATTTGATTAAAATTCAACAAAAAAGCCAAATTATCATCAATCAACCTACTAACCTTCTAGGATTTAACCGCATTTTGAAGCATCTTTATGATATTGAAATTATCTCCTTCGTTGATGACACCTTGTGCTTCAAACATCCATTCCTTAACCATCTTCTTTAGATATAAAACCGACAAGATCTCCAATTGAGAAATGTCCCAATGCCAACAATGCTCACCAAAAGCCATCCGGAATCTACCTTGCTCATCTCTAGCAACTCCACCTATACCAGCCATATTATTCCTTTTAAGAGCTGCATCAACATTTATCTTAACCCACCCGGGAGGAGGAGGATGCCAAGTAGACAACAGCCCATGCTGATTAGCATCCCAGTAACCCAGTTGAATATTTAAGAAATTACTTCTAACAGCAAAAGAAATGGCAGTAGCAGCAATATTATTATCCGAATCCTCTCTATCACCATGGATCAACTTGCATCTATTTTTCGAAACAAGATAGACTGATGTACAAAATAAGTTTGCACAAAGAGAATTTATTACCATATCTTTTTGAAGACATTCCGGGCAATCCCAAAAGCTGTCAAAAGACGGAATCATGAAACCCTAGCTGTTAAGTATAGATATCACATTCCCGATTTTGAAGAAATTTCCCATCAAATGGCTTTCATCCTCATCAACACCACAGCCTCTCGGGCAATCAGGAACAATGCAGATCTTCCTATTAACCAGGAAAGTATTAGAGGGAATGAAATTATTGCAAAGTCTCCACCAAAAAGTTCAATTTTTGGTTTTAACTTAATCTTCTTCATCCATTTCCAATGAGCAAATTCCTCCCCATGATCCAAAGTTGCTTCAAAAGCTAATGCCGTAACAGATTTACCAGTAAACTTAAATTTCAATTCCAACTAATCTGAGTTCCTACTGGTTATAATAGGAATATTGGAAATGATCTCCATAAGCTGCTCCCCAAAACTGTCTACAAGTTTCTCCAAGTTCCATTTACCGTTAGAAATGAAAAAGCTTAATTTTTCAGCTGAATTATTTTGAATATTGATAAATGTATGCCATTTAGCAATACATTTATCCAAAATCCAAGAGTCGTTCAACCAATTGATAGAATCACCATTGGAAATGCTCCATCTAACAACATTCTTGAGAAATTTAGCTCCCATAGTAATAATCTTCCATGTAGAAGAACTACCTCCCTTAATAGCCTCTGTCCACACATCATTCCCATACCTTGCTCTAAGAATATGGTTCAATAAAGAATGAGGTTTCCAGTAGAAGTTCCAAGCGAATTTAGCCCGAAGAGGACCAAACATTAACACAGCTGAATACAAACCTCTACCACCCTCCCTCTTCAGTTTACACAACAAAGCCCAAGAAGCATAATGAAGCCCCGCATTGCCATTATTTTTAATCCAAATGAATCCTCTACACATCTTATCAAACTCCTTCAAAATTCTCAAAGGAACTAAAGAGATAGTAGATAAAAACTGCGGTGAAGAAAGGAAAGCTAATTTCACCAAAACCAACTTACCTTCTAATGAAATGAATTTCTTTCCCCAAGTATTGAGTCTGTTAGTAGCAGCCTCCAAAAGAACCTGGAAATCCGATGCTACCAGTCTCCTAAGAGCCATCTTCACACCCAGATAACTAATCTCTTTCACAACTTTGAAATTGAGTTTCTTAATAATTTACTTCTGGATATTTCTTTTAGTATATTTCCCAAAAATTATCATAGATTTCAAAGTGTTCACCCTTTGCCCCGTCCAATTACAATAATTGGAGAAAATTTTCTTCAACTCCTTGACTTCTTCCATCTTTGCCTCCGAAAACATCAAAATATCATCCGCAAAGAGTAAGTGAGACACTCTTGGAGCTAGTGGAGAGATAGAAATACCCATACCATTTCTTCTAGAGAATAAAGCATTAGATAGAATTTGAGAGCTAAGAATGAATAGAAAAGGGGATAAAGGACATCCTTGCCTAAATCCACTTCTCCCTTCAATCCACTCAGTTTTCTTCCCATTTATTAAAATACAAAACTTAGGATTGAGAACACATTGAAGTAAAAGCTCCATAAATCTAGAAGGGAAATTAAATTGAATAAGAACTTGCCTTAATGTTTTCCATCCCATACAATCATAAGCTTGTTCCATATCAATCTTAATAGCAAACATCCCACTTCTAGCTTTAGACCATCTAGACTTGTTGAACACCTCTTGAGCCAAAAGCACATGATCTGATAGAGAACGACCTTTAATAAAAGTTGCTTGATCCACCTAGATTATTTTTTGAAAAACTTTCTCCAATCTATTTAGGAGCATCTTGGCAATGAGTTTGTAAACTGTCATGCATAGACTAATTGGTCCGTAGTTAACCGGTTCTTGTGGGCACTTGATTTTAGGTATCAACACAATCAAAGTCTCCTTCCAGGATTGATCCATAACACCAGATGATAAAAATTGACTGATAGCAGGCCAAATATCTTCTTTTATCAACTGCCAAAAATCTTTAATAAAGGAAAAAAGAAATCCCATCAATGCCAAGAGAAACATTTCTCTTAGATTCATTAACAACTACCTGTAATTCCTCCCGAGAGAATTTAGCTTCAAGTATCTTTTGGTCAGTTGAACTAATGACATTCAATGGAGTCGTCCATCCATCTAAAGAGCAGCTCCTGTATTGCCATTTAAGTCTGAAAAAAATGAAAAAAGTTTTATGTATCACAGGTTCCTCCTCCGACATAGTACCATCCAAAGCTTTGATATGGCTAATCCAGTTAGAACTCCTTCTACCATTTGCAAAAGCATGAAAGAAAGATGAATTACCGTCCCCTTCATCCATCCATTTAGCTTTGGCCCTTTGCCTCCACCAAGTATTGAGCCTAGCCAAAGTAACATTATGCTCATTTATTTTATATCTCCAAACCTGTAACTTGTCAAGTGAGAGCTCCCCTTCAGACTCCTCCAGCTGAATTTCTAAAATCTCACTTTTAATTTTGTCCTTCAACACGTTTAAATCTTTGAACTTCGCCTTACTCAAATAAAATAGGGCTTTCAACGTTCTTCTAAACTTCAGCTTGAGAACAGATGCCAGATCTCCTCCGCAGCTTCTAAATCAGACACTTTTAACTAAAGCAGTTGCTCCATAGTAAGAAGCCCAAACTTCCTCATACCTGATAATTATGTTATATTCCACTTGTTTAAAAACCTCTAGCAAAATCGGACAATGATCGAAAGCCACACGAGATAGGTGTTTAACTACAACCACATGAATAATGTCTATTGCATAGGAATAAATAAGGCCCATGTCCAACTTTTCCAAGATACGAGCATTACCAGTTTTGTTATTACACCAAGTGATTTTAGGTCCCATAGCTTTTACCTCATGAAGATCATTTTGAATCATAAAATTATTAAAATCCTTAGATCCTTGAGATAAAGTAAATCTCTTTCCCCCTCTTTTTTTAGCTTGGGACATCACACAATTAAAATCACCACCCACCACCATGGGTAGATTTCCTGTACAATGCTTTTCTAGATCAACCCAGAGATTTCTTCTTTCCTGAACATTCGTGCTACCATAAACAGATGCTACCTTCCAACTTCCTTTTCCGATCACATTCAACAAACCCAAAATTATTTGAGAGGAGGATTCAATAATAGTGAAGGATGCTAGATCCTTTCTCCATAGTACTATCAAGCCACCCAAGAGTCCAACTGCTGGAACAAGAAAAAAATCCCAATTCATGCCCAAAAGCTTCAACAACTAACTATTCTCCACAGAATCAATCTTTGTTTCCAACAGACCAACAAATAAAACTCCATTAACCTTAATAATCTCCTTGAGATATAGATAAGCCTCAACTTTCTTGGCTCCTCTACAATTCCAAAAAAGCAAGGAATTCATTATTTAACAATGGGGGAAGGACCCCCACCCTTTTTAGTTTTACCTCCTTCAAACTTCCTATTATGTGGTATTATTTTCCCAGATCAAAGTGATTTGAGCTCCTTCACAAGCTTCACTTTCTTATCATAAGAATGATTCCCCCCCTTTGGCTCAACAGGAATAGATGTAACCTTCTCAATCTTCTTAAAAACTTCTGAATGTTGTTCAGCTACTTGATCAGTAATGTTCCCCTCTAATTCTTTAATAGGAATAGAAAATTCCCCTTCCTCAACTTCATTCCAGCAACCCGAGTTATCTAATTCTGATAAAACCTTGAATCTGTTAATAACTTCAAAAACAGAACTATCCCCTATTTTATCTCCTAGTTCAACCTCAGTAACTGGCAGGTCCTCCTCAACCGGCCTAGCATCTGCAATCACTTCATCTACAACAATTTCAGGAACAATAGAATTAACCAAAGCCTCATCATTATCATTACACAAGATATCCACTTTAGCATTCTTCATATTCTTTAAAATTGATACGCCAACTTTGGGAACAAAAATTTTCTTCATAGGAATGAAATTCTTTTTACTAAACAGTCTTCTATTATTAGCCAATCTATTCATTTTTTTTACCATGCTGGACCTGAATCCAAGGATTATTGTCACTATTCCTCTTGATGTCCATACCTTTCACAGATTCTGGCTGCAGGACAGGCTGAGCAATACAGGAACCCAGATCCACTTTCTGTTTCACTTCACCACATTCTTTTAAAGAATGTCCAATCTTACCACATTCAGTGCAGATTTTGGAGATCCCTTCATATTCCACTTTTTGATAGATAGAATTCGCCAGCCAAACCATTAATCCACACTGCTTGAGGAAGTTTTGAATCTAAGGGAATATGTACACAAACCCGAGCAAACTCCCTCCTGCTCCACTGGAACATGTTATCATCGAGAAGAAAAGGCTTGCGAACAAATAAAGCAATTCTACAAATATTCACCTCATCCCAACATTGAAGAGGTAAATTGGGTAATCTAATCCATACTGGTGACGAGATTCCTTTGAGAGACAAAGGATTAAATTTGGTTGACCACTTATCCAACCCAATCACCTGTCCTCTAATCCACTAGGGACCTCCAGAGAATACTATCAACAGCCATCTCCTCCACAAACGAGCACGAAAACCATCCAAAGCCCAAACCGGTAATGTGGAATTTACCAAATTTCTCCCATTGTCTTCTTAATTCTTTACTTATCACCTGAAAAGAAGTATTATCTCCAAAAAATTTCACAACAATGGCTTTTTTGAGCTTCCTCGCATTTTCCAATTCTTTCTCCTCGTGGAGAAACACCATCTTACCATCATAAGAAAGAAACAAACCCATCTCCAGCTTGTCTACATTCACATTTGGTTTTTTCCTCCAAGCCGATTGAGACCAAACATTCCTTTCCTTTCCTCCATTAGCAGCCGGACCCGATAAGCCAACATCATGTGCTTCAACCAGATTCTCAGTATTTTTCTTCAGAGACAAATCTACATCCACACCATCAACACCCTTATAAATGAGATTCAACGAATTTCTCACAATTGGATAAGATGGTAAAGACTTCATGAATCGATTAGTATTGATCTTCTGTCCAGCATAAGAGGAAGCTCCTAAATCCAGATCATTAAAAACCTTCTCACCACCGTTCAAGAAAGGTGGAGCATCAACCTTATTCAGAACAACTTCTTCAATTACACCTTTCCTTTACCTGAAACAATTCCGGTGGTTTCCTTCTTGTCTAAACAGCCCCCTTCGTTTATAACCAGGGGTTTATTACTAAACCCTTTAAAATTCTTGTTGAAACCCTCCAAAACCTTGGATCCGCCATTAAAGACATCTAACAAATCAAGAACCGGAACCAAAATACCTTTCGTATAATTCTTCCATGCCTCCGAAGGAAAGAGGCGTTTTTGCTCCATCTCCATCCCTCCTAGCCGCCGGAGAGCCGGAGCTCCGACCAGATAATTTGCGAAACCGACGACCCGCCAAACCAAAAATTTTAAAATCCAAACAATCTCTCTAGAGCTTTCTCTCTCTAGTAAGAGGTGTAAGGAGCTTCACTGGTTTAATATTATCCCATCCTATGTGTTACTTGGTGAACATTATTAGGCTTATCATGGAGGGCTTTGGGCTATTACTGGTGGGTGTTTCATGGAGATCCTTTATTTTTTATTTTGTTGAGTGGTGTTTCTCTATTTTTTAGAGCCTCTATGCTACCTATTTTGTTGGGTTTTGTGGCTCTAAGTTTTGGTGCTTTGACTTTCATATATTTGGGGGCCTTATTTTTCACGTGGTGTTATGCATGGCCCTTTGGTTGTGTTATTTAGTACTGTTGAGCTATAGTTGTTGAATCCTTACTATTAGGTTTCTCAAGTTGGGTTATTTCTTAACTATTAATTTGTTTTTTTTTGTATATTTTCTTGTTTGGCAATTATCCTATGTGCTTCTCAGTGACCATTTTTAGGCCTATCATGGAGGGCTTTGGGTATTGCTAGTGGATGTTTCTTGGAGCTCCTCTAATTTTTATTTTTCTATGTGGTATGGCTCTAATTTCTGCAGCTTTGGCCTCAGTATGGTTGGGGCTCTTATTCTTTCCATAGTGTTTTACTTTTCTGTGCCCCATAGTATAATGGTTCCCTTGTTCTATGGCATACTTTCTGTTGGTGTTGGCTTCTTCCTGTTTAGTCTTTGTTCTCATACATGGATGCTATGCTATACCTGCTTTTTTACTTGGTTTTATGGTTTCTGGATAATTTGGAGTGTCTAGGGTTAGTGTGGTGTAGGGTTTCTTTTAATGTTATGGTTTTCTCTCCTAAGTTAGATGTTAACTGGTTAATTAACCCATCTATCCTTTCTAGTGGTTATGGGGTTACTTCTAGCAATTTCGGCTATTTTGTCGATGTTTTTTTAGTGTTTGGTAATACCTGTTCGAGCCTTTCAAGAAAAAATTTTGTTTATAACTACTGGGACTGTCTTCATGATAGCCTTTATTTTTATTTATGTTATTTCTATCTTGGGCTTCACCCTTTTTTACAGAATTTTCTTAGTGCCTGTGTTGTAGCGATCTCACTCTAGAAGGGAAGCTGGATCTAATTACCGCTTTTTGGTTCTTTCCTTCTTTTTGGGTGATTGTTCTTGTGCATCGTAGATTATACTTAGGTTATAATGTATTTTTTCTTAGTAGGGACATCGATATCTTATGATTTTTTTGCATTCTTTTATTAGCTCCTTTGAGCATTAGTGAGCTTAAGATCCCTTTTAGGTTCATGTAACTTTTTCTTGATTTAACGCATAGGCCCGTCTGTGGTTTTCCCCTAAAAAATAAATAATTTGGGTATTGGCTATGCTAATCATTTCTTTTGATTGGACAAGTGGTTGAGTTAAACCTCTATCGATCATATGGTCCATTCAATCTCTACTTCTTCTATCAAGGTTAACTATTTTATTACTAATAGCAGTTGGGATTATCATAAATTAGCTCACGTTATTCTTCTTCAAATCATTACTAAGATCTTAAAAATTATTTTTAATACTGATGCTAATGATATTTAGTTATGTAATAGGACTTCGAATGGTATCTTTAAAATTAAGGATGCTTGGAATAATTCTAGATATAAACATATTATTTCTATGGGTTTTAATTCTTATACCATAAAAGCATTCCTACGACAATTACTACTTTCATTTGGAGAATCATGAATAATGATGAGAATTTAATTAAACGTGGTTTTATTTATTCTCCAAGTGTTAATGTTGCTATCATATGAAGAATATGTATCATGCTTTTATTTCTGTGGCTATAGCTATTAAGATCTAGATTCATTTCTAGAATATTTTAAAACTTAATTATTTTAAGGGTTATATTTCTATCAAGGATAACCTCCACCTTTGGTTCACTAACTCAAGAGGTCATATTACATGCCTTATACCTTCCTTAATTCACTAGTACATCTGGATTGCTAGGAAAATACTCTTTTCAACAACATTTTTATGAATCATCATCATATTATTATAAAGTTTAAAGATAAAGTAAGTAGGTTGTTTAATGTCAATCTTTTCTAAGAACTTTAATGGTTTTTTAACTTTGGTAAGGAGTTTGGTATAGTTCTTTAGGATAAGCTTAACAATGATGATTCTAGATTGATTTATTAGATTAAACCTACTCAAAACATGTTTAAGTTAAAAATTGATAGTTCAGTCAAAGGGGAGTCTTGCCATTGTGGCAGTATCTTTAAAGATTCTAGTGGTAATTTTGTTATTACATATGCAATCCCTTTACCTAATTGCTCTATTATTTCATCTAAACTTTCTTCTATCATATTTTGTTTGAAATCATTTCATGCACTTGGTATGGTTAATATTTTGATTGAAGTTTATGCTTTACACATGTTTTTTGCCTCAAACATAATGATGATAAGATATGTAGTCAATAAATATTCTATCATATTATGGAAATTAAGAAACTTTTTATCTTTGTTAATGTCAAGTTGACTCACGCTTGTATAGAAGACAATGTTTGTGCTTATTGGTTTGCTAATTATGGTTCAAATTTCCAATTTCCTACTGATTTTTTTTTAAAAATGATCTGCCTTCCTATGTTAAAGTCCTCATTAGGTTATATAAGCTTGGTCTTTCTTAAGTTACAACACAATTTTTGTTCCTGTTGGTTCAGGTTTTGGCCTTTTAGTTGTTTTTTTCAATTTTTGTCACGGGTTTTTAAATTCTGGTGGTTAATGTTAAAAGTGTTGTTTATCTTATGCTTATCAAGGTTCATGGTGATTGGTTTGGTTTTGTTGGAAATGATAGTATTGTTATGAATTATAGCCTTAGTATATTTTACTACTATACTTTTGGACTCCCTATCTTGGGTGGGAATTAGATTTGTCAACATGTGTTTGTTGGCTTGCTCCAGCTTTCAATTTATCTGATATGGCATTCTCATCAGCTATTTGGGCTTGATATGGCTTATATTACTATGATTTGGAGAGATTTCATACAACATTATTTAAAAATCAATTTTACCTTTTTATGGGTGTTCATTTTGGTGCAAACTGTTACAATTAGCCTACTTTGAGAAATGATTCTATTAAATTTTATAATGATCATTAACCTTTGTGCTACTCATGTACTTTTTGGTAGTTCTTATTGGGTTTTTTTATTGTGTTCTTTTTGTGCTTTTTAGGTGGCTAAGTTTTGTTGTGTTGTTTCATTAGGATTAGTTAGTTTTGCCCCCTTTTGTAGATTGTTCGGTGAAAGTTTGATGTTGTGTATTGCTTATGCATTCAATCCAATCAATTCCAGTGGTGTTTCTTTCGCAGCGTCTTTTGTGAGTTAGATGGGTTTGGTAGTAGTTTGTGTGGCTATTGGGTTTTATTGATGGTAGCAATGCAAGTAGTACTTTCCATAAATTGAATGGCCATTTTCACCTGAATTTTTCTATTTATCATGTTCGGTTTTATTTTAAGAATGGCTTATGGAGTTATATAACCTGAAATATTGCAAGTCGTAATTTTTGGCAAGTGCTTTTACCCTTGGGTGTTTGTTTGTACCTTGGCTTAATTAATAATGGGTGGTATGCAATTTTGAACTTTGGAGGGGTGAATCTTCCCTTTAACTTTTTTAGATGGCATTTTCTGGTTTGGACTATTTAGATTTTGAAGCCTTTTACTTGGTAGAAAAATTTTAGAATCTTTCTACTTCATTTATTATTTTTTGTTGCTCTTGCATATCATCCCATCTTTTCAATTTAATAACTGGAGGGTGTGGTGGTTATTGTGAGTTTGGTTGGATTTTTGTTTATGCTTCGTTGTGGCTACTTTCTAGAACTTTTCATGTTTATGCTTGGTTGTAGCTACTTCTTTTTTTTTTTTTTTGAAAGAAGCATAAAATGCATTAATAAAAGAAAAACCAACAACCAAAAACAACTACAAAGTAGATACCTCCTTCATAACCTTAACAAATGAAGGAAGAATTCTATCCAAACATAAGTCTTCCCAAATCAAATTTCTAACAATAGCATAGCTAACACACAAATCAGCTAGCTTATTCCCTTCTCTCTTTATGCATTTAAAAATTACATGATTAAACTCCTTTAAGAATTCCAATTCTTCCATCCCCTTGAGTCCATGAATCATAGCATGTTGGATAGCCTTTATGACATTAAAATTGTTTTTTTCTATGATTGCTCCCTTGTATTTGAACATCCAATCCTTGATCACCTCCTTCAAGGATTCTATAGCAAGAAGTTCCAACTGATAGATATCCCAATAAATGCAAATTTTACCAAATGCCAATAAGAATATTCCATTACAGTCTCTAACTACACCTCCGACACCTGCTCTGTAAGAAGAACAAAGAGAAGCATCTACATTGATCTTTAACCAACTAGGTGGAGGGGGATGCCAAGAATTAGAAAGAAAATTTGACTGATTAACATCCCATTTTTTCGAAACTAAGTTAAAAATCAATTTAGTGATGGACGACAAGCTGATTGCATTTGCCGCTATGGATTTAGCACTTTCAACAATCCAATCATGTATCAATTTATTCCTAGCTTTCCAAGATAGGTAAACAACATTATAATAAAGATTAATAAACATACCAATAATCTTAGCAGTTGTATCAAGCCAAGAGAAACAATCTTTAAAATTATTGAACTCAGGCATTTGAAATCCCCAAACGTTCATCATTGAAACCACCTCTTTAAATCTGATGCATTTAACAAGGATATGTTCCACATCCTCTATTCCCGCTGAACATCTAGGACACGTATCATCTTCTTGCAACCTCCTCTAAACTAGGAACTAATATGTTGGCAATGCATTCATGATATTCTCCAACAAAATACCTGCACCTTGGATTGACTTTAGCCATTTTAATTCCATTCGTTCCACTTGATAACATCTTGTTGATGGAACAAAGATTCAAAGATCATCCATTGTATAGTCTTCCCTGAATTTTGAAATATTAGCTCCCTTTCATCTCCAATTTTATTCAGATTAATTTTGATCTTCAGGATAAGATCCACCATTTCCCTTCCAAATACCTTCTTCAATTCTGCAACGTTCCATTTCCTTTCAGCAATAAATCTGCTTAGCTTAATCTCTTGATCGGCTTGAGGAGCAACAAAAGTTGGCCATTTATGTATTCTTCTATCCAAAATCCACTTGTCTTTGAAGACATCAATAGCAGTTCCATCAGCTAATTTCCATTTTTAGAATGGATTAAGAACTCTTCCCCCATCACATATAATTTTCCAAGAAGAAGATGAACTCTTCTTGACAACTTTTGTCCCAACTCTTGTCCCATACTTTGGAGCAAAAACTTTATGTAATAGAGAGCTGCTGTTAAACAGATATCTCCAAATGAGTATAGATCTAAGAGGAGACACTCTAGATGTTGATGAAAATAGGCCACCACCACCACAGCTTTTAGGCTTGCATAAATCCTCCCAACTAATTTAATGTAATCCCATAATACTGCCAAATTTGTTCTAAAGGAATCCCCTGCACAGCTTGTCAACCTCTTTGAGCACTTGGATAGGTACCATATAATGAATGCTATAAAGGTTTGGAAGAGCAAGGATGACAAATTTTATCAGGGTGAGTTCTCCAGCCAGAGATAACGCCTTCCTTCCCCATATGTTAAGCATCTTAAGTGACTTCTCAATGATAAATTAAAATTCACTTGCTACCAATCTTCTCAAGGCCAATTTGATACCCAAATATAAAAGCTCCTTAACTTGTTTAAAGCCAAAAATTCTGGTGATAATTTTCTTCTTCCTTCTATTCACATTCTTCCCAAAGAGGATTGCAAATTTCTCTGCATTAATGGATTTGCCAGTCCATCTGCTATAATTAAACAGGATGCTCTTGATTTCACAAGCAACTATTTTAGAGGCTTCCGAGAAGATGAGGACATCATCTGCAAAAAATAAATGAGAAAAATGAAGTCCATTTGGGCTTGTTCTAATCCTAACCAAAGATTGAGTGAAAGCATTCGAAAGGAGTTGAGAACAAATAATGAATAGTAAAGGAGATAAGGGACATCTCTGACAGAATCCACTATCAGCTTTTATCCATTCTGACAATTTGCCATTTAAGATAATTGAAAACCTTGGATTTAACACACACTCCAATATAAGCTTTGAGAACATGGGCGGGAATTCAAAATATTCCAAAACTTTCTTAAGAGTAACCCAACTCATTGAGTCATAAGCTTGTTCCAAGTCTTCTTTGTATGAAACAAGCCCTTTAACTACCTTAGAAAACTTGAGTTTGTGAAACAACTCTTGAGCTATCATTACATGATCAGATATAATTCTACCCTTAATAGATGCTGCATGTTCTTTCAAAATAAGAGGAGGAATCACCTGAAGTAGCCTATTCAAGATTACTTTTGCAGCCAACTTATAAAATGAATTACACAAGCTTATGGCCCTATAATTGGACGGTAACAAAGGATTTGAAACCTTTGGAATGAGAACTATCATCGTATCCTTCCAGTCCTTGTCCATCACACCGTGACATAGGAAATGGTTTATTGCATTTATAAAGTCACCTTGAATTATCTTCCAGTAATTCTTGATGAATGAATAAGTAATGCCATCACAATCGGAAGCAATATTCCCTCCCAATTGGTTTAGAACAATTTCAATTTCCTCCACCGTATATTCTTTGGATAGCAGTTGTATGTCTTTGTCATTTAGAGTGACCCTAGGCTTAGGCCAACCTTCCGTATCACATTGTTTCTATCTCCATATACATTTAAAGAACCACCATATTACTTCTTCTATCTGTTATAACTCTTCCACCATCATGCCATTTTCATTTTTAATTTTGACTGTTCTATTTAAACTTCTTCTAGGACTAACAAAGGAGTGATAAAACTTAGTGTTACCGTCTCCAACAAACATCCACTTAGCTTTTTCTCTTTGTTTCCACCATCCATTTAAACAAGCTAAGGTAGCATTCATTTCATTTATTTTGATTTTTAACATCCAGCTCTCCTCATCAGAAAGCCAACCCTTTTCAGATTCTGAAGTCTAAAGCTTTAATATGTCCTCCATAAGACAATCTTTGAGCAAATTGAGATTTTTCTATTTTTCTTTGCTCCGATAAAAAAGGGATTTTAAAGTTCTTTTGAATTTGGAATTTAGAATTTGAGAACGAATTCCCTTGAAACCCCTTCTCCACTCCTTCTTCACTACAGCTAATGATACCGGATAGGATGCCCAAACATCCTCGAATTTAACACTCCTCTTCATGTTAGTATTGGGAGAATTGATGTGTAGAATAATTGGACTATGATCAAAAGCTATTCTAGCAAGGTGTCTCACAACTAAATGTGAAGAAGAATTTAATGCCATCGAGTTAAGGATGCATCTGTCTAGCCTTTCCAAGATTCGAGCACCTCCATTCTTGTTTTTGCACCATATAAACTGAGGCCCAATGAAACCTTCCTCATGATAGTCATTGTTAGTAAAGAAAGCCTTCATCTCTTTAGGACCTTGTGTAAAATGAAAATTCCTCCCCCCTCTTTTATCTTCCATGGATGTGAGACAATTAAAGTCTCCTCCAACCACCATAGGATACTCTTCCATAGAGTACATTCCCAATAATTCTCAAATCTTCCTTCTTTTGAGTAAGTCTTTGCTTCCATACACTAAAGCCACTCTCCATTTACCATTTCCATAAATTGATAAATCTCCTATAATACTTTGAGAAGAAGAACCAAGCATGAAAAAATCAGCCAAGAGAGAATTCAACAACAAAATAATTCCAACTGAAAGCCCAACTGATGGCATTAATACATACTCCCAGCCATCTCCCAAAAGCATTTTAGCTTCTTCAATATTAAACGAGGAAATTTTGGTCTCCAATAAACCCAAAAAAACTACATTATGCATTTTAACAAACTTATTTATGTATAGAAAAGCACCTTTTTTTCCTTGCTCCTCTACTATTCTAGAATGCCAAAGAATTCATTGTTGAAGACTTGTGGGATAAATCCCCACATTGCCTTTCACATCTAAAACCATTCTTTTGCTCCTCGAGTTGTTGCTGATTGGCCCAAGTTCCTTCAATTGCTTAGATTTTTTCTTCTTAACAATGCTGGAATCCTCTCCTTTGTTGATCTCTGTAGAGACAGCCCCTATGCTCATATTTTCTTCTTTGTTCTTATCTGGAGGTGCTTCCTTCACAGGAGACCTGTTTTCAGTCTCTTAAATTATTTCTCCATCTTCAATTGGCTCACTAAGAACATTGAATTTATTTTCAGATCCCGGATTAGAATTGATACTCTTTCTGTCATTTTCTTTAGGGTGCTCATCCAAAATTGAGGTGGCTGCATTTGCATCACTAACCCAATTACTAGGCTCTTCTACTATAATTAAACAACCTTTTCTTCTATGTTCCCTTCCTCCTCAACAATACTTTTATCTTCTACTTTTTTCCATACCTTCTTCTCAAAGGGCCTTTGATTGACTTTTTTGAAAATACTAGAAGACTTCTTCCTTCCATGGTTTACTATGAGTCATGGCCCATAGTTAGCAGCTCTGTTGTTGTCTCCCTCAATTTCTTTACCTTCAATAACATTTACAGCATTTGTGACATTAAAAGCAGCATTCTTTTCTTGGATATTTGAGATAGCTTGGACTTCTTTGCATACATCCTGCTCATGCCCAATTAATCCACATCTAAAACAAAAGCTTGGAATAGGTACATATTCTATTTTTTGATAGAAATTACCAGTAATTCCTTCCACCCACACACCAATAGGGAGCTTCATGTCAAGTTTAATCCGGATACACACCCTTCCGAATTCTCTCCTTCCCCATTGGAACATATTTCCATCAATCAAGATAGGTTTTCCAACCATTGAAGCAATTCTACATTTGTTTATGTTGTCCCAACTGTGCCAAGGTAAATTTGGAAGTCTAATCCAAAATGGGGCTGATAAACCTTTTAATGAAGTTGGGGAGAAGCTTTGGGACCATTTGTCCATCCCAATTATTTTCCTATTTACAAACCAAGGCCCATTAGTAAGAACTAATTCTCATCAATCAACTATGAATTAAGGAGACAATGGGAAGTATTCGGTAAATTCCATCTAACCATTCTTGGTAAAGGATGGGTGTTTTGCTCTTTTTTTGAAAATGAACACTTGGAAGCAGTTCTTAACAATGGACCATGGTTTGTTAATGGTAACATAATCCGTATTGAGAAATGGAATAAAAAATTTGATCTAAATTCTCTAAATGGTCTTTCAGCTCCAGTTTGGATCAGATTGCCTAATTTACCTCTGTTTTGCTGGGATGAAGTGAACATATGCCGTATAGCTTCATTGGTGGGGAAGCCTTACTTAATTGATGGTAACATGTTCCAATGGTCAAGAAGAGAATTCGGTCAAATTTGTGTCCAAATCAAGTTGAATGATAAACTACCTACAAGTGTTTGGGTAGAAGGATAAGAAGGAAAATTTTATCAGAAAATAGAATACGAGAGACTTCCGAATCTCTGTTTTGATTGTGGTAAGATCGGTCATGATAAGGAATGTGCCAAAAGCTCTTTGTTGAACAAGGATAATTCTGATCAGATGAAGATGGATTTGTCCAAAAATAACAATGAGAAGAGTACAGTGGAAGGTAATCAACCAACAGATGACAATTTGCATAATTCTAAAATATATGGCCCTTGGTTGCTGGTGAATTATGGGAAGAAGAATGCTAACAAGATCTGGAATAGAAGACCGGCAGTTTTAATGAATAAAAACAGTAAAATTTCTCAGTAAAAACAATATGTTGCAGTTAAGAAGCATGTTAATATTGAACCTGAATTGACAGGGCAAATTCCAGTTAAGAAGATTGCAGAAATTGCAATGGAAAAAGGTTCTGCAGAAATTATTGCAGAGTCAGATTCTTTAATTCCAGTCAATAACAGCTTCAACATCCTGAAGGAATTAGAAGATGGATAAATTAATGAAATAATTACTAATGACAATCCAGTTGAAAATTTTTCATATACAAATGTGCAGAATTCTACGTTGACTGCTAGCAAGGGAGAGATGAAGGAGATAAAATCTATTGGCATAACCTCAAACAACATTGGTACTAAGGAGATAGAAGAATCTTCTCAATCATCTAAAAAGAAGAAAAATAAATAATTGAAAGACCTGGGACCAATCAATGCTTCTAATAAAGGACATTAATGATGAAGGAGTCTACTCATGTAGTGTCTGATAAATCTGATCCTAACGAGTCAATAATTCATAATGAAGATGGTGTTAGACAGATTTCCAAAGAAGTTACAAATTTGGAGAAGAGAGTAGAATCCCAAATCACTGAAGGAGTAGAATAGATTACCCAAGGGCTGATCTTACACACACTTTGCCTAGAGAATCGAGATTTTCTTTAAGTCATCCTTAAGAACTGATCATAGGAGACCCTTCTGAAGGTGTTAGGACTAGGCATGGACTTAAGATGGATGTGAAGAGTTATTTCAATGAACGAACCCACCAATATCAATCAAGCCCTTTTTGATGAGTTTTGGATCTTGGCCATGTAAGAAGAATTAAACCAGTTTGTTAGGAATGATGTTTGGGAGCTTGTAGAAAGATCAAAGGGACAAAGTGTAGTTGGAACAAAATGGGTCTTTAAGAATAAAATGAACAATTTTGGTGTGGTGGCTAGGAATAAGACAAGATTGGTGGCTAAGGGATAGAACCAAATAAAAGGGATTGATTTTGAGGAGTCCTTTTCCCCTGTAGCTAGATTAGAAGCCATTGGAGTTCTATCAGCCTTTACCTATTATAAAGGATTTAAGCTTTTTCAAATTGATGTTAAAGTGCATTTTGAAATGGGGTAATAAAAAAGGAATTGTTTGTAGAGCAACCCCCATGTTTTGAGTGTTTCCAATTTTCAAATCATATTTTCAAATTAAGAAAGGCCTTATATGGATGAAAGCAAGAACCCAGAGCATGGTATGAGAGGCTTATCACATTCTTACTAGACAGGGAGTTTGCTAAGGGAAACGTAGACACCACCCTTTTTCTGATAAAAGTAGGAGACGAATTACTCAATGTTTAGATCTATCTCGATAATATACTTTTTGGATCCTCTGATAAAAGTCTATGTGATGATTTTTCTAAAATAATGAGTAGGAATTCGAGACAATTATGATGGGAGAATAATCCTACTTTTTGGAATTTAGCATAAAACAACTGGATGATAGAATCTTTCTAAATAAAAGATATCATATAAAAAACATCTTGAAGAAGCATGAAATGGATAAAACTAAGCCAATGAATACTCCCATAACCTCCAGTGTTCAGTTGGATATGGACACAAATGGAAAATCAATTGATTAAAAGAAGTACATAGGGATGATGGTTGCAAATCTGATTTAATGTATTAGACATTTGATGATAACAAACATTCATGATTTTCTATGACTACCTTGCCTACTAACTTTTCAGGTCGACAAGATCGAGTGCAACGCAAGCCAAGCTCAAGAGTCGGGTAGATTAAGTCTAAGTCAGTTTATAATTTTTTCTTTCTTGAGTCTTTTAGTAAGTGAAGTGGTTCCTAATGCTACATAACCTTGCACACATACACATGAGGAAATTTTCTTTCTGATGATCAGAGTTTTCTTTTTGATCACATCATTCAGGATGATCTTAAAATCATCTTGGACGATCTGCTAAAAATAGAAACCCTAATTAGGTCATCCTGGTTAAGGTAGCTGTTATTAAGCACATCGTCCTAGATAATATTTGTATCGTACGGAATGATAGGTTAAAATCAGAAAGAATCAGCTGCCAGTTCTATTTAGGTATTATTTATTTTTAGACATCATCTAGGATGATCCATTACATCGGCCTGGCCGATGCAACACAATTATGCTTAAATTAATCTGATAAATAAAGAAAGCAAATAAGGCCTGATTGATACGATCACATCATCCTGGACGATCGCAGGATGAGCAGGGATGATAAGTTCAAAAAACCTTTGGTTCTCCTGGACAATCAATATCATCCAGCTCTTATTCAGAGCGATGTTCTGGATGATTTCCCTCAGTTTTGCAAGAATCGTACAGGTCGATCATGAGATCGGCCCCGATGATCAAGCTTTTGTTGGATCGTACAGACTTCCTTTAAGAGCCATGGTCTGGCCAAAATTCTGTGATTTGAACTAATCGTACAGAATAATATTTTATCATCTTGGATGATGTGAATAAATTTCTTCTAGTCGTCACAGATCATCCCGGCTGATTAGGCTTAAATTACACTGATCGTACAGGATAATATTTATATCATCCTGGACTATAAAGTCGACAAGTTGCAATTAATGAGCTATTTCAAAGCTCTTCTATTTAAGAGCTCTTATTCTACCCTGTGGGAGATCTTTTACTATTGTCTTAACCTGAGAGAGCCTAGAGGAGAGGGAGAGAGAGGGGAGAGAGAGAGAGAGAGGATTTTTTTAGTGGGAGCTTGTGAGGGATTTTCACATGGGTTGCTCCAAGCATCATTCCACTTATTCTTCTTCTACCTTTGTCCCTTGTCTTTGGAGGGTTGAGAGAGGTCTGCTTTAGTAATTGATCAAGGTTCTCTGCCTGCTTCATGAGGAAGCAAAAGGAGTTATGTTTTTTGCCTACTTCAGGAGAAAACAAAAGGAGTTGGGTTGTCTACTTAACCTGGATTGGTGAAAAGGAGGTTTGTAAGGGCTTCTCTGCCTAGCAGTGGGAGAAAAAGGAGAGTCACTGTGTTTTAGTGCAATTCCCAGAGGGCGCCTCTGGGGAGTGGACGTAGGTCAGGTTTTAATTTTTATTGTGGTGATTTTGGTTTGGTTTATTGATTTTGATTAAAAAAGTTTTTTAAATACCAATTCACCCCCCCCCCCCTTCTTGGTTAGCCTTGGGCTAGTTCATAGTGGCATAACATGCCTAACGAACTTTCAAGTGGTATCAGAGGGAGATTCATAAAATAAAGTTTGAAAACTTTTTGAATTTTGATCCATGGCTAACAACGATAATCATAATACTGTGAAAGGATATTATATTACCCAACCACCATTGTTTGACAATATTTCTTTTGATTTTTGGAAAACTCAAATGTCTACATTTTTGTAATCGAATAACTATCTCATGTGGATGCTTGTTAAAGAAGGTTATACACCACCTTCTCGTGAACTTATAGAAATTAAAATTGAGGTTCCTTTTACTGAATGGACTTTTGATGAAAGAGATTTAGCACAACTTAATGTAAAATATTATAACTATTTTTTCTATGCTTTAAAATATGAAGATTATATGTGTGTTTCAACTTGCACTACTGGTAAAGAGATTTGGGAAGAATTGTGTATTACTTATGAAGAAACTAATGAAGTTAAGCAATCTTGACTGAATATTTTGTTGCATGATTATGAACTTTTTAGTATGAAATATTCTGAAACAATTTCAGAAATGTATACAAGGTTTATTCAAATCGTTACTTCTTTGCATGCCTTAGGAAGAGAACTCACTAACTATGAAAAGGTTAACAAAATTTTGAGATGCTTGCCTTCATCTTTAGATGCTAAAATCACTACAATTACTGAATCTAAAGATTTGAATACCTATTAAATTGATAACCTACTTTGCTCAATCATTGCTTATGAGCAAGGGGTGAATCAAAGAAATCTTGATGCAAGTGAGAAAAAGAAAGAGAAAACGGTGGCACTGAAGGCCAACGAAACGAACACCGATTCTTCCAGGTTTGAAAGTGATGATATTGCCTTAACCACAAGGAAATTTAAAAGCTTTATGAGGAAAAACAAAAGAACCATCAAAAGTGGAACAAAGGTAAGGTAAATAGAAATTTTAAGAGTTTTAATGATATGATTTATTTTGAATGCAGGAAGCCAGGACATGTTAAAGTTGATTTCCTTATACTTAAGACTCATCCTAGCAAGGAGATGGGTGAGGAGAAACCCAAGTTCAAAAAGGACAAGAAGAAATTACAAAAGGCATTTTAGGTGGACTCTACATCAGACTCCTCTGAGACTGAACCTGAAGACGAGACAACAAACTTGTGCTTGATGGCAGACGATCATCTTACTGATCAAGAAGAGGTATGTGAACTAACCTATGAGTAACTACTTAATGTTTCAAAATGAATTCATGCATCATATAGGAAACTTAAGAAAACACATGCTAGATTAAAATTGGAGTTTTTAAATTTACAAAAAAAAAGTATAAAATTCTTCTTAAAGATCATTCTACAATTATTAGCAATCTCATGTCTTTACTTAATGAGTATGATATATTAAATAAAAAATATGTTGAATTATCTTATGCACATGATTCCTTAAAATCATCTCATGCTGAGTTAGAAAAGGAGTTTAAAAAATTACAAAATCTAAAAAATTTTTGAAAACAAAAAACCATTAATGCATGTATCATATAAAAGGAAGCATCAGCATAGATTAGTACATCCTTTTCCAAGAGTTAGATATTTTTTATGTGGCATGTTAGGACACATAGCACACACTTGCACCATTCATCTTAGTACACATTGGGTTTGGAGACCCAAATTGCATGATTCAAAGCATAGCACACATGAATTGCATTCTACTTTCTATAAGAAGGAACCCAAACATGTTTGGGTTCCAAAATCTGACATTTGATGATTTTGTAGGCAAGCTCTCACAAAAGGCCTCATGAGAGCAAGTGGTACCTAGACAGTGGATGCTCTCGACATATGACTGGTGATGCCAAAAAATTCATTTTTCTGGAGATAGGAGGCAAGGTTTCTCTTGGAGACAACACTACCATGAAGGTGGTAGGCTCAGGTATAATTGATAATTCCAAGAAACTTTTGATTGAAAATGTTTTGTTTGTAGATGGAATGAAACACAACTTTCTTAGCATCAATTAGCTTTGCAAAAAAGGCTTCATGTTGATTTGCTTGGATCCATTAGCACTGCCATCATAGGAGGGAATGTCTATGATTTTGTGATTGTCGATGACTACTTGAGGTTTACTTGGACTAGATTTCTATGACACAGGAATGAGTCTTTTGATGAGTTTAGAGCCTTTTACACTTGGATCCAGAAAAAGCTAGATTATGAGATTTTGACCATCCATAGTGACCATAGGGGAGAGTTTAAAAATGAGAGATTTGGAGACTTTTGTGAGGATAAGGGGATTAGTCACAGCTTCTCAAGTCCTAGGACCCCTTAGTAGAACGCGGTAGCTGAAAGAAAGAACCGGGCCTTAGTGGAAGCTGTTAGAGTAATGCTTGCTGACTATTTACTTCATAAATACTTTTGGGCTGAAGAGGTTAACACAGCTTGTTATGTGTCTAATAGGATAAATGTAAGAGCCAAACTAGATAAGACACCCTATGAGATCCCTAAGGGTAAAAAACCCAATCATATATTTTGTTGTAAGGTTTTAGTTCACAATAATGGGAAGTCTCACTTAAGAAAATTTGACCCAAAATCTGATGAACGAGTGTTCTTAGGATATTCTAGTGTTGGGAAGTCTTTTAGGGTGTTTAATAAGAGGATTTTGGTGGTGGAGGAAACAACTCATGTAGTGTTTGATGAATAGGATCCTAAGAAGCCTAAAGTTGAGGATGATGATGATGTTGGAGAGATTACCACTATAGTAGAAATTTTGGAGAAGACGGTGGAGCCCTAAAACACAAAAGAAGTAGGAGAGATTATCTAAGGAGTTAAAATATAGATTTAGAGGAAAGGGTTGAACCTACACACACTTTGCCTAGACATTGGAGATACTCTTCAAGTCACCCTAAAGATATGATCTTATGAGACCCTTCTGAAGGTGTTAGGACTAGGCATGGACTTAGAAAGGAAGTAAACCACTCTGCCTTTATCTCAATGACTGATTTCACCAGCATCAATCAAACCCTTTCTAATGAGTTTTGGATCTTAGCCATGCAAGAGGAGTTGAACCAATTTGTTAGGAATTATTTTTAGGAGCTTATAGAAAGGCCTAAGGAACAAAGTGTAGTTAGAACCAAGTGAGTCTTTATGAACAAGGTGAATGATTCAGGTGTGGTGGTTAGGAATAAGGCGAGATTGGTGGCTAGGGGGTACAACCAAATAAAAGGGATAAATTTTGAGGAGACCTTTGCCCCTGTAGCTAGATTGGAAGCCATTAGAGTGCTATTAGCCCTTGCCTGTTATAAGGGATTTATGCTTTTCCAAATAGATGTTAAGAGTGCCTTTTTAAATGGGGTAATAAAAGAGGATATGTTTGTAGAACAACCCCCAAGTTTTGAGAGTTTCCATTTTTCAAATCATATTTTCAAATTAAAAAAGTCCTTATATGGATTAAAGTAGGCACCCAGAACTTAGTACGAGAGGCTTAACACATTTTCACTAGAGAAAGAGTTTGTTAAAGGTAGTGTAGGCACCACCCTTTTTCTGAGAAAAGTAGGAGATGATTTACTCATTATTCAGATCTATATCAATGATATACTTTTTGGTTTTTCTGATGAGAGACTTTGTGATGAGTTTTCTAAAATAATGAGTAGAGAATTCGAGTTGAGTATGATGGGAGAGTTGTCCTACTTTTTGGGTTTAGCATAAGACAATTAGATGATGGAATCTTTCTAAATCAATCTAAATACATAAAGGACATCTTGAAGAAGAATGAAATAGATAAAGCCAAGCTAATTAATAATCCCATGACCTTTAGTGTTTAGTTGGATGAGGACCCAAATGGAAAGTCTATTGATCAAAAGAAGTACAGATGGATGATTGGATCTTTACTTTTCATGACTGATAATAGACTTGATATAATATTTAGTGTTTATCTCTGTGCTAGATTTCAAGCTGATCCTAAGGAGTCCCACCTGACTGCAGTTAAGAAAATTCTTAGATACCTTTTAGGGACCCAAAACTTTGGAATTTGGTACCCTATGCATAAAACTTCTTTTGAGATTATTGGATATTCTGACTTTGATTTTGTAGGATGTAAGGTGGATAGAAAAGACACTTCTAAAACTTGTTAATTCATATGACAGTCTTTAGTCTCCTGGTCTATTAGAAAGCAAAACTCTGTTGCACTTTCAACTAGTGAAGCTGAGTACATTACTTTAGGAAGTTGTGTGGCCCAAGTCCTTTGGTTGAAACAGCAGGTATTGGATTTAGGATTACCTGTAGGCACGATCTCAATTCTTTGTGATAATACTAGTGCCATCTGCATTTCTAAGAATCCGATTCAACATTCAAGGACTAAGCACATTGACATAAGGCATCACTTTATTAGAGACCATGTGACCAAGGAGAAATTACATTACACCATGTCGCAACTGAGAATCAATTGGCTGACATTTTTACTAAACCTCTGGCCTTCGACACTTTTAGCACTTTAAGGACCAGATTGGGTGTGATTGACATTAATGCATGAACTTTATTTCAACTAATTTTTGATATGTTTATCTGTTGTTTATGTTTACTTATGTTGCTTAATTCATTATAGTTTTTTCTTTGTTTATTTTTGTAGTTTTTTTATCTTTGGTGCTTTATTTTTATATGCTTTAAGTTATTTTTCTAATCATCGCTAAAATGATATCTTATGTCTTATTTTTGTTTTTTGAAAATTTGTAGTCAATGTTTTACATCTGTTAATCTATTAAAGGGACAAAATACTATTGATTGTCTCTTTCTCTAACCTATTTTAGTGGTGTAATTTTTTTTCTAAACAAAAGTATATCTCAAATCAATAACTAGATTTTGCAATTGACATCTTTTCTACCTTGCTACAGTAATCTAGCTTATATATATAATGACCAAAGTCTTTATGTTACTTTAAGATTTCTCGTTATCCTGTCATTGCATTTCTCATATGATTTTTTGATTCTGATTTGTGGTATGTTCTTCCCTATATTAGAGAGTGAGTTTTTTTGTCTAATATCTAAAAAATATACTCGCAACTAAGAAATTTAAGAGTTTTTGAAAGAGAATCTAGCTTGCAAAAATTTTAAAAAAAAGTGGCCAATGATTTAAAAAACAAAAGATGCGCAATGACGCCAAATTGAAAAATATACACAAAATGTATAAAAAAATCAAAAGATGCATAAATTATGCCATTCAACGGACAAGAGGCATAAAATAAGCCCATCAAAAGCAAGCTCTCTTCTCTTTTCCAACTCTTAAAACTTAGAATAATTCATGTATCACTTAAGATTTTCAACGACTTGATTTTGAAATTTGCGATTGTGACAAATTACTTTCATACATTATTCTATAAGATATTTTTTCTGAAACCAAGCCTTGAACGGATCTCTTTTTCTTATCCAATTTATTTTTCTAAGTTAGGTCTTTTGATTTCAAAAGAACATTATTCCCTAAGAGAAGTCCGAGCTAAGAGTTAACATAATCGGATTCCTTAACGCTTCTTCAGATTTTTGACATTGTTAACTTGTTCACTTACAAGTTTTTAAAATCAATCACATGGAGAATATGTCATATTCATGCCTTCATAAAAAAAAAACCTTTTTCTTTTTTATTAGTTTTTATGTCTTTTTCATATTTTATTCTTATCGTTTTAGGTTATTTTAATGTTTTTGGGCCTTCTTTGATTGACACTTTTTTTATTACATCATCCTGGAAGAATCTTCATATCGTCCTAGATGATAGGTCTAATTTACTTTTAAATCCCATCTTCTATCTATTTTGATCTTTTCTGACCTTTATCATCCTGGACGATGCATTATCGTCCTGGACGATGCATTATCGTCCTGGACGATGCATTATCGTCCTCGACGATATGATCATCTTTTGCTACAATCATCTTGATCGTCCTGGCCTATATACTTTCATCCTGGATGATGCATTTATTGGTAACCATCCCGTCCGATACACCTATTCATCCTGAACGATACACATGTCAGTACATTTAAAATCTTTAAATTCGCCCAGGATAAACCATTTTTTGACAATCAACCAGGATGATCCATTGTTCATCTTGGAAGATACACGTGGCACATGATTTAAACATTTTAAATTTGGCCTATATGATCCATTATTTATCATAGTCCAGGATGATCCACCTAATCGGCCCGGATGATCTGCTTTTTCAACAGTCGTCCGGCTTGACTCTTCGGGATAATGGCCTGTGTCTAATCATCCAGGATAATATCTGGTCATTCAGGATGTTATGACTGCTTTTTTGACTAATCGGTATGTATGCAATTATTGAACCAAATCGGTCTGGATGATCCTGAGATCATTCTGGATGATCCTGCCGATCCTTTAAATTCAGGGCCTTCCAGCCATTTTCTGTACACCAAACTTCTTCTCCTTGCTTCTTACTTCATGTTTTCTTGCTTTTTCGTGTTATGGCTGGAGGGAAGCGCTCACATCACCCGTCTAGAAGTTCTTTGAGGGATACTTTGGGCCCTTTATTCTTGGAGGTGAATGATCAAGCTGCCTACCAATGCTCACATTACTATTTCTTGGTCGATACCCCCAAACCACCTTTTATATCCGGTACTTGACTTATTCTCTCACACCTCTTTGTGTTTCATTATAACTCTCTCAATCCCCTTTAATTCTGAGCTTTTGTTTGAATTCTTTAGCTCAGAAGGAAGCCATTAGATATTAATTCTTCCTTCACTTCTCTTGCCTCATATGTGAATCGACGTCCCGTCAAGATCACATATCAGGATTGTGCGAAGGTTATACAACTTTCCACCATAGGGGATAAACTCCATACCATGTGTTCTGATCCTAATTTTAACAGGGCTTCGGCCAATCACTTTCATATTAGAGAAACTAGTTTTTTACTTAAAGATGCTAGAACGATCCAGCACATCCTTGGCACCTCAGTTATTCCCAAAGCTAGTGATCGAATCCATATCACTCCCCTTCTTTCAAACACCACTTTTTACATTATGACCCAACAAGAATTTAATGCAACCAACCTGATCTTTCACTACATCGAGCACTTGACTACAATTTGAGATCCAGGTCATAGAAGGAAGCCAAATCTTACCCTAGGAGATATCATTGCATATGTTCTAGAATCTAAATATAACCTCCAATATTCTACTCCTCAAAACTATTATCTCGTCTTCTACTCAAATAATTCCTTCAACGTCTTTCAAAGTACTCATCTCCACCCGGGGAATAAGGAACCTCAGGGGGCCGAGGAGGAGGAGGCTCCTGTTCCTGTTCATGAACCTGTCCTGCTCCGCTAGAACACTCAGCTAGATCAGTTGGTGGAGCATTTTAATCAGTTGGAGACCTATATTGAGACCTACGTTGCTTCACAAGAGCAGCAACATACTGAGGACATTATTCACATGCAGCACCAACACGACCAGGACATGGCCTGGTTTTGATCACAAATTGCTACCCTGACCAGCTACTTTCAGCAGCCACCACCACCACCACTACCTCATCCTTAAAATGATCAGAGGCCATCATTTTACTTGTTTTACTTTTTATGTTGTTTTTTCATTGTAGTTTATTTCTATTTTTGGTGTTTAGTTTATACTTTATTCTCTTTCCACCTCCTTTTATGATGTCAAAAGGAGGAGGAGTATGCTGTAGTCTACTATTTTGTTTGTTTTATAGTTTGATTCTATAATTGGATAATTATAATTATGTTTTATTTTATTTTCACTATTGCTTGAACAACTAAGATTATTTTTTGGTTTTCCATCATCAAAATGGGGGAGCTTGTTGTAAATATGATTTTATGGATTAGACTTTTGATGATAGAAAACATTCATGATTTTCTACGACTACCTTGCCTACTAACTTTTCAAGTCCACAAGATCAAGTGCAACTTAAGCCAAGCTTAAGAATTTGATAGATTAAGTTTGAGTTAGTTTGTAATTTTTTCTTTCATGAGTCTTTTTGTAAACAAAGTGGTTCCTAATGCTATGTAACCTTGCACACACACATGAGGAAAATTTTTGTCTGAGGATTAGAGTTCTCTGTTTTGATCACATCATCCGGGATGATCCTAAAATCATCCTGGACGATCTGCTAAAAACAGAAAACCTAATTAGGACATCCTGGTTAAGGCATCCATTATTTAGCACATCATCCTGGATGATATTTATTTCGTACGAGATGATAGGCTCAAATCAAAAAGAATCAACAACAGGATCTATTTAGGTATTTTTTATTTTTAGACATCGATAAGGATGATCCATTACATCTGCCAGGATGATGTAACACAATTATTCCTAAATTAATCTAATAAATAATGAAAGTAATTAAGAATTGATTGATACGATCACGTCGTCCTGGACTATCCCAGTATCGGCCAGGACAATTTGTTCAAAATACCTTAGTTATTCTTGGATGATCCACATCATCCAACTCTTATTCAGAGTGATGTTGTGGATAATTCCCTAAATTTTATATTAATCACCCAAGACGATCGTGAGATCGGCCCAGACGATTAAGCTTTTTTTGGATCGTTTAGACTTCCTTTCAAAGCGATGATCTGGCCAAAATTTTGTGATTTGAACTAATTGTACAAGACAATATTTTATTATTGTGGATGATATAAATAAATTTCTTATGGTCATCTGAGATTGCTTGCTGATTAAGCTTAAATTGCACTGATAGTACAGGACGATATTTATATCGTCTTGAATGATAAAGTTGGTAAGTTGCAATTAATGAGTGATTCTAAAGCTCTTCTATCTAAGAGCTCTTGTTCTACCCTTTGGGAGATCTTTTGTTGTTGTATTGACTTGAGAGAGCCTAAAGGAGAGGGAGAGAGAGAGAGAGGATTTTGTGAGGGGGAGCTTGTGAGCGAGTTTCACAAGGGTTGCTCTAAGTATCGTTCCACTTCTTCTTCTTCCACCTTCATCCCTTATCCTTGGCGGGTTGAGAGAGGTCTGCTTCAGCAATCGATCAAGGTTCTATGCCTGCTTCAGGAGGAAGCAAAGGAGTTAGATTCTCTACCTACTTTAAGAGGAAGTAAATGGAGTTGGGTTTTCTGCCTCACTTGGTTTCGTGGAAAGGAGGTTTTTAAAGGCTTCTCTGCCTTTCTGTGGGAGAAAAAGGAGAGTCACATTATTTTAGTGCAATACCCGGAGGGCGCCTCTGGTGAGTGGTCGTAGGATGGGTTGACCGAACCACTATAAATCTCTGTGTTCTTTTCTACTGTTTACTTCCGCATTTTAATTTCCGCACTTTAATTTTTATTGTGGTGATTTTGGTTTTGTTTATTAATTTTGATATAATGACTTTTTAAATACTAATTCAACCCTCCCACCCCCCACCCCCTCTTGGTTAGCCTTGGGCTAGTTCATAAGGGATTAACATCCCTAACAAACTTTCAATGATTAGATCTTTACTTTACCTAACTGCTAGCCGACCTGATATTATGTTTAGTGTTTGTTTATGTGCTAGATTTCAAGTTGATTCTAAAGAATCCCATCTAACTACAGTTAAGAGAAATCATAGATATCTCTTAAGGATAATAAACTTAGAAAGATGGTATCCTAGGCACAACACTTCTTTTGAGATTATTGGATATTCTAATTCTGATTTTGTAGAATGTATGGTAGATAGAAAAGGTACTTCTGGGACTTGCTAATTCATAAGATAGTCTTTAGTCTCCTGGTCCAGTAGAAAGAAAAACTCAATTGCACTTTCCACTGCTGAAGCTATGTACATTACTTTATGGAGTTATGTGGCCCAAGTCCTTCTGTTGAAGCTGCAAGTTTTGGATATAAGATTGCCCGTAGGCATAATTTTGATCCTTTGTGACAACATTAGTGCCATATATATTTTTAAGAATCCTTTCCAACATTCAAGAATCATGCAGATTGAGTTACACCATGTGACAACTGAAAATCAATTGGCTGACATCTTTACCAAACCACTAGCTTTTGGCACTTTTAGCACCTTAAGGACTAGATTGGGTGTGATTGACATAAATGCATGAACTTGTTTCTGAATCTTCAATTTTTTTTGCTTTTTTTATTTATTTTACTTTTCTTACTAGTTCTTTTGTTTCTCTTTTTTATTTTTTTTTTATGGTCACTGCTAAAATGATATTTTATATCATATTTTTGCTCAATGTTCTACATCTCTTAATCTATTAAAGGGAGAAAACACTGTTGATTGTTTCTCTTTCTCTAACCTTTTTATTGCTATAATTTTCTTTTCTAAATAAAAGTTTATCTCAAATTAATAACTGGACCTTGCGATTGAGATCTTTTCTACCTTGCTACAATAATCTATCTTATATTTATAATGTTCAAAGTCTTGATGTTACTTCAAAGATTTCTCGTTAACCTGCCAATGCTTTTTTTATATGATTTGGATTCTATTTTGTGTTTTATTCTTCCTTATATTAGAGAGTGGGTTTTTCTTCTCTAATATCTAGAAGATATACTCACAATTAAGAATATTTAAGAGTTTTGAAAAGGGATCTAGTTTGCAAAAATAATAAAACAAATTGCCAAAGATGCCAAAACAAAAGATGCGCAATAACACCAAATTGAAAAATATACACAAAGTATATCAAAAATCAAAAGATGTACAAAGTGCGCCATTCAATTGACAAGAGGCAAAAAATGAACCCACCAAAAACAAGTTCTCTTCTCTTTCAAACTTTTAAATCTTAGAATAATTCATGTATCACTTGAGATTTTCAAATGCTTGATTTAAATTTTTGTGGTTGTGACAAATTACTTTGATACATTCTATAAGATATTTTTCTGAAATCAAGTTTTGAATGGATCTCTTTTTCTTATCCAATTGATTTTTTTGAGATAGGTCTTTTGATTTCGAAAGACTATTTTGCCCTAAGAGAAGTCTACGCTAAGAGTTAATACGATTGGATATTTTACCATTTTTAGATTTTGATGATGTTAACACATTTTTCATATAAATCTTTGAAAATCAATCACATGGAGACTATGTCATATTCATAATTTGATTTAAAAAAAACTTTTGCTTTCATTCTTTTCTAGGTTTTTCCTCCTTTTTTGTGATGTCAAAAGGGGGAGTAGTGCTTGTACTTGTTTTCATTTTTATTTAGTTTTGATTGTTTAAATATTTACCATCATCAAAAAGAGGGAGATTATTGTGAATCCATTTTTCAGGAAATTTTATTTGGATGATAGCAAACACTTCTATTTCTCTACAACTACCTTGCCTACTAACATTTCGGCCCATAAGATCAAAACCATAATTTGAACCATCTCTAGATTGGGTAGACTAGGTCTGAGTCAGTTTATAGCCTTTTTCTTTTCTTGAGTCAATTGTAAATGATGTGGGCCCTGATGCTAAGTAACCTTGTACACACACACTTGGAGGGAAAAATTTTTGTTGATTTAATTAGAGTTTCTCTTTTGATCACATCATCCAAAATTATCTATATATCATCCAAGATAATCACTTAAAAATAGAAACCCTAATTAGGGCATCCTGGTTAAGGCAGCCGTAATTAAGCACATCATCTTGGATGATATTTGTATCGGCCTGGACAATAGGCTCAAATTGGAAAGAATCAGCTACTAGATCTATCTAGGTAGCTTTTATTTTTAGACATTTTTTCAGGAAATTGATGCAATGCAATTATGCCTAAATTAATCTAGTAATTAAGGAAAGAAATTAAGGTATGATTGCTCGATCATATCATCCTGGATGATCTCAGGATCGATCGGGATAATCAATTCAAAAACTGAATAGAACATCTTTTGTTGTTGTCCTGACTTGAGACCCAAAAGGAAAGGGAGAGCAACGGAGATAAAGAGAGGATCTTATGAGCGGTTTTACAAAGGTTGCTCTAAGCAAGGATCCATTGTCATCTTCTCTGATCATCGTCCCTAATTCCTTGGGGGTTGTAGAGAGGTCTACTTCAGCATCTGATCAAGGTTCTCTGCCTGCTTCAAGAGGAAGCAAAAGGAATTGGGTTCTCTTTCTTCTTTTGGAGGAAGCAAAAGTAGTTTGGTTCTCTGCCTCACCTGGGTTGGTGGAAAGGAGGTTTGTACAGGCTTCTCCGCCTTGCAGTGGGGGAAAAATGAGAGACATTGAATTTAGTGCAATACTCAGACGGCGCCATTGAGAAGTACATGTAGGTTGAGTTGACCAAACCACTCTAAATTTTTGCGTTCTTTATTACTGCTTCTGCATTTATTTTCCACACTTGTATTTCTATGGTGAATCTTAGTTCTAGTTTAAGATTTTTTTTTAGATTGAAAGATTTTTTTTTAAATAACAATTCACCCCCCTTCTTGGTTAGCCTCGGGACTAGTTTATAAGGGCTAAATATCCCTAACAAACTTTCAAGTGGATTTATCCCACTTTCAAGTGGCCTAAGCGAACTTTCAACTGGTCATCATTATAGTTATGATGTTAATGGTACTACCAGTTTTGCTATCCTCTATAGTTTAAGGTTGTGTTTCTCTTTTGATTGCATTAATATTATGGTTTAGGTTTGTTCTACTTATTATTACCAGTCATTTATTTAAAGTTATGATAAGGTTTGTTCTTCTGATTTGTTTTACATGAGGAGGGAAATTAAGAACTTGTTGAGCATGCCTAACTACTCTTTTTCTACTATTAATGTTGAGGGCACTACTTTTGCTAATGCCATTGCCAGGTGCAGCAATGGGTTGGATTCCATGACAGATTTCTTTGTTTATAATACTCTTCATATTAGGGGTCTTTTAGACTTGGATATGATTAGTTTTCCTTATGTTATTCCTTAAGGAGGATGGGTTTGTTACATCTGTGTTGATTTTCTACAGTTTTTATGTGGTCCTTCTTGGTAGGATGGGCCTTTTGCATATCAGCTGGGTTGATTTTGTATCTTCTTAGTTTTATTCGAGAATTCTTTTTCTGGGTATATTTCCTTTTGTTGTTATATTATGGCCTTATGGTTTTGGCTGTTTCAAATTGGCTGGTTGTTGCTTTATGGGTTATATGATTTCTCTCTTATGAATTTTTGGGAGTGTGTTGTTGTGAATTGTGAGATTGGTGAGGCTATGTGCAAGTTATTTTGTTTTGATGACTGGCTAGATTGGAACCATTTCACAAGTTTTCAGGATGTTTACATTTCCTTTAGGTTTATCTACTTACTGCATCATTTATGTTGGAGCACTTGGAGTCAGGGTGCTATTCCTTTTGCTGCTATATCTTGGGTTCATGTGTTTGGCTTTTTAAGGCCTATAACATTTCAGATTCTGGGCTCTATGAATTCCTTCAATAGAGCTTCTCCCTTTGTTCTAGGAGGTTTACTTTTTTTGTTATAGTTGGCTATTATTATCAAGGATCATCTAGTTTTGGCTTATTAGTTGGGGATGATATGTATAGATGATTTTCTTCTTACTACATGGCATGGGATTACTGATATGAACCTTATGTTGTATTATATGTTTTTTAATTTGTGGCTTATGTGACATTTTCTCCTTGGTTCGGGTTATCTTACTCTTGGTGGTAACTTGGATTTTCCTTGGTCCTATAACCAGATTCAATATTATTTCTATTGCTATTTTTGCTTTTTTGTCTATTACCCTCTATTATAGAGTTCTTTCACTGTATGTGTTCATGTTGTTGAGCTATTTATGAGAACTCTAGAGATGAATACTATTTTTTTATACCTCTGTGATTTTTTGGGTGCTCGCTCTTATGCACTGTAGAATGTAACTTTTGCTTAGTAGGGAAGTCGAGCTTATAAGGTTTTTTGCTTTTTTTTTTTTTTTGTATCTCTTATGAGCAATAGTGAGCTTGAGATCCCTTTAAAAAGCATGTAATTGCTTTATATATAAACGCGTAGGCCCCTCCAGATATCTCCAAAGCTTATCATAAAATTAGTTGGCAATTCATTTATAACATATTTTAGTTATTTGGTTTTAACTTGTTTTTTATTAACTTTATTAGAAACTGCATTGAAGGGCCTTTTTCTCAATTATTATCAAAGGTAAGAGTTTCAGTTTCTTTAAATATTCTCATGGTTTAAGACAGGGAGACCCTATGTCTCCTGCTCTTTTTGTTATTGCGGTTGATTATCTTTCTAGAAGCCTTAATAAACTTTTTGAAAATCACCCCAATTTTTATTCTAGGACTAGGGGGTTTCGTATATCTCAATTATGTTTTGCTAAGGATTTTATCATTTTTATGAATGCTTCTCATAATAATATTGATAAGCTTATGGATTTCTTTAACTACCTTCAAACTATTAGTGTCCTATATTTGAACAATCAAAAATGTTGTTTCCTTATTTCTAACAATATAAATAATAATCATATCTTGTCTATTAAAGATCTTACTTGGTTTCTACATGGACAACGTCCTATCAAGTATCTTGGTATTCCTCTTTATAAAGGTAGAAAGAAATCTTTTTTGTTTGATGATTTTATTACCTCTGTATAGAATAAACTTCAATCTTGAGATTCTAATTTCTTGAGCTTTGCAGGTAGGCTTACTCTCGTTAGAAGTGTCCTTTGTAATCTCCCTTTCTACTCTTTCCAAACTTTGCTTCCTACTAAAATAGTGTGTAATAGATTTTATAAAATCATTAACAAGTTTTTTTGGAAAGGCACTAGTATTCACACTAAAATTGCTTGGACTTCCAGGGATAAGTGTTATGGGGTTTTAAAAGAGGGTGGCCTTGGTTGCAAAAGCATGACAGACTTGGCCCATCCTTTTTTCTTTTAAATTATGGTTTACTTTTCGTGTCAAGTTTTTTTATGGGCTAAATTTATGTCTTCCAAATATTGTGTGGGGAAGTATCCTACTACTTCTTCTTTTAATATTGGTGATTCTAATGTTTGGCAGAGGATGTACAAGGTTAAGTGGGAGGTGCAGCCTCATCTTTCTTTCTTTTTTTTTTTTTGAATAGAAGATTCAATTTGCATTAAAAGTAAAAAAGTAACTAATTATAAGTAAGTACTTAAAAATAAATCTGTGACAGTCATTCCTTATCAAGTCCAGAAAGCTTGATGGAGGTTTTATCTATAAGAAAGTATCCCAATAAAAGTAACCTAATAAAGCAAGGTTGGCATAGTAGTTAGCCGTTTTATTACATTCTCTTGGAGAAAAAAGAAAATTGATATTATTAAAGACTTCTAAAAAAGTGAGGTCCGATCTTATACCTTTTTTGGTCTTCATATTTATTGAGTATTGGAGCATTTTTATTATATTCACATTGTCTCCTTCAATAATTATTCTCTTGTATTCACACAACCAATCTTGGATATAGATCCCAAATGTTATTATTGATTTAATCACCAAAAATGCAATGTCCCAATGAATCAGATTTTTACCATATGAACATAACATTCTATCTTTGCAATCTCTTAATAGTCCTGCCACTCCTGCCACATTTGAAGTTAGTAATGCCGCATCTACATTCAAATTTATCCTACCTTAAGGAGGGGGAAACCAAGTTTTAGATAGCAAATGCTGGTAGGTGTTCCAGTTCATCTCGATTGGAGCTGAATTTAAAGAACTAGCATTAGATATAATTTCTGCTGCAATATAAGCAATTCATGGCTCTGCTTTTCTGTGCTTGCATAGATTCCGAGATCTCCAACTGAAGTATACTACCAGAACATAGATTTTTGCCAGCCCGCAATCATTGTTTACTCTATGTTGTAGCTCCTCTGTGTATTCAGAGACATTTTGGAATAATGGGACATTAATACCCCATTGTCTATGTTTATGTATAATTTCGTTCAGCTTGTTGTATTTTATAGCCACATGTTCTGTGTCTTCCGTAGCATGACACCCTCTAGGATTGTAACTATTGCAAACTAATCTTCTATGGCATAACCATTCATTGTTTGGAAAAGCATCATTCAGCAACCTCCACCAAAACAATTTTTCCCTTTTGTTTGATTTGAATTTTTTCAACCAACTTATTTTACTGAAATTACTGTTTTGATTTTTGTTCTTTGCTTCAAAAGACAAAGATGAACTGGTTCTTTCAGAATTTGTACATATCAGTTTGACCTTGTCTTCCTTTCCATCTTCACATTTTTCCATCTGTTTAATAAGGTTTCTCATGTCTTCGGAAAAAAATTCTATCATTTTATCTTTGTTCTAGCTTCCAATATTATTCATTAAGAATGAAACTTTTTTTATCATAAAGTTCATTTCTATTGCATGTTGCCGACCAAGTGTTCAGACTTCTATCAAGTACTCAATTGTCACTTGTGAAGATTATTTTTTCTCCATTATTGACTTTCCATCTTACTATTGGTTTAAGATAGTTCGCACCTTCTTTTATGATCTTCCATGAACAAGAGGACCCCCTTTTTGCATCTTCCTCCCAGATTGTGTCACCATATTTGCATTTCAAAATTTTATTTCGTAACGATTTTTTGTTCTGTAGATACATCTAAGCAATTCTAGCTCTCAAAGGTCCTTTCCTTTCCATTGCTAATTTAATACCAAATCCACCTAAACTTGTAGGCAAGTATATGTTTGAATAATTGCTATTTGAATTATTTATATTTGTGCAACTTATGTAGTTTTGATGATTCCAAACATTATTGTTCAAATGTATAGTTATCTCCTAACAATTTTAGAAGATTTGTATTTGCTCTTGTGTGTACTAACATTTCAGGAAAATTAGACTCCAGACTACGATAACTTCAAATCAAATTCAACATGAGATATTTTGTTTATTTGAAGTTTGCATTTTCTTTGATTTAATTTTGAAAGGGAGTGATTGTAATTGAGTGAATAAAAAAAAACTTACACACACACATAAGGAGATCATAAGATTTTATATTGATCGTACGGGACGATATTTATCGTACTGTACGATCCGTTAATTATCTCCTATAAAGCACATGGAACGAATAGGAACTTGCTCGAAAAAATTTTTCTAAGTCCTATTCGTCCAGGATGAAATTTATTATCGTCCCGGACGATGGGTTCTCTGTAAAATTTTCGTCCAGACGAATTTTATTATCGTACGAGGCGACCAGTCCTCTAGAAAATTTTCATCCAGACGAAAATAAATATCGTACCGGATGATCAAGTCTCTAGAAAATTTTCGTTCATACGAAAATAAATTATCGTCCGTGGCGATTGGTCCTCTGAAATATTTTCATCCAGATGAAATAAATAATCGTCCAGGACGATCGGGTCTCTGGAAAATTTTCGTCCAGACGAACATATTTTCATCCAAACGATTAACCGACTTAGAACAGTTTTCAGCAGTTTCTAGAACCGACCTTGTAATAACCGTTCGTACTGGACGAACCTAGTTCGTACAAGATGATCATCTGTACGAAGTCATTTCGTACACATATACAAATTGGGTCATTTCAGATCGTTTAAGTAAAATCGTCCAGGACGATCCAGGATCGTACAGGACGATCCACTGCGTACATAATTGGAAACTTGCAGTTTTTGGGCGGTTTTTCTTGTCTTTGATTTAAATAGTTCAAATTAGACTGACACCCAATCTTTTTTTCATTTGATCTTCATGCCTCTTGAGAGAATAGCCAAGGAGAGAGTGGAAGAGAGCATTCAAAGGAGGATTCCTACCACTGGAGCGAGAAGGCTTCACTTGGATTACAAAGGTAAGAGTCTCTACTTGTGAAATTGGATTTCTTCACTCTTTTCTTTCTTTCTTCTAGATACTTGTGAGAAGATCAGTCAAGGAGATTCGGTTCTCTACCGACACTTGGAGAGTGTGAACAGCCGAAGGGTTCTCTGCCTACACTTGGAGAGTGTGAACAGCGGAAAGGTTCTCTGCCTACACTTGGAGAGTGTAAAAGGACGACGGTTCTCTGCCAGCACTGTAGATTGTGTAAAAAGACGACGGTTCTCTGCCGCACCGGGTAGTGGTGAAAAGAGTGTGTTGTAAAGGCTTCTCCGCCTTGCTGTGGGTGCTAAAGGAGAGTCACTTTGTGGTATTAGTGCAATACTCAGAGGGTGTCTCTGAGGAGTGGATGTAGGTCTGGTTATAGACCGAACCACTATAAATCTGGTGTCATTTACTTTATTGCTTTTACGTTTCCGCACTTTAAATTTCAGTTTTAAATACTCTGTGGTTGAAAAACATTTTTCTACAAACTTTAAAAGAAAATTTTATTTTGGTTCAACTTTATCATTAAGAGGGTTTAAAATTTTTAAAACTACCAATTCACCCCCCTCTTGGTAGCCGTGGGACATTTACTTAGGCTTAACAACCTAATTACTGGACTCAACAAGTGGTATCAGAGCATAGTTTCAAAATCATAAGTTTGAACTACTTTTTGATTAACGTAGATGGCTACATTTGGAAACCGAAATACACCTGAGGGTTACTCTATCACTAGACCTCCACTGTTTGACAATATTTCTTTTGATTTTTGGAAAACACGCATGTCTACTTTCTTACAGTCACTTGATTATCGCATGTGGATGCTAGTCCAGGAAGGTTACTCAAAACCAACTAGATTAGTTGATGGAATTAGGGTAGAAACACCCTATGCAGATTGGACTATTGAAGAACGTGACTTAACACAATTAAATGCGAAATGTTTAAATAGTTTCTTTTGTGCTTTAAAATCTGAAGACTACATGCGAGTTTCCACTTGTAAAAGCGGAAAAGACATATGGGATAGACTTTGTATTACTTATGAAGGGACAAATGAGGTTAAGCAATCAAGACACAATATCTTGTTACATGACTACAAATTATTTCGCATGAAACCTAATGAATCTATATCTGACATGTACACAAGATTCACTCAAATTGTCACATCTTTGCATGCACTTGGTAGGGAATTAACTAATACTGAAATGGTTAATAAGATTCTTCGTTGTTTACCTACTACATACGATGCTAAAATTACTGCAATTATAGAGTCTAAAGATCTGAACATTTATTCCATTGACAATCTTCTTGGTTCACTCATTGCTTACGAGCAAGGAGTAAGTCAAAGAAAGATTGATGCAGGTGAACCAAGAAAGGACAAAAATATTGCACTAAATGTGGAAGAGTCAGAAAGTGAACACTCACAACCTGAGGATGAAGATGATATTGCACTGATGACTAGACAATTCAGAAGCTTTTTAAAGAGGAAATAGAAGAGACGCCAGAAATGGAATAGAGGTAAGTATAACAGAAATGACAAGGTTTCTAATGAAGTGATTTGTTATAAATGCAGGAAACCAGGTCATATAAAGACTGATTGTCCAAAACTCAAAGCCACTCCTAGCAAGGAGAAGGTAGAGGAGAAACCAATGGTAAAGAAGGGCAAGAAGAAGTTTCAAAAGGCTTTTTGGGCGGACTCAGCTTCAGACTCATCTGAGACTGAAAAAGAAGAAGAAGTCACCAACCTTTGCTTGATGGCAGATAATGCTGAATAATCAGATCAAGAAGAGGTATGTGATTTAACCTATAATGAATTGTTTGAAGTTTCTGAACACATGCATGATACATATAGGAAAATGAAAAAGATGCATGCTAGTTTAGTTTTAGAATTAGAAGAGCTTAATAAGGAACACAAAATCCTTAGGAAAGATCATGCTTTAATTGATAGCAACCACATGAAACTACTTGATGAATATGATGACTTGAATAAAAATTTTGAGAATTTAAAATCATCCTATGCTGAACTTGAAAAAGAATTTAAGAATTTTAAGGATGAATCTGAGAGCAAGACATATAGAATTAATTATACCAATCGAATCTTGGAGGATATGAATTCATTTTACAAACTCACTATAAGAGCTCTCGAGGATAATAGGAACCCCCCTAAACTTGAAGATTTTACAAATCCTAAATATTATCCTAAATTCATGAAATCCCTTAGAAGACAATCCCATAGGAATATTTTTCCTAATGTTAAATGTAACAATTGTGGATTTTTGGGACATATATCTCACACCTGCACTTTAAAGATGAAACCTAATTTGGTGTGGAGAACTAAGATGCATAAACCTAGACATATCATACATGCATCTGATTATAAATTTCATAAAGGTGAACCCAAACTAGTTTGGATTCCCAGGTCTAACATTTGAGAATTTTGTAGGAATACTCTCACACAAGACCTCGTGAGAGTATATGGTACCTGGACAGCGGATGTTCAAAGCACATGACTGGAGATACTGCTCAATTCATAACGCTGGAAGCCAGGAGTGGAGGCAAGGTTACACTTGGAGATAATACCACAAAGAAAGTGGTTGGATCAGGTATGATTGGAAATTTGAAAAACTTTTTCATAGACAATGTTTTATTAGTTGAAGGCTTAAAACATAATTTGCTTAGCATAAGTCAGCTATGTGATAAGGGCTATAATGTAAAATTTTTATCTACTAGCTGCATAATTAGCCTAAATGGGAAAATTGTTTTAAATGAAAAAATGGTAAACAATGTCTACATGCTAAATTTAAATTGTATACAATCTCCTACTGCTTTTTGTTTGAAAACTATTTCTAATGAATCATGGCTTTGGCATAGGAGACTTTGTCATTCTAGTATGAAAAATCTTAGAAGAATTACCCAAAAGAATTTGGTGAGAGGAATACCTAAACTAGACTTTACCAAGGACCATCTATGTGATGCATGTCAATTAGGAAAACAAGTGAAGTCCTCTTTTAAGTCCAATAAAAATCTTAGGACCAGTAAACCTTTAGAAATTCTTCACATGGATCTTTTTGGACATGTAAGCACTGTTAGTCTAGGAGGAAAGGTATATGGATTTGTTATAGTAGATGATTTTTCAAGATTCACCTGGGTTAAATTTCTTTTTCATAAGAGTGAATCATTTGAGGAATTCAGAAATTTTTCAACTTAGATACAAAGAAAACTAGGCTGTGAAATAATTTATATACAAAGTGATCATGGAGGAGAATTTGAAAATGAAAGATTTGAAGATTTCTGTAAAGAAAAGGGGATTGATCATAATTTTTCTGCACCTAGAACTCCTCAACAAAATGGAGTAGTTGAAAGAAAGAACAGAACATTAATAGGAGCCGCCCGAGCAATGTTAGCAGAATACTCGCTTCCTAGATATTTTTGGGCTGAGGCGGTTAGTACTGCATGCTATGTTCTGAATAGAGTGAATGTGAGATCAAATTTGAATAAAACACCCTATGAGTTGCTAAAAGGTAGAACACCAAATTTGTCTCATTTGCATGTATTTGGTTGCAAGGTGTTCATACATAATAATGGAAAATCTGCCTTAGGAAAATTTGATCCAAAATCAGATGAAGGAATTTTTGTTGGATATTCAAGTGTTAGAAAATCTTATAGAGTATTCAACAAAAGAACTTTAGTCATTGAAGAAACCACACATGTTGTTTTTGATGAAAATGGAAACATGAAAGAGCCAAATGTTGTTGAAGAAGAAATTGAAGAAAACTCCCAAAAGATTGATAGATTAAATTTGGAAGAAAATGTGGAAGAAAATTTAGAAAGAGAAGACCCTTTGCCTAAAGATTTGAGATTTTCTAAAAACCACCCAAAGGAATTGATTATAGGTGAACCAAGTGAGGGTGTTAGAACTAGGCGTGGATTAAACAAGGAAGTCAATCATTCAGCCTTTATTTCAACTATTGAACCCACTAATATTGATCAAGCACTTTCAGATGAATTTTGGATATTGGCCATGCAAGAAGAGTTAAATCAATTTGTAAGAAATAAAGTTTGGGAACTAACTACAAGGCCAAAAGATCAAAGTGTTGTTGGAACCAAGTGGATGTTCAAAAATAAAATGAATGACTCAGGAGTAGTCATTAGAAATAAGGCTAGATTAGTAGCTAAGGGGTATAATCAAATTAAAGGAATTGATTTTGAGGAAACTTTTGCCCCTGTAGCTAGACTTGAAGCAATTAGGGTTTTACTAGCCTTTTCCTGTTTTAAAGGTTTTAAATTGTTTCAAATGGATGTCAAGAGTGCCTTTTTAAATGGGGTAATTGAGGAAGATGTTTTTGTAGAACAACCTCCAGGTTTTGAAAATTCTAAATTTCCAAATCATGTTTTCAAATTAAAAAAGGCATTATATGGATTGAAACAAACACCTAGGGCTTGGTATGAGAGGTTGAGCACCTTTCTACTTGAAAGATCTTTTGAAAAAGGAAGTGTGGATACAACTCTCTTTTTAAGAAAAATTGGAAAGGATATACTTATTGTTCAAATTTATGTGGATGACATCATCTTTGGATCTTCAAATAAACATCTTTGCGATGATTTTTTCTAAAACAATGAGTAGTGAATTTGAAATGAGTCTAATGGGAGATTTAAATTACTTTCTTGGTTTTAGCATTAAGCAACTTGAGGAAGGTACTTTTCTTAGTCAAACTAAATATATTAAGGACATCCTCAAAAAAATATGAAATGGACAATGCTAAACCTGTTAGTACACCAATGAGTTCTCCAGTTCAGTTGGATAAGGACCTTAAGAGAAAATCTATTGATCAAAAGAAATTTAGAGGGATAATTGGATCTTTACTTTACTTGACTGCTAGCCGACCAGATATTAAGTTCAGTGTTTTCTTATGTGCTAGATTTCAATCAGATCCAAAAGAATCACATTTGACAGCAGTGAAAAGGATTTTAAGATATCTACTAGGAACTCAAAACTTAGGAATTTGGTATCCTAAGTTTAGCTCTTCATTTGAAATTATTGGTTACTCAGATTCTGACTTTGCAGGCTGTAGAGTGGATAGGAAAAACACTTCTGGAACATGTCAATTCATTGGAAATTCATTAGTTTCATGGTCTAGTAGAAAACAAAATTCAGTGGCATTATCTACTGCAGAAGCAGAATACATTGCATTAGGAAGTTGTGTGGCACAAGTACTTTGGTTAAAACAACAGTTGATTGATTTAGGATTAACTATAGGCACTATTCCAATTTATTATGACAATACTAGTGCTATTTGCATTTCCAAAAATCCTATTCAATATTCTAGAACCAAACACATTGATATAAGGCATCATTTCATAAGGGATCATGTATCCAAAGGAGAAATTGAACTCATACATGTTTCAACTGAAAATCAACTTGCAGACATTTTTACAAAACCTTTAGCCTTTGATACCTTCAGTACTTTAAGAACAAGGCTTGGTGTTATTGATTTGAATGCTTAAACAAAATGTCTTTGCAACATTGATATTTGTTTTGTTTTGTTTTTTTTATTTTGTGAAATTTTGTGTGTTTTGAATGAATTGTTTTTGGATTTATGGTTTTGTTTTATGTTTTCTGTGTTTTTGAATATTTTGTTTGATTTTCTTAATTTAAAAATTCAAAATTAAAATTTTTTTTGGAGGAAATCTTCCAGGACGAAAATGTTTTCGTACGGGACGATGTGTGAAGGAACAGTTTGCGCGAATTTTAACCGTTTTGAGAGCAGTTTTTAATTAGATCGTCTGTACGATCTGATGATCGTCCAGGACGAATTTTTTTTTTCTCTCAAACATCGGGACAATTGAATGCAGCGGTTGAGTGGATAAGACAGTTTTTAATATGAACTTCGTCTGTACGAAGTTTTAGTTCGTCCAGACGAACATGTGTCGGTTCATTGTAGGGGACGGTTTTTAAGAGTCATTAAAACGATTTACTTTTTGATCATTTGTACGAAAATTTTTCGTCTGTATGATCTGTCAAGTCAAAAAGCCTGTACGAAGGGACGCATCGTAAGTTGTGTTGATTACGAAAAGCCGTTACATTTTGGACGAATTGGATCGTCTGTACGAAATTGTTTCGTCCAGACGAACGATGATTTTTTCATCCAGGACGAATATTTTCGTCCAGGACGAACGTATCATTTTTCTTTAAATATGAAGGCTTTCAAACTTAACAATCACACTTCCAAACTTCATTTTCAATCCCTTTCTAAATCAAATCAATAATGGCCTCCTCAAGCAAAAGACAAAAGGTGTTGGTGAAGAAACCAAATAGGAATGCCCCAGACAACTTTCTTTCTAAGGCGAGTGAGGAATCTTTTCCTCGTTTTGCATCCGCAAAAATCACTCCCTCACGTATTATTATTCAAACTGAGTTGAAATTTCGGGTATTGCACCTCTTCGCCTCAACCCAATTTCATTTCATTATTTCTCTCGTCCACTTCTACAACAAGCAAACCTACCACTACTTTCTAGCGAACATGAGTTTTAATTCTGACCACTCCACCATTAGTTCTTATGTTTTTAAGCAAAAAGTTGAGATCACCAAGCACGACCTTGGTGCATTTTTAAACTTAAGAACTGAGGGATATAGAGCCCACACCCTAATGTCAGAAACCTCCTTCAAATGGTTTCAAATCAATAAGGTGATTAGAGAAATAGGCATAACCTATCATGTTGCTAGAGTCTCCGGTATGACACAAGATGCCCGAATCATCCAGCATATCCTTCGATCTTCAATCATTCCTAAAGCTGGTGATAGGATTAATATTACCCCTCTCCTTTCTATTCTAACCTTTTTAATCATGGAAAGACATCCTATTGACGAAGCCCAACTTATCATAGACCATATCTATGGGCTTTTAGAAATAGGACATGCAGATCAGAAGAGGAAGAAGAACATTTCATTAGGACACTTAATCACTTATATTTTGGAAAAGAAATACAACATAGTGCATCCTGATGAAGAATATGAAGAGCCAGTTTACTATAATGATGCATCATTCAGATTGCTCTTCAAGGAGGAAAAAAAAAAGCACATGCCAGTGCTTCAGAAGAGGAAGAAGAAGAAGGAGTGCAAGCTTCTGCTCCTCAATCAGATTACCAGAATCTGATTGAGAGATTTGATAGATTAGAGACTCACATTGATCAAAGGTTTGATAAATTTGATGCTCAACTTACGCAGCAGCAACAAGACATTGGTAATATTAGAAATGAAGTTCATGAAATTAGTACCAATGTAATGTTGATGGCCTCCTACTTCAACCTTTTTGGTGGCATTCCTCCTCCTCCTCCAGAATAGTAGAAATGTTTTTATGTGTGTCTGTTGTATTTGTTTTTTATGTTTTTATCGTGTCTATTTAATTGTTAACTGTTTGTGTTTATGTTGTTTTTTCTTTTTAAGTTCAATGTATTTTCTTCTTGTTGTTTTTTTTTTATGTAATCTGTTTCTTTAATATCAATGAAAGTTGTTATATTTTTTTTTATTTTTTTTAGATTTGTTTTGAAATGTGGTTAATATTTATGAATTTCATTAGTATTATTTAATCTACATAGTGCTTAAATTCGATTGTAATATGAGATTATCTATATTAGAAAATCTAGACTTTCTGGATTTATAAGTTATTTATAACTTGTTGTAATTAGAACTGTTAAATTCATGTCTATTCATTTAGACTACATAAAAGTTAATATTACTATTGCAATTTAGATGTTTTCTTATTTTGTATTTCTATGCTCAAGTGATATTTATGCACCTAGAACTATTTGAAATTTTAGATTATAGATTTTGGAAAGAATTGGTCTCAATTACTCTTGAACATTGTACAAATGTACAAAAATCAAAAGGAATTCGCAAAGATTTGCAAAGTGAAAAAGAGACACAAAATAAGTCCAACCAAGAAAAAATGCACAAAAATGTGCCCCAAAATTTTGAAAAAGATGCGCAAAGCGCCACATGAGGTAATTCTCTTCTTTCCAAATTCGTTCAATCTCTTAATTCAAATTGATCTTATGTTCATTTATATTCTATTGAACTTTGAAATATAGAATTTTTTTTACATCTCTCTTGTAATGATTTTCTATAGTAAAATGTCTAAATTGAATCATGTCTTTGATAAAATCTTCTTACTTACAATGTTATATCACTTCTTAAGTTTTATGAATTTCTATGATTGACTTAATATCTTTAGTTTAAAATTGCATACCCTATGTCGATCACAGTTTAGATTAAATTTTAAAAATGAATTTCATATAATTACTTACATTTCTTGTCTATTTCTTCTTCACTTTTTGTTGCTGTCAAAAAGGGGGAGAAATTATTGTATTTTCTGTTTTGATTGTTCTGTTTGCAAGTTTTTGACTTTGTAGTTGTTTGTGTTTCTGTTTGCAAGTTTTTGACTTTGTAGTTGTTTGTGTTAAAATTTTTGAAAAATAAAAATATTATTTTTTATGCCTCCTTATTTTAATGTACTCATCAATTCAGGGGGAGTTTAGGAGATAGGAGATTTGTTTAACTTGAAATCATACAAATAATAATTGTTTTGCCATCATCAAAAAGGGGGAGATTGTTTGAATAGTTGCTATTTGAATGATTTATATTAGTGCAACTTATGTAGTTTTGATGATTCCAAACATTATTGTTCAAATGTATTGTTATCTCCTAACAATTTTAGAAGATTTGTATTTGCTCTTGTGTGTACTAACATTTCAGGAAAATCAGACTCCAGACTACGATAACTTCAAATCAAATTCAACATGAGATATTTTGTTTATTTGAAGTTTGCATTTTCTTTGATTTAATTTTGAAAGGGAGTGATTGTAATTGAGTGAATTAAAAAAACTTACACACACACATAAGGAGATCATAAGATTTTATATTGATCATACGGGACGATATTTATCGTACTGGACGATCCGTCAGTTATCTCCTATAAAGCACATGGAACGAATAGGAACTTGCTTGAAAAATTTTTTCTAAGTCCTATTCGTCCAGGACGAAATTTATTATCGTCCCGGACGATGGGTTCTCTGTATAATTTTCGTCCAGACGAATTTTATTATCGTACGAGGCGACCAGTCCTCTAGAAAATTTTTGTCCAGACGAAAATAAATATCGTACCGGACGATCAAGTCTCTGGAAAATTTTCGTTCATACGAAAATAAATTATCGTCCGTGGCGATTGGTCCGCTGAAATATTTTCGTCCAGACGAAATAAATAATCGTCCAGGACGATTGGGTCTCTGGAAAATTTTCGTCCAAACGAACATATTTTCGTCCAAAAGATTAACCGACTTAGAACAGTTTTCAGCAGTTTCTAGAACCGACCTTGTAATAACCGTTCATACTGGATGAACCTAGTTCGTACAGGACGATCATCTGTACGAAGTCATTTCGTACACATATACAAATTGGGTCATTTAAGATCGTTTAAGTAAAATCGTCCAGGACGATCCAGGATCGTACAGGACGATCCAATGCATACAGAATTAGAAACTTGCAGTTTTTGGGCGATTTTTCTTGTCTTTTATTTAAATAGTCCAAATTAGACTGCCACCCAATCTTTTTGTCATTTGATCTTCGTGCCTCTTGAGAGAATAGCCAAGGAGAGAGTGGAAGAGAGCATTCAAAGGAGGATTCCTACCACTGGAGCGAGAAGGCTTCACTTGGATTACAAAGGTAAGAGTCTCTACTTGTGAAATTGGATTTCTTCACTCTTTTCTTTCTTTCTTCTAGATACTTGTGAGAAGATTAGTCAAGGAGATCCGGTTCTCTGCCGACACTTGGAGAGTGTGAACAGCCGAAGGGTTCTCTGCCTACACTTGGAGAGTGTGAACAGCGGAAAGGTTCTCTGCCTACACTTGGAGAGTGTGAATAGCCGTAGGGTTCTCTGCCCACACTAGGAGAGTGTAAAAGGATGACGGTTCTCTGCCAGCACTGTGGATTGTGTAAAAGGACGACGGTTCTCTGCCGCACCGGGTAGTGGTGAAAAGAGTGTGTTGTAAAGGCTTCTCCGCCTTGCTGTGGGTGCTAAAGGAGAGTCACTTTGTGGTATTAGTGCAATACTCAGAGGGTGCCTCTGAGGAGTGGATGTAGGTCTGGTTATAGACCGAACCGCTATAAATCTGGTGTCATTTACTTTATTGCTTTTACGTTTCCGCACTTTAAATTTCAGTTTCAAAAACTCTGCGGTTGAAAAACATTTTTCTACAAACTTTAAAAGAAAATTTTATTTCGGTTCAACTTTATCATTAAGAGGGTTTAAAATTTTTAAAACTACCAATTCACCCCCCTCTTGGTAGCCGTGGGACATTTACTTAGGCTTAACAACCTAATTACTGGACTCAACAGTATAGAGTGGGCCAAGCAATGCTAGAGGAAATTCCTACACAGTTTTTCAATTTTAATCAAGATGCTTCTAGGAATAAGAGAATGAGCTACCTAATAAGAAATCATATTAGAGTAAGCGATTTTAATTGAAAGAATCCTTCCAGCCAAGGATAACCACCGAGCTCTCCATGCGTTTAGCCTTCCCATATCTTTTTCGATAGCATTTTTGTAGTCCTCTGCTTTTAGTCTCCTTAATGCCAATTTGATCCCCAAGTAGTTGAACTCCTTGACTTCTTTTATTCCCATAAGTTTTTTTAGCTTACTTCTTCTTTTCTTAGAAATATTTTTACCATATAAAATCATAGATTTGTGAAGGTTTATTGTTTGTCTTGTCCAGCCACAGTAATCTTTAAAAATCCTCTTCAACATTATAACATTTCTTCTATAGGCTTTAGCCACCACTAGGACGTCGTCAGCAAATAGCAAGTGTGTTACTCTCTCAACATTAGTTTCTAATCTTATTCCCAATTGGTCCTTCTTTCCACGTAGAGCTTTTGACACAAGATCAAAGCACAAGATGAATCAACTCCGTGATAGTTGACATCCTTGTTTGAAACCACAATATGTAGTTATCCAACTAGTTCTTCTTACATTTATTTCAATAGAGTATTTAGGATTGATGACACATTGCATGATCAACTGTATTATCTTCTCTGGTATTCCTGTCAGCTTCATGACTTGATTTAAAGCTTCCCAACACATGCTATCATAGTCCTTCTCCATGTACAGCTTTAAAAGAAAGTATCCTAGTTTTGCTACGGAGGATCTCATCTTGCTTATGATCTCTTGAGCAATAAGGAAATTATCAGATATACTTATTCTCGGTACAAAATCTCCTTGGTACTCACATATTACTTTTTGGAGACAGCTTTTAATTCTGTTAAGAATCATCCCAGCAGCCATCCTGTATACCATTTGACAAAGACAAATCGGTCTGAATTTGAAACATTCATAAGCATTTTGTACTTTAGGAATCAGTACCACTATGGTCTCCTTCCATCGCTTTGGCAACCTTCCCATCTTGAAGAAGCCTTCTATTACATTCCAAGTTGGTTCTTCTACAATATTCAAGTAATATTTGAAAAAATAGGCATTAGCTCCGTTAGCTCCTGGTGATTTATTGTTGTCCATTATCCTTATAGTAAATTTCAATTAGTCGTTTGTGAATTTTGAATTCATTATCTTTAATAGCTGTTATTGAATGCAATCAGTATTTTTAAAATCTGGCCACTCCTTCAAGTTGCATGTATGTTTGCTCCATTTTTTAGAAAAGAACTTCTCAATAATCTCATGGATTATTTCTTGGTTGGTTTCCAAAGATCCATACTCTCGAGCTATTTGATTGTTCTCATTGTTTCTTTTCTTAGCCGTTGCAAAGGTATGATTGTAACATGTATTCTTTTCACCCTCTTCCATCCATTAGCTCTTAGATCTTTGTCTCCACCAAGTAGATAGTCTTGCTAAATTTTTGTTAAATTCATGCACCTTTCTTCTAAGGATTAGAAGATTCTCCTGATTCAATCCTCCTTACATAGCTTCTCTTTTTTACAAATACAAAACTTCAATATGTAACTCTTGTTTCTTCAAGCTCAACTCTCTCAATTTATTCTTGCTCCAAAAATAAAGATTTTTGAGAGATCTTTTTATTTTCCTTTAAAGTATTTCGTCTGCACTTCTGAAATCCCTCTTTCTCTAGGAATTTGCTATGATACCCCATACGGACTCATAAGAACACCACAAATTCTCAAATCTTATTTATCTATGTTTTGGTTGCTTAGTGTTATCCAATTGAAGAAGTTTAGGATAGTGGTCCGAGGATACTCTGGGAAGAAGTTTGATGACTGCAGAAGAGAAGTCCATCAGAGATTTAGAATTTAACCAAATTCTATCCAGTCTCTCCCAAATTCTAACTAGGCCTTCTTTGTTGTTGCACCATGTATATTTAGGACCATTGAAACCAATATCATGCTAGTCATTATTAGACATAAACACTTTCATTTCTTACGGACCTTGGGGTGGCAACATTTTATTATAGCAGGATCAATGGTTAAGTACATATTCTATTGACTCCCTCATTAATTCCACTTCTAATATTACAGTTAAGGTAAATTACTTCGTTATTGATAACTGTTGGGATTATGTTAAGCTTACAATGCTCTTTTAGATTGTATTATTAAAAAAATTCTCAATCTTCCTCTGAACTTGGAGTCAAAGGATGTGTTATTATGTAAGTTGGCTAGTGATGAGATTTTTAGATTAAAAGTTGCTTGGCATGAGTTTAGACCAAAAAATGTTGTTACTTCATTTTTTTATTGATTTGGCATGAAACTACCCCCTCTACTGTTGCTACTTGTATTTGGAGAATTTTATGCAGATTCATTCCTATAGATAACAATTTGATCAAAAGAGGTTTCATTCTTCCTTCCAAGTGTCAATATTGTTTTCATATGGAAAGTATGCATCATGTTTTTATTTTGAGTCCTTTAGCTGTTAAAACTTGGTGTTATTTTGATGATATCTTGAAATTAAATTCTTTTAATGTGAATTTGTCTATTCATGTTTTTCTTAATGCTTGTTTGTAAATTCTAAAGGGCACATTAGAATTATTACCCCTTCCCTAATTTTGTGGTTTCTTTGGATGGAAAGGAACAATTATCTTTTTAATGGTATTAGAATGGACTCTCAGAGGGTTATTAAGAATGTGAAAGATAAATTGCTCAGTTTGGTTTATGTTAGCTTGCTATATATTAAAAGCTTAAAAAATTATTATGATGTTTCTTCTGACTTTGGTATAAGGTTCAAGGCCACTTTTCTACCCTCTCTTCCTCTTTTTGTTTCTAGGGTTAAACTAGCCATGGGTTATTTCAAGCTGAACGTTGGTAGTGCTAATGAGATTAACAACATGGGGTGTGGTGGTATCATTAGCGATTTCCATGATAATGTTATTCTTGCCATTGCGGGCGCTTTGCTTAATGGTACTCCTCTTATGGCTCTTCTTACTGCTGTTCTTTATGGCTTGAGAAGTTGTATGTCCCTTGTGAATATTGGTATTGAGATCGAGCCCTCTTATAATATTTAGTGCATTTTTAATGAGGTGGACTCGGTTTGTAACTCTTAGGTTTTTTATATTGATTGGGACATTAAACATTTAATGTTTTTTATCTTTGTTTATGTTTCTCATGTGCTTAAGGCATTGTTTGTGCTATTTGGTTGGCTCATTTTGGTTCTGAGATTGATTATTTCATGGATTTTGTGGAAGCCAATGTCCCCACTCCATTAAAAGGCCTCGTAAGATTGGACAAAATTTTCTTACCTTATGTTAGAAGTTAATTTGATCCCTGTTTGCTTATCTGTTATGTGCATTTGGCCCTTTTCTACAGGTTGTTCTTGGTTTGTTGAGTTTCATCCTTGGTTTGGGATTACTCTTGCAATTATTCTTGTTGGGTATCTTGCTTCTTTTCTCAATTTTATGGTAGTTTTCATTTGGTTTTATTTTGGGTTCTCCGGGCTAAGCGATGATTGAAAGCTCTATTTGATGGGTATTCTGTTTGTTTCTCTCCTTCCTCAGGTTCTAGTTGTGCAAGATTCTACGGGTTGGGGGTGTTTTGGGTTTTTGAATTTCTGGTTGTGGTTATTGTCTGGCTTGTTGGATGGTATTATTTTGTTGGGCCAATATTGGGCAGATGTTTCTATTCTGGTTGCTAATTGGGTTCTCTTTGGTTATTTGTTCCTATTCTATGAAGTTTATAGGGTGTTTAGTGGCTTTTTGTTTGGGCACCTGGGTGAGTTGTGTTAGATTGACTTGTATTGCTATGACTGCTGGGGTTTTCCTATTGGGTTGATGGTGGGTTTTTTGGAGCCTGGATTGGAATTCTTTGGATTATTATGGTTGGCTTATTTATGGGTTTGGATGGATGTTCCTTTGGTTGGTTTTGTCTAGTTCTTCCTGGGAGGCTGGTGGGAGGTGGTGCTAGCTGCGGTCTTTAGGATGGATAGAGCGGCATAAGGAATTACCTTATGATGTTTGTGTTATCCATTCTTCCCTGAGCTCTTTTTTCCAGAACCCCCTCAAGCCTTAAATATACCTCTTTTTATTTGGTTAATATTTTTTGGATCCACACAATTATGTTTTTGTTTGTGCTGGGTACTTTTTTAAGATGTTATGTTTTGTGGTTGGTTTAGTTCTGCTTTTACCCGTGCCTTGCCTTCTGGGATGTCTTTGTTTATCTGAGATTTTGGTGGTCGAGCTGGTATTAATCCATATGGTTGTGTTCTGTAGTTATATTGTCTTGCGTTCCAACTTGTATTGTGGCTTTTTTTTATATCCATTGGGTTTATGTTGCTAGCTCTAAGGCCTATATTTATTTGGGGAGGACATTGGTTTTATTCCTTAGTGGGAATATCACTGACTATAACAGGATTCACTGGTGGTATTTTAAAATCCATTTTTATTATTTTCTTTTATGTATTATTTTTTTGTACATTATGATCTTTTTTGAAAACTTTTTTTTTTTTTTTGTAGGTCATTGCGCTACTAATTTTTTGGATAAGAATCTCACTCTGAATGATAATGTTTATTGCTTTCCATCTTCTAGGATGCTTCTACTTATGCACCATAGAATGTATCTAAGGATTTTTATAATTTTATATAGCAGGGATCTTGAGCTCATAGGTATTTTTTGAATTTTTTCCTATACCTCTTTTGAGCAGTAGAGAGCTCGAGGGCCCTTTAAGGAACTTGTGCTTTTCTTTTTAATTAAAGAATAGGCCCCTTCATGGGTTTCCTCTAAGAAAACGTACGAGGAACCTAGATCAGGTGAAGGAGGAGATAGTGGTGGCTTAAAAAGTCTATCAATGGAAGCAAATTGCTCCCCAAACTAGACCATATTCTTATTATGCTGATGCTTTTGGTGGGCCACATTTGCATTAAATTAAGCAACATCCGTCGTATGCTGCTGCTCTTATGCAATAACATAGGAGTTAAATCTGGCCTCAACTTGTCAAACCTCTCCACCAGCTGATCTAGTTGTGACTCCTGGAAGATAGGAACAGCTGCAAGAATAGCTTCTCCCTTGGTTCCCTCAACCTCCTCGTGCTCTGGATGGAGATGAGTACAGTGAAAAACATGGAAATAGCTATTGATGTAGTAGGCAGGTTGATAGTTTGGTGGGGAAGGATATTGTAGGTTGTATTTGGTTTAAAGCATAAAAGCTATTATGTGTCTTAAGAAAAGATTGGATTTACTTTTGTTCCTTGGATCACTAATTCTGGTTAGGTACTCAATATGGAAAAAGAGAAGATCAGTGGCATTGATGCCCCTATTGAAAGTTTGCTAGGGATGTTAAGCCCTATAGAACTGGCCCAAGCTAACCAAGAGGGGGGTGAATTGGTAATTAAAAATTTCTTTTCTCAAAGAATGAAAATCTCAAACCAAAATCACCATAGAAAAACAAAGTGCGGAAATAAAAGTGCGGAAGCAAAAATAAGAACACAGAAATTTATAGTGGTTCGATCAACTCGACCTACGTCCACTCCTTGGAGGAACTCTCCAAGTATTGCACTATAAAACGTGACTCTCCTTTAGCCCCCACGGCTAAGCGGAGAAGCCCTCACAAGAACCTCCTTTTTGCCACCCCGGCAAGGAAGACAACCTACCTCCTTTTGCTTCCTCCTGAAGCTGGCAGAGAACCACAACCAAAATCTAACTCCTTACCTCTACCGACCCTTCCACGGATGAGAAACTCTAGACGAAGAACAAGCAGAGCGATCCTTGAAGCAACCCTTGTGAATCCCCTCACAAGCTCCCCCTCATAAGATCCTCTCTCTCTCCCTCTCTCTCTTTCTCTCCTCAAGGTCTTCTCAGGTCAAGGCATCAGCAAAAAGTCTTGAAAAATGTTTAACAAGAGCTCTTAAATAGAAGAGCTTCATAGGAGCTCATTAATTGCAAGTTGCCGGCAATATCGTCCAGGCCGATATGGACATCGGCCTGGCCGATCAGTACAAATTAAAGAAGATCGGCCAGAGCATCGCCCTAGATGCAAAATTGGACGATTAAAAATTAGCTTGATCGTCCAGGCCGATCTCACGATCGTCCTGGCCGATCAGTTCAAATAAGAGGAAAATCATCCTGACAATAGCCCTAGATACGAGTTGGCCGTAATTTATCATCCTGAAGTAACTTAATGTTTTTGATTGGATCATCCTGGCCGATCATGCAATCGTCCAGCACGATATGATCGTATCAATCATCCTTAATTACTCCCTTGATTTCCTGATCAATTAAGGCATAATTTAGGAATATCGTCCAGGCCGATCCTAGGATCGTCCTGGCCGACAATTTCAAAATACAGTATACCTTAATTGTCTATGGCGGCAACTTCTTTCTATTTTGAGCTTATCGTCCTGGCCGATACACGTATCGTCCAGGCCGATCTGTTAATGTCGGCTGTCTTAATTAAGAATCCTTATTTAGACTTTCTATTTTAAGCCTGATCGTCCAGGCCAATCCAAAAATCGTCCTGGTCGATATGAGTAAAAATAGAAATTCTAAGTCTCTCAAGTGTGTGTGTGAAGGGTTACTTAGCATCAGTCTCTTTGACCATTACAAGTAGACTCAAGAAGTGAAAAATAAAAGTACAGACTGACTCAGTCCTAAACCTACGCAATCCTGAATTTGCTTCGTCTTGATTGTCTGATCTTCGATTCCTGAAACGTTAGAAGCAACAAGCAGTCTAAGAGAAATAGTATTTGTTAATCATCAAAACATAAGCCATGAAAATAGATTTGCAATAATCTCTCTTTTTTTGATGATGGCAAACACAAGTAGGAAAATATCCAAAAAGATTCATTAGAATTTCAAAGTTATAAACAACTTTTCTTACCACACCCTACTCCCCTTTTTGTCATCACAAAAAGAGGGTCCAAAAACAAATAATGACTAAAAGCAAACTACAGGAAGCAAACAACAGAAAGCACAGACTAAAAGAACGACGGATCCTGATCATCAGATGGAGGTGGAGGAGGTGGCTGCTGAAAGTAACTAGCAAGCGTGGTAAACTGAGCATTGAACTAGGCGATGTCCTGGTCATGCTGCTGTTGGTGGTGAGTAAGGAAACTATCAAAATGGGCTAGATCCTCAGTGCGGTGATGCTCGTAACGGGCAATGTTCTCAAAGTATTACTGCTCCTGTGCAGCAACATAGGCGTCAAAACAGGTCTCCCATCGATCAAATCGCTTAGTCAACTGATCAACCGGTGAGTGCTGGTGGAGAGGAACAAGGTCAAGAAAGAGAGCGGGAGCAGGAGCCTCCTCCTCTCTAGCCCCCTGAGGTTCCTCAAGGTGGAGACGAGTACCGTGAAGGTGCTGAAGGAATTGTTTGAGTAGAAGGGAGTTGGGAGGTTTGGTGGAATAGGATACTGAAGTTGGTATTTAGTTTCAAGGACATAGGCTATGATGTGTCCTAAGGCTAGATTGGGTTTCTTTTTGTGGCCTGGATCACGGATTGTGGTTAAGTGATCAATGTATCAGAAAATTAGGTCCGCAGTATTAAATTCCATATGAGCCATGATGTAGAAAGTTGTGAGTGAAAGTAGAAGGGTGATGTGGATTCGGTCGCCAGCTTTTGGAATTACAGAGGTGCAAAGGACATGTTGGATTGTCCTAGCATCTTTGACTAAAGAGGTAGTCTCTCCAACATGGTAAGGTACATTGGTATGGCGAAGGAAATGATTCGCCGTGGACCAGTCAAGATCAGGGTCAGAGGCGATTAAGAGCAGCTTATCCCCGGTGGTGGATAGTTGTAAAAGATCAACACAAAACTGACTTGTGATTTCGACAGGGCGTCGATTCACGTAGGAGGTCAGGGCTGTGAAGGTAGGGTTGATGCGAAGGTTTGCAAAAAACTCTTGAAGAAACTCTGAATTGAAAGGGAAAGCAAGAGACAGAATGAAGCAAAGGGAGGTGTGAGCAAAAAGATCCATTACCGGGTATGAGATGTGTGCAGGATTGATGATTCTTGAGACAGTTATCCCATATTCTTTGTAACGATGGTAAGCGGTTTCATCTTCTGCTTCCCTGAAACGAGGGTCAATCCTTGCCCTTGAAGAACTCTGAGAAGTTTGTCGGACGCGTTTCCCACCAGCCATAGAGAGGACTAAGAAAAAAACACAAGAGGAGAAAGGATGAAGAGTGAAAAATCATGGCTGGAACGGCCTGAATTTAAAGAAACGACCATATCATCCTGGCCGATAGTAAAATCGTCCAGGCCGATATGGTTCAATAATTACGTACAGGCTGATTGGTCAAAAAGGCAGTCCGATCGTCCGGGTCGATCAGATATCAGCCAGGACGATTAAATACAGACGATCGTCCCGAGGAGTCAGTCTGGACAACCGTTGAAAAAACATATCATCCAGGCCGATTAGGTGTATCGTCCAGGATGATGCACAATAATTGATCGTACCGGCCGAAGTTAAAATGTTTTAAATCACTACCACGTGTATCATCCAGGATGAACAGTGGATCGGCCCGGCCTATTGTCTAATAATGGATCGTTCGGGGCCAAATTTAAAGATTTAAATGTGCTGACACGTGGATCGTCTAGGACGATCCAATGTATCGGCCAGGACAATGCACATAAAAATGCATCAGCCAAATAAAATTATCCTATCGACCAGAACTATCATCATGATTGCAACAGAGTTCGATCAGATCGTCCAGGACGATATAAGATCATCTAGGACGATGAGTTACAGTAAGCACAGAAAAGGTCAGCAGATAGATTTTGAAGAGATTTTGTCTTATCGTCCAGGACGATAAAAATATCGTCCAGGACGAAGTGACTAGAAAGTGAAACCAAGGAATAAATGGTGATGATCAATGCCCTCAAAACACAAACAAAACAAAAAAAAAAATAGAAGAATAAAAATACAAGAAAAATAAAAAAAATTAATATTTTTGGAATTTTTTTTTTGTTTTATGGAGGCATCATATTTCAAAACAAAAAAAAAATTAAACTTTTAAAGTTCCAAGAGATCAAGGAGTTTAACAAATCCCAATCAGAAGAAGGTAGAACATCTGATTCTGTTATCCCTAGATCGGACACCCTTCAGGGTACAAAATTCTTTTGGAAAACAGAGGCCTAACTCATAATAATAAAATAGGATAAGAAGATCCTTTCAAGACTTGTTTACTAAGAAAATATCTCATATTTAATAAACCAAAGTAATTTTTCTCAATCATGGAAAAATGAAATCAAGTCTTTGAAAGCATCACATAATCCATGAGTTCTCTAAGTTTTAAGAGTTTTAGTAAAGAGAGGATAGCTTGCATTTAGTGGGCTCATTTTATGCCTCTTGTCACTTTGATTGGCTCTTTGAGCATCTTTTGATTTTTGATACACTTTTGTGTATATATCTTTCTTTTCAATTTGGCTTCATTGGCCTCTTTCCTTTTTAACTCTTGCAAGCTAGAAACTCTTTAATATACCCCTAAAAAAACTTAGTTGTGAGTATATCCTCCAAATATTAGAGAATAAGAGCTCTCTCTCTAACATAGGGAAGAACAATCCACAACACAAAATCAAAATCATGTGATAAATGCAATGACAAGATTTCAAAAAAAACTTGAAAGATATATAAGAACTTTGGCTATTATGCATAAGATAAATTAATGTAGCAAGATAAGAAAAGGATCTTAATTAAATAACCATTGGTTAAAATGAGTTTAGACTTTTGTTTAGAGAAGAAAATCATACCACTAAACAAGGTCAGAAGGAGGGAAACCATCAACGAGATTTCTCCTTTAACCGATTTAAAAAAGCTAAACACTATCTCCAAAAACTTCCAAAATCTAAAAACTTAAAAAGATCCAACATATGAAAACCAATCATAAAAGCAACATGAAAACAAATTAATCTAAAATAACAAAAAAGCTATCACATAACAAAACAAATAAAAGAAACTTAAAACAAAAAAAATGAAAACAAAGCAAACTAGAACAACACAGAGTAAGCACAAAACTAGCACATAAACGAAAACAAATAACACAAAAACTAAACATTTCAAGAAAGTTATAAGGCAGTGAGTTTAAGCTATTTTTGAGCTACCAGCCTCCTTATGTCCAGTTATCCTATGCTCCCACGAGGTCTTTGGAGAGAGCATTCCTGCAAAACTCAACAACAGTCAGATTTAGGAACCCAAACAGGTTTAGGCCCCTTCTTAGGAAAAGTAAAGTGCAATGCAGATATGGTATGCTGTGAATCATGCATCTTAGGTCTCCATACCCAATGTGTACTACGGTGAATGGTGCACGTGTGTGAGATGTGTCCTAGCATGCCACATGAGAAACATCTAACTCCAGGAAAAGGGTTTCTTAAATTGTTTGAGTTATAATGCCTCTTCCTAGATTCTGGCTTAGGATTAAAAGTTGTTGTCATCCGATTTTTCTTAATTGTATCCAAATCATTTTGAATCCTCAAGTTAGTTCTTTTTAATGCCTCATTATCAATCCTCAAGTTTTTTCCATCTCTTTAGATTTCTTAAGATCAGAATTAAGTGAGGTGTGTGAAACTTTCAATGCCTTATGTTCATCAATTAATTCTGAATGTTGTTTGTTTAACTCATCAAATTCATCAAGAAGAGCCATGTTATTAGAATCAATCGTTGAATGATCTTTAAGAATGACTTCATACTCTTTCTGCAAATTCACAAGTTCCACTTTTAAGCTAGCATGTGTCTTCTTAAGTTTTTTGTATGATGCATGGATTTTTTTCACAAATTTCAAACAATTCATCATAGGTTGGTTTACATACCTCTTCCTCATCACTTTGCTCAAGATGATCTTCCCCTATTAAGCACAGGTTCGTTGTCTCTTCCTCTGGTTCAGTCTCAGAGGAATTAGTACCAGATTCTGCCCAGAATGCCTTTCTGATTCTCTTCTTCTCCTTTTTAAACTTAGATTTTTCCTCAATCTTTCCCTTGCTCATGTTATCTTGAAGTGTTGGGCAATCGGCTCTCACATGTCCAGGCTTCCTGCATTCAAAACAGACAACATCAGAAGATCCTTTAACATGTTTATGTTTCTTACCTTTTCTCCAATTTTAATGATGCTTTTGTTTCTTCCTTAGAAAGCTTTTAAATTGCCTTGTGATGAAGGCAACTTCATCACTTTCAGACCCGAAAGATTTAGAATCCGATTTGTGCTCCTTTAGTGCAATTGTTTTCAACTTTTTCTTCTCACCTCCATCAAGATTTCTTTGATTCACCCCTTACTCATAAGCAATAAGTGAGCCAAGTAAGTTATCAATAGAATAGGTGTTCAAATCCTTAGATTCAGTGATTGCAGTGATTTTAGCATCATAAGACGAAGGCAAGCATCTCAAAATCTTGTTAACTTTTTCATAGTTTGAAAGTTTTTTTCCTAGTGCATGCAGTGAAGTAACTATCTGAGTGAATCTAGTGTACATGTCAGAAATCGATTCATGAGATTTCATGCGAAAAAGTTCATAGTCATGCAAGAGAATGTTCAAACGGGATTGTTTAACTTCATTAGTACCTTCATAGGTGATGCACAATTTATCCCAAATATCTTTACCAGTTTTGCAAGTTGAGACACGCATGTAATCCTCAGATTTTAAAGCAAAGAAAAAACAGTTCAAACATTTTGCATTTAATTGAGCTAGATCTCGTTCATCAAAAGTCCATTCAGTAAAAGAAACTTCAGTTTTAATGCCATTAATTTCACAAGAAGGTGGAGAATAACCTTCTTGAAAAAGCATCCACATGCGATAATCAGTAGATTATAAAAATGTTGACATGCGGGTTTTCCAAAAATCAAAAGGTAGGTTATCGAACAGGGGAGGTCGGGTAATAGAATACCCTTCCGTAGTGTTACGATTCCCAAGGTTAGCCATGGATCAAATTCAAAAAGTTTTCAAACTTAAATTTTTGAATCCCGCTCTGATACCACTTGAAAGTTCGCTAGAGATGTTAAACCCTATAGAACTGGCCCAAGCTAACCAAGAGGGGGGATGAATTAGTAATTAAAAATTTCTTTTCTCAAAGAATGAAAATCACTAACCAAAATCACCACAAAAAAACAAAGTGTGGAAATAAAAGTGCGGAAGCAAAAATAAGAACACAAAAAATTATAGTGGTTCGGTCAACTCGACCTACGTCCACTCCTTAGAGGCACTCTCCAAGTAGTGCACTACAAAACGTGACTCTCCTTTAGCCCCCACCGCTAGGCGGAGAAGCCCTCACAAGAACCTCCTTTTTGCCACCTCGGCAAGGCAGAGAACCTACCTCCTTTTGCTTCCTCATGAAGCTAGCAGAGAACCACAACCAAAAGCCAACATCTTACCTCTACCGACCCTTCCATAGATGAGAAACTCTAGACGAAGAACAAGAAGAGCGATCCTTGAAGCAACCCTTGTGAATCCCCTCACAAGCTCCCCCTCATAAGATCCTCTCTCTCTCCCTCTCTCTCTTTCTCTCCTCAAGGTCTTCTCAGGTCAAGGCATCAGCAAAAAATCTTGAAAAATGTTTAACAAGAGCTCTTAAATAGAAGAGCTTCACAGGAGCTCATTAATTGTAAGTTGCTGACAATATCGTCCAGGTCGATATGGACATCGGCCTGGCCGATCAGTACAAATCAAAGAAGATCGGCTAGAGCATCGCCCTGGATGCAAAACTGGATGATTAAAAATTGGCTTGATCGTCCAGGCTGTTCTCACGATCGTCCTGGCCGATCAGTTCAAATCAGAGGAAAATCGTCCTGACAATAGCCCTGCATACGAGCTGGCCGAAATTTATCGTCCTGAAGTAACTTAAGGTTTTTGAATGGATCGTCCTGGCCGATCATGCGATCGTCCTGGACGATATGATCGTATCAATCATCCTTAATTTCTCCATTGATTTCCTGATCAATTAAGACATAATTTATGAATATCGTCCAGGCCAATCCTAGGATCGTCTTGGCCGATAATTTAAAAATACAGTATACCTTAATTGTCTATGGTGGCAACTTCTTTTTGTTTTGAGCTTATCATCCTGGCCGATACACGTATCATCCAGGCCGATCTGTTAATGTCGGCTATCTTAATTAAGAATCCTTATTTAGACTTTCTGTTTTAAGCCTGATTGTCCAGGCCGATCCAAAAATCATCCTGGCTGATATGAGTAAAAACAGAAATTCTAAGTCTCTCAAGTGTGTGTGTGAAGGGTTACTTAGCATCAGTCTCTTTGACCATTACAAGTAGGCTAAAGAAGTGAAAAACAAAAGTATAGACTGACTCAGTCCTAAACCTACGCAATCCTGAATTTGCTTCGTCTTGTTCGTCCGATCTTTGATTCCTGAAACGTTAGAAGCAACAAGCAGTCTAAGAGAAATAATATTTGTCAATCATCAAAACATAAGCCATGAAAATAGATTTGCAATACCTATGTGTCATTATGAAATAGGTGGTGATTGATAGTAGGGAAGTGATGTGAACATAATCACTAGCCTTTGAGATCACTGAGGTTCTAAGGACATATTGAATTATCCTATCATATTTTACTAATATGGTTAAGACACCATCATGGAAGGTGGCATTAGTCTTCCTAAGTAATTGGTTAATGGGACCACAGTTTAAATCATGATATGAAAATAAGGTATAAATCTTATCTCTAGTGGTTTAAAGTTGGAGAAGTTTGTGATAGTCTTGGTAGATTTCTATTAGGCATCTATAGACATAGGACTGTAGTATGGTGTGAGAGGCATCAATACTTAGACTAGCAAAGAACTCATATAGGAGTTAAGAATTGAATAGGAAAGCTAGTGTCAGAATGAAAGTGAGAGAGGTGTGAATGAAAAGATTCAGTACCGGGTATGTGAGAGCTCGAGGATTGACAATCCTCGAAGGTGTGATCCCAGTAGTTTTATACTGAGGACAGGCAGCTTGATCAACTGCCCAAGCAAATTATGGGTCGATAGTTACACTCGAGGAGATTCTAATCACCATCCTATACCATTTTCCATCAGCCATTGACTAGGATTGAGAGTTTGAGTGAGAAGGAAAGAAGATTTGGAAGATTTGAGGATATAGAAAATGGTTGAATATTGCCATTTATAAAGAGTCTGAGACATAAACCAGGATGATTATAGGATTGTTTTGGACAATCACGAGATTTTATGATATACAAGATGATTTGTCAAGAAGGCAGTATTATCTTCCATGATCATCAGCATTGTCTGGGATGATAAGATACAGGAGATCGTCCCTAGAATTCATGCTGGACAAGCCCTAGCACGAACTTCTTACAAGGAAATGACCAAAAAGAATGAAAAAATAAAGTTCTTTTTTAATAAATGCAAGGTAATGATAAATTTTCCTTGTGATTAGATTAAAAATTAGAAAATAATGAATTAACATCATCAAAATATGAAAAATGGTTGAATAATCGATCTTATTAGCTATAGCTCGAACTTCTTGCAGGGAATACCGTCTTTTGAAAATAAAGATCTAACTTAAAAAAAGCAATCGGATAAGAAAAATTGATCCGTTCAAAACTTTATTCCAGAAAAATATCTTATAGAATAATATAATAATGTAATTGGTCACATACATGAATTTTGAAATCAAGTCTTTAAAAATATCAAGTGACACATGAATTCTTCTTAGATTTAAATAATTGATAGAGAAGGAAGCTTGATTTGTTGTGGGATCATTTTGTGACTCTTATCAATTGTTTAGCACACTTTGTGCATTTTTTTATTATTGATACACTTTGTGTATCTTTCAATTTTTTGGCAATCATTGTGTATCTTTTTAGTTTTTCTTTTTGGGCTTATTTTATGCCTCTTGCCTTTTTTTTCAAGCTAGCTCCCTTTTGAAACTTTAGATACTCTTAATAGTGAGAAACTTTAAATAATAGGAAATAAAAACTCACTCTCCAATATAAGGAGTAAACTACAAAGCAGAATTATATTCATATGATAAATGCAACAACAAGATCAAGAAGGGTTGAGAGTGATTTAATGACTTTGAACATTATTTATATAAGATATATTACTGTAAAAAGATAGGAAATATCTCAATTGCAAAGTTCAATTGTTAATTTGAGATAGACTTTTGTTTATAAAATATAATTACACCGATAGAAGGAGTTAGAGGAAGGGAAACAATCAAATATGTTTTTCTCTTTAACTTATTTAGGGATATCAATCATTGATTATAAATTTTTAAAAATAAAAATTAGCCAAATGTGTCATTCCAAGAAGTGATTATTAAAACAAATTAGAACTAAAAAAATATATCAATAAAGCACAAAATATAAAAGAATACAACAACATAAAAATAAAAATAACCAAGCAAATAACAAAGTCTAAAGAAAGATCAAAAAATATAAAATTTAGAATTTAGAAATCATCAAGTTCATGCATTTATGTCTATGACACCTAATATGATCCTTAGATTGCTAAAAATTTCAAAGGACAGTGGTTTAGAAAAAATGTAAACTAGTTGGTTTTCAGTTGCTACATGCTATAGCTCAATGTCTCCTTTAGTAACATGGTTCATTCTAAAGTGTTTCCTTATATCAATTTGTTTGGTTCTAGAGTATTGGATAGGATTCTGAGAAATAAATAAGGCACTAATATTATCACATAGATTTGTCATTAGGCCTACAGGTAATCCTAAATCTAGAATCTATTTCTTTAACCGATGGACTTGGGCCACACAATTTCTTCAGGCTATATATTTAGCTTCAACAGTGGAATATGTAACTGAGTTTTGTTTTTTCTTTGATCAGGAGACTAAGGATTATCTTGTGAATTTACATGTTATATAGGTACTCTTTCTAACCACCCTACATCCTGTACAATCTGAATCAGAATAACCTATAATCTCAAAAGAAGTGTTGTGCCTTATATACCAAATTCCAAAGTTTTGGGTAACTAAGAGATATCTAAGGATTCTCTTAACTAAAGTTAGGTGGGACTCCTTTATAACAACTTCAAAAATAGCACAAAGACAAAAACTAAACATTATATCAGGTCTACTAGTAGTCAAGTAAAGAAGCGATCTAATAATTCCTCTGTATCTCTTATAATAAACTGATTTTTCATTCGAATTATTATATAATTGATCATTGGAGCTCATGGGAGTAATTATTATTTTGGCTTTATCCATTTTATATTTCTTCAAGATGTCCTTAATATACTTTAATTGATTAAGAAAGGTTCCATCATCCATTTGTCTTATGCTAAACCCCAAAAAGTAGGATAATTCTCCCATTAAACTCATCTAAAATTACTTAATAATTATTTTAGAAAAACCATCACATAACTTTTTATTAGAAGATCCAAAAAGTATATCATCAATATAGATCTAAACAATGAGTAATTCACCTTCTACTATCCTTCAAAAAAGGGTAATGTCTACGCTCCCCTTAACAAACTCCTTTTCTAGTAAGAATGTGATAAGCCTCTCATACCATGCTCTAAGTGCCAGTTTTAATCCATACAAAGCATTCCTTAATTTGAAAACATGATTTGGAAATTTGGAATTCTCAAAACCTAGCGGTTGCTCTACAAACACATCATCTTTTATTACCCCATTTAAAAAGGCACTCTTGACAACCATTTGGAAAAGCTTAAATCATTTATAACAAGAAAAGGATAGTAGCACTCTAATTGCTTCCAATTTAGCTACAGGGGAAAAAGCCTCCTTGAAATCAATCCCTTTTATTTGATTATACCCTTTAGCCAACAATCTCACCTTATTCCTAATCACCACACTAGAATCATTCATTTTATTCTTAAAGACCCATTTAGTTCCTACTACTCTTTAGCCCTTATGTCTTTATACATGCTTCCAAACATCATTACTAACAAATTGGTTTAACTCCTCTTGCATGAATAAGATTTAAAATTCATTAGAAAGGGCTTGATTTATATTGGTGGGTTCAGTCATTGAGATGAAGGCAGAGTGGTTAGCTTCTGTTCTATGTCCATGCCTAATTCTAACATCTTTAGAAGGGTCTCCTAAGATAAGTTTTTTAGGATGACTCAAAGAATATCTCCAATCTATAGGAAATGTGTGTCTAGGTTCTAACCTTCCCTCCAAATTTGTAGATTCTACTCCTTGGGAAATCCCACCAACTACATCATTATTTTGAGGCTCTACCCTTTCATTTAGATTTGTATTTTTTACTCCTTGGATAATCTCACCTTCTTAGTCATCTTTCTCAACTCAAGACTTCCCAGAATTATATTCATCGTACACCACATGAGTACTCTCCTCCACGAACAAAGTCCTCTTATTAAACACTCTAAAGGATTTCCCAACACTTAAATAACCTAAGAACCCTCCTTCACATATTTTGGGTAGAATTTTCCTATGAGAGATTTCTCATTAAAAAAAAAACCTTACAACTAAAGACGTGGTGGTGAGAAAGGTTGGGTATACTACCCTTAATGATCTCATAGGATGTCATATTCAGTTTGGATCTAACATTCACCCTATTCAACACATAACAAGTTGTGTTTATCGCTTCAGCCCAAAAGTATTTTTGAAGTGAATAGTTAGCAAGCATAACTCTAGTAGCTTCCTCTAAGGTCCTATTCTTCCTCTCAGCTACCCCATTCTATTGAGGGATTATATGAGCTGAGAAGTTATTACTAATCCCTTGATACTCATAAAATGTTCCCAATCTCTCATTTTCAAACTCTCCACCTTAGTCACTATGGATGGTCAAGATCTCACAGTCTAGTTTTTTCTGAATCCAAGTGGAGAATGGTTTAAATTCATCGAATGACTAACTTTTGTGTGACAAAAATCTAATCCAAGTGATCTTCCAGTAGTCATCAACTATTACAAACCCAAAGACTTTTCCCCTATGCTGACATTTTTAATGGGTCCAAATAAATCCAAGTAAAGGACTGCTAAAGGTTTAGAAGTGCTAATGTCCTTAATGGAACGAAAAGAGATTTAACTTATTTCCTTAGTTGACAGGCATTACAAAGGTGATCTTGAATTTAAGCTTTTTTTTTTAAGAAGCAAAGGTTTGCATTAAAATAAAAGAACAAAGCAAAAACCTACAAAGTCGATGAAAGTTTGTTAGGGATGTTAGGCCCTTAAGAACTAGCCAACGCTAACCAAGAGGGGGGTGAATTGGTATTTTAAAAAACTTTCTTAAATTGAAGCATAAATATCACAAACCAAACTCACTACAGAAAATAGAGTGCGAAAAATTAAATGCGGAAGTAGTAAAAAGAACACAAGGATTTATAGTGGTTCGATCAACTTGACCTAAGTCCACTCCCTGGAGGCACCCTCCGAGTATTGCACTACCAAAGTGACTCTTTTTTTGCTCCCACAGCAAGGCGGAGAATCCCTTACAAAAACCCTCCTTTTTTCCACAACCGCCAAGGCAGAGAACCCAACTCCTTTTGCTTCCTCTTGAAGAAGGCAGAGAACCTTGATCGATCGCTGAAGCTTACCTATCCCAACCCTTCCAAGGATAAGAGATGATGGTGAAAGAAGAAGTGGAACGATGTTTGGAGCAACCCTTGTGAATCTCCCTCACAAGATCCTCTCTCTCTCTCTCCCTCCCTCCCTCCCTTTATCTCCCTCTCCTCTAGGCTTTCTCAGGTCAAGATAGCAGCAAAAGATTGTTCAAAATGTTGAAAAATAGCTCTTAAATAAAAGAGCTTCAAAAAGCTCATTAATTGTAAGTTGCCGACATTATCGTCCAAGTTGATAAGCATATCGTCCTGTACGATCAGTTCAAATCATAGAATATCAGCCAGAAAATCGCTCTTAAAATGATCTGGACGATTCAAAATTAGCTTGATCGCCTGGGCCGATCTCATGATTATCCTAGCCAATTAGTTCAAATCAGAGGAAAATCATCAGAGCATCGCCCAGAATTTGATTTGGCCGATCCAGATTGTCTAGACCATCGCCCAGAATTTTAGCTATCTGATATTTATCATCCAAGACAACTAAGGTTTTTGTATTAATTGTCTCGGACAATCTTGGCCAGGATGATGTGATCATATCAATCATCCTTAATTGCTTTCCATGATTTCCAGATTTATTTAGGCATAATCGTGTTATATCGTCCAGGCCGATATAATATCGTTCTAGCTAATTTCCAAGAATACAGAATGCCTAAATAGATTATGTCGGCAAATTCTTTCTATTTTGAGCATATTATCCTGGCCGATAAAAGTATCGTCCAGGTCGATAGGCTAATGAAGGCTTCCTTAACTAAGGTGTCCTGATTAGGGTATCTGTTTTAAACTCGATTGTCCAGGACGATATAAATATCGTTCAGGATGATGTGAGTAAAAACAGAAATTCTAAGTCAATAAAAAAAATCACTCAAGTGTGTGTGTGTAAAGTTACTTAGCATCAAACACTTCATAGGTTATAATTGACTCAAGAAAGGGAAAAAAAATTACAGACTCACTCTGACCTAGTCTACACAATCTTGAGTTGGTTTCGATTGCCATCTAATTTTGTGGCCCTGAAATGTTAGAAAAAAAGATAGTTGTAGAGAAACAGGAGTGTTTGCTAACATCAAAAATATAATCCATGAAAACATATTTGCAACAATCTCCCCATTTTTTATGATGGCAAAACACTCCGACAATTAATTTCAAAAATATCAGTGTAAAAACAAAAAGCTTTCAAATTTCAAAAAAAGGAATAGTGCAAATTTAAACATACTACTCCCCCTTTTGACATCTCAAAAGGAGAAGGAAACTAAGAAATTTTTTTTTAAACCAAGGCATGAACATGATGTAGTATTATTCCATGTGATTGATTTTAAAAAAAATTATAAGTTAATGAGTTAACAAAATCAAAAATCCAAAAAATAGTAGAATATTCGATCATGGTTACCCTTAACTCAGATTTTCTTTTAGGGTAAAATTGTCTTTTGAAATCACTAAAAAAATATCAATTGGATATGAAAAAAAAGATCCATTCGCCAATTGGTTTCAGAAAAAAATATCTTATTTAAAGTAATTTTGTCACAATCGCAAAACAATCGAAATTAAGCCTTTGATTTTATCAAGTGATACATGAAGTATTCTAAGTTTTAAAAGTTTTGAAAAGAGAGGAGAGCTTGCTTTTGGTGGGCTCATTTTGTGCTTCTTATCAATTTGCATGGCGCTTTGCGCATCTTTTGATTTTTGATATCTTCCTTGGACTTCTTGAATCTGTCGTGGCTTGAATATCCAAATGAAGAGACAATTCCCCCTTGGTAGGAGGTATTTCCTTTTCTCTTTAGATATCTAAAGCCATCCCACTCGATCTCTCAAATGGAGAAGACTCTCCCCTATGAGGATGCCTTATTCTTTCGGGATTCAAGTGGGATAAGAATATCCCAACTCAAAGTTGCATTTTTACAACTCTTAATAAATTTTACAAATATTACATCCTTTTAAAAAAAATTATTGACTCCCTGCGTGGTTATCCTAATAAAAATCAGAAGCAATTTATATATATATGAAAGTAAAACTCAACCCTTTGAAGCTGTGCATCATGAGGGCTAAGCAGCTCCACCTGTAGCAGTTATAATTATTTAATGATTTTAGCCCTCATTATATCAGTGGGGCTGAGCAAGCATCTACATAAGATAACATTATAAATCATAACGGTGCCCCCCCCCCCCTCTTTTATTAGCTTGAGCATGGCCACCTGCACGGAAGAACAGTATACATATATTTGACATTCCTAACCTAAGGCTAAATCTAGTGCTCGTCACATCATCCACAAAGTGCAGAAAAAATAAGCAAACACACCAATCATTTTAAAACAGCATGCAATGAAAACCGCAGAAAGCTCTGGCACACAGCAGAAAAGTAAAACCCAGCGGCCTAACCTAGATCTAGAAGTGGTGCCCTAGCAAATAATTTTGTGTGTGTAAATCTGGTGTGGCTGGGATAGGTCCTAATTTAGGTAGTTGGTTAAAATTGCCTACAATTCAGGTTTGTTATAGGCCAGAAAAGGAAATTTTAATTAAAATTTAAATATTAATGAATTTTCATTTTAGTTATTTACTTTTTTGATCACTTTTAAAAGCTTAAGATATTGATATTTAAAGTTCAAGTGATATTAGCCAATTTTAGAAAGTCTTAGGTCCCCCTAGGAAGTAGACTAAGGGTCCAAAAAAGCCACTATGGAAATGGGCTAGTTTTGGATCCTCTAACATTTTAGGAAAATACTTGACCTTAAGAGATATAGTTAGCCAGGTAGTAGGCTGAAATTAGAGTTTTCTAGGTAAAGTTATGAATTTTTTAAGTTTCGGGCCCTAAATGAACTACGGTTGACCAAAAAGTTGACATTCTAATCTACGCCATTTTCTGGAATCCTAAAATTTTTAATAAATATTATACCCTAATTGGAGTCTAATGCAAGTGAGTTTGACTAATTTGGAATTTTCTACAATTAGTTGTGGATTTTCTAAATTCATGGTATTTAAGGGAATTTCTAAATTATCCATTAAAGGGCTGATTTTATCATTTTGATCCAAATCAACTCCAAACAGATTGGAATCACCCCCAAAGATTAGGAATGACCTCAGGAAGTGATCCCAAGTGTTTGGGAAAAATTTAGGATTTTTAATAATTTTTAATGAATTATTAGGGACAAAATGGTAAATTCCACCTATGATAAAATTAGGGGTCAATCTGAAGTAAAAATTGAAGCCCTATTTATCTAAGGTCAAGGATTTGAGTCTGGTCTGTTTGAGGTATTATGGGTAATTTTATGACCTAAAATGTATTTATTGTAATTTTTAGAAAGTCTCAGGTCCTTATTTAGCAGGTTAATTAGGGTTGGTTCGTTAAGGGGTCTAAAGACTCATAAAAATTCCTAGATAATTTTGAGAGGTTTATAATATCATTAAGTTTAAGTGTTGAGGTTTTCATGTCAACCAGTGGTCTATCCTAAGCCCTAGAAATTTTTAAGTTCACTAGACGGGTCCTTAATTTTTGTCCTTAAGGTGTCACTACGTTATATGGGTTTGAATAGAGTTTTACACTAACCCTATAGGTAATAATGGATGAGAAATATATAAAAGCAGTAAACATATGTCCTTAAATCTAGGAGAGCCTAAACTAAGTGCTCGTGGTGCAACCTACACATGCAAGCTACGACGGACAAAAAGTAAATAAAACTAATGATAGGAATTAGTGAATGATTGGAACTCAATCATCCACTAATCCACTCCCCCATGATTTATTCTTCATGCATAGAAGCTATGTTTAAAATTTCATGGAAGTGAATCTCTCAAAAATCATGATTTAAAATAATAGTAGTTTCAAAGTTATTTTAAAATACTTTAAAGTACATATTTATATAGATTTTTAGAAAATACGATAATTTAAAATAGATCACATTTGTATCTACATAGGTATAGGAGAGCTTCACTGGCCACTCGATCGAGCTTTCAAAAAGATTTGAAAATAATATGTAATTTCAAAATAATTATAATAATAAATATTTAAATAATAGTGAAAGTATTCAAAATAGAGATCTAAGACAGAAATCTATCCAGACAGCAGGAATTAGATCCCAAAAATAATTTTATAATAAAGTAGTTATTTTTCTAAAAAATTCAAGGGGTTACACGCCGAAATCCGATTTGAAACAGAAGAGATGTGAGTTTTTGATGTTTTAACGCGAAAAAGGCTATTTCTAAAATAATTTAAAAATAAGTATCTAAAAATAATCATTAAATAATAACTCAAAATACTAAAATCTATGAAATTTAAAAGTAATTTAAAATATATATGATAGTAATAATAACTTAATTATTAATAGTATTTTTTTTTGTAATTTAACTAATTAAAATAATCAAAACATTATTTAATTATAAAAAAATACATTTTTTTAAAGTAAATATAATAATAATAATAATAATTATTATTATTATATTAATAATATAACCAATAAGCTAATAATTTAAAATAGTAGTAATTATAATAAATAATTATAGTTAAATGGAATATAATAATAATTATATTAAAATAATAATAGTAATAATAAAAAAAGAATGTCATTTTACTATTTCTTAATAAATTTAAAATTTAAAGATCTTTTTTTATAAAATACGATCAAAACGAGGTATTATACGTCGAAATCGGATCAAAAATAAATTTTCTGTGATTTTTAAGTGAAAATAGGTTTAAAATTAATTAAAATATTTATTTTACTTACAATAATCAGAGGCGGCTCGGTGCGGGCCACTTGGCGACGTCCGATTCGCTTCCAGAACCACGGAGGCGGCGGTCAGCCACGCGGCGGCCCAATATTGGATCCCGGGACCGCGACAATGATTACCACGGCAACGGCTCGGTGCGGTCCACGTGGCGCGATCCTAGCGATCCATCCAAACCACAGCAGCGGTCAGACAGCTAGCGTCCCAGGATTGGCTCTGTCATCCCGGGCAATGATTAGGCTGTGCGGGAATCAGCGCCCATTACTTAAGCATGTTGAATGAAGACACGGAGCCGTCTGATCCTTCGTGATTTGAAACGGGCGGCCCAGATCTCGCCGGAAGATGTGGAATCACGGCGAGTTGATACACGCCATCGAACGAGAGCGCGGAATAGCACGATCTGGGCTGCTGATCATGAGATCAACGGTTAAGAACATCTGCCAGGCGAGCCGGGCGTATACGGAAACCCTAAATCATTTTTTGCAAAAATCTCTCAATCGGGTGGATCAAATCGAACAAAATTTTAACCCTAGATACTAGACATGAACATAAACCATGGGGAATAAATTTTGTGGTCTAAGAAGTGCTTATTGGAATGTTATTTTAATCCATGTGTTCTAATCTAGGGTTAGCAATATACTTGGATCCACATAATGGATTCAGTCGATCTTGGGCTTATTGCACTTGTTGACTGTCATCATACAATTCCTTAGTACACTTCGAGCTCTGAATCCTCCTCGATCGAACGAAAATCAACTTGAAAAGGAACAAGCCTCAGTCTCGTCGGAATCTTGCCGCAGGCAAGATGTCACCGTCGGGATTGGGTCGGGAAAGGTAGAGGGAAGATCCAGAAACTCTCTCACCAAAGGATTTTGGTTGACAGCTCTTTAATTCAGAGAATTTGGAAAAGATCCCTAAAAACATCCTAAGTCCTCTTATTTAAACTCCTAAACCTAAGGGGAAAGGCTAGGATTTAATCAAGAGTTGATTTGGAGGGAAAAATAGCCTTAGGAGGCTGTGGATTCTAATTCAAATCCAAGGGAATTGAATAGAGTATTCAATAGGCATTAATTTGGCTCTAAATAGGTGATCATGACCTATTAATGGCTTGATTTGACCAAGTCAATGTTTGACTTGGTCAAATCAGTTAATTTGGTCAATGGGGAGTGGGGCTCAAGCCATGAAGAGGGTTGGATCAATTTAAAATTGATTTAAGCTTTTAATGGGCCTAATGGGTAAATTTTGACCCATTAAGGCTTGGGTTGACCAAGTCAAAGGTTGACTTAGTCAACTCAAACCACCATGCCCAAGTCTGAGAAAAATCGAGGTTAACAAACAGACCCCCAACATGAGTGGAGAATAACTAGTGAACTGCTCGTGTTGGCGTTGACCAACTAAGCCACAGAAAGTAGAGTGAAAAGCATTAGTAAAGGAATATCAGGAAGATGGTGGAAAAATAAGGAGATTCTTCTCCTGGCCTTGCCCCATAGTGGGGACAGAGCCTAGGAAAGAAGAAAAAGCAGCAGTGCACAAGTAAGGTATCACCAAAATGATGAACTGGTAGTAGGGTCTTCTCCTGGCCTTACTCTTTGACAAGGGTAGAGCCAGAGATAGAACCAACAGTAAAGATCACATAAAAAGGTGAAAACAAGATAAGGGGAATCTCTCCTAGCCTTGCTTATAGCAAGGGCAGAGCAGAAAGGAGAATCAAAAGTAAAGGTCGCCACTAGGGTGAAAAAGGTAAAGAAGTTCTTCCTTAGCCTTGCCCTATAGTGAAGGCAGAGCCAAAAAGAGAATCAAGGGTAAAGATCACCCCAAGGGTGAAAAAGGTAAAGAAATTATCCTCTGGCCTTACCCCGTAGCAGGGGTAGAGCCAAGAGAAGAATCGAGAGTAAGGTAGTAAAAGTACACTGACTATCTGTCTGACTATATCGAATCAGCAGAATAGAAGGTGAAAGGGTCCCATATCCTCTTGCCCATCTCATAGCAGTGGATTGGGGTGACTCAGTATCTGCCTAGCCAAATTGAGTCAGCAAATAAAGGAATCATGAGTCCTGGTGTCTGCCTAATCGGAATAAGTCACTTAGGAAAAAGGGCGGCGAGGCGTTCCTGCCAGGTGCTCTGTCAGACCCTCTTTACCAAGTAAGTCAAACCAGCTTCCTATATGTTCATTTCAATCAGTAGGATAAAAGGTGAAAAGATCCCGCCCCTTCTGTTCATCTCAGAATAGTGGATTGGGGTTACTTAGTATTTACCTGACCAACTTAAGGCGGCAAATAAAGGGAGTCACGAAGTCTGGTGCCTGTTTGATCAGGACAGGACACTCAGGGAAAGAGGCGAGGAGTTCTTGCTAGGTGCTCTGTCAAGCTTTTTCTACCAAGTAAGAAAAACTACCTGCCTGACCGCATCTGAACAGCAGGGTAGGAGGTGAAAAGGATCCCGCCCCTCCTGATCTTTTCGGAACAGTGGATTGGGGTGACTCGATACCTTGACATGACCTCAGTAAAAGTAAAGAAGACAGAAAGTGGAAGCATGTGTAGTCTTTTACAAGACATCCGGAGTAAATAGTCATTGAGGATGGCCTCCCAGGGGCTCTGTCGGGCTCGCTCAACTAGGTAAGTTAAGACCGACCACCTGTCTGTCCCTATCTGGGTAGTAGTGTGGAAGGTGAAAAGGATCTCGTCCCTCATCTTCCTTTTAGAATAGTGGATTAGGGTGGCCACTACTTCTTCCTGACATCAGCAAGAAGCTCATGAACCATGAAATGGAAGCCTGCTTAGTCTTTTCAGGACATCCGAATAAAGGGGTGTTGAGAAATTGTGCCTTCCAGGGACTCTGTCAGGCTCACTCAATGATAAGGTAAAGCCAACTATCAGGTTGACCGCATCTGGACAGCGGGTAGAAGGTGAAAAGGATCCCACCCCTCTTGCTCCTTTCGGAATAGTGGATTGGGGTGGCCATTACATTTTCCTGACCTCAGCAAGAAGCTCATGAACCACGAAATAGAAGCTTGCTTAGTCTTTTACAGGACATCCGAATAAAGGGGTGTTAAGGAATTGCGCCTCCTAGGGACTCTGTCGGGCTCACTCAACGGTAAGGTAAAACCAACTACCAGGTTGACCGCATCTGGACAGCAGGTAGAAGGTGAAAAGGATCCCGCTCCTCCTGCTCCTTTCGAACACTGGATTGGGGTGGCCAGTACTTCTGACTGACCTCAGCAAGAAGCTCATGAACAACAAAGTGGAAGCCTGCTTAGTCTTTTACAGGATATCCGGGGTAAAAGGAGTGGTAAGGGCCACCTTCCAGGTGCTCTGGCAAAGCTTCACATTAACCAAGTAAGCTTCAACATCTGCTCCACCAGTTCGGTCTTACAAATGAAGAAGGGCTCAATACCCACTTAGTAATTTCAACTGAGTGAATAAAGAGTTAAGCTCTGATGCCTGCCTGATCAAAACAGAACAATCAGAAGAGTGGCGAGGAGTACCTGTTAGGTGCTTTGTCAAGTCCTCTCTATAAAGTAAGACCAACTACCTATCTGTTCATTTCAAACAGCAAAATAGAAGGTGAAAAAGTCACCTCAACATCAGCCTGACACGTATTTATGTAGGGATGTGAGGGAGAAAGAAGTAAGTAAATGGGATAATTTTAAGGGTAGAGCCACCTAGGGAACCCCTTCTAGCGCCTGGTAACCACATGGTAGAGGACAAATCATCGTGGCCATGAGTATCCAGATGCTGTCAGGATTTCCTAAGAAACCCTAACCCTACATAAAAGGGAAGGAAGACATCAGGATGATGTCTCCCAAATAAAGCTGGAAGAGATACACCCTCAGTAGAGTGTGCAAAGGGGTAATCTCATTCCAACGAAGTCAAAGGAATTGAAGTTGTAAGAGGGCACTGTTAGGAAAGATGCTATTTGCATGTTTTACATTCTTGCAACTTGTATAGTTTTGATGATTCCAAATATTATAGTTTTATGTGTTGTTATCTTCTAACATTTTTTGGAAGATTTGTTTTTGCTCTTGTGTGTACTAATATTTCAGGAAAATCGAACCCCAGACTACGAAGACTTCAAATCAGATTCAGCATGAGATACTTTGTGAATTTGAAGCTTGTACTTTTTATTTGAATTAAATTTGAGAGGGAGTGATTATAATTGAGTGAAAAAATTTACACACACTTAAAGGAGATCTTGAAAAAGTTTTTGTACTGATCGTATGGGACGAACATTGTTCGTACGGGACGATCAGATCAGTTATTTCCTTGTAAGAGCAATGGAACGGACAGGAACTGAACTGGAAAATTTTTCTAAGGAATGATTGTCTAGACAAAATCATTTTTCATCCCAGGACGAGTTTCTCACTGTAAAAATTTTGTCTAGACGTAGTCCAGTTCGTCCAGGATGATGCGAACCGACTATGGCAGTTTATGGCAATGTTCTGTAGTTTTCAAAATCGACTTTTGATATAAATGATTGTACCGGATGAAATGTTTCATCCTGGGACGAACCAGTTTCGTCCAGGATGAAATTGGTTCGTACAGATGAACAAATGGTTCGTACGGGACAGTTTTTTACTCAGTTCGTCCGTACTAACTCAATTTCGTACGGGACAATCCAGTGCGCAGAAAAACATGTTTTTAGTAATTTTTTGAGCGATTTTTTAAGTCCTTTCTATATAAGGAGTCCTAGAAACTATTACAAGTGCCTTTGGAGTTGTTTTCTCTTGAGAGGGATCATTGAGAGTGAGAGTTTGGGAGAGATTATAAGAGTGAAGAGTGAGAGATCAAGTGAGGGGTTTGTGAGGGATTCGCAAGGTTACTTAAAGAAGAAGATCTCTTTGTTTCTTCCCATCTCCTTTGAAGGCTCTGAAGTGAAGTTCAACAACATCGGTCCAATTCTATGCCGACACTTGGATAGTGTAAATGGACGACAAAGTGTATCTTTGATAGCCTTTGTGTCTTCGTTCTTTGGGAGAAAACTAGAAGAGAGAACTTAAAAGGGAGAGAGGAAAGGGTGGAGTTTGAGAGGAAGAAGATCCTTGAAGGAGATTTCAAGGGAGTGTGGAGGGGATATTCACACGGTTGCTCCGACGAACTTGCACTTCAATACCATCGGATTCATGGGTCATCTTGAGGGAAGTTTTGGCGAGAAAAAGATATCTTTGGTTTCAAAGAACTCGGCTACTCCGCCGCATCGGGAAAGGTGAAAGTGATTTTGTACTGGCTTTTACGCCTTGCTGTGGGGGCAAAAGGAGAGTTACTTTGTGGTATTAGTGCAATACTCGGAGGGTGCCTTCGGGGAGAACGTAGGTCAAGGTTTGACCGAACCACTATAAATCTAGTGTGTTCTTTCTTATTTTTCTTACGCATTTAATTTCATTGCAAGTTGTTTACTCCGGTTGAAAAGTTTATTTTTTAAACTTTAATGTTAACTTGCATTAATAATTAAAAAGGTTTTTTAAAAAACCAAGAGTAGAAGTATAATTTTTAAATTACCAATTTACCCCCCTCTTGGTTAGCCTTGGGACAATTAATTAGGCTTAACATCCTAATTCATATTGAACTAGTCCCAACAAGTGGTATCAGAGCAAGGTTTCAAAATCATAAGTTTTGACTACTTTTGAAAAATGAGTATGGCTAATTTTAGAAACCATAAATTATTAGATGGATATTCGATTGTTAGACCACCTTTATTTGAAAATATTTCTTTTGATTTTTGGAAGCCTACCATGTTTTAAATATTCTATGAAGGGCTCTCTCCAATCTGACTCCTCATCCACAGCAAACACTACAAGGGTCTGATTGGGAGTAGACAAGTCCACGGGGCACAGAGCTTGATGATACTGGACAATAATAGATACGATGTTTCCAGCTAGGTCAGCTAATTCTTTTGCTAACTTGGCCAATGCGTCCGCTTTTCCATTTTCAGATTTAGGGACCTTGACCAAAGTTACTTCTGGTATTAAGCGTAGGAGCTCCATTATTTTATTATGATATGGAATGAGCTCAGGCTTAAATACTTTGTAGACTCCAGTCACTTAATTAATTATCAGTTGGGATTCTCCAAAGATGTTCACCCGCATAAGACTCATCTGAATGGCCAACTCTAGCCCAAAAGTCAGAGCTTCATACTCAGCTTCATTATTAGTACAACGTTCTGATAAACTATAAGAGTATTGTAGAGTATGGCCCTCAGGAGACACAAAAATCAGGCCTAATCCTACCCTAATTGTAGGAGTTTCATTTAGACTTAAAGTTTTAACGGATGACGCACCGTCAAAGTAGAACTCCCAAGTAATAGACTCCTATTCATCCACACTCAAGATTAATTCATCAGGTGGATCATCATTGAGTGGTGAATCAGCAAGGATCGGGTGATCGGCCAGAAAGTCAGCTAGAGCCTGTCCTTTGACGGCCTGCTGGGGAACAAAAGTTATATCAAATTACAGTAGTATCATAGACCATCGTGCTAGTCGACCTGAAAGGGTCGGACGGGTCATCAAGTATTGTAATGGGTTGACTCAAGAGATCAGATTGATCTTATGTGATAGCATATAATGCCTAAGCTTCTATATCGCGAAGATCAAGGCTAAACATTATTTTTCTATCGCTGGGTACTTAAGCTCCAAAGGTATTAGTCACCTGCTGAGGTAGTACAAGGCATTCTCTTTGCCTTCCTCATTCTCCTGAGCCAAAAATGCACCTAAGGACTCATCCAGGGATGTAGTGTAGAGAATCAATGGCCTACCCGGGATAGGTGCAGCTAAAACTGGGGTGTTCATCAGGTAGCGCTTTATACTTTCAAAGGCCTCCTGATAACTCTCATCCTAGTGGAATCGGGCATCCTTCTTTACCAGTGCAGAGAAGGGATTACACCTACCAGAAAAATTGGAGATAAATCTCCGCAAGAAAGTGAGTTTACCCTGAAAGGACCTCAACTGGGTAAGACTCTTAGGGGGTTTTAAATCTATTATAGCCTTGATCATAGAGGAATCTATCTCAATGCCACGGTAGTGAACTATAAACCCTAAAAACTTCCCTGCACTAACTCCAAATGTGCATTTTAAAGGATTCATGTTTAAATCAAACTTGCACAGGCGTTCAAAAATAGTCCGTAGATCTCTAAGGTGATCTCCACAGACTTTGCTTTTGACTACCAAATCATCCACATAGCATTAAACTTGCTCATGTATCATCTCATAGAAGATGATAGTCATGGCACGTTGATAGGTGGCTCCAGCTTTCTTGAGACCGAAGAGCATCACCTTGTAGCAAAAGACACCTATAGGTGTCCGAAAAGCAGTAAATTTCTCATCCTCGGGGTCCATCTTTATCTTATTATAACCAGATGAACCATCCTTAAATGAGAAGATGCTATGGGATTATGCTATATCTACCATAAGCTCAGGAATAGGGAGAGGAAAATCATCCTTAGGATATGCCTTGTTCAAATCACGGAAGTCGATACAGACTCGTATCTATCTGCTCTTCTTCTGGACTGGAATAATATTGGCAAGCCAAGTGGGATACTTCTCTTCCCTAATGAAACCAGCTTCTATAAGCTTCTTGGTTTCAGCGATCACCTGTTGTTCAATTTCCAACCTCATCCTACGAGGTATATGTTTAACATGGACTGCATCAGGCTTAATGGCTAACTTATGGACTGCTACCTCTGGATTTAGATCAGTTATCTTGGTGTAGTTCCAGGCAAAAATTGTCTCTAAACTCTGACAGTAACGTGATGTATTCTTGAGCCTCTGATTCAGACAAAAGTGCACTACGAAAAATAGGCCTAGGATCTAACTCAATGCCTAAGTTTACCTCACACAGTTCGTCTATGGCCGAAGTGACGCCATCTTCAACACTTGTGGAGCATCAAGTATTCTATCATCCTCACTATCCAGGTCTTCTTCGTCGGCAAGAGAAACCACCGGATAAGCGTGGGAAATAGAACGAATGTTGGCATCGCTAGACTGATTTAATTCCATGTAACTTACGCCTCCTAGACCTTGGGGGAAATCAGTCCGCCATACTCGAGCCTGCTGTAGAGCTTGTTTGTTGGGCCAAGTGGAATGAACTAGACCCCGCTCAATAAATCTCTCTATCGTAGATGAAAAGTAACGAGGGGCACTCCTGACTTCTATATCCATAGCGGTCTCCTCTAGATCCTGTCTCACAGGACCCAGTTGTGCACTTATACTACAGGGTATAGAGGGACATTCCCCAGGTCAAGCTGGCCCAAATATATCATACAAGTGAGGTATGGGGTTGTGACTACCCCATACTGGGCTACCGTCGTCAACTATAGGAGTGTCAGAAGATCTTTGACTGGAATTTCCAACACTTATCCCGCGTATCTGATGGGGGGAAGGTTATCTAATAGTAGTCTGAAGTCGGGAGTCTTCTTCCTCGTCTGAGCTAATATCAATAACCAATCAACCTTCAGGTATCAAATGACTATAAAAAGTAGGCAGTGAATCATAACCAGCAGAGTAGGGAGGTGGTGAAGTGACTGGACGTTGAAGGATATCGATCATTTCATTGTCGGAAGAGTCAGACTCTATAGATAAAGAAGAAGTATAAAGGTTAGGGGGAGGAGGTGTATGAGTGTCGTGATTCCACGGCTCGCGGATTGCAACTCTGCCTCTCCCTCTACCTCTACCTTCCCTATCTCTACTAGGGGGAACATCGTGCTTCACTGCAAACTGAGAGGGATCTCCATTAGAATGGGCAGTAGAAACACCTAGCTCAATACTAACCTGTGACAGACCCTGTACTAACGATTGTATAGGACCCTGTGTAGGTGGCTGTATAGGACCCTCTACAACAGTATTAGGTATCACTGGGGACTGAGCAGGTGGAGCTCTACGAGCCTTTCGAGGTAAGTAGTACTCGGCGTCGTCGTACATAGAGATCTCATGTACGAAAAATGGCTGGGTATCTCCAGGAATGGTATACTCAACATCATTCTTTAAGAACTTCATACGTTGGTGCAAGGTAGAAGGCACCATTCCATACTCATGGATCCAAGGCCTTCCTAAGAGAGTCTTGTGTGAAGTGTCAGCCTCAATCACATGAAACTTTGCCTATGTTAGAAAATTTCCAAACTTTAGAGGCAGGGTGATGGGCCTTAGAGCTTGCTGGCTTTGGTCATTGAAGCCTTTCAACATATTCTTTTCGGAAGTGAGCTTCAAATGACCTAGGGAGAGAATCTTTAGAGTTTCATGTGTTAGTATGTTTACTGAAGCTCCTTGGTCTATGAGGACACTGTTCAACTCATAACCATTGACTTCAGCAGTGACATACAAGGGACAATTGTGCTCAGTAGTCCCTAAAAGAAGACCATGACTAGAAAAGGTGATACATGGTGTATTGTACAAATGCCATGCCTCATCAGTGGGGTTGGAAGCAAAGAAGGATTGATAGGACTCTGGTTCAAGTAAGGCTTTTACCAGTGTCTCTCTCAAATCAGGTGACAACATCAAAGCATCATAGACACTAAGAAGGGAAGGAATTTTCCTTAAATGAGCCAACATATTGTAATCAACTTTCAGCTGAGGGCCTTTCCCTTTCTCCTTAGGCTACTCCTGGAAGGAAGAGATAGAGTCATCCTGTTGGGTAATGATATTCTTATATTTTGTATTTTTAGCCAACCTAGGTGTAAGAACCTTCCCTGAACACAGAAGAACTTCCTGTATTGAGTCATCCTCAAAAGGAGATTCCTCTGGTTCAGTGGTGGTGGAAGGTGTTGATTCTAAGGAAAGTATTGGGAGTGGGTTCTCGGATTCATCCTCTGAATCCATGTAACATCCACCCTCTGATATCACAAAGACTGGTTCATCTTCATACTTAGACTCAGACTCTTCACTAGAATTATTCATTATAAGAAACATATAAAGCAGTAAAAGTGTGAGTGCTAGAAGAAGTAGAAATAGAACTAGAAGTAAAAGCAGTAGGAAAAGAACACCAGAAGTAGCCAGAATCACCTTCTTCTATTATTTCTTCATCAAATGAATGGAGAATAAAGTCCATCAGCATAAGTGTTGGAAGGACCTTGTCTTCCCCTCAGAGGTTACAGCATATTTCTCTCTTTCATACATTTTCTTATTATATAGAGCAGAAGAAGAAGAAATGTGCTCAGTAGGCACTAAAAAAGAAAGATAAGAAAAAGAAGGTACAAGTGTTAGCGTAGTAACTGCAGGGGCAACTGTCGACTTGGCCTGTGGTGGCCTCCTCTCAACTACCTCTGAACTCTAAACTACACGGTCTATCATCCTCATGGTCTTCTTGGAGAGTGCCAACTAAGGGCCCTTGCCCTTTGGCTGCACTAGGTCACTGTCCTGGAGGTGTATCTATCCTGTGGCCATCAACCTCTCAACCTTATCCTTGAACAAAAAATAATCCTCTAATACATGCCCAATGTATCTGTGGTAAGGATAATAGAGTGGGTGCTCAGTCTGAACCTCCTCCTCAACTCTATTGGTGTTGGAAAAGGTGAGTATGTTTTTCTTAGTAAGGAATTTAAAAATTTTCTTCACACTCTCCCTTTTAAAGAGGTATTCCTTATTAAGCTTCTCTTGTAGGGACTGTTGACTCTCTAAAGTCCTACGAGAGGTCCTAGGCTATGCTGCTAGCTGTCTAGCTGAGTGTGACTAACTAGCTGAGCGTGACTGCTGTCGAGGTGATGAACTGTCTAAGGGCCTCTTTCCCTTATTTGCTTGTCCCTGAGTACTGTGTACATCCCCTCTCATGGGTGGAGGTGCCCGTGAAAGCTCATGTCACTGAGGTCTGCGTGTGGGCTGACTCTCAGTCTTAGGTGGGATTGTATTAGGTATGCTGTCCTGCAGGCTGGTGACCTTGGTTAATAGCTTCTGAAAAATTTGTATGGTAAAACCCTTTAGGTATGGAGCAATGAGACCATCTATATTCTTTAGAAGGATCTCAACTGCATGTTGCTCCTGTAGATGTGGATCACACTGCAAACTGAGGTTCCTCCATCTGACTATGTAATCTGTGAGTGACTCTCTAGGCCACTGTCTGGTGACAACTAGCTCCCCAATTGTAACCCTGCGCTCAGTGCTGACAAACTTCTGGATGAACAACTGCTCCAGCTCTACAAAAGTCTTGACTGAGTCGTTGGCGAGGTCGGCGTACCAAGAAAACGCCACCCCCGCCAAACTGCTAATGAACAACCTCAACATAAACGGGTCACTCCCTCATATATTGCAACATATGGCCTGGTACTGAGCCACATGCTGCCTCGGGTTCCCAAACCTGTCAAACACTCTAAACCTAGGAGGGATGAAACCAGGGGGGTAGGGCTCCTGCTCATACTTTATTGGGTAAGGACGCCCTCTACTAACTAACTCTTTAGTCTTCCTTGAGGAAATATCCTACTCTACCTTATGAGCAATCAGATCTTGAAGCTGACCCGCTGACAACTGAGCTGGCCGACTACGAATAACAGAAGGTGCTACAGGCACTGTTGTCTGGACCTTGTCCACTCTTAGGGGGTTACTATAACTAGAGGCACAACTAGCTGATATCTAAAAGTATTGACAGCGGCTACACCTGCCACTTGGGGCATCGCCCCCAAGGCTGTCAACTGTGCTGTCATGGCTGCCATAGCTCTGGCCATCTCTACCATCTATGGCTGAAGGTTTAGGACTGTAACATCTATATTAACTGATCTGGGAGATCCACCCACCTCAGGCTCTCCCTGCTCATCTTGGTCCTCAGGCTCTCTCTCATCCAAGAGACCTATGCAGGTAACCACACAATTCTTGCGTACTGGCACATCCTCATTAGTATCCACTAGTATATCATCATCGTCTAAAAAGGCTCATCGCATCACCTCTATGTACGAACTCATAGGAGAGGTGATCCTATGAGTGCTAGAGGATAACTCTGTTTCAATCCGTACTGGCGATCAATTTGGGGTAGGAACTGAACCATCATCGCAAACCATCAGGACCTCCTCGGACCCGGTAGGAGCCATAACCTCCATCTGATCAGCTGCCTCATATGGTTGCTCTTCCTCTAACAATTGCTCTATCTTAACAGATTTTATTGGGTCGATAGGGGTGTCCACTTGTCGATGTCGCCAAACCCATGTGGTACGACGGGGTGCCACACTAGCAACTGGCTGCTCTGGGGCTACTACTGCTAAATTAACCTGAGGCCAGCCAGACTACTAGAACTGCATGCTGTTGGGGTGTCTGTCCCTCTGCCAACTGTAAAGTCACCTCGCAGTCTGCCTCTATAACTGGAAAGTCGCCTAAAAAATCTACCAGAGTATCTTCTCTTGATTGACAGGCCCCCTACCATGAGCTAGGTGGACGATGTTCGAATCCTCTAAGTGAGGGCTCGAACACCAGCATCCCTGGGGACCCTTGCCCGGGGTAAGGTAGTGGTAACAGGAGGGGCCATCGCAATATAGGCAACGTCCTCCTCATCCCCACTGTGTGTCAGCAGGGAGAAGCGTCCTCACTAGACTGCCTCTATCTCAGGAGGTACAATAACTTTTGGAGTAGGCACAACTGGAACTAGTCATGGTCTCCGCTATTTGGGAGCCACCGTCTTCTGAACAAGCTCTTGGTGAGCTATCGCCTCAGCCATCTGCTGCCTCTTTGTCTCGAATGCAGCTAAACGTAATCTTCTATTCCTATTCCTCCGGGCCCTTCTCCTAAGGCCGGAGGTGGAGGTGGAAAGGACATCCGAATCCACTGCTTGGGTGGTAAGGGGAACAGGGATGACTGGAAGTGCCGGGGTCTGCCCGGCAGTCTCAGAGTGAGAATGCCGAGCAAAAACAAAAACCTGGTCAGAAGAGGGTGAAGGCACCTCGTTTGGGCACCCCTCTTCCTAGTGGAAGCAGGAGGAGAAACCCGAACATGAGGTACTTCCACCAGAATAGCCGGAGTAACAACAACAATAGGCTGCCAGCATTGAGGGACTGGAGCAACCTGTGTAATAAAAATGGCAGGCACAGGTTGCCTGACCGCTGGACGAACGGGTGGAACAACTGCAACTGGCTGCCAGTGCTGAGGGGCCGGAGCAACCTGCGCAATAGGAACGGTAGGTACTGGACGCCTAGCCATAGGTCAAACAATTGGAACAGGATGTGATCTAGGCACTGGTCGCCTAGCCACTGCGTGCACTGGCTGCGCAAGTACATGAATGTGACGAGCAGGTGCCCGGGCTGTCCGCCGAGCAACTGTCATCTGAAAGGGTGCATAGCTGCACGTCCTCTCCTCTGAGGAGGACAAAATGCAGCAGCCTCCACTGGGGTCTGCCCGCCAAGAGTGACGAAGGCCGAGTCAGTGAAGGAACCAAAAGTGATCCCTCCAGCTGGCGGACTAGCGAGCAAGGACTCAGGGAGAGTCACCCGTGCGTCCGAACTGAATGTAAAGATAATGGAAGGAGCTGAACGAGCGATGGCAGTGCTACCAAGAAAAGAAATTTGAAAAGAACATATTAGTATTGAAATTAAGAAAGAATGAATGGATTGTTAAGAGTGGATTAGATATATAAAATTTGATAAAGGGTAGAATAACCTGTAAGGTTGGAAAGAAGTAGAGTAGGGGGAACCCTAACTAAAGAGGAGGAATCCTAACTAAGGAAAGACCCTATCTAAGAGTGGGACGGACCTAATCTAAGTAGTACCAATCCCATAGTACACACCAGAAAAGATAATATAGAATCCAAAGATGGAGAGAGAAACTGGTCCCACCGTGGTCGTCGGAAACCTGTGGACCTCCAAAAGAGCACTGCATGAATGGGTCAATTGAAAGGACAGATTGGATCGTGCATACGACTAACGATTGAGGATATAGGCTATCACCAACACATCTCGATGGGTAGTAATATACACGACCTAGTCACGGGTTTCTCCCACTCGATATAACAGTTCGAATGGAGTTTAGTAGATGTGGGACCGAGTTTCTCACGGGCGCAAGCCCCCTTGGTTAATTACATCCCAGGCCGAAGCCTGAGAAAACTCTCGATTAAGGATCATATACTATCCCCTACTAAAATGAGATTGGCACAGGGGTAAAGTCTAAAATGTCCTATCCAAAAGGAGGAAAGGTTCGAAGGGTTGAATCAACATGCGTGGCTCATACCGACACTCGGAGGCTCTAGGGTACTAAATGGAAACTGGATAAAGAAAATTAGGAAATCAATCAGACGCGTGAGAGAAGAGATGGAAGTGGCGTCATCCTGTGACGCGGATAAGTATGATTTATAGTCCCTGAAAGAAAGGGACTTACCTACTATTTAAGGCATACTACGAGACCGAGTGTAGTAGCTCGAATCCTAAATCTAGATTGGGCTTAGTGTTCTACAAAATACTAAGACCCATTTCTTAGCTAATGTAGTGCAAAACTTGGAGTTATTCCAGTTTGGATTGGGGAAGCCAGCTAACCACCTAATCGCTTTAAAATCATGCTATTAAGTCAGTTATGAAAGATCGATGGATGGTACAGTTATCAGAAATATGACTGATATCTAGAGAATTTCCTAAGTTGTCCTAGACTTATGTGGGTCAGATGCTCCTAGCTAATGCAATTAAATTTTATGTAGTTGGTTACTAATGAAATGCATGCTAGTTGAAATGTCAGCTCATGAATGCTATAAAATTTTAAAAAATAGGCTACCTAGGTCCGACACTTCATCCTCATAGGGCAGATTATCCGGACTCTACCCACAGGCTGGGAGATGTCTTATAGCAAGGAAAGAAGAATACAGTAATATGCATGCAACCCCGAATGATTCTGGCGGTTCTCTAGGTTCGTTAAGTTTCTAAATTATTTAAAACTTAAATATTAAATTTTGGTTATGAGTAGAAAAATTTTTATAGTCCTTAAAGAGCCTAGCAAAAATCTAGGCGAAAATAAAATTGCCATGCAAGAAAAAAAACCTAAGAAAAGTAAGGAAATTTCTACTGTGCAATCAGGTAAACACATCAATATAAATCCAAAAATAATCAACTAAATGGCCATAGGCAAATTGCCCTTATTACAACCCAGATATGCAAAAAGTAAAGTAGCCGGGCAGCACTGCGAACAACCCAAATTTCTAGGCCTGTGACAGACTCAAATGACTTTGAGTGGGATATTGGTTTTTAGTCTTCAGACTTCTTTGGATCACTCCTCCTTGGACTTCTTGGATCTCCCTCCTTGGACTCCTTGGAAATCTCCTCCTTGGACTCCTTGGATCTGTCGTGGCTTGAATATCCAAACAAAGAGACAATTCAACCTTGGTAGGGGGCATTGCATTTTCTCTTTAAATATCTAAAACTATCCCACTCGATCTCCCAAATGGAAGAAGACTCTCCCCTATAAGGATGCCTTCTTTCAAGATTCAAGTGGAATAAGAATATCCCAACTCAAAGTTATATTTTCACAACTCTTAATAAATTTTACAAATATTACATCCATTTAAAAAGAAAATTCTAGACTCCCTGCATGGTTATCCTAATAAAAATCAGAAGCAGTTTATATATATGAAAGTAAAGCTCAACCCATTGAAGCTGTGCAAGCATGCACTTAATCATGAGGGCTAAGCAGCTCCACCTGTAGTAGTTATAATTATTTAATGAATTTTCTAAGTTCAGGATATTTAAGGGAATTTCTAAATTATCCATTAAAGGGCTGATTTTATCGTTTTGATCCAAATCAACTCCAAACAGATTGGAATCTCCCCCAAAGGTCAGGAATGACCTGAGGAAGTGATCCCAAGTGTTTGTGGAAAATTAGGATTTTTAATAATTTTTAATGAATTATCAGGGACAAAATGGTAAATTCCACCTGTGGTCAAATTAGGGGTCAACTTGAAGTCAAACTAAGAAGCCCTATTTATCTAAAGTCAAGGATCAGATTTTGGTCAGTTTGAAGTATTATAGGTAATTTTTTGACCTAAAATATATATATTGTAAATTTTAGAAGGTCTTGGGGCCTTATTTAGCATGTTAATTAGGGTTGGATCGTTAAGGGGTCTAAAGACTCTTAAAAATTCCTAGATAATTCTGGAAGGTTTATGATATCACTAAGTTTAAGTGTTGAGGTTTTTATGTCAACCAGTGGTCTATCCTAAGCCCTAGAAAATTTCTAAGTTTGCTAGACGGGTCCTTAATTTTTGTCCTTAAGGTGTCACTACGTTATATGGGTTTGAATAGAGTTTTACACTAACCCTCAAGGTAATAATGCATGGGAAATATATAAAATTAGTAATCACACATGTCCTTAAATCTAGGAGAGCCTAAACTAAGTGCTCATTGTGCAACCTACACATGCAAGCTACGACGGATAAAAAGTAAATAAAACTAATTACGGGGATTAGTGAATGATTGGAACTCAACCACCACTAATCTACTCCCCCATGTTTTGCTCTTCATGCATAGAAGCTATGTTTAAAATTTCATGGAAGTGAATCTCTCAAAAATCATGATTTAAAATAATAGTAGCTTCAAAGTAATTATAAAACACTTTATAAATACATATTTATATAGATTTTTAGAAAATACGATAATTTAAAATAGATCACATTTGTATCTACATATGTATAAAAGAGAGTCACTGGCCACTCGATTGAGCTTTCAAAAAGATTTGAAAATAATTTGTAATTTCAAAATAATTATAATAATAAATATTTAAATAATAGTGAAAGTACTAAAAACAGCGTTCAAAGATAGATATCTATCTAGATAGTAGGAATTAGGTCCAAAAAATAATTTTAAAATAAAGTAGGTATTTTTTCTAAAAATATTAAGGGGTTACACGCCGAAATTTGATTTGAAACGGAAGAGATGAATTTTTGAAGTTTTAATGCGATAAAGGCTATTTTTAAAATAATTTTAAAAATAAGTTTCTAAAAATAATCATTAAATAATAACTCAAAATACTGAAATCTTTGAAATTTAAAAGTAACTTAAAATATATATGATAGTAATAATAACTTAATTATTAGTAATATTTTTTTAAGTAATTTAACTAATTAAAATAATCAAAACATTATTTAATTATAAAACAAAATACATATTTTTAAAGTAAATATAATAATAATTATTATTATTATAATTATAATAATAATATAACCAATAAGCTAATAATTTAAAATAGTAGTAATTATAATAAATAATTACAGTTAAATAGGAATATAATAATAATTATATTAAAATAATAATAGAAATGAAAAAAAGAAAGTCATTTTACTGTTTCTTAAATAATTTAAAATTTATAGATCATTTTTTATATAAAAAATTTTAACATGTGCAGAATAAAAATATGATCAAAATGAGGTATTATACGTTGAAATCGGATAAAAAATAAATTTTCTGTGATTTTTTTAAGTGAAAATAGGTTTAAAACTAATTAAAAAATTTGTTTTTCTTAAAATAATCGGTGGAGGCTCGGTGCGGGCCACGTGGCGACGTCCGGTTCGCTCCGAAAACTACAGAGGCGGCGGTCAGCCACGCGGCAGCCCGGGATTAGATCCTGGGACCGCGACAATGATTACCACGGTAACAGTTCAGTGCGGTCCATGTGGCGTGATCCTAGCAGTCCATCCAAACCACAGCGGCGGTCAGACACCTGGCGTCCCAGGACTGGCTCTACCATTCCGGGCAATGATTGGGCTGTGCGGGAATGAATGCCCGTTACTTAAATACGTCGGATGAAGATGTGGAGCCGTCTGATCCTTCATGATTTGAAACGGGTGGCCCTGATCTCGCCGGAAGATGCAGAATCACGGCGAGTTGATACACGCTGTTGGACGAGATCATGGAATAGCGCGATCTGGGCCGCTGATCATGAGATCAACGGTTAAGATTGTCTGCTAGGTGAGCCGGACATATACTGAAACCCTAAATCATTTTTTGCTAAAATCTCTCGATCGGGTGGATCAAATCGAACCAAATTTTAACCCTAGATACTAGACATGAACATAAACCATGGGGAATAAATTTTGTGGTCTAAGAAACGCTTATTGGAACGTTATTTAAATCCATGCATTCTAATCTAGGGTTAGCAATGTACCTTTGGGCATCCAGAAACTCTCTCACCAAAGAATTTCGGTTGAGAGCTCTTCGATTCAGAGAATTTGGAAAAGATCCCTAAAAACATCCTAATTCCTCCTATTTAAACTCTTAAACCTAAGTGGAACGGCTATGATTTAATCAAGAATGGCTAGGATTTATTCTTTTAACATTCTAATTAATTTTTAGAATAATTTCATTATTATTATTATTATTATTATTATTATTATTATTATTATTATTATTATCATTATTGCATGTTGGAGGCCATATTTTAATAATACTAGAGGAGTGAAGTTAGATTAATTTTCAAGGAAGGCGTTAATCTTATCAAAATTCACAAGCAAATGAAGAAATCTTTGAAGACAAACTCATTTAAGCTAAATGATTATCTTGGTCTGTTGTAGTTATTTTTCTTAATCTATTTAATGTTCTTATACTCAATTTTATAGTCTATTTTTTTCTAGACATTTAGGAAGATTTTTAAATATTTTCTTCAAGTTTGAGATTTTAATTTTCTGGTAATTTTATTTAAGAGTTAGAAACATTATAAATTCTTGATACATATAGCCTAAAGTTTTAGAGTTTCATGCATTCATATGGAAATGATATTAATTAAAAAATGATGATGAACTATGAAAGTGCAAGAAGGAGCCTTTGGCTCACTCCTTGTACCCCTAATCCACTAGGAGTTTTGAGCATCCTACAGTTACCCAAAATCCTTTATCTCTTATTATAATAAGATAGGGGTGTAAATGAGTCGAGTTGAGTCTAGTTGAGTTTAGTCTCTTATCGAGCATGGCTATTTAGTTGGAAAGTGAACTCAAACTCAAGCTCATCTCACAGTAAACGAGCTCGAGCCGACTCACGGGAATTTTAAAATTTAGGTAGAATTTTTAAAATTTAAGTGAGATTTTTAAAACTTAGTCAAAATTTAGAAAAAATATGAAATGTTTAAAATTTAAATAAAACTTAGATGGTTTTTATTATTTTTTAATATTGAAATTTAATGAATAAAATGAAATTATTTTAAAAATATTAATATTTATTTGAGCTGGATCGTGAGCTCATGAGCCGAGCCGGCTCAAGGTCGAACTTGAGTTTGTTTACTAAATAAGCTTGAACACGAGCTCGAGCTTGACTCGTGAGCTCAATAACCTCGGCTCGCGATCCCAAAAATGAGTCGAGCTTGAGCCAGCTCACTAGCTGCCTTGGCTCACTTACACCTCTATAATAAGATATGCTAAAAATACTTTGATTTATTATCCCTTTCTAATTAAATATTTTTATAATTTTTTTAATTTTAGTGATTATTTTTGTATAATTTATTGTGTAAAATATGGTAATATTTCGAATGATAGGATGTTTATTTTTATCTGTTCCACAGGGCTTCGCCCTAGCTGCCTCCTCTTTCTCTCTGCTGGGGCTTCGTCTTAGCTGCATCACCCTCCCTTGACGGGGTTTCCTCTTCCCTACTGAGGGGAGTTCATTCTAACTCCTTTTTTTCATATTTTTCCCACTTTACGTGTGGGTTTCTTAGGTTTTTTTTTTCTGGTTTTATTCTATTTTTTAATTGCTAATATTTCTTTCAAGAGAAGTCATATTGGCTTTCTTTCTTATAAGAATCAATAAAAATCATTTAAGGATGTCTAATTCTTTAAATAGTTTTATGAATCTAAAGGCTACTACTCTTCGAGGTTAATCTACTTTATGAATTTCGGTGGAAGAAGTTCAATATCTTCCTATGCTTTTCAAATTTGCCATGATCGGAAAGTTTCCCTAGTGTAGACCAATTTTATTAACTATTCTTTTTTTTTCAACTTGAAGTTCTTGGGTGAATTTTCAATCACCCTCTTTGTTCATAGGTATGCGTTAATAAATTTATCAAACGACCTAGACTATGGCCAAATTTGTGTGCAAAGATCGTTTTATTTTAATTACTATTTTATGAAATTGATAAAATGATAATCTTTTTTTTCGATATCTTAGAGGAGTCTCTAGTTGTTCAAGTGTGGATTTCTTTCCCAAATCTCTGCTTTTATGTATTCTCTCATTGTATTGTGCACGGCTAAGGTTCTTTATTTGTTCGACTTCTTCAAATGGATAACATCACTGTCATTAGTTATAGGACATCGAAGATCGGTAATCTTATTGAACTTGACATTACCAAAAAATAGCCTGAATCAGATTGTCTTGGTATGAATAAAGTTGGTTATGTTCAAATGGTTTTAATGGATGATTTTCCTGAGTTTTGTGTTCATTGTAAAATTTATTGGCCACAAAAAATGTAAGTGTTTTCATTTACATCCTCACTTCAGGAAGCCTGTTATGCCTAAACCTGTCCTCGTTATAAATGCTAATGGTCCTTTCCCTATTATGAGATTCGAGGACATGACTTTATATGATCTTAATATTCCTTTTTAAAATTTATATTTAGTTAAGAATTTGCAAAAAAATTTCCCATAAACCCAATTACAAAATCCAACGATATAACAATATGGTTCCTCCTATGGTTATTCATTCTATTGCTAACTCTTTCGATGCAGTGATTGTGAGGGCAATAATATGGTTATTATTAAGAAAGTTGCTATTTAGCTTTTTGTATGATTTATATTCTTGTAACTTGTTATTTTGATGATTCCAAATATTATTATTTTGATTATTTAATTTCTTCTAAAAAATTTTAGAAGCATTATTTTTGGCTCTTGTGTGTACTAACATTTCAGGGAAATCATACTTAAGATATATGAAGGCTTCAAATCAAATTCAGCATAATATATTTTGTAAATCGAAGTATGTATATTTCACTTTATTGATTTTGATAGAGTGTGATTGTAATTAAGAAACTTAGCACACACACACTGGGGGAGATCTTTAAAAGAAAGATTTTCTTATATTGATCGTACGAGACGAATCATGTTCGTATGGGACGATCAGGTTCAGTTATACCCCTCGATAAGTAATGGAACGGACAGAAAGTGAGAAAATTTTTCTAAGCCCTCATCGTCCAAATGAATTGACCCATTCATCCCTGGACGATGTCCTCTGGATTCTCACTTTGAACTATACGTTCAGACAAATTGTCCCAATCATCCCAGGACGATATTCTCTGGACTCGTGACTTGAACTATTCATCCAGACGAATTGTCCCATTCATCTCAGAATGATGTTCTCTTGACTCGTGACTTGAAGTGTTCGTCCAGACAAAATGTCCCATTCAACCCAGGACGATGTTCTCTAGACTCGTGACTTGAACTATTCATCCATATGAAATGTCCCATTTGTCTCAAGATGATGTTCTATGGATTTGTGACTTAAAATATTCGTTCAGATGAACTTGTATATTTTTCCCAGGATGATGTCCTTTGTTCCTTAACCTTAAGGTTCGTCCTGAAGTTATTTCTTGATGAAACCTAAAAATAACTGTTCGTACCGGACGAATTAAGTTCGTACAGGATGAAGATCGGGTATGAAGTCATTTCGTACCTATGCACAAGGAGTTCATACACAACAATTTTACACTATTCATACGTACGAAATGTCAATCGTACGGGATGATCAAGTACACAGTTTTGAAAATTTATAGTATTTGGACGATTTTTTATGTCTTTCATATAAAAGGTCATCTTAAAACTATCTTGTAATCTTTTTTTCCTTTGGTCTTCGTGCAAATAGAAAGGGGATTGAAGGAGAGAGTGAGAGAGAATGTTTAAAGGAGAGTTCTTACCATTGGAGCGTGAAGGATTCACTTGGTACTCAAAGATTAGAATCTCTACTTTGTGAATTATTATTACTTCACTCTTTTCTCTTGTCCTTCGCAATTTCTCATGAGAAGATCTATCAAGAAGATCCAGTTCTCTACCGACACTTGGTGAAGTGTGAATGGATGACCGGTTCTCTGCCGACACTTGGTGAAGTGTGAAAGGACAGAAGGTTCTCTGCCTACACTTGGAGAGTGTGAACAGCGAGAGGTTCTCTACCTACACTTGGAGAGTGTTACAACAATTAATTGATTTGGGATTAACTATAGGCACTATTCCCATTTATTGTGATAACACTAGTGTTATTTGCATTTTTAAAAATCATATTCAACCTTCAAGAACAAAACATATAAACATCAGACATCATTTCATAAGGGATCATACATCCAAAGGTGAAATTGAACTTATTCATGTTATAACAGAAAATCAACTTGCAGACATTTTTACTAAACCACTAGCCTTTGACACTTTTAGTACATTAAGAATAAGGCTTGGTGTGATTGATTTGAATGCTTAAATACAAATTTCTGCAACATTGATATGCATTTCTATTATGTTTTTATGTTTATGTTTTCGTGTTCTAGTTTTATTCGTATTTTATTTTTTGAATTTTCTTGTTTGTGAGTCTTTGTTCTTCACATCAAAATTCTGATTTTTTAAATTGACTTGAAAATTGAGTGAATATCGTCTGTATGAAATTAATTTCATATGGGATGAAGTGTATAGCATATTAACTATCAATTTGAATGGTTTGCATGTAGTTTTTCAGTTTTCATATCATCATTCATCTGTACAATCGTCACGATCATCTAGAAAATGAATTCTTAATCATATGTACGCATGTAGATGGTTATACGGATAAGAACAATTTCATTATTCTTGATCGTACGTACGAACTTTAGGTTTGTACATATGAACACGTGGCAATTCAATGTAGGGGATGTTTGAAACTTTCATAAAAAATAATCTTTAATATCTGATCATCCCGGATGAACACATGTTCATTTGTACGATCATTTGGTCAAAAAGTCTGTACGAAAGGATGCCTCGTAACTTGTGTGAGTATGAAAAGTTGTTTCATTTTTAGACTTTGTTCTTCCATACAAAATAAGTGTCGTACGTACGAACCAAATATCATACGGGACGAACTTATTTTCGTTCGTATGAAAGTTCATTTTTTCTTTAAATTGAATGGTTTAAAGTTCAAATCTCATCTCCTCAAAAATCACTTTCAAACCTCTATTTCTCTAGATCTTCTCCATGGCTAGTTTGAGCAAAAAGCATAAGGTACTTGCTAAAGGACCACCTAGAAACTCAGGAGAAAACTTTCTGTCCAAAACAAATGAGGAGTACTTCCCTAGGTTTGCATCAGCCAAAATCACTCCCTCGAGAGTCCTTCAAGATTAAATCAACTTCAAAGTAATGCACATATTTGCTTCCACCTAGTTTGGCCTTATTCTCACTCTGATCCATCTCTACAACAAGAAGACTTTCCACTACTTTCTTGCCAACTGGTCCTTCAACTCTGACCAAACTGTGATTAAGTCATATGTTTTTAAGAAGAAAGTGGAGATCACTAAAGAAGATAAAGGAATATTTTTGAACTTAAGGACTCAAGGGATTAGAGCCCACTCTTTAACTTCCTCCACCAAATTTGACTGGTTTGCAATAAATGATGTTCTTAGAGGGTATGAAGGAGTAACTCATATACCCAAGGTGTCAACTCTTAATCAAAATGCCTAAATCATCCAGCATATTCTTTGTACCTCTATTATTCTTAAAGATGGTGATCGATTAAATATCACACCTCTTCTTTCCACAGTGACTAATCTGATTATGACTAGCCAACCTATAGATGTAGCCCAACTAATCATTGACTACCTTTATGACTTTCTGAGATTGGCCATGTCTCCCATAAAAGAAAGAAAAATATAGCCATAGGACATCTTGGGACCTATATTTTGGAGAAGAAATATAACCCAGTCCATTCAGTTCAAAATCTAGAGGAGCCTATCTACTACAATGATGGATCTTTTTGAGCAATTTGTAATAAAGAATATTCGAGTGATAAGTAGTGATTATGAGGAGGAACGAAGAAGAGCTGCACCTGCACCAGCTGGTTAACCAAATGTTCAAGATTTGGTTCACAGGTTTGATTATCTTGAGACTCATTTTGATTAACACTTTGATCAAATTGAAACTCATCTACAATAGTAGGATGCGCAGTACTAGAAGGATATGGGTTGGATGAGAGAGTAAACGGATGGTATAAGCTCGAATATGGCTATGATGAGTAGCTATTTTAACTTTTACAACCAGCAACCTCCTCCAGATCATGGCCCATCTGAGTGATGACTGTACTTCTTTATGATTTTCTCTACTAAATGTGATGTGATGTTAGTAGTTATATTTTTATGTTGTGGTTTGTGTTTGTTAGTCTTGTGTTTTATGTGTTTTTTAAAATGTTAGTGTATTTTTATCATTTATGACCAATGTATCATCTTCTATCAAAGATATCAATAAAAGTTATCCTGTCTTATTTTATTATTTTTTATTTAATTTCAGAAATGTGTGTTAGCCTATATGATCATTCTTCAAAAAATTTATCTTAAAAGTGCTATATCTCGAATCGCAACATGAAATTTAATTCATTAGAAAATCTAATTTTGTAAACATTTAAGTTGTGATTATAACTTGATCTAGTTAAGAATGTTAATCTCATGTCTCTTGTTAGACTAACAAAAATTTTATACTATTATTGTAATTATGATGTTTTCTTATTTTTATATTTATCTTATTAATATAAATATTGCTGTACTTAGAGAAATTTGAAATTTTAAATTTTTGATTTTGGAAAGATTAAGATTACTCTTGAGATTGTACAAATGTATAAAAAATCAAAAGTATGCGTAATAGTTCACAATTTGAAAAAGATGCACAAAATAAGCACACAAGCAAAAAGATGCACAAAATGTGCCACAAATATTGAAAAGATGCGGAAAACGCCACAAGTGGTATTTCATTCTTTTCCTAATCTTTCAATCTTTAAATTCAAATTAATCTTCTGTATGATTTTATTTGGTATCAAAATTTGAAATATACAAATTTTACATTCATCTACTTTGCAATGATTTAGTTTATCTCAATTGTCTAAATTGATTCATGATTTTGATATTTTTCTCTTATCTATGTTATATCTCTTCTTAAATCAAATGAATCCTTCTATTTCTTTAGTGAATTTTAATTATATCTGCAAGTATATCTCAATCTCTTTCAAGGATCAATTAACAAAGGCTTTGCATATGACTTCTAATATTTCTTTATTTATTCTTTTTCTTCTTTTCCTATTGCTATTGTTAAAAATGGGGAGAAAATATTGTTCGTAACATTGCATTTGTTTGTTGCATTTGTTTTATCATTATTTATTATGCTTTATGTTTAAGTGATTGTGTGTTAAAATTTAAAAATAAATAAATAAATAAACAAACAAAAATTTTTTATGTTCAAATGCCCCTTATTCTCACATTCTTATTAATTCAGGGGGAGTTTGGGAGAAACTTAGGAATTTGAAATTTATACAAACATTAATTATTTTGCCACCATAAAAAAGGGGAAACTTCTTAAGAAATTTGCTATTTAGCTTTTTACATGTTTTATATTCTTGCAACTAAATATTTTGACGATTCCAAATATTATTATTTTGATTATTTAATTTCTTCTAACACATTTTGGAAGCATTGTTTTTGGCTCTTGTGTGTACTAACATTTCAAGAAAATCATACTCCAGATTGATGAAGACTTCAAATCAGATTCAGAATAAGATATTTTGTAAATTGAAGTTTGTATATTTCACTTTATTGAGTCTGAGAGAGTGTAATTGTAATTGAGAATCTTAGTACACACACTAGGGGAGATCTTTAAAAGTAAAATTTTTTTATAGTGAACTTACGGGATGATCAAATCAGTTATACCCCTCGATAAGCAATGGAACGGATAGAAAGTGAGAAAATTTAAATGGAATAAATAGAAAGTGAGAAAATTTTTCTAAGTCCTGATCAGCCAGACGAATTGACCCATTCATCCCTAGATGATGTCCTCTAGATTCTCACTTTGAATTGTTCATTCAGACGAATTGTCCCATTCATCCTAGGACGATGTTCTCTAGACTCATGACTTGAACTGTTAGTCTAGATGAATTATCTCATTCGTCCAAGGATGATGCTCTCGGGACTCATGATTTGAACTATTCGTCCAGACGAAATGTCCCATTCATCCCAGGAAGATATTCTCTAGATTTTTGAGTTGAATGATTCGACCAGAACTTGTATATTCTTCCCAGGACGATGTCCTCTATTCCTTAACCTTGAGGACCGTCTTGCAGTTATTTCCTGATGAAACCTGAAAATAATTGTTTGTACCGGACAAACTAAGTTTGTACAGGACGATGATCGGGTATGAAGTCATTTCAAACCTATGCACAAGTAGTTTATACACAACAGTTTTACACTATTCCTATGTACAAAATTTTGATTGTACGGGAAGATCGTGTACAATCAATTTTGAAAATTTATAGTTTTTGGACGGTTTTTTGTATCTTTCATATAAAAAGTCCACTTAAAACTATCTTGTAATCTTTTTATCCTTTGGACTTCATGCAAACTAAAAGGAGATTGAAGGAGAGAGTGAGAGAGAGTGTTTGAAGGAGAGTTCTTACCACTGGAGCGTGAAGGATTCACTTGGTACACAATTGTAAGAATATCTACTTTGTGAATTTTGAATACTTCACTCTTTTCTCTTGTCCTTCTAGATTTCTCGCGAGAACATCTATCAAGAAGATTCATTTTTCTGCCGACACTTGGTGAAGTGTGAAAGGACGATTGGTTCTCTGCCAACGCTTGGTGAAGTGTGAAAGGACGATCGGTTCTTTGCTGACACTTGGTGAAGTGTGAAAGGACAGAAGGTTCTCTGCCTACACTTGGAAAGTGTAAAAGGACGACGGTTCTTTGCCGCATCGAATAGTGGTGGAAGAGATTTTTTGTGAAGGCTTCTCCGCCTTTTGTGGGAGCAAAAGGAGATACACTAATTGGTAATAGTGCAATACCTGAAGTAAGAGACTTCAGGGAATGGATGTAGGTTGTGTTTGACCGAACCACTATAAATCTTGTGTCTTTTATTTTTCCACTGCTTTTTTACTTTACTATTTTATGTTTAATCTATGGTTGAAAAATTGTTTTAAAAATATTTTCAATAAAAAGTTTTATATCGATTTAAAATTTAAGAGTAAAAATTTTTAAATTACTAATTCACCTCCCCACCCTCTTGGTTAGCCGCTGGGATATGAGGTTAGGTCTAACAACCTAATTCATAATTAACAAGTTTCAACAATTATGTCTACTAACAATATTTCTTTGTTGGGGAATTGGGACTTCTTGCTGCATTATTATCTTGTGGTTCTTTTTTGTATGGCTTATAGGCTGCTGACCTCCAATGGATGGTCCTAGTCTAACAACTGAGCATTTTTGTTGGTTTTGCAGGAAGCCTCCTGCCATTTCCTTAGTCTGATAGGCTTCATGGCCCTCTTGATTAGTTTTTGGTTATTTTTATTTCCTATATAATGACTTAATTTTGAATTATTTTTTTTCTTTTGAGGTTGTTATGCAATCTATTGTGTAGTTTGGTGTTTAAAGTTTTGTAATTTTGGTTTGGCTTATTTTGGGCCTTGTTTGTATTTTCCTTTTTCATCTAATGTATTTTTAGCAAGTCCCTTTAAAAGTGATTAAAAATCTCTTGAACAAATTGGGCTTACTCTTACTCTGCCCACATTCAGATGAATTATTATGGACCTCTTGGTTTCATTCCTACATGTACAATAAGAAACTCCTACCCCATTGCGTAACTTATTGGATCTCATTCTCTAAACTACTGCAGATCATCTTAGTGCACTATAGCTAGTTGGAGCTAAGGTGAAGGCTTGTGATCAAAAGTTAGCTACCTTATCCATCGTGGTTTGGTAACAAATTCAAGCATTCGGCCTATTCCTATGCTTGGGAGACTAATGCACACTTCTCATAGTGCTACATTGTAATCACGCTATTTGATAACTAAGGATTTCTTGATGGATCTATATTTGTAGCCAACACCATTAGACAACGGTCCCCCACCAGCGGTAACCCCCGCCAGCCACCGACATCGCCTCCGCTAGCAACCACAGTCAACCACTGCCGCACACTAGCCACCTTTGCTAGTAGCCGCCCCCGGCCGGTGGTCAGTAGTGCTGGTTGCCACCCTGTTCGTTGATGTCGCTGTCGGTCACCATCGAAGAACATCCTTTTGGCGGTCACCACAGTCGGCCCCGCCGCTGACTGCCAACCACCCAGGCTTCAACTTTCTTGTGTTTATATTGCATTACTTTACATCATACCAAACAAAAATAAATAAAATAATATATTTATTTTACATTAAGATAGTTTTAAAACATCATAATTTTGTAATTTGAAGTGGAGTATTAATGAAATAAATTGCAATTTTCTTAAAATCATGTTTAAAAACTTGTTAATAATGTTATGAAGTATATATAATTTATTTACATAATTTTATTTTTAAAAAATGATAACTTAATAGAAAGAACCATCGTTTATCTAAACATTCATTTTCTTGAGAGACTCATTTTATTGCAAATAAAATAGAATTGATTTATTTTTACTAATTATATCTACAAAAAATATGAGAAATAAGGAAATGTTGAATTTATTATGCCCTTTATTTTTATGAAAAAAAAAAAATCATTTCTATTATCTTATATTCAATTGCGATCAAATCTTCATCTAAGCACATAAGTCCTCTTTTCAGAAAATAATAATAATAATGTATTTTTCTCAACGAAACAACAAAAGATAATATTTACTGAATTTAATCAAAAATTTCGAATGATTTATGCCAATGAATAATGATACATCCATAAGAAAAGAGAATTGAAGCCCAACAAAATAAAACAATCAATGAATGAGAAATTTAATTTAAGGATTGATACGTCGTCAAAAAATTAGCTTGATCGGGCACGAATCTCGAGACAAAAGCTAGTTGGAAACTTCAAAAATTAATTCCGTGAGCATCCAAACTCTGATTTCATCGAGCTTATAGTCAAACTGAGCGTCTTGGAAATACGAATCCAACGACACCAAATTCAACCCAATCCGAGCCCAAATGGGCCCAAATCATGAACCCGAAGCACTGTTGGAAGGTTCAAACCACAATTCGAGCTACCAAACGGACTTAGATTTTGACAAGCTTATACTCGAATCGAACGTCTCGACGAGACAAATCCAACGAGCCCAAGATCACCTAATTCCGACATCACTAAGGCCTTCAAATGTCCAATGAATAGTGTATGCTCAAGGGATTCATTATCAACCGTCCATTCGACCACTCCCTATTCGCCCTTGATCTCACGCTTATTTACGGGCCATGCCACTCCAGAAAATCTATAAATAGAGCCCTCATTCTTCACAAGGGGGGGATCCAGGCAAGAGAGAGGAGAAGAGAAGAGAAGGAAGAAGAGGAAGGGAGCTCCTCTTCGACGACCGCCGGACCACCGCAGGAGTCTCGCCGGGCCACCGCCGGACCACTGCAGGAGTCTCGCCGGGCCACCGCCGGACCACCGCAGGAAGTCTCGCCGGGTCACCGTTGGACCACAGCAGTAACCTCGCCGGACCACCACCGAAGCCTCGCCGGAGTTTCGTTGCATCACTGCGGAAGGCCCGACGTCCTGCTGAATACCCGACGTCCTGCCTAAGGCCTGACGTCCTGCTGAAGACCCGGCGTCCTGCGGAAGACCCGGCGTCCTGCTGAAAACCCGACGTCCTGCTGAAGACCCGACGTCCTGCTGAAGACCCGACGTCCTGCCTAAGGCCTGACGTCCTGCTGAAGACCCGACGCCCTGCTTAAGGTCCGACGTCCATGCTTAAGGCCCGACGTTCTGCCAAAGACCCAACGTCCTGCTTAAGGCCCGACGTTCTGCCAAAGACCCGACGTCCTGCTGAAGACCCGACGTCACTTAAGGCCCGACATTCAGACCCCACGCTCAGCTCACGTCCGGACTATCGACATCCGATCTTCCAAGTGATACTGGGTCTAACACCCGACTCCTTTTTTATAGTAACCAGTTGTAATCCGAACACCCCTGAAGGTGATTCAACCATTTGTAACTGATTCAAAGTTCTAGTGGAATCATTTTCAATTGGGCTAGGCCCCGTGGTTTTTTCCCTTTTCAAGGGTTTTCCACATTAAAAATATTGTGTTCTCTGTGTGTGAGCTAGTTATCCGTTCAATGCTAAGACGTAGAATTAAACCTCTATCGCCTCGTATTTTATAGCCCGCAATAGTTTGGCGCCGTCTGTGGGAAACTTCTATCCCACAAATTTTAAGTATTGCTACGATGGTTAACAGACGTAGCAGTCGTATCGTTGGAGCCTCCCGCTCCAACTCCCACCAATCCAGAAATCAGTCCTTGAATCAGGGACGACAGGCATCTGCCTCTTTCCACCCCGGTGGACGGAACCTTGCCGGAGAAGAAACTTCAGGACCATCCTTAGAAGAGCGTATCAGAAAGATGGAAGAATCTCAGAATGAGATCCTTCAACTCTTAAGGGAGACTCGAGGACCAGCACTAGTACCTCAAGAAGATATTCTCCTCCCTCGAGACCAGCCGGGATTCGAAGACGCTCTTCATGTTGAAGTCCCTCTTCCTCCGCCTAGAGTACGCCCTCCAATACGTCCAGAGAATGAGCTTGCTGACACAGCAAGCTCTACCCATCCTTCACGCACGGGCCACCGGCAGCATATGCCCCCGGACGTCCCAGAGGACTTGGACCAACAGCAAGTCACGGAACTCCCCCGCAATACTCTACGGCATGAGTTGCGGAGGCTAGTCCAAGAGGAGTTCCCCACAGGGGGTAGAAGACAGTCCCTTCACCAACGGGACATTCAAGGATCATCGCCTTTTACCGAAGCTGTCCTCCGATACCCCGTTCTGACAAGATTCAAACTCCCAAATATTGATCCTTATGATGGGACTTCAGACCCCTACGAGCATATCGACCACTACCGCACTATTATGCATATCCAGCAGGCCCCAGACGCTTTGCTCTGTCAAGTTTTTCCTGCCACCCTTAAAGGGCAAGCCCGGACATGGTTCTACTCACTGCCTGCCCGATCCATTCCAATATTCGTTAAATTGGCCAAACTGTTCGTCGAACAGTTTGTCGCCAACCGAAGGATGATTAAGGATTCCTCCCACCTTTCAGGGATACGTCAGAATGATGGTGAATCTCTTAAAGAATACTTTCAAAGGTTCTCTACGGAAGCCCGACAAATTCCAGGGGTAGATCCCGAGTTGCTTAGAGGTGTATTTCTCAGAGGGCTTCGTCCTGGCCCCTTTTACTCGGCACTCATGCGAGAAACGGTCCATTCATATGCTGATCTGATTCATCGAGTAGAGGCCCAAATAACTGCCGATGAAGCCATTAATGCTCATAGAAGACAATTTGAACAAACAAATGGGAAGCGTAAAAATCCTCCAAAAATGGAGTATCTACCCTCACAAAGGAAGAAGCAAGGAAATTATAATTTTCCTCCTCGACCCTCACAGCCGCGACGAGAACCTCGCCAAGAAAAGGAGTACACACCACTCAATACATCCCAAGAAAATGTATTAATGGCCATCCGGGATCAGGAGAACGTGAAATGGCCACACCCTTTGAAACCCAATGTCGGAAACCTAGAATCAATATTGTCACTTCCACCATAGCCGTGGGCACACTACTGAAGCATGTTGGCAACTCAAGGAAGAGTTGAGAGACTGATCCGACAAGGATATCTTCGACAATTCATCAAGAATGCACCAGCCCGAGATGAAGTTGGACCGACTGGGGGCAGAATCAACAACAAAGGCAGTCGATAAACAATCGCCAAATAGTTGGGGAAATTGGAACCATTGCTGGGGGCCTATCAACACCTTGTCGAGTTTTAATTACATAGAGCACAATAGTGTTACTTATTTTAAGTATTGTATGTCTTTAGTATTGTGTGACTTTAGTACTATTTGTCTTTAATTTTGAATATTATTTGTGGTGTTTGTAGCTTCCCCTCCCTAAGCTATCTTAGGGAGCTATGCTTTTATTTAATACCGTAAGACTTTGTTTTCCTTAAAATTATTGATAAATTCGCACAAGCTGTGAACTTTAATATCCTTGATTCGAATAAATATATAACTATTATTGTAGCTCAGTCAACAGATGATCAATCCCAGGGGGATTCTCTCGACCTCTTCCACACAGGTTAACGTCGTCGAGCAGGGCTCCGACATACGACCTCGGATAGGTCTTACATCCTTGGTGGATTTCTCGACCTCTTCCACACAGGTTAACGTCGTTGAGCAGGGCTCCGACATACGACCTCGGATAGGTCTTACATCCTTGGTGGATTCTCTCGACCTCTTCCACACAGGTTAATGTCGTCGAGCAGGGCTCCGACATACGACCTCGGATAGGTCTGGATTCCCTCGACCTCTTCCACACAGGTTAACGTCGTCGAGCAGAGCTCCAACATACGACCTCGGATAGGTCTTACATCCTTGGTGGATTCTCTCGACCTCTTTCACACAGGTTAACGTTGTCGAGCAGGGCTCCGGCATACAACCTGGGATATGTCTTACATCCTTGGTGGATTCTCACGACCTCTTCCACACAGGTTAACGCCGTCGAGCAGGGCTCCGGCATACAACCTCGGAAAGGTCTTACATCCTTGGTAGATTCTCACGACCTCTTCCACACAGGTTAACGCCGTCGAGCAGGGCTCCGGTATACAACCTCGGAAAGGTCTTACATCCTTGGTGGATTCTCACGACCGCTTCCACACAGGTTAACGTCGTCGATCAGGGCTCCGGCATACAACCTCGGAAAGGTCTTACATCCTTGGTGGATTCTCACGACCTCTTCCACACAGCTTGACGTCGTCGAGCAGGACTCCGACCTACAACCTCGGATAGGTCTCACATCCTTGGTGGATTCTCTCGACCTCTTCCACACAGGTTAACGTCGTTGAGCAGGGCTCCGGCATACAACCTCGGAAGAGCAAAGGCTCTCGCATACAACATCGGATAGGGCTTTCAACGGACTAATACCCGACGCTGGAATTCTTCCTGTCATCAGACTTCTACTCGTTGTCGGACTTCTGCTCGTCGATGAAAACCGTTGTCGGTCTTCTACCCGACAGTAATTCTACCCGACGTCGGACTCCTCCTTGACGTCGGACTTCTGCTCGTTGACGGACTTCTACTCGACGTTAGACTTCTGCTCGTTAGCGGACTTCTACTCTTCGTCGGACTTCTGCTCGTCGACGAACTTTCGTCGGTCTTATACCTGACGATGCACCTCTACCCAACTTCGTACTTCTACCAGATATCGGACTTCTACCAGCTAATAGACTTTCGTCGATCTTCTACCCTTCGATGTATGACTACCCGATGTTGAATTCCTGCCTGTCATCATACTTCTCCTCGATGCTGGAAGTTTGCTCGTCATTCCAACCTCTCTCCTTACAACGGTCTATCCGACCTCCATCGCCAACCACCAAACATCGGAACACCACAAGATCTTTCGAAGAAAAGAGGAAGAAGAGAAGAAGGGAAAATCTCCGGACTTTCTTGCTAAGAGAGAGGCCTCAGAAAACCGAGGGAAGGCCTCAATAGTAAGGATAGAGGGAGAAGAGAAGAAGGGAAAATCTCCGGACTTCCTTGCCAAGAGAGGGGTCTCGGAAAACCGAGGGAAGGCCTCAATAGTAAGGATAGAGGGAGAAGAAGAGAAGAGAATAAGGAAAAATCTCCGGACTTCCTTGCCAAGAGAGGGGCCTCGGAAAACCGAGGGAAGGCCTCAATAGTAAGGATAGAGGGAGAAGAAGAGAAGAGAAGAAGGGAAAATCTCCGGACTTCCTTGTCAAGAGAGGGGCCTCGGAAAACCGAGGGAAGGCCTCAATAGTAAGGATAGAGGGAGAAGAAGAGAAGAGAGGAAGGAAGAAGGAGAGGGGCAAGTTTTCATAAGACTCTAAGGCCTTATTTATAGTTTTTTCAAAGGAGGTTTGAGGGCCAAATTTCTGAATTTTTTAATGCCCAAAATTAAATAATTTCCTATTATTGAAAAAATCAAATAGGAAATAAATTAAGAGAAATACATTTAAAAATAAAATAAATTTGCAGGAAATTAATTGTTTCCATTCAAGAAAAGATTCTGACTTTTTTTAGGATTTTTTCTTAATTTTTTCGGATTTGTTTTTGAGCCAAAAATGGTATATTTCTATTAAAGCATTTAATTAATTAATTTAAATTAAAAAAGAAAAAAATTTTACCGCCTCATTGAGGCGGCTACAGTAGCCGGCCTCATAATGAGGCGTGAAAGTATTATAATAATAAAATAATATATTTATTTTATAGATATTTATATATATATATATATATATATATATATATATATATATATATATATATATATATATATATATATATATATATATATATATATATATATATATATATATATATATATATATATATATTTATTTCTGTTATGAGTATATATTTTCCTAAAAATTGATTTGGACAACTTTTTTTTGAGTCAAGCAAATAAATTTTGTATTCCGGACACAATTTTGCTAATTTTTAAACTCAAAAGATAAGTTTTGAGCTATTTAAAATTTTTTGAGATAACGTTTTTGACATTTGTGCTCCGATTAATTTTTTTAATTTCGCAGAATGCTAGAATCATGAATATATTTTTGGATTGTAAGATTCAACATCCAAAAATAGGGGGGCAACTGATACGTCGTCAAAAAATTAGCTTGATCGGGCACGAATCTCGAGACAAAAGCTAGTTGGAAACTTCAAAAATTAATTCCGGGAGCATCCAAACTCTGATTTCAGCGAGCTTATAGTCAAACTGAGCGTCTTGGAAATACGAATCCAACGACACCAAATTCAACCCAATCCGAGCCCAAATGGGCCCAAATCATGAACCCGAAGCACTGTTGGAAGGTTCAAACCACAATTCGAGCTACCAAACGGACTTAGATTTTGACGAGCTTATACTCGAATCGAACGTCTCGACGAGACGAATCCAACGAGCCCAAGATCACCGAATACCGACATCACTAAGGCCTTAAAATGTCCAATGAATAGTGTATGCTCAAGGGATTCAATATCAACCGTCCATTCGACCATTCCCTATTCGCCCTTGATCTCACACTTATTTACGGGCTATGCCACTCCAAAAAATCTATAAATAGAGCCCTCATTCTTCACAAGGGGGGGATCCAGGCAAGAGAGAGGAGATGAGAAGAGAAGAAAGAAGAGGAGGGAGCTCCTCTTCGACGACCGCCGGACCACCGCAGGAGTCTCGCCGGGCCACCGCCGGACCACTGCAGGAGTCTCGCCGGGCCACCGCCGGACCACCGCAGGAGTCTTGCCGGGCCACCGTTGGACCACCGCAGTAACCTCGCCGGACCACCACCGAAGCCTCGTCGGAGTTTCGTTGCATCACTGCGGAAGGCCCGACGTCCTGCTGAAGACCCGACGTCCTGCTTAAGGCCTGACATCCTGCTGAAGACCCGGTGTCCTGTGGAAGACCCGGCGTCCTGCTGAAAACCCGACGTCCTGCTGAAGACCCGACGTCCTGCTGAAGACCCGACGTCCTGCCTAAGGCCTGACGTCCTGCTGAAGACCCGACGCCCTGCTTAAGGCCCGACGTCCTGCTTAAGGCCCGACGTTCTGCCAAAGACCCAACGTCCTGCTTAAGGCCCGACGTTCTGCCAAAGACCCGACGTCCTGCCGAAGACCCGACGTCACTTAAGGCCCGACATTCAGACCCCACGCTCAGCTCACGTCCGGACTATCGACATCCGATCTTCCAAGTGATACTGGGTCTAACACCCGACTCCTTTTTTATAGTAACTAGTTGTAATCCGAACACCCTGAAGGTGATTCAACCATTTGTAACTGATTCAAAGTTCTAGTGGAATCATTTTCAATTGGGCTAGGCCCCGTGGTTTTTTCCCTTTTCAAGGGTTTTCCACGTTAAAAATATTGTGTTCTCTGTGTGTGAGCTAGTTATCCGTTCAACGCTAAGACGCAGAATTAAACCTCTATCGCCGCGTATTTTCTAGCCCGCAACAAGGATAAAACATATTTAATTATATAAAGAAAGACCAGAAAATCTAAAACTAGCAGCAAATTCCAAATTTTCAGCAAAATAAATTTAAAGGCTTTACTAAAGAGTTGATATTGATCAACATTTAATTTATTTAAAATCTAGTGGAAATATGCTAAACAGATGCTTGATATGAGATCATATAGCACCCCCAAAAGAGCAAATCATAGAATATAAACTCCATCTTTTGTGAGCCGGAGATATGGTATTGCAATCATTGTCATTCTTCTTTTCAAAGAAGATTCCATCCGCAATCTCCTTATGCATCATAACGATTCCATCCACAAGCTGGAGGCGATGCATAATGAGATTGGAGATAAAATCTTCTTTGAAAAGAAGAATGATTGTAAATGCAACAACATATCTCCACCTCACAAAAGATAGAGTTTATATTCTATGATTTGCTCTTTAGAGGGTGTTATATGGTCACATATAAAGTGATTGGGGATGCCAGCGGCGCAACCGTTGTGGGTCCACACTTCAACAGTATCCACCTCGCAAGAGAGTTCAAAAAGCACGGAGGTGACCTTAGAGAAAATGCCAGTGCTGTCAACACAGCTTATTTTGAGGGCGATGCAATCAGAGGTGAAGTGTTCAACATTGACTTTATTGTCGCGGCAGATTTTGAGTTGGCCGATTTCGTAAGATCCATTTCCTTCTTCATCGCCATCAAGAGAGCGTTGCATGTAGCGTATGAAGCTGGAGTCTTTAAGCTTGTTGCCATGGTGATCAGTGACATGGAAAACATTAATGAACCAACCAGTATTGGCTGAAATGGTGGCATTGGAGATGATGAGGTCAAGATCACTCAAGGCCTGAACTATTTGTAAGAGAATACTATGCCCATTCTCTCCTTCCACGTGCACTTACATCAGTTTTCTTTTTGTCATATTAATTACTTACTTCATGATTTCCGTTTCCAGAATCAGTCCCACGCCCCCATCTTTAACTCCTCATTTTCCTCAATTCAGTTGCCTGAATTATATCACATTAATTAATTATAATTCAAAAATTAAAGCTGCTGCTTAAATTATTTATTTATTTATTTTTAAAATGATCATAAAATCTTACTATTATAAAACTAAAAAACCACCTGATTTCTCGTACGATAAATGAGCTTCGAAATAACGAGACACTATAAGTAAAATGCTATCCAGGAATATATATATATATATATATATATATATATATATATATATATATATATATATATATATATATATATATATATATATATATATATATATATATATATATTTATTTCACTCAAATAACTTTACAATCATTTTCACAAAAATGCTATAAATGCCTCAAATTATTTCTTTTTTTTCAAACTAAAATTTATTTCACAAAGGATAAAAAAAGTACAACACGCCCATAAACAGCCGAGGTGACAAAACATTACATGACAGTACACGAAGAAAAACTCAATAAAGCAGACACAAAGCTGATGTGGTATACAACAAAAAAAGCAGGTTCAAAGAGAAAAAACAAAGAACAAACAGGTTAAAGGCCTGAACTTGGAATTATATTATCAGCAAAAACTACTTTCATCTTCTCCACAGGGAGAAGTTATACAAAACATTCATTATCAAAAGGGTTCTTCCTCTTACCGAAAACAACTAAATGGAAATAAAAGGAGTTTTGTACTAGCAAGCTCAAATTAGAAACTATAGTAGCGGGCTGGCAACTAATAATAGAATGCCCATTGGTAAGAAAATATATAAACTATGCAAAATAACTATAGGAGAAGAATAACTATAGGTAACCGGAACAATGATGGAGTGATGCACCGCATCATAATCCCCTTACAATAGAAACAACATACTCTAATAATGAAAAACTTGTTTGTGCATCATCTGGTGCGTGGTAACACATGATATATGCGACATTAAATGTAGAGGAAGTGTGAATGTGTTTTGGTAAGTCCACAATGTATGCGTTTGGATTGATCTGCTTGAGAATAACAACTCGCCTAATTTTCTTTCTGCTTAATTTTAAATAAGCTCCAGGATTGAATTATTCCCGTCATAAATAGATAATCACCAAATCACCCAGTTTTAATTAGGGGTGTCAATTTTGGGTCACGGGTCGAACCCAAAACTAACCCGGCACTAATAGGGTCAACCTGAACCGACCCTTTTTTGAAAATGGGTCAATATTTTTACCCAAACCCGACCCGCTTCGGGTCTGGGTCAACCCGACACGACTCGAATGGCCCATTTTCAATAAAAAATGCCAATTTTTTGGGTCAAAATGGGTCAATCTCCGCTTTTCGGGTCAAAAATGGGCAAAAAATGGTTCAATCTTGGTTTAACGGGTCAAAATCCAGTCAATTTCGAGCAAAGGCTCAAGCCGAACCCGACGCAATTTTTGAAACGGGTTGAAACGTTGAATTCGAACCCGACCCATTTTGGGTTCGGGTTGACCCTAACTCAAAATTGTTGGGTTGAGTTCGAGTCGGGTTTTCGGGTCAAGTCAAATATTGATACCCCTAGTTTTAATATTTTCTCCTGAAGATGTTTTTCAGCCTTCTGTTTGTACCTCTTGTTTGACTCTAACAACTTGGTGTGAACATCCTTCAGCATGGAAAAAATTTTTTTGCAAAAGAGGGGGTCTTACTTGTGCATTTGGGCAATATAGCAAGATCGACGGAGTCGTTCGGTTGTTTAGTGTTCACAATACTCACAACACTGAAAGAACTTCTTCCCGTAGAATGATTTGGCATGCTGTTGTAACCAATCTCTGACTGCCCAAGTAATTCATCCCACATCTTGGGGTGCTCTTGAACAAGGCAACGAAGCATGTTACCAAGCGTTCTATTTACCACATCGATTTGTCTGTCGGTTTGAGGGTGATAAGACAAACTGAGCTTAATATTAGTGTGTAAGAGCTTCCATAATTTCCTCCAAAAGTGACCGATAAGCTTCACATAACAATCGAAGGTGAGGCGGGGAGCCCATGAAGACGGATAATTTTGGTAAAGAAAAGCAGTGTTGCATTTAGCGCATCAAATATTTTTTTACATGGAACAATGTAGGCCATTTTTAAAAATCTGTCAACCACAACCATAATAGAATCATGACCATGCCTAATACGAGGTATACCCTTAATAAAGTAAAAACTCAAGTCCTCCCATATTTTATCCAGAACAGGCAATGGCCGATACAGCCCGTAGCATTGTCCGTCACCTTTATAGCTTTGGCAAACATGACATCTCTCCATGAATCGCATGACATCTCAGCGTAAGTCTGGCCAAAAAAATTTGGACTCAACTTGGACAAATATGTTCTTTCTGCCTACATGAGCTGTTAACTCGTCGTAATAGACTTCCTTAATAATTTGTGGTCTCCATGACAAATATGGAATGCAAAGTTATGTATCTTTGAATAAAAACCTATGCCTTATAAAGAAGACCTTATCTGGCACATTATTTAAATAGTTTTTCCAAATGCAGCTGAACTCTCGGTTAGTGGCGTATAGCTCCTATAGAGACTCCAACCTTGTGATTTCGGTTTGCAACTGAGGGATGAGAGCACATCTTCGATTGAGAGCATTCGCCACCCAGTTTGGGAACCAAATTTATGTTTTAGGACAAAAGAGAATCTCTGCAAGAACAAAATCCATCGGGCACACATTCGATTCATGTTTTTTTACTTGTTAATGAATTGTAGTGCGCGGTGATCACTACACAAAACAAAATCCTGATGTAGCAAATATATTTCCCATTGCTTCAAGGCCCTTACAACAACATACAATTCTAGTTCAAACACACTCCATATTTGTCGAGAAGGTCAAAGTTTTTCACTAAAAAACTCAACAGGTCTATTTTCTTGGCTGAGAACTGCTCCAATTCCAATTGTCGAGGCGTCGGTGCCTACTTGGAAGGGCTTATCAAAGTTGGGAATATCAACTACCTGAGATGTAGACAATTTCACTTTACTTGACTCGGAACTAGCTTGTTGTTCTCGACCCCACTAAAATTGTTTAAGTTTCAAACAATTAGTAATTGTGGCCATTATCGTACTAAATTTTTTTATGAAGTGTTCATAAAAGTTGGCAAGGCTGTAAAAACTTTGCACGTCAAAGAATGACATTGAAGTTGGCCATCTTGTAATGGCACCATTTTTTTTATCTACATGCACACTCTCAGCAGAGATAAAGAACCCAAGGAAATTCAAATTCTGCGACACAAACACGCACTTGGCCGGATTGAGGTAGAGTAAATTTTGTTTAAGAGTAGTAAATAAATGAGTTAAATGAATCAAATGATCAGTCAGAGTGGTACTGTAAACAAGTATATCATCAAAGTATGCTATACAAAACTTGTTAAGAAAGGGCTTTAGAACTTTTTTCATTAATCTCTTGAATGTTGATGGAGCATTGCACAGCCTAAATGACATTACTTTCCTTTCAAATAATCCTTGCCACATTTTGAGGGAGATCTTCCATTCATCATTAGGCTGAATCCATATATGATGATACCCGCTTCGAAGATCCAGTTTAGAGAAGATAGTGACTCAAGACAACCTCTCCAATAGTTCTTTCACCCGTGGAATAGGAAACCATAATTTGATGGTGTTCTTATTGATTGCTCAACTGTCTATGCACATCCATCAGCTACCATCTTTTTTGGGCACTAGAAGAGCTGGAACCGCACATTGACTAAGGCTTGATTGTATAATCTTCTTTTCTAACAGCTCGTCCACCAAACACTGCAGAATTTTGTATTCATTCAGACTCATATGGTGATGCGGTAAATGGGGAAGTGTTGCTGCAAGCACAAAATCAATATGATGTACTAAAGTTCTCAATGGCGGTGGAGCAGCAAACACTGAGCCCAAAATTATATATTTGAATTGCCAAAATAACTCATTAATCTCAGCTGATAGCTTCAGATTTGTGATAAGAGGAGCGTCTTCCTTGATGATCAAGGCAAACATCAAAGACCTATCCTTTGATGAGGACAGGAGGACATTTCCACTAACTATATGCATTCTTGACTTTACATCATTTGTTTTACTTGCATTTCCAATAGTTTGTGATAGCAATCTATGCCTCCTACCTTTCCATTCCAACGAATAAGTATTCTCTTCCATCATAAATTGCTCTGACATCAACTGGAGGACAATATTCTCCGTACATCCGCTGTCAATGAGCAAATCACTGACTTTTCCGCCAATCGTACACTTGGTCCAGAAAATTACATGACACTATGAAGTGTTAAGTTTTCAATGTGCTAACAGCAATTTCTCTAAGATGCATACAACTGGCTCGCCTTCGTTCCCGACCAACTCTTCCACATCGATATGTTGCTCCTCCTCGTGGCAGCTTTGTTCTTTTTATCTTTCGATGCTTAACAGTTGTAAATGTTGCCAATTAGGACATTCATTAGATTTATGGCCTTGTTGGAAACACCGAAAGCATTTGATCATTTGTGGTCACGAGTAGTGGTTCTCTTTGGCCGTAATTCTAGGCTTTAGTTGGAACCTGGTGTTTGAGACTGGTTTGTCATTACAACTCGGGCTTCTTTACTCAAGCTGTATTAAGCTTTTGCGGTTGGTTGCTCTGGACGGTTTAAAGAATTCAGCTCCGATTTCCACCTGGGGTCTTATATGGGAGCTACTATAAAAATGGCGAGTCATTTGGATTTCCGCTTTGACTGCCAAATTCACGACTTGTGACAAGGACCAAACGGAATTCAACTCAAATTTATCTTGAATAGTGTTTTTCAATCCTCCAATGTACCGAGCCACTAGCTGATTAGTAGTCTCATTCAAATCGTTCAGAGCAGATAGATGTTAATTTCCTCGGTGTAGTCCCTAACAGAATGACTCCGCTGACTACAATGTTGATACTTCAAGTACAACATTTGCTCATAATTCGTAGGCAAGATATGTACCCTCAGAAGCTATTTTATTTGCGCCCAGCTGCGAACTAGTCCATGACCTTCTCTTCGGCAAAATTGTTGCAATTGTGACCACCATGGGCTGGCTCTCCCCTTGAGCTGGCAAGAGATATATTTGACTTGTTTATCTGGTTCTATCTCCATGTAATAAAACAATCTCTATATTACGTTCCCAGTCAAGGTAATATTTGATGTGTAATCTTCCATCGAAGAATAGTATATCTAGTTTCACCCAAAATTCTCTAGGATGTCGATCACGGCCCAACCCCAATGTGGCTGTCACTCCCCTGTTCTATTTTAAAGTAAGAAACACCATTCAGATTATAACCTCATGCTCATCATCAGAATCTGACAGCTCCGGTAGCATCAGAGCTCGTCTTAGCTCCCGATTCAAAAAAACTCGATGTCCTCTTGTAGGGGGTGTTCATCAGCGTGACTTTACTTCCCATATGGTGGAAGTTAGGGCCCACAGGAATGGCTTGGGTGTCCCGACATAAGCTTAACGTAAGTCGATCTAATGGGGCTGAAATGTAATCCAGCTGCTTCTTCATCGTAGTGTGCACGATCTAATGTGCTTCTAGACTCCAGTCATCCTCGCTCATCATGCGCTTGCTCGACTCTGCCATCTTACCGAACTGCTGGCTCTAATACTAAGCTAATACGGTATATAGCGGAAGAGACATGTTCAAAGAGGAAAAACAAAGAACAAATAGGATAAAGGCTGAACCTAGAATTATATTATCAGCAAAACTACTTTCATCTTCTCCACTGGGAGAAGATATACAAAACATTTACTATAAAGAGGGTTCTTTCTCTTGCTGAAAACAACTAAATGGTAGTAAAAGGAGTTTTATACTATCATGCTCAAATAAGAAACTCTAGTAGTGGGCTGACAATTAATAACAGAATGCCCAGCTGTAAGAAAATGTAAAAACTTTGCAAAATAAATATAGGTAACTGGAACCATGATGGTGTGATGCACCACATCAAAAGTTGTAGGAGAAAGTTCCAAGAGCAGATGCAGTAATGGCAGCCCTCTATAACCATCTCACAGCCAAACGCGGACCATCCTTTGGTTATAACCACTTAATAACACCATCAGCCTAAAACCCCCACAAGTAACCACCAAGGTTGCCAACAAGCCCAGGTCAACATGGTGAAAAGCAGGGAGCCGGCTCATTATCATTCAAAATGCCAACAAAGACCACTGCATAAAAAATGAGAGTGAAATCCAAAAACCATTTCTTCTTAGATTTAATTATAAGCCTTTTTCCACCGCCATTGAGCACTACTTGATCCACAACACTCCCCACCATGAAACTATACATATCATCATTTACATGATCATAAAAAATCCTCTTACTCCTTCACACAAGACGTGGATAATGACTCAAAAATAGCCAATCAGATTGTACCAAAATAGAATTATTCAAAGATCGGGCCACATGATCTTTCAAATCTGCATTAGATATAGCTGAAATAGGAATATTCGCATACTCGACATTACCTTTCGATTCATTAATAATAGGGGACAAATCTAACTCAAATAAATCCTAAATCTTATTAGAAACATTAGTAAGGGCACTTTAACATCAAATTATTTCCTATAAATATTATTTGCTTTATTATCATATCTTCAAAGAAGATTCCATCCCCAATCTCATTTGGCACCATAAACTATTGCAGGCCTCACTACCATCTTATAGAATTTCCCCTTAAGTTTGAGGGGTACATTTCTATCACCTAACAGGCACGATGCATTCCTCCACTTCAACCATCCAACTTGAATTCTGCTGATAATATCCCCATCTATTTCACCATCACTATGAACAATAGATCCAAGATATCTAAAATGTGTACTATTATTAATGACTTGATCGCCCAAAGTCACAATCCCCTCACTAGGTCTATTACTACAAAAATTACACTCCATATATTCCATTTTAGATCTACTCAAGCAAAAACCTTTAGATTCTAAAGTTGACCTCCATAATTCAAGTTTACCTTCAACTGCCTCTCTAGTCTTATAAACAAGAAGAATATCATTAGCAAAAAGCATACACCAAGGTACATCCTCTTGCAAATGTCTAGTGAGAACATCCATGACTAAAGCAAAAAGATATGGGCTTAAGGCTGATCTTTGATGTAACCCAACCAAAATTGGGAAATACTTGGTCAATCCACCTTGTGTTTGAACACAAGTAATAGCTCCTGCATACATATCTTTAATGATTTGAATATAAGCATTATTGACTCCTTTCTTTTCAAGAACTCTCCATAGCACTTCTCTTGGAATTTTATCATATGCTTTTTTTAAATCAACAAATATCATATGTAGATCCTTCTTATTTTCTCTATATTTCTCCATCAAACCTCTTAATAAATGTATGGCTTCCATAGTCGACCTACCCGGTAATAATCCAAATTGATTTTGAGAAACATCAGTATCACGTCGTAGCCTATGCTCCATAACTCACTCCCATAGTTTTAAAGTATGACACATTAACTTAATACCTCTATAATTTGCACAATCTTGTGCATCACCTTTATTCTTAAAAATAGGAATTAACACACTCATTCTCCACTCATTTGGCATCTTTTTAGTCTTCAAAATAGTATTAAAAAGTTTAGTAAGCCATGAAATTCCTTCATCTCCTAAGCATTTCCACACCTCAATTGGAATATCATCAGGTCCAACAGCTTTTCCACCCTTCATTTTCTTTAAAGCCTCTCTAACTTCAGTTATACTAATACGCCGATAAAAATAGAAATATTTATTTTCATTTAGGGTGCTAAGGTTACTATAGTCAATCTTTGTTTTGCAATCTTCATTAAAAAGTATAGAACAATATCTCATCCACCTTTGTTGAATATTATCTTCTAAGAAAAGTATTTTTTGGTCTTCATCCTTAATACACTTTACTTGAACTAAATCATTACTACTCATATCTCTTTGTTTGGCTAACTTATACATATATATATTTCTCCCTCTTTAGTATCTAATCTATTATATAAATCACTAAAAGCTAATGTCTTTGCATCACAAATTGCTTTCTTAGCATCCTTATGAGCCACTTTATATATTTCCCAATTATCAGAATTTTTAAAATTAAACCAATTTTTATAACAAAACTTCTTATTTTTATTCTTTTTTTGCACATTTGGATTCCACCACCAACTATTTTTTCTATTAGGAGATTTTTTTTTGATACTTCAAGGACATCTTTTACAATATTTTTAATATCACTAGTCAGTTTTTCCCACATAACATTAGCATCCTCATGCACAGACAAAATCTTAAGATTTAAAATCTTATTCTTAAAAATATTTTTGTTAATATTCTTAAAATGCCCCCATCTAATCCTAGAAAATCATTTTTCTTTATTTTTTATTATATGCCCCTTTATCTTAAAGTCCAAAACTAATATTTAATGTTGGGTACATAAATTTTCACTCGAAATAACTTTGTAATCATTACAATCTAAACGATTTAATTTTCTAACAAGAAAATAGTCAATCTAGGTTGTATTATATCCATTTTTAAAAGTGATGAGATGCTCATTCCTTTTCTTAAATAAAGTATTAGCAATTGAAAAATCGTAAGCTAAACAAAAATCCAATATGGTCTTGCCACCTTCATTCGTCATTCAAAATCCATGGCCACCATGAATGCTTTTAAAATCATTTACCTCTCAACCAACATGTCCATTTAAATCTCCTCCAATAAAAACTCTTTCTTCAAGAGGTATCTTTTGTATTAATTCTTCTAAGTCATTCCAAAAATTTAATTTAGAACTCATATCCAAACCTACTTGAGGAGCATAAACACTTATAATATTAACAATGTTATCATCAACAGCAATCTTTAAAGATATAATTTTATCTCCAATCCTATTAATTTTTATAACATTATCCTTTAAACTCTTATCTATAATAACACCTACACCATTTCTAGAATGACTCCTACTCAAATACCAAAGTTTAAATCATAAACTACAAATTTCCTTAGCCTTCTCTCCAACCCATTTAGATTCCTGAATGCACAGAATATTTAACTTCCTATGAATCATAATATATATTAATTCCATTAATTTTCCTGTAAGGGAACCGATATTCCAAGTTCCTATCCTAATTTTAGTTTCATGGACTAGCTTCTTTGCCCACATCTGTCCTTGATGTGGGAACCCTTGCCTTTTTAACACTGCACCAGGGCACCGGTGCAGCGGCCCTTAGACACTTATCACTGTATTCAGGCCATACAGTGCGTCGCTTACAGGGGACGCCCTAACATTAACAAAATTTCTTAAAGGATTCTTGTCATTATTGTTCGACAAGTTTTACGCTGGCTGTCGACTACCTAACGCAACCCTCCACTTTTTTCATCCAGGACTTGGGATCTCACCTGGCAAATGCTATACAACAATGGGTAAATTTAAATTGCGATTATAAATTATTTTTTATAATTAGTTTTTCAACATATTTAATTATATATTATTTTAATGTAGACACAAGCATGAAATCTTCTAGCCGAGGAAGGGTTGACACCTGAAGAAGGAAACATTGAAGCTAATGAGAGAGTTTTTAACATAGTAATTGGTCTAGAACATTCAGGGCGAGTTTGTACCCATGGATTAGGTGTTACTCCGACTCGATATATTTCTCAAAGTACAAATGAAGCATGTGGTGGAAGTGGTAGTTACTTTGGTCAAATAACAAGTCTACGAGAGGAGTTCAGTGCATTTCGTGACGAGATGCAACAAATTGTGCAATAGTTTCAAATGAATCAACCACCACATAGAGGATATGAAATGGTATGAAAAAATAGTAATTTAATGTTAATTGTATATTTCTTTATTATTAATATCTCATTAATTTCATTTTATTTTCAGGGTGGCAATGATGATTCATCCAATGCGAGAAAGTCATCTGCAAGCTTATGTTTCTTTTGCTGATAAGCTTTAGTATTTATTCTGATGCTTTGAGTAGTATAGACTGTACTGGATATTTCATGTATTTTTGAACTGATGTTGTTATGACCACTTGTACATGAAATTGCCTTGTTAGTTTGACTTGAAAGCTGTTTGATTGCACTTGAGATGGTTATTCAAAGCTAGTTATCCCTTATTTAAGTTTATTTATTGAACTATTGCCTTATTTTTTTTTTATGAAAATGCAATGGAGTTGTGTTAATCACATGTATATTTTCCTGTGATACATCATTCTTCTATCTGATGATATAAGAAAACACAAAGATGAGAGACATCATTGTTCTCCCTATAGTTTGTCATTTTGATGATAGTTAATAACATTTTTTATGTTGTTTATTAGCAAATTTATTAGTATAATGGTGATTTAGCAACTCTGATGTCCTTGTTTTTCATGCTCTTTGATGAGTTTGATTATGAATGCGTAGCTGATGAGCTTTCTAGAGTGGTGCACCTCTAATGTTTTGTCTTAAGTGGGAGTAGGTTTAGTGCCATTGAGCAATATGGATGGCCTGTGGATGGAATCCTCTGCAGGCAAATTTTGTTGCTAGACATTTACAATTTTAGGTAGTATGTCTAGTAAAATAAATATGTTGAGTAGTGCACCTCTAATGTTCCCTTATTTCTCAGTATTTTATTTTTTCATTTGATAGATGCTTCGGTGATGATTTTATAAGGTTGCATGACTTGTACAACCTTTTGTCTTGGCGTTTCTTAGTGATTTTGGAAGGTTACATGACTAATACATCCTATTTTTTCATTTGATAAATGAGTATTCTTAACTGTAGAACTGCAATAGAATTTGAGAAAATTAATGAATTATTATTCTGTAATGATTTTTTAATTGAGCTTAATATATTTTGTTTGTTTCGTCTATAAAACCTGCTAAAAGTTTTAAGGGTCTTTGGTCCGTAAAATTCGATTTAAAAAAAAAAATATTTCTGAGCATTAGTGGTGGTTTTACCAGCACCAATAGTGTAGATCTATAGCGGTTTTAACCACCACAATCCCTTACATCATTTATTTTTTTCATAAATAGGTACGGCTATGACCACTGCAATTCTGGAACATTATAGCGGTTATAACCGCTGCGATATTCATCATTCCGCTGCACTACCTCACCAGTCCCGAAACTGCCGTAGAATGTCTTTGCAGTGTATTGTAATCATGGTGGACATACAGCTGTTATAAAATCGCTGCAAAAATATTTGTGGTGGGTAAAACTGTAGAGAAATGTTGAAATTTATGCTGTGAAAGCCTTATTTTTTGGTAGTGATAGAACCCCCAAAAAGAACAAATCCTTGAGGAAAAACCCAATCTTTAATTTTGCCTATCTCATTGTTCACCATATCTAGCTTTTGTGGGTCAATAACATCAACATTAGATGATGATGACGAGGCATTGGGGATGAAAAAAGTGTTAACGACCAAATCTGTTCACTTGACGAACTCCACCACATTTATTGGGATATTATTCTTTTTGAAGACCTTCTCACGACTAACAACAAATCATGTTAGTCTAAAGATCACATAACCATATTTAATCTCTATACTCAATAATAAATATAAAATAAATTACAAAATAATAAATAAATAAATGTTTCATTATAAAAACTACAAAGCGGCGACTACACAAGTTGATGATGCAAGAGAATATTGATTATGAGGTCGTATCACCATCATCGCATGTCAAAGAAGGCCAGTTCAAATTGGCCATTTTGGTTGTGGATGCCAGCAAGAGATTTGGTGGATGCAACCAAGGTAACGAAGAGTTGTGCCAGCCTCAAGTGCTAATTAAGAGGGATTACAATGTGGTGAATGTAATGAGTATATACAAGCCTAAGCTAATATTTGATACAACCAAGGCGGGTTCACTGCATCGAGGTGCGACTTAGATGGCTTGAGCTGCTGTTGGGCGGGTAGGCTCGTTCACATGGGGCACGGGATTAGGCTGGATGTGTGTTGGTAGGGGTTTGATTCAGGTTTGGGTGTGGGTTCACTAGTTAAGCTGTTTTTTTTTTTAATTTTTTATTATTCTGGAGCTATTTCTCCATCGGACAGCCGCCGGAGAAAGTACCGGCTACCAAATTCCGTCGGAAAATTTTTTCCCGTGATTTTTGTTCTCCGAAATTTTTTTTCTGATGCTCGTTTTATCGGTGAAAAAATTTTTGCTGGAAATCTGCGGAAAAAAAATTAAATCCGCTGAAAAATGAATAATTTTCGGCCGAAAAATTTGCCGGTAATATGTGATTTTCCTGTAGTGATCTCTTGATTTCATTCCTCCATGTACCTTAAAAAACTTTTACACCATTGCCTAACTTATTGGATCTCATTCTCCAAAGTACTGCGGATCATCTTAGCTCACTACAGCTAGTTAGAGCTAAGATGAAGGCTTGTGATAAAAAATAAGCTAGCTCATCCATCGTGCTTAGGTAACAAACTTATACCTTATGCCTATTTCTATGCTTCTTTGACTGATGCACACACCTCATATATAGTGCTACATTGTAATCACATTATTTGAGGATTGAGGATTTCTTGATGGATCTACATTTGTAGCCACCACCGTTGGGCATCGATCCCCTACCAGCAGAAACCCTCACCAGCCACCACCATCACCCCTGCTAGCCACCACCATCACCCCCGCTAGCCACCATAGTCAACCATCGCCGCACACCGGCCACCACCGCCAGTAGCTGCCACTGGCAATTGGTCACCACCACAGGTTGCTGCCCTATCTGCTGTTGCTTCCACCGGTTGTCGGTCACCATCGAAGAACATCCTGCTGCGGTCACCATAGTTGGCCCCATCGCCGACTGCAAGGCACCTTGGCTACAATTTTTTTAGAGTTTACATTGCATTTACTTTACTTCATTCCAAATAAAAATAAATAAAATAATGCATTTACTTTACATTAAAATCGTTTTAAAACATAATAATTTTGTAATTTGAAGTCAAGTGTTAGTGAAATAAATTACAATTTTCTTAAAATCATGTTTAAAAACTTGTTCATAATGTTATGAAGTATATATAATTTATTTACATAAATTTATTTTAAAATAAAAATGATAACTTAATGGAGATAACCATCGTTTATGAACATTTATTTTCTTGAGAGACTCATTTTATTGCAAAAAAAAAAAAAAAATAGAATTGATTTACTTTTACTAATTGTATCTAAAAAAAATATGAAAAACAAATGTTGAATTTATTATGTCCTTAATTTTATGAAAAATAAAGAATCAGTTCTATTATCTTATATTTAATTATGATCAAATCTTCATCTAAACACATAAGTTCTCTTCTCAGAAAATAATAATAATAATATTTTTTGCTCCACAAAATAGAAAAAGATAACATTCACTTAATATAAGCAAAAATTTTGAATTATTTATGCCGACCAATAATGATATGCCCATAAGAAAAGAGAATTTGAGCCCAATGAAATAGAACAGTCAATGAGAAATTTAATTTAAGGATGAAATGCATTTAATTAAGTAAAGAAAGTCCAAAAAATCTAAACATATTTAATTAAGCAAACTCAAAATTTTTAGCAAAATGAATTTAAAGTACTCTTGAAGAGTTAATATTTATCATCGTTTATCCAAAATCTAAAGAAGCCGTGGAAATATACTAAACAACCGCTTGATATGAGACCATATAGCACCCCCAAAAGAGCAAATCATATAACATAAACCCCATCTTTTGTGAGCCGGAGATATTGTATTGCAGTCACATTCATTCTTCTTTTCAAAGAAGATTAGATCCGTAATCTTCTTATGCATCATAACGATTCCATCCCCAAGCTGGAGGCGATGCATAAAAAAATTGGAGATGTAATCTTCTTTGAAAAGAAGAATGATTGTGAATGCAACACCATATCTCCGGCTCACAAAAGATGGAGTTCATATTCTATGATTTGCTCTTTTGAGGGTACTATACAGTCACATATCAAGCGATTGGGGATGCCAAAGGTGCAACCATTGTGGGTCCACACTTCACCCATATCCACCATGCAAGAGATTTCAAAAAGCACAATGGTGACCTCAGAGAAAATGTTGAGGCAATAAATAGAGCTTATTTTGATGGCGATGCAGTCTGATGTGAAGTGTTCAACATTGGCTTTGTTGTCGCGGTAGATTTTGTGTTAGCCAATGTCGTAAGATCCATTTCCTTCTTGGTCGCCATCAAGAGAGCATTACATGTAGCGTATGAAGCAACCACTATCACCTGAAATGCTGGCTTTGGAGATGATGAGTTCAAGGTCGCTCAAGGCCTGAACTATTTGTAAGAGAATACCATGCTAATTCTCACCTTCCACTTTCATTTCAATCAATTTTCTTTTTGTCATATTAATTAGTTAATTGTTTAAAGCTTAATCCAAATAAAAATAGAAATAATTTGTTTTAAAAGCATCATAATTAAATTATTGTATTATTAAAAGAGGAAAAAGAGAATACCCTCAGAAGAGTACAATTAACATTCATTAAAAGTTATTTAATAAATGTAAAAAACTAACAATGAATCCTATATAGTAAAATATAAATTGTAATTATATATTACATGAGCGGACGTATGCATTCGGAGTCAAAGTTGGAAGAACCTTCAGCCATTACTATCTCTGAAGCTCACTTAGTAGATAACAAAGTAGTGAGCAGAGGAAGAAGAAGACCACAAAGGAGAAGCCTATCTGGAAACTGAAAAGAAGAATTAATTAAGACGATTGATGGTATTTGGTAGGAGAAGAAGAAGCTCTAATTAATCTGCTATTTATAATTAATCTGTCTACTTTTCTGCTATTTGTTAGGACAAATATTTCGTTGATTAGGACAGCTAAGCCTCACTATCCCGATCGATCTCCTTATTTCATGATTTCCATTGCCCAATATATCTCTAACGAATAAGTCCCACGCCACCATTTATATATCTCCTGATTTTCCTCAATTTAGCTGCCACAATCAGTCATTAATTATATTTCAAAAATCAAAGCCATTTCATAAATTGTTTATTTATTTATGCTATCATAAAAATTTGATTATATTATTTATCTCACTGTGTGTTGACCACATTTTTGTATGAGGTCACTAAGACCCTTCCAGAAGCCAGATTTAATCCTAGACCCTAGGATCCACTCTAGACCTTAGGATCCTTCTAGATCTAAGACCTTAGAGCCTATTCTAGAGCCTAGGATTCCCTTAAACCCTAGATCTTAGAATTCTTCTAGATCTTAGGATCACTCCAACTTCAAATCAATCTCCACTCTTGATCAACCTCAATTTTAAATCAATTCCTAATTTTAATCCACTCCAATTTCAATTTAATTCCTACCTGTGATCAATTTGAATCTCAAACTTCATCCAATTCAAGTTCAAATTAATTCAAACTTCAAATCAAATCCAAACCCAGAATTCAGACTCAAAATTCAAACTCTAGAGGCTCTGTCCTAAACACCCTTTTCAGAGATTTTTCAAACATTTCAAAACCCAGTCAAATGATCTCTGATTCAGGGTCTATCACTTGCAAAGTGATAAGACATGTCTCTAGAGGATACCCTCCAATTTTGAGCTCATTCTGAGGTCTCTAACCCCAGAATCTGAATTAAAATTCAAAGGCTGTAAAACCTTCAAATATTTACAGCCTATGCCACTGAGCCTAACCCCTTTGAGATCTTGACCTTGGAACCCTTGTCCAAGCCTCCAATCACTTCCAGACCCTTGATTTTAACCCATTGAGTAGTAAACTGCATTTTTCAGACCCATTTTTGACCATAGTTGACCAATAGGTCAAAATTGACCAAAATACCCCTATGGGGCTCAAATAGGGATTTCAAACCAAATGAGCTCCAAATGGGATGCAACCACCTCCAACAAATTTCAAATGTCATTTCAAATCTTTTGAACCTATTTCCAACCCTTGAGTCAACCTGGTTGACCAAGTCAACTGGTTTGACCTAAGAGGCCCTTTAAGGGTCCAAATAGGTGTTTTGACCCAAATGACCTCTTTAGGCCAACCAACCACCTCCATTGTTCTTAAAATATCATTTCAAACCTGTTGAGCCCAAACCCAGACCCTGGGTCAACCTGGTTGACCAAGTCAACCTAGGTTAACCAAATAAGCCCTTAATAAGGGCTCTAATAGGGATTTTGATCAAATTGACCTTCCCATACTTGGGGACCACCTCCAATGATTTTCAAATATCATTTCAAATTTATCCAGCCATGACTTACCCCTTGGGTCAACCTGGTTGACCTAGTCAACATGGTTTGACACAATGAACCCTTAAGGTTTCAAATGAACCATTCCAACCCGTTTAACCACATCAATATCTTCAAACTCTTAAAATCATTCTATTCAAAGCTTTGAACATTTCTAAATCTATTTTGAGCTCAACCCAACATGGTTTGACTAAGTCAACCCTCAATTCTAGGTTAAAGCTTGGTGGTGTTTGCTCCTATTCCTACCAAGCCTTGACTTTGACCTTTGACCCTTGATTGAATTACTCCAAATATCCCTCTTTTTCCTCAAGTGCCACATCATCAATTTTGACCTGGTTGACTGGTCAAACCAAGTCAACAAGGCCCTAAATCCATCCTTGAATTAGTCAAACCTTCTATTTAACTTCAAGGAGTGTGAGATTAGGCATGGAAGATCTCCCATTGGCTGCCCCTACTTCCCTTCATGCCACATCACCAGCCTTGACCTGTTGACTGGTCAACCTGGTCAAACTCAAGCCTAAACCCCTTCTATAAGGCTTTATCACATGCTAAGCCCCGTTCCCTTGATTTAAGCTGCTTTAGGCCGACCTATTAGTGCCCTAAAGCTCCCTAATAGGCTCCCTAACCGAGCTCCACCCCTTGTTTAGCCATAAGTGGAAATGTCTCCTCTCACTCATCCCAAGTCCACCCAATGGGAATGAGGCATGTCCAGCCCTTTCCGCAGCCTTCCAGCTTTCCCAGGGACACGTGGCACCATCTAGGAAGCCCCTGCATCAATCCTAGCCATCCAATCTAGCCCAGCTCATTTGAATAGGGAGAAAGGAAACTTTTGAGCATATTGATCAAAACATCTTCTCTCACTAACCCTAGCCTCCCAGAGCGAGTTCTCAATTCGTTTTGGATCTCCAGAGCTTCCTCTACATCCCCACTACAAAATCCAAGTGGTTGCACGTCACCGGCGGCGAGTTCTCCGGCGAGCCCACCACCTAGACCGTCCCAAGCCTATAGCAGTCGATCCAGACGTGTTCGAGCTCGGATTTCTGCTGGGGATCTTCACTTGGACAGTCTACAAGCTCATCCATCCAGAAATTTCGAAGATCTAACGGTATAACTCCCTAAAACCCTAGATCTAGTTCACATTAGTTAGATCTAAATAGCTTTATGCTTTTAGGGTTTTACCTAAAACAAACTATTCCCCATTATTTCTGTTCATGCCTACCCTTTGTGTTTAAAATTTCAAGTGATTTGGTCCACCCGATCGGAAGAACGAACCAAAAAATGGATCCTAGGGCGTCATTCGCAGTTCGCTGCAGATGTACGTTTTCTAGACCGTTGATCACGCGATCAACAGCCTAGATCGCGCCGTTCCGCGCTTTGGTTCGACCGTGTATTCGGTTTAGTGTTCGATCGATCGACCGGCGAGATCAGGGCCGTCCATTCGGAACAGCGGGATCGAATCTCCGCCGTTTGATCTTCTCCTGGTGAGATCAAACCGCGGGATCTGATCTCAGCCGTTAGATCGAACCCGCGGTTAATCCAACGGCTGTCAAGAGCCGCTGACGTGGTTAAGTGGAAACCGCGTGAAGCGGCCCGCGGCCGACGCGTGTCCCCGCCGTCACGCGGTTTCGATCCCGCCAGTCCGAGCGCGCCGCGTGTCCGACCGCCGCCAGTTAATTAAGGAAAATGTGTTTTAATTAGTTTTAATTGCAGAAACCTAAAAAAATTATAGTAAATTAAATACACAACCAAAAAATGAGTATAATATATCATTTTCTTCAGTTTTTCATCTAGTTTATTTTAAAAATAAAATCAAACCCTTTTGGTTATTATTTTATTAGTAATTTAAGAAATATAGAAATATGTATTTTATTTTTAATTAATTATGTATAAATTATTTTTATCTGAAATTTGGCATGCATGTTTTTGAGTGCATAGCTGATCTCCAGGAAAATTTTTAATATTATTTGAATGGATTTTGATGGTATTTAGAATTATTGGAGCTTATTAACCTTTTTTTATATTTAATTAAATATTAATTATTTTGAAAAATACAAGGAAAATCTTTTATTATTTTCAAACTTCCCTAGAGATCAGTGGATCTTTCAACTCATCAACATGTATTTTAATAATATTTTTAATTATTTTATAATATATATTTATATATATATATATATCCATTTATATTTATATGTTTTAAAATATATTTTGAAACTATATATATGTAAATCTTTAAGTATTTAAGAAGTCACTTGAGATCTTAAATGTTGATTGAGCATATTTGAATAGAAATAAAGGGGATGATTAGTGGATAATCATTCCTTGATTATTCACTAATTTTGTCTTAATTATGTTAATTAGTTAATTGCATGCTTAAGGTGCACACACCACTTAGTCTAAGGCTCTCCTAGATTTAGGTATTGAATGTGTTTATGTGGTTCATGCATGCCTTGTGTATTGAGTATGAGGGTTAGTTCAAACATTGATTCAAGTCCATCAAGATTAGTGACATAATTAAGGACAATAATTAAGGACTCATGTACAGAAAACTTAGAAAAATTTCAATAATTAGGATTCACTTCCCCTTGAGTTGAAACTTTGAACATTTGAACTTAGTGACACCCTCAGCCCCTAGAGAAATTTTCACTGATTTTTGAGGTCATTAGGTCCCCTAATTAATTTTCTAAGTCTTAAACCCTTAATTAAGCCTTTAAAATTTCTAAAAATTGTAATAAATTCAATTTAAATCCAAAAATTACATATAAACCCTCAAACTGACCAGAATCTAGTCCTTGATCTGTGATAATTAAAAGCCCCTTGATTTGACAGCAATTTAAACCCTAATTTAATTTTAAGTGAAAATCAATATTTAATTAAGATAATTAATTAATAATAATTAAAAAATCCCAAAATCTCCCAAACACTTGGGGATCCCTCCTTAGGTTATTTCTGACCTTTGGAGGAGTTTTCAAGAGTTTTGGAATTTGTTTGAAGCAAAATCACAAAAGGGGCCCTCTAATTAAGAAATTCCCAAAATTCATTAAAATGCCCAAACTTCGATAATCCATAACTAATTCTAAAAAAATCCAAATTACCCAAACTCACTTGCATTCAACTCATAGTGATGTCTAGTATTTATTAAAAATATTAAATTCCAGAAATTTGCAATATTTCAAAAAGTCAACAAATCGGTCAACTTTAGGTCAAAACTAGTTCAAAACTTCAAACCTTTGTAATAAAATGTAGAAAAATCCGATTTCAACGTACTTACTGTCTAACTGATCGTAGTAAGGTCTAGTATTTTAATAAAATATAAGCATTCCAGAATTTGAGCTTAATCAAAAAGTCAATTTTCAACCCCTTAATTAAATCATTAAAATATTCTAAAAAATTCATAAAAATTCAAATCATTCTAAAACTCAGAAAATATTGGCTTAATGTTTAAAATACTTAACAAATCATTTAAAACACAACAACCATTCTAAAGATGAAGTTTATTGGCTGGACTACTCCGGGCTGCGGGGCTAAGTGTCCTAAGGAGGCTGGTTCCTCGAGCCTGGTGGCACAATGCCACGAATGGATTCTAAGGAGTGTTAAATCTTAAAATAGATTAATTTTTAATTATTTAACATTTTTAAAAATCTCTAATTTAATTACATTAATTTGGTTTATCGGCTGGACTACTCCGGGCTGCGGGGCTAAGTGTCCTAAGGAGGCTGGTTCCTCGAGCCTGGTGGCACAACGCCACGAATCAATTAATGGCAAACTTAAATTAATCAAGCTTTTAAAATCAGTAACTAACTCATTTTAATATTAATCCACTCTTTTAATTCTAACCAATTTAAATAACTTAATCAACCCCGATTGCTACTGGGTAACCCAGGCCCACGAGGCTATTAGCTTAGCCCCAAGGAAGGTGAAATAAACTTCACGGCCTCGGTGTGAAACAAAGGTAGCAATCAATTAACTTTTAAAATATGTTTAATTAAAATTCTTAATTCATTAATATTTAAATTTTAATTTAAATCCCCTTCTAAGCCTTAACAAATCCAAACTTTTAGACAACTTTAACTAATCACCCACTTTAGGATCTATCCCAGCCACACGACCTTTCTCACACACTTTAGATGATGTGCTAGGACAACCAACTTTAGATCTAGGATAGGCCGGTGTTTACTTTACTGCTGTGTGCCGGATTTTTCGTAGTTTTCACTGCATGTTGTGGATGAAATTGCTTTGCTGTGTCTGCTTACTTTTTCTGTACTCTGTGGATGGAATGATGTGTTTGGCGACTAGATTACCCTTAGGTTAGGTACGATCTGGATGTTGACACAGTTTTCTGCAGGTGGCCACGCTCATGCAGGGCAATATAAAAAGGGGGCAAATTAAAAAATGCATAAATATTATAAACTCTTTGCACAGGTGCTACAGCTGCTAAAGCCCCCAAATCATAAAAAGAGCGTGGCCAGTGTGTTTACTTTCTTTTCTGCTCATATACAACTGCTTGGGAATAACTACTTTTTTATATATTAATTGCTTAGGATAACCCTGCAGGTGAGTCTAGATTTTTATTTTGATATCAATGTAATTTGTGCAAGTGTCAAGTGTTGTGAAAGTTTATTTTGAGTTGGGATACATAGATCCAAAGCTTGGATTTCAAAGAGGAAAGGATACCCCTTTGGGGAACACTCCTTTTCCATTTGAAAATCCAAATTTGGATCATACCTCTTCCTTACCCAAAGAGGAAAGAGTGGCATTCCCCTTAGAGGGAAGTGCCCTCTTGTTCATTTGGGTAATCCACTACGAAGATTCCAAGAAGATTGAAGAAAAGGAGTCCAAAGAAGAATGAAATTGAAGATTTGAAGACTTGAAGATTGAGAGTATCCCACTCAAAATAACTTGCGTCATTACTAGGTTTAGAATCCGGGTTGTTGTTAGTGGTGCCCGGCCACTTTACTTTCTGTAATATTCTGGTTTGTAATAAGCAAGGTAATTCTGCCTATGGACATTTATTAATTAATTTGTATTTGATGTAATGATTTGATTGCCTTTAGGAAAACTTGCTTTTACTAGTTTTTTGGCGATTGCATGCCGCTCTTTGTTTTCTCCTGGATACGTGAGGCTCGTGAGGGTGTGAAAGTTTTCTACTCATAATTCTAAGAGTCTAAAAGTTTAGTGAGTCTAAATAACATAGAAAGATAACGAATCTAGGGAATTAGCCGGGGATCGACCCTGGGGTCGCATGCATATTTTTGCATTACTCTTTCCTTGCTTTAGACCCTTCCCCGCCTGCGGGTAGAGTCCGGATAGTCTGACCTATGAGGACGAGGTGCCGGACCTGGGGAAGTCCAGTCTTCTAAAAATTATTTTATAAGCCTGTTTTTAAAATTTCAAGCATATTTGATTTGAGGTTGTTAACCAGCATGCATTGCATCAGATACAAATTAAAGAGTCAAAATTTTAATTTCATAGTCCTTAGCATTTTAGCACCCAACATAAGTCAAAGGGGCCAATTAGGAAAATCTCTAGATGTCGGCCCCGCCTCCCCAAAACTTTAATTATAACATCCCTACCACTCTTTCATAAAAGACCAGATTCATGTATTTTAAATCGATTAGGTGGTTAGTTGGCTCCCCAATCCAGGCCGGGGTAAGTCCAGATCTTGCACTGCATTAGTTAGGATCGGACGACTGTGGTCCAGTGTCCAAAATAGATTTAGGTTCCGGGGCAGATCTTTGATTATAAGACCCCAAACTTCGGGAATCTAATCCCAAATTTCTAATAAAATGCTCAACTCTAATTAAATATCATTTCAATCCAAAAAATAAAGCCCAACACTTAGATTAAGTTGGGACACTTCCGGATGGTTCTGGAATCTCAAAGTGTCCCCTACCTCTCATCCTTTAACTCCGTTAATAACTGCTCAATTTTGATCCATTCCTTTTTGATTTTCTAATAATTCTATTCATACTTTGATATCACTCCTAGAAACTCTAAACAAAATTCTGCCATTATTTTAATCGAGAGTTTTCGTAGGAGATTTTATCTCCCTACGATGTAATTAACTACGAGGGCTTGCGCTCGTAGGAGATTTAGAACCACATACGCACCTGATTTTAAAAATTGATTTTTCAAAACTCAATTGGATTTCTTTGGGAAAACTTAAAATACTAGTGATCATTGTTATCATATTCAAAGAATTATCATCGAATGATATTTTCTCCCTTCGGGGAGATACATCTTTCTTTGATAAGGCTTTGGATGTGAACCTAACGATCACACTTCTTGAATATTATATTGGATATTCAGTTGAACCTCATTTTGACCCTTCGGAGTCATATGAATTTCTCTTTAGCATCCGTTCGTAATATTCAAGATGGATTTCATAATTCTAAGTCTGAACACCGTTATGAAAGTTTATTTTCGTCCTCCGGGGTGATATACTCTTTCTAACGAGTCGATTCGACCTTAGAATTAGAACTTAACCTTAATCTTAAAATCCCCAAAGAAAACCAATATTTTCAAAACCTGTTTTCCAAAATTCCACCAACACTGTGTCATATCTTATTTATTTATAAACTGTGCAAAGTGAGAGTAAATTGAAGAATATGTGATATAAATTTTTTTCTTAGTTGTTTAAGAAACTAAACATATATTTTATTTATAAGATATGGTCCTCATAATTAAATTTTTTTCAAGACCTGATAACTAATTATTTTTCAAGTGCAATATATATACTAATTATAACTAAATTTTAATGTAATAGACTATAATTTTGAATTTAGTATGTTCTTGGTATTTTATATTGGTGCAATTAAGCAGATTTGGCTCGATTCCTATGATGCACCTTGTTGTAGGCTAGAATATACGCGGCAATTGAGCTATAATTCTACATCTTAGCGTTGCAAGGATTTATAGCTCACACAGAGAACTTGGAAAACCAGGGAAAGAGAAAAATCCATGGTGCATAACCCAATTGAAAATGATTCAATTAGAATTTGAGCAAAGTACAATGGTCTGACTCATCTTTGAAGACGACCATATTACAAATGTCAGCTGAAAGTTTCACCAAAGTCCAGTGTCACTCCAATGTTAGGTGGTGGTTCTGCAGCACTCCGGTGACAGGAGGTGGTCCGGTAGTGAAAATTCAATGTCAAGGGGCACTCCGGCTTCGGGTGGCACTTCGACATCCTTTGATGGCATAATGGTGATTAAACAGAACTCTAACGTCCCTTGGTGGTCCGGTGGTGGTGTGGCAGAACTCTAGTGTCCCTTGGTGGTCTAGCTGTAGTGCGGTAGAACCCGACGGTGGTTCAACAAAAGTCCGGTGGATGTGCGGTAGAACTCCGATGGTGGTGAAGCAGAACTCTGGCAGAGGTTGAAGATGAGCTAGGTGGCTGGAGCTTTCTTCCTTCTCTTCCTTCTTCTCTATTTACTTCCCCTATCTCACCTATTTATGCTTTCATAGAGAAAGACAATTACATTGGAGGCCAATGCAATAAAATAATCAAAGAGATTTTTAATTTCAGGATGAAATACATTTTTTATTTTAATAAGGGAAGACTATTAAAATAATTTCAAATTTACAGCTACAAAAATTATAACGGCCTTACTGATCAACATTTAGCATTGATCATTATTATTTAAAATATAATGAAACTATACAAAAAAGCTAAAGACATAGCACCCCCAAAAGAACAAATCTTAGAAGAAAAACTCCGTTTGCCAATCTCATTATGCACCATATCTAGCTTTTGTGGGTAATTAACATCAACATTAGATGAGGATGACGAGGCATCAGCAATGCAAAAAGTTCTATGACCAAATCACTACTCTTGATGAACTCCACCTCATTTCTTGGGAGATTATTCATTTTGAAGACCTTTTTTTCTCACTACTAAGAGCAAATCATGTTAGTCTAAAGATCACACCACCACATTTAATCTCTATACTCAATAATAAATATATAACAAATTACATAATAATAAATAAATAAATGTTTCATTACAAAAACTACAAAGTAGAAACTACACAAGTTGATGCAAGAGAATATTGATTATGAGGTTGTACCACCATCATCACATGTCAAAGAAGGTCAGCTCAAGTTGGCAACAAAGATCACACCTTTTTGGTTGTGGATGCCAACAAGAGATTTTTTGTAGGCAACAAAGGTAATGAAGAGTTTTTCTAGCCTCAAGTGCTACTTGAGATGGATTACTTTGTGGTGAATGTGATGAGTAGATACAAGCCTAAGCTAATGTTTGATACAATATGTATGCTAATAGGTTTGCATTAATACTCTGTGCAATGGACTGTAGGAAGCATAAAGCTCAATTATGTGGACATTGTCCATATGAATAAATAGAGCCATGTAGCACATCATAATTCAAATTCATTAAAGAACACAATGTATCAAATACAAATTAGCTTAGATCTACTGCTACTCCTCACCTTCACCACAAAATAATCACTCTTAATAGACAGACACTCGAGGCAAGCATACCTTTAAGTTACCTTAGTTGCCTCCACCAAAACTCTTATTGGCCCCCACAATCAAAATGATGAATTTGAACAGATGTTCTAACAACTGATTATGGTGTTACGACTTCATAATCTATATACATCTACATCAAAAAGTGCAAAACGCATTGTGAGCAAAAAAAAAAAAAAAAAAAAAAAAAAAGAAAGTGGTAAGCGGAGGAGGAAGAAGAAGAAGAGAAATCTTGTAAGAAAATGAAGAAGAAGAAGGCGGGCCAAGACTTAAGAAGAAAAATGATGGATCGATGGTATTTGGTAGGAGAAGCAAAAGCACTAATATGATATTTATCATTATTAATTTCTTCACTCTTAAGCATTTCATTGATTAGGATACTTAAGTATTCACTATCTTATCAGTTGATAATTTTTGTTGCATGAAGCTATTCACGCTCCATATTTATCTACACCTTTTACTCTCTGAAAGTTTGTTAGGTATGTTAAGCCCTTATAAAGTAGCCCAAGGCTAACCAAAAGGGAGGGGGGGTGAATTGATATTTTAAAAATCTCTTCCAAAACAATAACAAACACAAATCACGATAGAAATCAAAGTGCGGAAAATTAAATGAGGAAATCAACAATAGAAAAGAACACAGAGATTTATAGTGGTTCGGCAACTTGACCTACATCCACTCCCTGGAGGCGCCCTCCGGGTATTGAACTAAAGCACAGTGACTCTCCTTTTGATCCCACAACAAGAAGGATAATCCCTTACAAACCTCCTTTCCACCAACCCAGGTGAGGTAGAGAACCAAACTCTTTTTGCTTCCTCCTGAAGTATGCAGAGAACCTAACTCCTTTTGCTTTCTCCTGAAGCAGGCAGAGGACCTTAATCAATTGCTGAAGCAGACCTCTCTCAACCCTCCAAGGATAAGGGACTAAGGTGGAAGAAGAAGAAGTGGAACGATGCTTGGAGCAACCCTTGTGAAACTCCCTCACAAGCTCCCCCTCACAAAATCCTCTCTCTCTCCCTCTCTCCCCCTCTCCTCTAGGCTCTCTCAGGTCAAGACAGCAACAAAAGATCTCTCTACTTAAGAAAACATAAGTCCTTTAAATAGATTTTCAAGAACTGACTTTATCATCCAGGATTATACAAATATTATCCTGTACAATTAGTGCAATTTAAGCCTAATTGGCCGAGACGATCTGAGATGAAAAGAAAAAAAATTTATCCATATCATCCAGGATGATAATATATTGTCCTATACGATTGGTTCAAATTACAAAATTTTGGCCAGACCATCGCTTTAAAAAGAAGTCTGGACAATCCCAAAATAGCTTGATCATCTAGGCCGATCTCACGATCGTCCCATATGATTAGTTCAAAAGTGAGGGAAATAGTCCATAACATCGCTCTGAATAAGAGCTGGCTAATGTTGATCGTCAGGGATAATGTAATCGTAATAATGAGGCATTAATTTCTTTCCTTAATTATCATATTAATTTAGGCATAATTATGTTGCATCATCTAGGCCAATGTAATGGATCATCCTAGACGATATCCAAAAATAAATAATACTTAAATAGATATGGTGGCTGATTCTTTCTGATTTGACCCTATCGTCCTGGCTGACACAAGGATCGTCCATAGCGATTTGTTTAATGACGGCTTCCTTAACAAGGATACCCTAATTAGATTTTTTGTTTTTAGTTAGATCGTCCTTGCCGATATGGTCATCATTCTGGATGATGTACTTAAAATAAATAACAGAAATAAAAATTTCCCATGTGTGTATGTGAAATGTTACTTAGCATCAGGAACCATTTTGATTACAGAAAGACTCAAGAAAGGAAAAAATTACAGACTGACACATCTTAATATACTTAGTATTGATCTTGGCTTGAGTTGCACTTGATCTTGTGGACCTGAAAAGTTAGTAGATAAGGCAGTCATAGAAAATCATGAATGTTTACTATCATCAAAAATCTAATCTATAAAATCAGATTTGCAACTATCTCCCCTTTTTTGATGATGGTAAACAAAATAAATAAACTAAGCAATTCAAACAACAATGAGAAGAAATAAAATAGTTTTAATTATTCAATTTCATAATCAAACTACATAACTAACATTATAGTAGACTACAACAATCTACTCCCCCTTTTGACATATCAAAAAGGGGGGGACATCAGAACAGAACATAAACTAAACAACAAAGAACAGAAACAAACTATAGTGAAAAAATAGTATAAAAAAACTATAAAATTGATGGCTCCTGATCATCAGAAGGAGGATGTGGTGGTGGCTGAAAGTAGCTGGACAGTATGGCAAACTATGCTCCAAACTAGGCCATGTCATGGTCAAGCTGATGCTGCATGCATATGATTTCCTCAGTATGTTGCTGCTCCTATGCAGTAACGTAGGATTCAAAGTGGGTCTCCCACTAATCAAAACACTCTACCAACTGATTCTGCTGAGAGTGTTGGCGGAGAAAGACAGGTGCAAGAACAGGAGCGGGAGCCTCTTCCACCTCGGCCCCTTGAGCTTCCCCATACCCTAGGTGGAGACGAGTACTATGAAGGACATTCAAGGAATTATTTGAGTTGAAGGCTGGCTGATAGTTGGGAGGAGAATGATATTAGAGGTTATATTTGGATTCTAGGACATATTCAATGATATGTCCTAGGGCAAGATTTGGCTTCTTCTTATGACCTGGATTTCAAATTTTAGTCAAGTGCTCGATGTAGCAAAAGATTAGGTTGGTTGCATTGAATTCTCGTTGGGCCATAATGTAAAAAGTGGTGAGTGAAAGAAGGGAAGTGATATGGATTCGATAACTAGCTTTGGGAATAACAGAGGTGTGAAGGATGTGTTGGATCATCCTAGCTTCTTTAAGTAAAGAGCTAGTCCCTCCAATATGATAATGGGCGTTAGAGTTACGGAGAAAATGAATGGTCGGATCCCAAATAAAATCAGGATCATGACACAGGGTATGGAGTTTATCCCCTGTGGTGGAAAGCTACAAAATCTCCGCACAATCCTGATATGTGATCTCGATGGGACGTTGATTCACATATGAGGCAAGAGTAGTGTAGGAAGAATTAATTTTAAGCTTGCAAAAAATTCAAACAAAAACTTGGAATTGAAGGGGATTGCGAGAGTGAGAAAGATACACAAAGAGGTGTGAGAGAATAGGTCAAGTATCAGATAAAAAAGGTGGTTTGGGTTGATCGCCCGAGAAATAGTAATGCTGGTTATTTTGTAGTGTTGGTAGGCAGATTGATCATCCACCTCCAAGAATCGAGGGTCCAAAGTGTCCCTCGAAGAACTTCCAAATGGGTGACGTGAGCGCTTCCCTCCAGCCATTATCATGAAAAAGCAAGAAAATAGGAAGTAAGAAGCAAGTAGAAGAAGTTTGGTGTGAGGAAAATGGCTGGAAGGCTCTAAATTTAAAGAATCGGCCAAATCATCTAGGCCGATCGCAGGATCATTCAGGCTGACCTGGTTCAATAATTTCGTACAAAATGATTGGTCAAAAAACTGGTCCTATATTTCAGGACAATCAGACATCATCCTGGATGATTAGACATAGGCGATCGTCCTGAGGAGTCAAGCCAGAAGATCGTTGAAAAAGAAGATCGTCTGGGACGATTAGGTGGATCATCTAGGATAATGCTCAATAATGGATCATATTGGTTGAATTTAAAACGTTTAAATCATGTGCCACGTCTTTCATCCAGGATGAATAGTGGATTGTCCCGGGAGAATTTAAGGATTTTAAACGTATTGACACATGTATCGTCTAGGACGAACAGGTGTATCGGATGAAACAATTAATAATAAATGTATCGTCCAGGATGAAAGTATATCGGCCAGGATGATCAAGAAGATTGTAGCAGAAGACGATCAAGATAATTGTAGCAGAAGTCGATCATATCGTCCAGGACGATAATGCATCTTCCAGGATGATAAAGGTCAAAAAAGGTCATAACAGACAACGGATGTAATTTAAAAGAGAATTGAATCTATCATCCAGGACGATCAGTGCAAGAAATTAAAAATCAGATGATGGATGGAGATGATCAAAGAAGGCTCAAAATTATTAAAATTAACTAAAAATGAAAAGAATAAAATATGAAAAAGGCATAAAAACTAACAAAAAGCAAAGGTATTTTTTTTATCAAGGCATGAATATAACATAGTTTCCATATGATTGATTTTAAAAACTTATAAGTCAATGAGTTAACAATATCAAAAATCCGAAAAAGTGATAAAGAATCCGATCATGTTAACTTTGAGTTCAGACTTCTCTCAGGGCAGAACGTTCTTTTGACTTCAAAAGACTTAACTCATAAAAACCAAATGGATAAGAAAAAGAGTTCTGTTCAGCACTTGGTTTCAGAAAATTATCTTATAGAATAATGTATCAAAGTAATTTGTCACAATCGTAAAATTTAAAATCAAGTCGTTGAAAATCTTAAGTGATACATGAATTCTTCTAAGTTTTAAGAGTTGGAAAAGTGAAGAGAGCTTGGTTTTGATGGGATCATTTATGCCTCTTGTCCATTTAATGGGCACTTTGCGCATCTTTTGATTTTATTTTTATACACTTTGTGTAAAATTTTCAATTTGGCGTCATTGCGCATCTTTTGTTTTTTCGCATCATCGGTCACTTTTTTTAAATTTTTGCAAGCTAGATTATCTTTCAAAAACTCTTAAATTTCTTAGTTGTGAGTATATCTTCTAGATATTAGAGAAGAGAAACTCACTCTCTAATATAAGAAAGAATATACCATCAATAAGAATAAAAAATCAAATGAGAAATGCAATGACAGGATAATGAGATATCTTGAAGTAACATAAAGACTTAGATCATTATAAATATAAGCTAGATTACTGTAGCAACGTAGAAAAGATCTCAATTACAAAATCCAGTTGTTAATTTGAGATAGACTTTTGTTTAGAAAAAAAATACACCGCTAAAATAGGTTATAGAAAGAAACACAATCAACAGTATTTTTACCCTTTTAACAAATTAAGAGATGTAAAACATTGACTACAAATTTTCAAAAAAGCAAAAATAAGGCATAAGATATCAATTCAGTTATGATTTAAAAAAAATTTAAAGCATACAAAAAAATAAAATACCAAAAATAAAAACAACCGCAAAAAGAAAAAAAAAAAAAACTACAAAAATAAAGCAACAAAAGTAAACATAAAACAACAGATATCAAATCATAAATCGGTAGAAATCATGTTCATTCATTAATTTCAATCACACCCAATTTAGTCCTTAAAGTGCGGAAAGTGTCAAAGCCTAGTGATATTGTAAAAATGTTATCCATTTGATTCTTAGTTTTCACATGGTATAACTCAATGTATCCCTTGGTCACATGGTCTGTAACAAAGTGGTCCCTTATGTCAATGTGCTTAGTCCTTGAATGTTGGATAGGATTCTTAGAAATGCAGACGGTACTAGTGTTGTCACAAAAAATTGAGATTGTGCCTACAAGTAATCCTAAATCCTATACCTACTGTTTCAATCAAAGGACTTGGGCCACACAACTTCCTAAAGTAATGTACTCAGCTTCAACAGTGGAAAGTGCAATAGAGTTTTGTTTTCTACTAGACTAGGAGACTAAAGACTGTCCTATGAATTAACAAGTTCCAGAAGTTCTTTTTCTAACCACCTTACATCCTACAAAATTAGAATTAAAATATCCAATAAAATCAAAAGAAGTATTTTGCTTAGGGTACCAGATTCCTAAGTTTTGGGTCCCTAAAAGGTATCTAAGAATTCTCTTAACTACAGTCAGGTTGGATTCCTTAGAATCAACTTAAAATCTATCACAGAGATAAACACTAAATATTATATCAGGTCTGCTAGTAGTCAGGTAAAGTAAAGATCCAATCATCCTCTATACTTCTTTTGATCAACAGACTTTCCATTTGGGTCCTTATCCAACTGAACACTGAAGGTCATGCAAGTATTAATTGGCTAGGCTTTATTCATTTTATACTTCTTCCAGATGTCCTTTATGTATTTTAATTGATTTAGAAAGGTTCCATCTTCCAATTGTCTTATGCTAAACCCCAAAAGTAGGATAACTCTCCCATCATACTCATCTCAAATTTTCTACTCATTATTTTAGAAAACTCATCACATAATCTCTTCTCAGAAGATCCAAAAAGTATATCATTGATATAGATATGAACAATGAGTAAATCATCTCCTACTTTCCTTAGAAAAGGGGTGATTTCTATACTCCCCTTAACAAACTCCCTCTCTAGTAAAAATGTGTTAAGCCTCTCATACCAAGCTCTAGGTGCCTACTTTAATCCATATAAGGCCTTTTTTAATTTGAAAACATGATTTAGAAATTAGGAACTCTCAAAACTTGGGTGTTGTTCTAACAACACATCATCTTTTATTAACCCATTTAAAAAGGTACTCTTAACATCTATATGAAAAAGCTTAAATCCCTTATAACAGGCAAAGGCTAATAGCACTCTAATTGCTTCCGATCTAGCTACAGGGGAAAAGGTCTCCTCAAAATCTATCCCTTCTATTTGGTTGTACCCCTTAGCCAACAATCTTACCTTATTCCTAACCACCACACATGAATCATTCACCTTATTCATAAAGACCCTCTTGGTTCCAACTACACTTTTTCCCTTAGGTCTTTCTACAAGCTCTCCCAAACATCATTCCTAACAAATTGGCTCAATTCCTCTTGCATGGCTAAGATCCAAAACTCATCAGAAGGGGCTTGATTAATGTTGGTGGGATCAGTCATTGAGATAAAGGCAGAGTGGTTCATTTCCTTCCTAAGTCCATGCCTAATCCTAACACCTTCAGAAGGGTCTCCTAAGATCAGATATTTAGGGTGACTTGAAGAGTATCTCCAATCTCTAGGCAAAATGTGTGTAGGTTCAACTCTTTCCTCCAGGTCTACATTTTTTACTCGTTGGGTAATCTCTCCTACTTCTTCAGTGTTTTTGGGCTCTACCCTCTTCTCTAAATTTTCTACTCCAGTGGTAATCTCTCCAACATCATCATCATCCTCAACTTTAGGCTTCCTTGGATCAGATTCATCAAACACTACATGAGTAGTTTCTTCCACCACCAAAGTCATCTTATTAAACATCCTAAAATAGTTATCAATACTAGAATATCCTAAGAACACTCATTCATAAGATTTTGGGTCAAATTTTTCTAAGTGAGACTTCCCATTATTGTGAATAAAAATCTTACAACAAAAGACATGAAGGTGGGAAAGATTAGGTGTTCTACCCTTAAGGATCTCATAGGGTGTCTTATATTGTTTGGCTCTAACATTTACCCAATTCAAAACAAAACAAGCTGTGTTAATTGCTTCAGCCCAAAAGTATTTTGAAAGAGAATACTTGGCAAGCATGGCTCTAGCAGCTTCCACTACGGTCCAGTTCTTCCTTTCAGCTACCCCATTCTACTGAGGGGTCCTAGGAGTTGAGAAGTTGTGGTTAATCCCCTTATCCTCACAAAAGTCTCCAAATCTCTCATTTTCATACTCTTCCCCATGGTTACTATGGATGGTCAAAATTTCACAACCTAGCTTTTTTGGATCCAAGTGAAGAAGGCTCTAAACTCATTAAAAGACTCATTTTTGTGTGATAGAATTCTAGTCCAACTAAACCTTGAGTAGTAATTGGCATTCACAAAATCATAGACTTTCTCTCCTAAGCTGGCAGTGCTAATGGGTCCAAACAAATCCATGTGAAGGACTTCTAAAGGTCTAGAGGTGCTAATGTCCTTAATGGAGTGAAAATTGGAGTGAGATTGCTTTCCTAATTGGCAGGAATCACAAAGGTGGTCATTTGAAAACTTAATCATAAGGACACTGGTGGGAAAAAAATGTTGTGTCACCAAGCAGATTTTGATTTCTCCTATTTTGTAATCGAATACTGCATTAAGAATAAAGTATAATCTCGAGAGACTGACACAATATTCTACAATGGATTCAATATCAAAATAGGATTTTGAAAATTGATATTTCTATAATCAAACAGTTCAAAGAATAACATATCATCTTAAAAGATGAACATGAAATTCTATAGAATATGTTTAAAGATAGAAATACGGTTTTTTTTTTTGAAAAAGTTTATTCATTCTTTTATTTAGATATGACAAGAAGAATATTATATCATCTTAAAAGACGAACATAATATTCTTCAAGATATGCAAAAGCGAGAATGAGTTTTATAAAATTCATTATTTCTAAAGTTGAATATAGCAAGTATAATATTATATTATCTTAAAAGATAATAATAACATTCTACAAGTCTATTCAAAATTAAAAATAATGTTTTAAAAATATCTACGTTCCCAAAGATTCTTCCCATGTTTTATATGAATAAAACAAGGTTTATTTTAGTCTGGGGTTCTCAAATTCCTATAGGAGCAAGCTCCTATAGTTAATTACATCCTAGGAGGAATGCTCCTAAGAAAACTCTCGATTAAAGCAGTGATTTCATACTCTTTGACTACAAAGTAAAAGACAAGAAACAGAAGTAGGAATTTTCCAAGGTGAAAGCTCAATGTTGAACATTTATTAACGAGTCAACGGAGGAAAAGTAGGAGGTGTCGGATTCTGAGAAGCTCAGAGACAACCTCAGTCTATCCTATGTTGGGCTTTACATTTTAAGAGAAAATTTTATGTTTAAGTTGACATTTTATTAGAAAGTTGGGATTATATTCCCGGAGGGCGAGGACTTAAGATCTAAAAAGAATCTGCATCATAACCTAAATCTAATTTAGGTACTACAAAGTAGCGACCCGAACCTAACTAATGAAGTGCAAATCTGGACTTACCCCGGCCTGTGTTGGGGAGCCAGCTAACCACCTAGGCGCTTTAAAACCATGTGTCCAGTCTCTTATGAAAGATGGGTAGGGATGTTGTTTAAGTTTTAAGGAATTGGGGCTGACATCTAAGACAATTCCAAATTAGCCCCTCAACTTATGTAGGGTGATAAATGTCTAGAAATGCAATTAATATTTTAGACTCTTTTTAGTTTGTATCTAATACAATGCATGCTAATTGACTCGAATGCATAAAATGATAATGAAGCAGTTTAAAAATTTAGGCTTAGAAAATAGATTTTTCCCTAGAGATTGCATAACTTCCCCTTGACAGAACTGCACCCTCATAGGTCAAGTGGTCTGCCAGAACCCGCAGGCGGGGATGTACCTAACAAGGAAGAGAAAGTATTAATATGCTTATGCTGACTCTCGGCGGTCCCGAGCTTACTTCTTAGATCGTTAGAATTACTATGTGAGCCTAAAAATTTTTATTTAAAATTACAAGTAGAAGAATTTTAAGCGTACCCTTACGAAAAAAATCTCTCCGATTCGAATCCAGGCTAAAACAAAACACGACATGCAATGGCCCTAAAAAAAGCTACTGCACAAACAATGTAAACAAACAAATTAAATAATCCAAAATTATAATATCCAATGTCCAATGTCCATATTACACCCAGAATTTGCAGAAAAGTAAAGTGGCCGGGCACCACTGCCAACAAACCCGGATTCTAATCCTAAGAATGATGCAAGTGATTTTTGAAATGGGATATATTATTTCTTGTATCTTCAGTTCTTTGTCTTCTTTCTTCTATTTCTCCATTTCATCCTCTCTTCTTCTACGAACTTCTTGGATCCGCCGGGTTCTGGATATCCAAATGAAAAGAAACTCATCCCTGAGAGGGGTATTTTCTTTTCTATTTGGATATTGAATCATCCTAATTTAGCTTTCCAAATAAAAGAAAATAATCCTTTAAGGTATATTCTCCTTTCTTTGGATTCCAAATTGGATGTAATATCCCATTTTTAAAAATCACTTTCACATTTATTGACTCTTGATATATTATATTTACATTACATTTCATTTCATAGAAAGGGAAGAAAAATCTAGTCCACCTGCAAGGTTATCCTAAGCAATTTATAACAAAAATCATCCCACTCAGTTATATATATATGCAATTGAATTTAAATTATTAAGCCACACTTGGCCACACTCTTCTTCATTTGGGGGCTAAACAGCTGAAGCACCTGTAGCATTTATTTATCATTAATTAATTAGCCCCTCTTTTTCTGCCCTGCATGAGTGTGGCCACCTGTAGAAAATCATATTAACAATCCAGATCGCTCCTAGCCTATGGGTAATCTAATCGTCAATCAAATTAACACAGAGTGCACTAAAAATAAATAAATAAACACACCAACATTTTACAACCAGCATGAAATAAAACTCGATAAAAAGCTCGTCACAGTGCAGTAAGGAAATAAACACCGGCCTAACATAAAACTAGAGTCAGTTGTCCTAACAAACAAATCTAAGTGTGTGCAATAGGTTATGTGGTTTTGATATATCCTAGGTCAATTATTAGCTAAAGTTTTTTAATTGATTGAATTCTAATTTAAAGATGTTTACTAATTCTAAAGTGAGATGTCACTAAATTTTCTATGTTATAAGTTTCTATCCTAAAGTGTGCATGCATCTTAAGTCAAAGTTTTCTAAGACCCGGTCCTTAATTTTTGTCCTTAAGTGTCACTACTGTTGTATGGGATAAAAATTTGTTATTACTAACCCTTAGGACTTTGAGCGTGTGTAAAAGGGGTTTAGGGATCTAAAATAAAGCAAAAAAGTAAACCTAATTAAATTGAAGTTACTATAGGGACCTAAAGGAATGGTTCACGCATACCACATCAAGGGGCCCCTAAAGGTTTTCTAAGTTTAGAAATACTTACAGTCACCGGGGGCTACGACCCGGTGGTTTCGCTCGTAGCACCTCTACCCGGTTGGATAGAGGCGACTGACGTCATTAGCTCCTTGTACTTTTGTCCACTCGATCAGTACCGTTCCTCGCAGTTTATGCAAATAAAACAGGCAAAACAAGGAAAACAAGGATTAGAAAATACATTTAATAATTAATAATAAAATAATTGAAATTTACTGAAAATAAAGACGTACCTTTCTTCGGGCTTGAACACCAGTTCGTTGAATGTCTTTTTGGAATCTTTCCTTTTTGATAGCATATTATACATTTCCAACATTTATCTCGAGGTATAAAAAAGGGGAGGTAAAAGGGGAAAGAGAGAGGTAAAACAAAAAGAGCTTTTGATTTTCAATACTTTCATTTTTAATAAACATTCAACTAACTCATTTCCCAATACAAATGGCTTTTCATCTAATTTACCAAAACTCGTCATACACAAATATTAATCCAACACATTTCACTTTTCACATAATTCAAACATTTTAATTTTCAAAAATCACTTTTATACACAAATATTAGTTCCTAATACATTTCACTTTTCCCAAAATTTTCATATCTCACTTATCAAAATTAGTTTTATATTTTTCAAAACATAAAATTTTCCACTTTAAAAATTACCCATAAGTTACATTTTTCAAAACATGTTCACACAAAAAAAAAAAAACTTCACTTCTTACATATACGATTCCATATTTTCTAAAATACACACATTTTTCACCTTTCAAAAATATAAAATGTTTACTTTTCCAAATCATACAAATCCCATTTTTATTTTTTCAAAAAAAAATCTCACACATTTCTATTTTCAAGATATAGACTTTACCTTTCTTTTTCAAAATATATAATTTCTACTCTTCCAAACTCACATAAGTTTTAACACATTTTTACCTTTCCAAGAGACACAATTTCTATCATTCCAAAAATACATACGATTTTCACTTCTTAAACACACATACACATTTAATTCACTACAATAATATCACCATGTAGATTCACAGATTAAATTTTCCAACGATTTCTAATGATTAAGACCCTTACCCATCTTCTTTATTATGTTTATGATTATAATATTGGAGAAAGAACTTTAAGGGTGCATGCTCCCAACTGAATGATGAACCCAAAATGCTATACTATATGATAAAATTTTCAAATTTTTACATGCACCCGACAAACTATCACAAATTATCTTTAGATATTGATGAAGGAAATCAACTAAATTATATGCAATAACTTACAATTTCATCGCTTTAACAAGAGATGATATATCTAATTTCTTGTCTTGAAGACAATAACATATTCTCATCAAAAATTTTACTAACAATTTTTTTTTAAAACAACATCAAAGACACAACTGTTAGAAGCAAGAAGAAATCCTAGAGATAATTCTTTTAGAACTCCTACAAAATCAATCATTAGATTTCAAAATGAAAGAAAAGAAATCGTTTAAATTTCTCATTTTCTACAAACATAAAGAAAAATGAAAATCATTATATTCTTGATCTTTTTAATGATTAATATAATGAAAAAGAAGATTATAATGGAGAAGAAGTAGATTAAGAAGAGGAAGATTGAGAAGATGTAGAAGAAATTACCCAAGATTAAGAAGATTGTTGGTGTCGGCTAGGGCAGAGGAAGCAAAGACTTCAGCTGTTTGGGCTGGTGGCTCTCGGTTCATGCGAATGGAGAGGCGACGAGGCTGGAGGTATGCAGGTTCGGCTGGCTTCTCATGAACAGGGAGACGACGAACTGCTGCTTGGAGTTGCGAATCAGAGCCGAGAATTCCAATGAGAGGGAGATGAAGCCTTAGGGATTTCCGAATGCAAAGAAGGCTTCGTGCGAACAGAGTAAAAAAAAAATGACGAGAGAAGAGAATGGCTTCAGGCGCTGGAGGCGTATGGCTATGTGTGAGGACGAGAGAGAGGACTGTTCGGGTAGATAGGAGGGTGGAGGAGAGAGCAGTTGTGCGGCTTTTCTTCCGAAAAATAGATTGGGAGATCGTGGGTTATGAACCGCTGAGTGAGATAGAGCTTGGAAGGTTTGTATGATCTGGAGAGAAAATTTGTGAGGGCTAGGTTCGGTTCTGTGTGTATAGAGAGAGAGAGAGAGAGAGAGAGAGAGAGAGAGAGAGAGAGACGTGGGGAAAGCACTTAATCAAATCTCATTTAAAAAAAAATCAGATTTCTCAGATTAAACATAGTCTATATATGATTTTTAAAAGTAAATTTTTATTTTGAAAGTTTGAAAATTATTTATAGAATAATTTAGAATATATATATATATATATATATATATATATATATATATATATATATATATATATATATATATATATATATATATATATATATATATATATATATATGATTTAAAATAATTGTTTTATCTCAATTTAAGAAAAAAAAATAAAAATAAAAATAATAATAATAATAAAATATTATTATTATTTTATTCTATTAACGATGATTTTGATTTGATTAAAATTAAAATAGATTTTTATTAGAAAGAATTTTGAGTTTTGAATGGTGAGTTGGTTAGAGCCTAATGATATATTAATTCGATTGAAAACGAATTTGGTCATATTAAATTGAGTCGATCGACATCGTCGACGAATCATAAATCAAGCTTGATTTGAGCTTGTTTTGGAGTTGGATTGAAATTGTATTGAGTTGATTTTGATTGGAATTGAATGGTAGGTTCGAGTCGATGCTACGTCAATGGGTATCCACCTAAGAGAAATCCTGTGGGGCGACGTCTACACTAGGTTACGAATACCTAGGTGCTAGAATCGATTCCAGGGAAATTAACCTCGAATAATGAGGTCAACAGACACCTCTAACTAGGTCTTTCTAGGTTACTTTCCTAAGGGTTTTCATACTAGAATGACATAATCTCCTGTGCCACAACCATGAATCATCAATATCAATTTTTAAACAAAATAAAGCATCACATTCAATATTTTTTAAATCAATCATGTAAACGTTGTTGATCTGCTTTCCCTATAAAATAGTGTTTTTATTTAAGCTTATAATGCATAAATGTTCCAAAATATATATGATGAAGCCTTTATCACAAAGCTTATTGATACTGAGCAAGTTATATTTCAGTCCATCTACAAGCAAAACATTTTCAATCAAAAGGTTCATGGAATTACCAATTATACCTGAGCCTACCACCTTCCTGGTTGTATTGTCTCCTAGAGTAACCTTGCCTCCTCTCCTAGTCTCCAGCAAAATGAATTGATTGGCATCGCCAATCATATTTTGAGAGCATCCGCTATCCAAGTACCACATACTCTCACGAGGCATTTTATGAGAGCATGCCTGCAAAATCATCAAATGTCAAATTTAGGAACCCAAACACATTTGGGTTCCTTCTTATGGAAAGTAGAATGCAATGCATGTGTGCTATGCTGTGAATCATGCAATTTGGGTCTCCACACCCAATGTGTACTACGATGAATGGTGCAAGTGTGTGCCATGTGTCTTAACATGCCACATAAAAAATATCTATCTCTAGGAAAAGGATGTACTAATATATGGAGATGCTTCCTTTTATATGATGCATGCATTAATAGTTTTTTTTTCAAAAGTTATTAATTTTTTTAATTTTTTAAATTCCTTTTCTAACTCAGCATGAGATGACTTTAAGGAATCATATGCATCAGGTAATTCAGTATGCTTTTTGTTTAATGCATCAAACTCATCAAGTAAATATATGTAATTACTATCAATTGAAGAAAGATCTTTAAGAATAATTTCATTTTCTTTTTATAAATTTTAAAACTCCAATTTTAAGCTAGCATGTATTTTCTTAAGTTTTTTATATGATGCATGAATATATTTTGAAACTTCAAGCAGTTGCTCATAGGTTAGTTCACATACCTCTTCTTAGTCACTAAGATGATCATCTACCATCAAGCACAAGTTTGTTGTCTCCTCTTCAGGTTTAGTCTTAAAGGAGTCTGATGTAGAGTCTGCCTAGAATGACTTTTAGAATATCTTGTTTTCCTTTTTGAACTTGGGTTTCTTCTCACCCTTTTTCTTGCTAAGATGAGTCTTAAATGTAGGGCAACCAGATTTAACATGTCTGACTTCCTACATTCAAAATAAATCATATCATTAAAACTCTTAAAATTTTTGATTCCCTTACCTTTATTCCACTTTTGATGGTTCTTTTGCTTCTTCCTTAGAAAGATTTTGAATTCCCTTGTGATTAAGGAAACATCATCACTTTCAGATCTAGAAGAATCCGTGTCGGCATCGTTGGCCTTTAGTTCCACCATTTTCTCTTTCTTTTTCTCACATACATCAAGATTTCTTTTATTCACCCCTTGGTTGTAAGCAATGATTGAGCTAAGTTAGCAATCAAAAAGGTATTCAAATCTATAGATTCATTAAATCCATTAATTTTTGTATCAAAAGAGGAAGGCAAGCATCTTAGGATGAGTAAACCTTGTATACATTTCAGAAATTGATTAAGAATGTTTCATACAAAAAAGTTCATAATCATGCAACAAAATATTCAGTCGAGATTGCTTAACTTCATTAGTTTCTTCATAAGTAATACATAATTTTTCCCAAATCTCTTTACCAATAGAACAAGTTGAAACAAGGATGTAACTTTAGATTTTAAAGCACAGAAAAAATAATTCAAGCATTTTGCATTAAGTTGTGCTAAATCTCTTTCATCAAAAGTCCATTTAGTAAACAGAACTTCAATTTTAATTCCATTAAGTTTACGTGAAGGTGGTGTACAACCTTCTTTAACAAGCATCCATATTCGATAGTAAATCGATTGTAAAAATATAGACATGTGAGTTTTCCAAAATTCAAAAGGAATAATGTCAAACAAAGGTGGTCGTATAATAGAATACCCTTCTGCAGTATTACGATTACCTTTGTTAAGCCATGAATAAAAATTCAAAATGTTTTCAAACTTTGTTTTTATGAATCCAGCTCTGATACCATTTGAAAGTTCGTTAGGGATGTTTAGCCCTTATGAACTAGCCTAAGGCTAACCAAGAGGGGGGGGGGGGTGAATTGGTATTTTAGAAATCTCTTACAAAAAAAATAATAAATACAAATCACCACAGAAATAAAAGTGCAAAAAATTAAATGCATAAATAAATAGTAGATTAGAACACAGAGATTTATAGTGGTTCGGTCAACTAGACCTATCTCCACTCCCCATAGGTGCCCTCCAGGTATTGCACTAAAACACAGTGACTCTCCTTTTGCTCCCACAGCAAGGTCGAGAAGCCCTTACAAGCCTCCTTTCCACCAACCAAGGTGAGGCAGAGAACCCAACTCCTTTTGCTTCCTCTTGAAGAAGATAAAGAACCTAACTCCTTTTGCATCCCCCTGAAGCAAGCAGAGAACCTTGATCGATTGCTAAAGAAGACCTCTCTCAACCTACCAATCATAAGAGACGAAGGTGGAAGAAGAAGAAGTGGAATGATGCTTGGAGCAACCCTTGTGAAACTCCCTCACATGCTCCCCCTAAAAAAATCCTCTCTCTCTTTCCCTCTCCTCTAGGCTCTCTCAAGTCAAGATAACAGCAAAAGGTCTCTCTACTTGAGAGAACACAAGTCCTTAAAATATATTTTTAAGAATCGACTTTATCATCCAGTACGATTAGTGCAATTTAAGCCTAATCAGCCCAAAAAATCTGAGACGAGTAGAAGAAATTTTTTCATATCGTCAAGGATGATAATATTTCATCCTGTACGATTAGTTCAAATCACAAAATTTTTGCCAGACCATTGCTCTGAAAGGAAGTCTGGATGACCCCAAAATAGCTTAATCATCTGGGCCGATCTCACGATCGTCCTGGATGATTAGTTCAAAATTGAGGGAAATCATCCAGAACATTGCTCTGAATAAGAGCTAGCCGATGTTGATCGTCCAGGAGAAACTAAAGTTTTTTGAACTGATAGTCCTTGTCGATCTTGCGATCGTCCAGGATGATGTGATTGTATCAATCAAGCCTTAATTTCTTTTCTTATTTATTAGATTAATTTAGTTATAATTATGTTGCATCATCCAGACCGATATAATGGATCATCCTGGATGATGTCCAAAAATAAATAATACCTAAATAGACATGACAGTTGATTCTTTCTAATTTGAGCCTATCATCCTGGCCGATATAAGTATCATCCAGGATGATTTGCTTAATGATGACTGCCTTAACAAGGATGCCCTTAATAGGGTTTCTATTTTTAGAGTGATCATCCAGGAAGATGTACTTAAAATAGAAAACATAAATAAAAAATTCCCAAGTGTGTGTGTGCATGGTTACATAGCATTAGGAACCACTTTGATTACAAAAAGACTCAAGAAAGAAAAAATTACAGACTAACTCAGACTTAATCTACCCAATCTTGGTCTTGGCTTGAGTTGCACTCAATCTTATGGATCTGAAAAGTTTGTAGGTAAGGCAGTTGTAGAAAATAATGAATGTCTGCTATCATCAAAAGTCTAATCCATAAAATCAGATTTGCAACACTCTCTTCTATTGTTTGAATCAGTCCAAAAATTATAATTAAAAAATTAAAACCATTAGAATTATTTAATTTTGAAGACTTATTTATTTAAATTTGAAAAATGGGTAATACACGTATTCATTATTATATCATATATGTAAATTATTGTTGCTAATAATTTACTTAAAAAATAATGATATTCATAGTGATTTAACAAAACTTTGATGATTTTTAAAAATGAAAAAAAATGTATAACATTTGTAAAAAATGGATTTTGCATATTTATTTGCAAAACATATGAACAAATTATTATGTATGTGTCAATTTTTTTTAAATAGTTGGATACCTTATTGTACTTTAATCTTTTAGTATGAGGATGCTTAATTTCCTTGCATGCTATAAATAATTTTCTATTATTTCATATCAATATTTAGGAAAACATTGGTCAACATATTCTACTTATATTTTAAATATATCATAGTAGAGCAAGCAATTTATTTATAATGCTTTGGCCATCAACGCTCCTAACGTCTCTCCGCTTTGAGGTGATTTTCAGGCTATTTACGGCTTTCTCTGGTGCGATCATCTCTGGCCCTCCTGGCAGGTTGTCTTTCAAGTTTTCAGTTTGAATTTCCTTCTCTATGCATCTGGTTCTCTATCGTGTGTGAATTTCTTTGTGTTTTTGTGTGGGGTTGTCATCATCTGGCCCGTTTCATTTCTCTTTTGAAGGGAAAACATAATCCTTTAAGGATGCTCTTCCTGGTGTTTCATCATCTTCTCCAAAACTAAAATTTGTTCACTCCTCATTTAAGGGTTGTCTGGCCCTTCTTTTTGAGGATTCGGTAGTTGAGCAGCTAGCTGCTCCATATGCTTTAGCCTTGGTTGGTAAGTTTGTGTTAAGAAGGCCAAATCTTGATGTTATCCAAAAAATTTTTGTGAACCTTAAGTTTTCCGTCTCTTTCCATATGGATTTACTCGATCAAAGGCATGTAGCTATCCAGCTAGCTAATGACTTAGACTATAGTTGAATTTTGTTAGGCATTCATTTTATATTCAAGCTTATCAAATGCGTATTTTGAATTGGACTCAGGATTTTGATGTTAGGGAAGAATCACCAATTGCTTCTATTTGGATTTCATTCCCTAATTTATGTTTGCATTTCTTTAATAACAAAATTTTATTTGGTTTGGCTTCCATCTTTGGCCGTCCCTTATAGACTGATCAAGCTACTTCCTCTATATCTCGCCCCTCTGTGGCGAGGGTTTTGGTTGAGTTGGATGTTTCTAAGAAACATCCAACTAAAATTTGGATTGGTTCTAAAATGAAAGGTTATTTTTAGAAAGTTGATTTTAAGAATTTGCCTATATTTTGAACTTTTTGTAAGATGCATGGGCATGCTATGAATCAATGTTTTCATAAGAACCCCCAATTACGTACTGATAAGAACACCTTAAAACAAGCGGCTGGCACTAATCCTATAGGAAAATCACAACCTTAGAGCCTCATGGTTGGACCCGAGAAGAATCATCATGAGCTAGTTACTGCGTCTGATCCTCTTGAGCAGGGAGTTGTTCCTGTTAATACTATGCCTAATGTTTTAATCAATGTTGATTCTGTTGATCATGATGCTAATGTCGATACTTTTATGCATCAGGCTGATCCTTCTCCTTCTTGCATTCTTAATCATAATGTAACTGAGGTTAATGATCTTATGATTTCTAGTACTCTAAATGGTTAGAATGCAGGTATGGGTGTTAATGGTGTTATTCAGTTGGATCATGGTGATAAAGAAAAAAATGATACTGCCCATGAGGACGGAGAAATTATTGCTATGGCACAACAATTAATTCCTTCATCTAACACTAAAGTTATGGAGAGAAAGAATTCTAAAATATGGGACGATGATGGAAGGTTTATGGAAGATGATGAACCTCATCTCCATAATGTTGTAACACTCTGTCTACTTCTAACTATAATAGAGATAATCTTACTAATACTAATGAGATAATGACTACTGCTAGATGTTTTGCCTCAGATGACAATGATACTAGTTTTATTAGATTTCATAGTTGAGGGGCCACAAGCCTAAGCATATATCATTACAACCGGCAAGAAACACTCCTAGAAACACTCATTCCAATACTTCTCCTTAATGTGTTTGTTATGATTAGCACTATTATTTGGAATGTTAGCGGCATTGGATGCCCATTGTCTAAGATTCGTGTTAAAAATTTATGTCGCATTCATCATATTTCTATTCTAGTTTTGCTTGAACCCCTAATCCCTGCTTCTAGGATAGCCAATACTTATCGGTTTCTTGGTTTTTACAATGCTGTCTCGAATGTGGCTAATAAAATCTGGGTTTTCTGGAAAACTCTTATTAAAATTGATGTTATTGGAGATTTCATTCAAGTTTTATATTATATAATTGAGGCTTTTAACTTTCAGCGCTTTTCTTCCTTTGTTTATGTTGCTTCTTCCCTTTATAATAGGAAAGTGTTATGGGATCAGCTTATGAATTTTAACAGTATCTGTCATTTGCCTTGGATGGTGGGAGGTCACTTCAATGCTATTACTACTCCTGCTGAGAGGAGTGGAGGTTCTTTTTCTAATGATCGTAAGGAGATTGCCAATTTAGCTATTAGTCCCTTTACGAACCATTTCAATAAAGTTTTTTACCCCAATCAGGTCACAGATCACTCTTTTATTGTTAATCTTATCTCTAATGAGGATAATGTTGTTCTCTCATCTCCTCCCTCTTTAGAGAAAGTTAAAGATATTATTTTTGGTATGAATAGTGACTCTGTTGCTGGCCCTTATGGGTATACGATTTTGTTTTTTCAAAAATATTAGCTTATTATTAATGATGATATTTTTTCGGCCTCTTTAGATTTTTTTTTGTTGGTAATCCTATTCCTAAATGTTTTATGTCTACCTCGCTTGTGCTTATCCCTAAAAGTACTTCTATTCAAACGTGGAATGATTTCCGTCCTATTAGTCTATGTACTTTTTTCAATAAATTGACTCCAAGATTATTACGAATCATTTATCTTCTATTTTTCCTAAAATTATCTCTCCCTTTCAAATGGGTTTTGTGAAAGGTAGGGCTATTACAGATAATGTCCTTTTGGCTCAAAAGCTTAGCCAAGATTTGAATGTTAAGGTTAGAGGAGGCAATATGATTTTGAAGCTTGACATTGCCAAGGATTATGACAATATTAGTTGGAAGTTTATCTACTTTATGCTTGACCTTTCTGGTTTTAACACTGTCTTTATGAATCTTATTAAAAAATTTATTGAAAATCTTAATTTTTCCATTATTTTGAATGGGTCTAAGCACGGCTTTTTCAATTCCTTCCATGGCTTAAGGCAGGGCTACCCTATTTTCCCTACTCTCTTTATAATTGCGGAGGAATTTTTATCAAGGGGTCTCTCCAATTTATTTGAACTTAATCCTAACCTTTATTTTAGAAGTGTTGGAGGCTTTTATTTATCTCATTTGTGTTTTGCTGATGACTTCATTGTTTTTACTAATTATACTATTAATAGAATTTAGAAAATTATGGATTTTTTTTAAAAGTTTTGAGTATGTTAGTGGCCTCACTTTAAGTAAAAATAAATGTTATTTTATTACTTCTAACAAGATTCCCAATAATCGTATTCTTGCTATTAAAGGTGTTACTAGATTTACACATTCTAACTTACCTATTAAGTATCTTGGTGTTCCCTTGTTTAAAGGTAGAAAACATACTTTCTTATTTGATGATCTTGTGGCTTCTATTCAAATTAAGCTTCTTTCGTGGGAATCTAACTTTCTTAGTTTTGGTGGTCGGGTTACTTTAATTAAAAGTATTCTTTTTGCCTTACATGTCTATATGTTTCAGGCTTCATTTCCTACTCAAATTGTTTGTAGCAGGATTCACAAGATTATTAATAAGTTCTTTTGGAAGGGTTCTCTCAATTCCTCTAAAATTACTTGGTCCTCTTGGGAGAATTGCTATGGCGTGTTTGAAGAAGGTGGTCTTAGTTGTAAATCTCTTTTTGACATTGCTAAGGCCTTTCCCTTTAAACCGTGGTTTAAATTACGGTCTAAAGAGAACCTTTGGGTTAAATTTATGATCTCTAAATATTGTATGGGAAATCACCCCACCAATATATCATATAAACCTGGTAGTTCTAATGTTTGGAAACGGTTATGTAAGATAAAATGGGAGATGGAGCCTTTTATTTCATGGGGGCTTGGTGAAGGTAATATCTTTTTATGGCAAGATAAATGGCTTGGTAAGGATTCTATTAACTCTTTATTGCATTCTACTTCTTTTGCTTCTGTTAAAGTTAATTTTTTCTTCAAGGACAATTGTTTTTTTTTGTTTGTTTGAAAGAAATGCTAATAGCATTAAATGAAAAAAGGAAAAGCAATTACAAACTACTAAGTGATAGAGATTCTATCACATTCCTCCTTTAAAATTTTAAATAATAAAGGAGGAACCTTATTGTTACTAAGATATTCCCAAAGAAAATCACCACTCAATTCAAATTTAGCACAAGAATGGGCTAACTTATTACATTCCCTATTAACGAAATGGAAAAGAATGTTACCAAAGCCATCCAAAAAAAGAGAGGTCTTCAAACTCTTCTTCATGTAAATCAGAGGTCCTTTATTCACAATTTTTTGCAAATACTTGATGATGTTGATATTATCCCCTTCAATAATAATTCCCTTTGCTTCTAACACCCAATCAAAGATGAAATTCTTTAATGAACGAACAACCATTAGCTCCAACGATCCACTATCCCAATGAGAGCAATTGAATCAAAAGGAAAGTAAGAATCTACCATTAGAATCTCTAAAGACTCCACCAATGCCTCCATTATTGGATCTAGTTAAAGCCGCATCTAGATTAACCTTAATCCATTCTGGGGGAGGAGGGTGCTAATGAGTAATCAGCCATGACGACTAGTTAGCACCCCAATGATCCAAAAATAGATTATAATTTGAAATTGATGCATAACTAATAGCATTGGAGGCTATATAGTTCAAACTCAATTCTTATTTCCCTTGCTTGATTAAATTTCTTCTCTTCTAGGAGAAATATACTAGGGAAAAATATAAATTTTCAATGGATTTATTGTTCACAGCTAACCTTTTCAAATGAAACTTACATTCATTAGCTGAGGAAAATATCAGAAAAACGAATCCCCAATCCTTAAGCACATCAATAGCTTGCTGCAGCTTTAAATAGTGAACCATAACATGATCAAATATATCTGGTTCATTACATCCTCTAGGACATAAACAATTTTCCAATAATCTTCGATACATCAGAAACCCATTTGTCGGTATAGCATCATTTAAAAGCCTCCACCAAAAACATTCAATTCTAGGATTGAGATGTAATTTTTTCAGCCAGCTTCCATAATCTACTAAGACATCATCTTTATCACAAGAAGAAGAAGTCATAGCTGCTATGCTCTTTTCCGAGAATCTCGGTCTCAATTCCACGATATCCTTGTTTTGATTTGGGAAAATATCAATTTGGATAATGATCTCCACTAAAGCCTTCCCAAAAAATGTGTTTAAAAGGTCTATCTTCCAAAACCCATGTAAAATAAAGTTCTCCATAGATGAAAATTCAAAATTTCCTACCGCAATAAATGTTGGCCACTTATCTATACATCTATCTAGAATCCACATGTCTTTAAGAATGTCAATAGATTTTTCTGTTGCAATCTTCCACTTTGTGATCAAAATAAGAGCAAGAGCACCATTAGCAAAGATCTTCCAAGTAGAAGATTTAATAGCTTTGTTAGTTTGTTCCTAGAATTTAGTACCATACTTTGCCAACATAGCCATATTAAGCAAAGAGACTTCTTCCTTTAAGAAATTCCATGCGAATTTCTCTCTAAGTGGTCCAGTCACATAACTCATCGAACGTAAGCCTTGACCCCCTTCCTTCCAGGTCTTGCACATGATCTCCCAAGACATATAGTGTAGGCCATGAAGCCCTCTTTGTCTATCCCAAATGAAGTTCCTAGCTGCTTTATCCAATTCTTTAAGAATACTCATTGGAACCAACGAGTGAGTGGCCACAAAAACCAGTAATGCAGATAAAATAGACTTAACAAGTACAATTCTCCCAGCAAGAGAAATCATCTGATTACCCTAAACATTAAGTTTGGAGGAAACCTTTTCAAGAACAAAATTGAAATCAGAAGCAACCAATCTCCTCAATGGCAATTTAATACCCAAATAATTGACTTCTTTCACAACATTGAAGCCCCATAATTTTGATATAGCTTTCTTCCTCTTCCTTTTAACTAAATTCCCAAAAAAAATTATTGATTTCTTTTCATTAATGGACTGCCCAGATCTGCTGCAAAAAGCTGAGACAATCCTTTTAAATTTTCTCATACAGCTCATTCTAGCTTGGGAGATGAAGAGGATATCATCTGCATATAAAAGATGTGATACTCTAGGTGCATTTGCCGCAATATTTATCCCCTAGTTCCTTCCTCTATGCCATATATCATTAGTTAGTAATTGAGAGCAAAGGATAAGAAAATAGCGAGAAAGTGGACAACCTTGTCTAAATCCACTATTTGCTTTAATCCCTTTCGAAATTTTTTCACTAATCATGAAAAAGAATTCAACAAACTCCACACATTCCATAATTAGATTTGAAAATATGATTGGAAATCCCATTTTATTCAATATCAATCTCAATGTATCCCAAGCCATACTATCATATGCTTGCTCCATATCAAGCTTAATAGCAACCCATCCTTTCTTAGATTTAGAATTTTTGAGCTTATAAAATAATTCTTGATCTAAAAGAAAGTGATTAGAAAGGGATCTACCTCTTAAAAAAGCAGATTGCACTTCAGAAATAAGACCACCAACCACCTTCAAAAGTATATTTAAGATCATTTTGGCAATAATCTTATATAAAGTCCCACACATACTGATAGGATGAAAACCTGATGGAGAAAGTGGATTCAGCAACTTGGGTATGAGAATCACACAGATTGTTTCCAATAAGAACAGAGCTTTCCTATTACAAAAAATTGCTATACCGCTCTCCATACATCATTACCTATTTTTTACCAATAATTTTTGAAGAAAGAGTAAGTAATACCATCTAAACCGGGTGAAATATTAGTTCCACTGTCTTTAACAACAACAACAAGTTCAACAAAAGATAAATCCTCTTCTAATAGTTTGCAATCTGCTTCAGATTGAGTTTTCAAAACCGAAGGCCATCCATTCAAATTACAACATCTACTTCTCCATTTATCGCTAAAGAACTTCATCAATATATCTTCAATTTTTTCTTGGTCTTCAACAAAAATACCATCTTCATTCCTCAATTGATGAATAGAATTTTCCATTCTTCTTCCATTCGCAAATGAATGGAAAATTTTTGTATTCGTATCATTTTCCTGTATCCATTTCAACTTTGATCTTTGTCTCAGCCATGTGCTTAACCGAGCTAAATTCACATTGAATTCATTGACTTTAGCTCTTAAAAGATCTAGCTTTTCTTCAGATAGACCGTCTCTAACAGATTCTTCCAATTGTAGAGTAGCAATCTCCTTCTTTAATATATTTTTGTTTTCCATAAAGTACTTCAATTTTGCCTTGGTCCAATAATGAAGAGCTTTTAGAGTCCTCTTGCACTTCACATTTAATACTTCCATAGCATTCCCATTAACAGGTTTGTTCCACACCTTTAGGACTAAAGCTCTTAAAGCCGGAAAAAAGCCCAAACAACTTCATATCTGAGAAATCTGTTTTGGTGCAACTTCTCATTGAAATTTTTTAGAATTAAGGGACAATGGTCGGAAGCCGTCCTAGCCAAATGTCTTACTACTGCCGTTTGAATTTCATTCAAAGCTTTGGTATTCAAAAGACACCTATCTAGCTTTTCAAGGATACAAGCATTCCCATTTTTGTTGTTGCACCAGGTAAACTTTGGTCCCACTATCCCAACATTATGTAAGTCAATTCTGGACTTAAAAGCGGACATTTTTTGCAGGCTTTGAGAAAAGGAGAACTTTGTACCACCTCTCTTCTCTTCTTGTTAAAGAATGCAATTGAAATCCCCACCCACAAGAAGAGGGATCTCTTTATCACAATTTCCTTCTAATTTCTCCCACAAACTCCTCATTTGTGAATTTTTGTTTTCCATAAACTATAGAAACAATCCACTTGCTTTTAATAAAGATATTTAACTCCCCAATCATACATTGAGGAGAGGCATCTATTAAAGAGAAATTTGAAATATTAGCTTTCCAAAATACTATAATACCACCGAAAGCTCCAACAGAGGGATATAGGAAATAATCCCAATCCTCACCCAACAACTTGTTAACTTCATATCTCTCTAAGGAAGACATCTTGGTTTCAACCACCCCAACAAAAAATACATCCCAATATTTCACAAATTCTTTTAAATATAAGGAGGCTTCCCTCTTATTAACCCCCCTATAATTCCAAAATGCTAGAGAAGTCATTTGGATAAAGGTGGGGAAGGACCCCCACTTTTACCTTTAGTGTTTACCTCATATTATTTAAATCTGGATGCGTTGCACAAAGCCCCCAAGTGTTTAAGCCCTTTCAGTCGCTTTGTCTTTTGGGTACCAGTGACAGATTTCCCCAGAACTGCATTATCAAAATCTTTTTGGACTCCATTCCTATTGCTTTCTATTGTCACTGAAACCACTTTTTCTTCATTGTTAATAACAGTAGCCAAACTAATTTCACCCTCCTCCAGCTCAATTTCTTTCTGTAATCTCACATCTTCTATTTTGGTAAAGCTATCTTCTTCATCAATTTGGTCCAGTATGCTAAATATATTTTTTTGAACAATAACTACCTCCGAAGTAAAGTGGAAATCTTTGCAGCAGCTGTATCTACAGTAGAATTAACTTCATCAACCTCTACTACCTTATTTATAACTAGAGTCTCTGCATTATTTTCTTCAGCCATTTGTGTTCATGCTACTATCTCAGGTAATTGGATTTCCAGATCTTTGTTGGAATCTATTTTCAGTAGCACTTTCTTTTGATAAGTTGCCTTCCATTTTCTATTTCTTTTGTGATTGACATGGACCCCTGATCCATACTTTGATTCTTCACTTGGATCATTTGCTACTCCTACTTTCTCTTCTTTAGAAATAGGTCCAAAATCTACTTTGTAAGAGCTATCTTTCTCATTGCATATATTGTTTAGATGACCAATTTTCCCACATTTATAACCAAATGTAGAGATCTTTTCATACTCAATTTTTTGAAAGAACAACCCTTCAAGTCCATTTACCCAAACACCCAATGGTAATTGTTTATCAAGCTCAATACGAATGCAGACTCTTGCGAACTCCCTTCTCCCCATTGGAACATATCACCAACAATTAGCATAGGATCCCCAATTGATGAAGCAATTCTTGCAACATTAATCTCATCCCAACAAAAGAGGGGAAGATTAGGTAATCTTACCCACAAAGGGGCTGTCAAACCCTTAATGGAAGATGTAGAAAATTTTGGACTCCATTTGTCAAGTCCAATAATATGACCATTCACGAACCACGGTCCACCTGAAATAACTTTTTCCATCGCCTCTTGAGCAAAAAAGGAACATAGTAGCCAGCCTGAGCCAAATATTGTTAGAAGAAATTTCCCGAATTGAGACCACTGACGTTTCAAATCCGTAGATATAATTTGGACTGGGATTTTTCTACCAAAAACTATAACCATAATAGATTTTTGAAGCTTCTCTGAATTCTCTATCATTTTTCGTTGGAATAATCTGATAGCCTTGCCATCTTCTGAAAGAAAAGTATCTCCCAAAGACATCTTTACTGGAATATGAGCACGGTTTCTCTAGTGATTCAATACCATCTTAATCAGAGAAGAATTCAATCTTTCAACATTAGATTGAACATATTCACAAATATCTGAAGTGCTTCCTTTCTTCTAGACTTTATTAGTTAGATAAACATTGTTTAAAAAACGGTTCACAAAGATCTTCATATAAGAAGATGAAGAATCCAAATCATTTGAATTAACTTTCAAATTTGCAGACGGAGCTTCTATATTTGTGTCCATAACAACTTGCTTTCCTTTACCGATAACTAATGAAGGAATACTAACGCGTTCAGTGCAGTTTTCTCTGATCACCAGCGGACCATTGGCAGACCTTGGAATGACACCTATTTTAGATTTAGATAAATTTTGAATCAACAAAGATCTTCCATTATCAAGATTTGCCGATGTTCGGCCAGCAGACATGCCAGCAGACATGGCTGCTAAACCATCGATCATCAACTCCGGTGATGCCGGCAAACTAACAGAATTTCAAACTTCTTGGGTGTTTCTCTCACTAGAAATTGGGTGTTTCAAGGACAATTGTTGGGATTATGAAAAGTTATCTAATTATATCCCTAACTGCATTGTTTTGAGAATTCTCAAATTGCCTATTAATTTTCATTCCAATGATATTATTTTGTGTGATTTTTTAATGATGGGGAATTTCATCTTAAAGATGCTTGGCACTCTTTTATAATTAAAGGCAACTAGGATAAGATTTTTGCCAACTCTGGCATATGGTTTCTGTGTTTGTTTGGAGAGTCCTTCATAAATTCATTCCTATGGAGGACAATCTCATTAAAAGAGGATTCTCTCTTGCTTCAAAATGTCAATATTGTTTTCATACTGAAAATAGCCTCATGTGTTTGTTTTTGGTCCTGTGGTTGTCAGAACTTGGGTCTACTTTGATGATTTGTTTCAGTTAAATAGTTTTAATGCTCAGCTCCCCCTTAATGCTTAAGTCTTGGTTTGTTGATACTAAAGGTCATATTAACAACATAATCCCCTCCCTTAACCTTTGGTTTATTTTGTTGGAGAGAAATAACTCCTTGTTTAATGGTGTTAGGATTAATCATCTTAATGTTATCAAAAGGGTTAAAGATAAAATCTTAACACTTGTGGCTGTTAATTTGCTTACTATAAAAAACTTTAAGAATTGCTTTCATATTACCTCTCCATTGGGTATTGGTTAGAAGAGGGCTCCTGGTGCTATTAATGTTATTTACAGGATTAAACCTCCTCATAATTTTTTTAAACTTAATGTTGATGGCTTTCATTCTAAATGTGGTGCCAGATGTGGTGGATTGATTAGGGACTCTAATGGCTAGTTGGTTATGGCTTTTGCGGGGCCCGTCCAAAATGGTAATATTGACTTTGCTATTAGTATGGCCATTTTGTATAGTATCCAACTTTGCATCCCTTTGAATTTAATTTATTTGTTTATGGAAGTGGACTCAGGTTTTAATATCTCTCCATTTTAGGTTATGGAGGATAGAAGTTGTAGCCCGAATATTTTTTATCTTGTTAGGGAAATAAAGAAGTTGATGGTTTTTATGAATGATTCTTTCTCTCATATTGGTAATGCTAGTAACTCTTATTCTTTATGGCTTGCTGCTCATGGCTGTAATCTTGATTGTTTTATTGATTTTATTAAATCCTCTATTCCTTCTCATATTAAGGGTTTGCTCTACCTTGATGTGTGTGGCATCCCGTATGTTAACACTTAATTTTTTCTTGTTTATATCTCTAGATTCTCTGGTTTTTGGGAGCTGGTTTAACTTTGAGTGTTTTATTTCATGGGGCAGCTTGTATGCTTTATGTTGTTGGAGTTGGATCAGTAGTTGTTGGTGTTTTATTTGGGACTGTATGAGTTGTGTTTTTGGTGACTTTCTTTTATTTTATGACCTTTGTGATGCTGTTGTTCTTGAGTTTTTAAATGTGAGCTATGATTTTAATAACGTGGATGATGAAGGCTTGTTTCTTTGTAGCTCTCCTGCATGGGGTGGTTTGGGTGATTTTGTTGTGCTGCAGTTTTTCGTAGGGTTGTTTTGTAAGGAATTATTACGGTGGCTGTTGGGCTGTAGGTGCCAGCATGTGTCGAATTTGCTGGAGCTTGGGCACTGGTTTGTTGGCTTCTTTAATATTGTTGGTTCTTAGATGGCTAGCTGGAATTTTTGAAGTCCAATTATAGCTCTTATTTCATATATTTTGTCGGTTTGCTGCCCTATCCTTCTAGCCATTTTTTTTGCTGGTTCTATGAGGCTCCCAGGTTCTTTGGTGTGCTTTACCTTATTTAGTTTCTATAAAGTTTTAGCTGTCCTTGCTAGGCTGCTGTGGAAATTCTAAAATTTTGTCATTGTTGGTGCTGCTGGACTGCTTTAGGTAGGACTGAGTGGCTTGTGGACAATCCTAATGAGGCTTTGCTTATTCAGTATATTCTGAGCTCTGATGATCTTAATTCTGAGACTGACTTCACTTGGGTCTATTTTCTTTAATGTTATTTTAATTATCATCATTTTCAAATTTTCTTTGTTAACACTCTTGCTGTGTGTAGCCCCTTCTTTTGCAGTGATCCTTTTTTGCAGGGGAAGCTGATCAGGAAGGGTTTAAATTTTTTGGGTAGAAAGACTGAGCTTAATGGTTATTTTTTTATCTTTCTTTTTTGGATTCTCATCTTTAGTATTAGTACAATGTTATTAGGGTTCCTTGTACATTTTGTTAGTGGAAATAATTGGCTTGTAGGTTTTCTTTTTCTTTGTTTTGTAGCTCGTTTGAGAAGTAGTGAGCCGATGATTTCCTTTAAGGACTTTGTAACTTGTTTTTAATATAAACAGGTAGGCCCCTTTATGCGTTTTAACAAAAAAACATAATGCTTTAGCCATATAGTTGGATAGGACTAATGATAATCATGAGGATACATTTTTTAAATATATAATATTTAGAGCAATAATATTTTAGTAGTAGACATGTTTAATTGGGCATATCATAGGTTGACTTATGGAGCTTAATATGTTGTGCCAATTAAAGAGCCCTTATCAGCCAACTTGATGTCATAGCAATAGCTAAGCCTAGTCCTTCAATTTTTCTTTTCTTTCTTTCATTTTTTTGCGAACAAGCCTCAGCAATTGAGGTGGAAAGCAGCCACTAGCCACATCATTGCCAAAAAAAAAAAAAAAAAAGCTAAACGACCAAAAAGCTAACCCCCAATGAAAGAAGAACAACCACAAGAGGAATAAGGAACAGCACAGCCACAAGAAAAATAGCACCAACCACCATCCAAACAAGACTAGAAGTCAAAAACAAAAAATATCCAAACTACTTCTTTTTGGCCTTCGCCTACGCCATTTACCACCCCCCTCAGGGAAGGCTATATCAACAATATGGCCAACATTTAAACTATATAGATCATGAAGTTCCTCCTCCGATCCAACCAAATCCGCCTCAACTCCGCCACAAAGAGAGGAGAAGGACCTATCTAACCAGTCAGTTTGGTCCAAACATTTACCCAATAAATGATCACACAAAGCATCATTAGAGATAATTGAAACTGGCACATCAACAAGAGGGAGATTCAGTAAAAACCAATTCCAATGGAACCAAGTGAAAATCAACTGAAGCAGTGGATAATCCATTAGAATTCCAACCATCACCACACAGAACTTGTGCGAATGAAACCCCAACACCCACTGGGATGAAGACATAGGCCTCCACATCCAAAGACACAAAATTAATAGCATCCACAACAACATCTACATCATCCCAGACACATCACCATCGTTAAGAGAATGGGACACAATAGGAGATAAGTTAATAAAATAATTATTGACACCACAAACCTCATTTTCACCTTCTTTGTTGTCAACAATAATATATAAGGCCAAACCATTAGAAGACTAGGTTGTTGCCTCTACCTCATGACCAACAATAATTGAAGTTTGAGCATCACCAGGGAAACCATCCAAATCCAAAATTCTTTCCCTATTCTTATCCCCATTATCCACTAAGATAGAAACGACAAAAGAGGTAGGCAAGTAGGGGTAGGAATATTCAAATTTTCCACAACAGGATTCACATTTGCTTTTGAACTATGATTAGTATTAGCAGCAGCAAAACCTAGGATAGTGGAAGAATGAGGCCTACAAGCACCCTTCAAATGCCTTAATCATTTATAAAGACCAAAAAAGGGAGGGAAAACTTCCATCTCAATAGTTTGAATGTAGCCAAAATTTTTAGGGTCTAGCCAAATTCTATCAAAATAATTTTTTGAAATGTCAAGCTCAACCAGAACATGTACTACAGAGGGATGGTAGCTCACAGAGTTAGCATGACCAACTTGAAGTGGATGACCAAATAATGACCCCAATGCATAGAGGATCCGAGGTGAGAAAAAGTGAGGACGCAACTTAGGGAAGGATATTTATATCGTGATGACCAGATACTCCTCTCCAATATCAAAAAGGGGTGATCATCAGGTTAATTTCATGAAATAATTAGTAATAAAATATGATTTGTGAGAGAAAACAACACTACAATCAAGATCATTATTCAATTTAGTAACAACATGCTAAGGATTCACCAAAGTCACAAAAAATTTTCCATTGAGTTTGAGCTTAAAGAAAAATCTCCGAATAGCATTAAGAGAGGGACGACGGGCAAAAATTTACCAACTAAAGCAAACTAAAGTGGAGCCAAAAGGGCAAAATTTTCCTCCTCCGAGATCCAAATGAATGGCATACCATGGAAAGTCATCGCTTTGAGGTAAGGGAAGACCACATCGGAAGAGCTACCAGAGATAACATTAAGAAACGAATGCGATTTGGATGATCCATCCAAAAAACCAGGTTCTGCCAAGCGGTTCACTGCCATTCTGGCCAAAAAAATCAAAGTAGGATGAACTGGACAAAAAAACTAAACAAAATAATGGAAAAAAAAATAACTTTGAGAATGGGAGGGAGCAGGATACCCTGGCACATCAGTCAACGGCCAAAGCAAAAAGGGTGCGAGAAACCCTGAAACCTAGTCTTTCAACAAACAAGGTGTGCATGCAAGGCAAGGGTAGCTTGTAACTAATCAAGGCTAGAGTATCTTACAATTAATCCCCAACTTTTTAATCATTATAATTATTTTTTAGAACATTTTTATTAATTATTATTATTATTATTATTATTATTATTATTATTATTATTATTATTGCACGTTGGAGGCCATATTATTGGAGATTGTGTTAATGTGTTCATCACTTTTGTTTCAAACAACAATCTTTATCTATTTAAAAAAATTAGAAAATCAATCAAATAAGATATACATAATCTTTTACAAGAAAATCACAGAAGAAAAGCTCACATTCCTTAGTCTAGTTAGAATGATGTTCACTAAGTATATCCCTAAATTATAATAGATATCCCTTCCACAAAATAATAGAGAAGGTGTTGAGTTAGAATAAATTTCAAGGATGGCATTGATCTCTTCAAAATTTACAAGCAAGTGAAGAAATATTTGAAGACAAGCACATTTAAGCTAAATGACTCTCTTGGTTTGTTGTAGTTATTTATGTTACTCTATTAAAAGTTCATAGACTCATTTTTACTCTCTATTTTTTCGTGGCATTCAATAAGATTTTCAAATGTTTTATCAAAGTTTGAGTTTCATGTCTATATTTTGTTTGATTTTCTGATAATTTGTGAGTTAAGAGTTAGAAACATTATAAATTCTTTAACTTATAGCCTAAAGTTTTAGACTTTCTTGGCATTCAAAGGGGCAATGGCATTAATTAAAAAATGATGATGAACTAAGAAAGTTCAAGAAGCAATGAGTCTTTGGCTCACTCTCGGTACCCTAATCCACAAGGTGTTTTGAGCATCCTACAATTTCCCATAATCTTTTGTCCCTTATTATAATAAGGCAAGCTAAAAATAACCTAACTATTTCTTTATATTTCAATATTTTTATAAATTTTGTAATTTTTGTTCTTTATTTGTATAATTTAATGTTTAAAATATGGTAATTTTCTTTCCTAATTTGATCGATTCTTACATTCTTTATAGATGGATGTAGTTGAATAGAAAGATATTTTTATATTGTTTTTTACTCCATCCCTTCGAGTTGTAAGGTGAGAGATCCTTAGTAAAATTTTGGACTCAGAGATTGTTTGTAGAGCATTGGTGCCAAAAAATAGTTTTGTATAGTACTTGCTTGTAATATGAAATTTTGAAAGGAGCTGTGATAAATATGAAAATTATTATATTTATTTAAGTAGAAGCTCTTGTTTATATGCTTTTTTACCAAAATAACTTTTTTTTCTCAAAAATATGATTATTTTAGAAAGATGGGCAAATTATTATCTTATGTTCAATTGCTATCAAATCTTCGTGTAAACCTATACCTTCTCTTCTCTAAAGAAAATAATAATAATTTTTCCCCAACGAAACAGTAAAAGATAATCTTCACTTAATTTAACAAAAATTTAAGAAGGATTTATGTCGACCAATAGTTATAAGTCCATTAGAAAAGAGAATTGGAGCACAATGAAATAAAATAACCAATGAGATTTTAATTTTTAGGATGAAACACAATTAATTAAGTTAAGAAAGATTGAAAAATCTAAAATTAAAGGTCTTGCTAAATTAAGAGTTTACATTAATCATCGTTTATCTAAAATCTAATGAAATCGTGGAAATATGCTGAACAATCGCTTGATATAAGGCCATAAAGCACCCTCAAAATTGTAAATCATATAATATAAACTCCATCTTTCATGATCTAGAGATATGGTGTTGCATTCAAAATCATACATATTTTTAATAAAGATTCCATCCCCAATCTCCTTATGCATGATAACGATTACATCCCAAAGTTGGAGGCAATGCATAAGGAGATTGGGGATGAAATCTTATTTGAGAAGAAGAATGATTGTGAATGCAACAACATATCTCTGGCTCACAAAAGATGGTGTTTAAATTCTAAGATTTTATCTTTTGGGGGTGTTATATGGTCACATATCAAGCGATTAGGAATGGTAGTGGAGATACCATTGTGGGTCAACACTTCACCCGTATCCACGATGCAAGAGAGTTCAAAAAGCACAACAATGACCTTAGACAAAATGTTGGGGCAGTCAACAGAGTTTATTTCAAGCTGGGCCGAAGCAATCAGAGGTGAAGTGTTCAACATTGACTTTGTTGTTGCGACAAATTTTGAGTTGGGCAATGTCGTAAGATCTATTTCCATCATGGTCACCATCCAGAGACCGTTGCATGTAGCTTATGAAGTTTGGGTATCTAAGTTTGTGGCCATGGTGATTAGTGACTTGAAAAACATTCATGAATCAACCACTATCGGCTGAAATGCTCGTATGGTTCATTATCAATGCACACACTGCAACCAACAATTAACATTCTTCAAAGTTATTTAATTAAAGTAAAAAACCAATAATGAATAATATATAATAAAATATAATTTGTAAATATATATTTACTGAGCATAGGTATGTGTTGCGTCATGGAGAACCATAGTCGGCGGGCGACGTAAGTCAGCAGGATCGTAGTCGGTGGGCGATGGAGGTTGGACGACTCTAATTTGACAACGGATGTTAGAAGAATGACGTCACTTAGAATTCTAGCAATGGACAAAAATCTAGCCTCGGATATATGTTCATTTAAAGTCTGATAACTTGTAGGAGTCCAGCATCAAGTAGAAGTCCGACGTTAGTTGGTGCCCGAGGAGAACTCAGACACCACTTGGAGTTTGGGTGGAACTCTAGCATTACTTATAGGTCAGGCTGAATTCTAGCATCACTTGGAGGTCGAGCAGAATTCTTGCATCACTTGGAGTTTGGGTGAAACTCCATAATTACTTGGGCAAAATTCCAACATCAGTTGAGCGTCGGGAAGAATTCTGGCGTCACACGGGCATCAGGCTGAATTTCGGTGGTGGTTGTGGAGGAGTTTCTTCCCTCCAATCCTTCTCCTCTTCTCCTCTTCTTCCTACTTCTTTCTTCTTGCTTCTTGCTTTTGTCCCCTCTCAAAAGAAATGAGGGGTCTATTTATTGATTTTTTGGAGAGGCATGGCCCATAAATAGATGAGAGAGAAAATATGGAGTGCTTCGGATGAACGGTCGATATTGAATGCTTCGATCATGGACCATTTATCAGACATATGAAAGTCCTTTTAAATTTGGTGATCTTGGGCTCGTTGGATTTGTCTCGTCTAGCCGCTCAATTTAACCATAAGCTCATCAAATTTAAAAATTGTTTGGTAACTCAAATTGTGGTACGAACTTTTCAACAGCGCTTTGGGTCCTTATTTTGGACTCATTTGGGCTCTGATTGAGTTGAATTTGGTAACATTAGGTTTGTATTTTTGAGACACTCAGTTTGACTTTAAGTTTGCTCAAATTAGAGTTCAGGTGATCCATATTTAGTTTTTTAAGTTTCTGGTTCAATTTTGCCTCACGATCAAGATACTTTTTAGATGATATATCAGTTGCCCCCCATTTTTTGGATAACGAAGCTCCAAGAGTCCAAAAATATATGTTTTCACATTTTACATCGGTTGAATCACAAAACATTATGTTTCAAAAATTAGTAGCTTGCTCAAACTTGATCATAGAGGCCTCACTAAGCTCTGAAAGTGTAAAAATTGAGTCCAAAACGTCAAAAAATGTGTCCAGGGACCCCAAAAACATTGAATGTTGACTGTCCGAGCTAAAAATTGGGCCTGGACTCGCCTACTCGGCCTAATTGGCCGGCTGGTAGGCCCGCCAGCCGCCGATGTAGGCAAAGGAGCCCGCGCCGCACGCGAACCGTTGCGACCCGCACGTGGGTTAGCTACTAGAGTCAGCGGTTAGAAAATTAAAAAAAAAATTAATCTTTTTTCACTTAAAAAATTCTTAAAAAGCCCAAAAATTCTGAAAAATCCAGAATTGTCTGGAAACTTCTTTTCTTCTCCCAAAAACACTATAATTAGGCCCCCAGGGCTAAAGAGAAACTTAAATCTTCTCCTTTTTTTCTTTGGCTCTTTAACAGTTATGGCTTTATGCTGTTTTTCAGCCAGTGACTTTCCCTACTTGACTCAGCGCCCCTCCTCTTGTACAGATGTTGGAGACTTCCCTTCTTCTTCCTTCTTTTTTTTTTTCATTTTCCTTCCAACTCTAGAGGCTTTCCACTATCTTTCGTAGGTGACTTTCCCTACTTGACTCAACCCCCCTCCTCTTGTACAGAAGTTAGAAATTTTCCAATCTTTCTCCTTCTTTCTCCCCCATTTTTCTCACTACTCTAGAAGATTTTATCTATCTTTCGTAGGTGAATTTCCCTACTTAAATTAGCGCCCCTCTTTAGTGTAGAATTTTTTTTCTTGCTTTGTCTTCTCCTTTATAAACCTTCTTACAATCGTGGCATTCCGCTTGCTTTACGTAGGTGACTTTTCCAATGTAAATCGGCATCCCTCCTCTCCTTCAGAAGATGAAATTTTCTTTTCTTTCGACTCCCTCATTCTAACTTTCTTACAGTTGAGATATTCTCCTAATTTTGTAGGTGGCATCCCCTACTCAAATTCAGGGCCTCTCTCCTTGTATAGAAGTTAGGATTGTAGTAACATTTTCTTTTCTTCTCTTATATTATTCTTCTTACATTAGAGGGATTCCACTGTTGTAGATAGGTTTTATTCACCTATCAAGCTTTAGTGCCCCTCTTTTATGTAGAAGGAGAATTTTTTCCTCCTTGATCTTTTCTTGTGCTCATCTTCTTACATTGGAGGCATTCCACTATTGCAGATAGGCGGCATTCACCTATCAAGCTTCAATGCCCCTCTCTTGTGTAGAAGAAGTTACGATGAGAGGCTATCTTCTAAATAGATAACTCGTGATAGAAGTAGATCAATTACTGCTTGTATCTGAGGATGATTTGAGAAGATCTGGAGCTGATAGTTCCCTGGAGGAGAACCCAAAGTGATGAGTAGATGGGGAGAATATCGACGCTATTTTAGTGAAATTCGTCGATGTTGGATGATTGAGTTAAAGTTCATTAGAAGTCAATGGTCGAGTGGAGAACTGAAGGAGAAAGTTCGAGGTTGCACTATAAGTAATAGTCCAGCTATAATCTGATGGTGGCTGATATAAAGTAAAGGACCACCAGCAAATATGAGACAACGGGCTGATGATGGTAAATGTCCAATGGCATTTTGCAAAGATATTATGCATCCATACAGAATTTTGATGACGTTAGATATCCCTGATTAAGGGAGCTAAAGTAGTGTGATATATTAGTAGTCTGGTGACACACTTATAGTGTCAACTGAGTTAAGGCCTAATGAAGATCAAATTGTAATCTTTCTTTGAAGAAGAAGTTGTAGGAAATGCATCAATGCATAATATAGAAGATGTCACTTGAATACACCAAGGATATTTGTTGAAGTTGCTTGTAAAAATGAACTTGATGTATAATTTTTGTAATATAACATTAATGATATGAAGGTGATATATTAACCCTCAGAGAAAAAAAAAAATTTATGCATCTTTGAGTCATGCTTTGATATATTGCCCCCCTTATTTTTGGAGGCATTGTTAGATTGTTAAGGTCTTTATATGAGTGATAATTTTATCAATCATTTTCATAGACTCTTTTGCAGACAGAATGTTGTTCACTTAGAGAACTGCTTGATGATATTGATCTAAATTGAAGAGGTCAAGAGAATCCAATAAGAAATATAAGACCTATCCAATGTTGTATGTAAGAGCACAGCTCGATGATATTAACCTGTGTGGAAGAGGTCAAGATAATCCACCAAGGATGTAAGACCTATCTGAGGTTGTATGTCGGAGCCTTTTCTTGATGATGTTAACCTGTAAAGTAGAGGTCAGGAGAATGCACTTGAGATGTATGACTTATTCGAGGTTGTATGTTGGAAGCTTTGCTCGACGATATTAACCTATATGAAAGAGGTCGAGAGAATGAACTTAGGATGTAAGACCTATCCGAGATTGTATGTCATAGCCTTTGCTCGATGACGTTAACCTGTGTGGAAGAGGTTGAGAGAGTCCACCAAAGATGTAAGACCTATCCGAGGTTCTTTTTCGGAGCCTTTGCTCGACGATGTTAACCTGTATGAAAGAGGTCGAGAGAATCCACCATGGATGTAAGACCTATCGGAGGTTATATGCTGGAGCCTTTGCTTGATGATGTTAACCTATATTGAAGAGGTCGGGAGAATTTACTTAGTATATAAGACCTATTCGAGGTTGTATGTCAGAGCCTTGGCTCGAAGATGTTAACTTGTGTGGAAGAGATAGAGTCGGATCCCCCTGGGATCAATTTTGCTTTGATTGGGAGAGGGTGAATGCCACGTGTATCCCAAATCAAAGGTGAAGAATGGTTTATCTTTAGATCGTTAATGTCTTTTTTAGGTCAAGATTAATACCTTGCCTAAGGAGTAGATGTCCAGTAGGGCGTTGTATGTGGCTTGAAATTTATCGAAAGCTTCATTGAATTTTCTGAGAGTTTCCTTATATACCATTTTGGTTTTGAAAATCTTGGAGGGATCTTGACTAAAATTATAGTCAAGGTTGCCACCCCAGTCTAGATCTGATTCTTATGAAGTTGATGCATTAATAGCAGTTGAATAATCTTTTGAGATTGGTGCCAAAATTTCCCCCTAGTCGGGAACCACATTCGCATAGACGGTGCTGATTTGTTGCATCCTAGAAAACCATAGTTGGCGGGCAATGTAAGTCAGCAGGGCCGTACTTGATAGGCCACAAAGATATGAAGGACTGTCATCTGATGACGGAAGTTAGATGAATGGCATCACTTAGAAGTCCAGCAATGGAAAGAAATCCAGCCTCAAATAGATGTCCATGGATCATTTATTAGACATTTGAAGGTCTTAATGACTTCAGAATTTTGCGATCATGGGCTCATTGGATTTGTCTCGTTGAGCTGCTTGATTCAACCATAAGCTCGTTAAATTACAAAATTGTTTGGTAACTCAATTTATGGTATGAACTTTCCAACAGTGCTTCGGGTCCATGATTTGGGCTCATTTGGTCTCAGATTGAGTTGAATTTGCTATCGTTGGGTTCATATTTTTGAGATGCTCAGTTTGATTATAGATCCTGAATTTAATTTTTGAGGTTTTCAGCTTCGTTTTGCCTTGAGATTCATGCCCAATCATGGTCTTTCATCCTTGGTGGATTTTCTCAACCTCTTCCATATAGGTTAGCATCATCAAGCTAAGGCTCTGACATACAACCTCAGATAGGTATTAAATCCTTAGTGGATTCTCTCGACCTCTTCCATACATGTGAACATCATCAAACGGAGCCTTCAACATACAACCTCGGATAGGTCTTACATCCTTTGTGGATTCTCCCGACCTCTTTCGTACAGGTTTATTTCGTCGAGGAAAGGCTCTGACATACAACCTCGGATAGGTCTTACAACCTTGATTGATTCTTTCGACCTTTTCCATACATGTTAACATAGTCAAGAAAAGGCTCTGACATACAACCTTGGATAGGTCTTACATTTTTGGTGGATTCTCTCGACATCTTCCATATAGGTTAACATCATCGAGTAAAGGCTTTGACATCCAACCTCGGATAGGTCTTACATACTAAGTGGTTTCTCTCAACCTCTTTCGTACAGGTTAATGTTATCAAGCAAAGGCTTCGACATAGAACCTTAGATAGGTCTTATATCCTAAGTGGATTCTCCAGACCTCTTCTGTACACGTTAACGTCATTGAGCAAAGTCTCCGACATACAACATCGGATAGGTCTTACTTCCTTAGTGGATTATCTCGACCTCTTCCACACAGGTTAACGTCATCGAGTAGTGCTCTGACATATAACCTTGGATAGGTTTTATATTTCTTGCTGGATTCTCTCGATCTCTTTATTGAGATCAACATCATCAAGCATTGCTCTAAGTGAACAACATTCTCTCTACAAAAGAGTCCATGAAAATGATTGATAAAATCATCACTTAAATAATGACCTTAACAATCTAATAATTCCTCCAAAAATATGGGGGGCAATATATCCAAGCATGACTCAAATATGCATAAAAAATTCAATTTTCTCTGAGGGAACATATCTCAACTTCATTTACATGATCATTGAAGTTATAATATAAAAATTGTACATCAAGTACATTTTTACAATCCACTTCAACAAATATCCTTGGTGGATTCAAGTGACATCTTCTCTATTATGCTTTGATGTATTTCCTACAGCTTCTTTTTAAAAAAAAATTACAATTTGATCTTCATTAGGCCTCAATTCAGTTGACACTATAAGTGTGTCGTCAAGCTACTAATATAGAACACTTCTTTAGCTCCTTGAATTTGGGATATCTGATGTCGGCAAACTTGCGTATGGATGCATATTATCTTTGCAATATGCCATTGGACATCGGCCATCATCAGCCCTTTGCCTCATATTTGCTGGCGGTCCTTTACTACATATCAACCACCATCGAATTACCGCTCGACTGTTACTTGCAGTTCACCCTTGAACTTTCTCCTTCAGTTCTTCGCTCGACCGTTGAGTGCCAACAAACTTTAACTCAATCATCCATCATCAATGAATTTTACTCAAATAGCATCAAAATTCTCCCCGTCTACTCATCACTTATGGTTCTCCCCCAGGGCACTATCACTGTCAGATCTTCTAAAACCCTCACATATAACGAATAATTGATCTCCTTATATCACGATTTTTCTATTTAGAAGATAGCCTGTCATCCTGACTTCTTCTACATAAGAGAGGGGCATTGAAGCTTGATAGGGGAATGTCGCCTATCTCCGACAGTGGAATGCCTGCAATTTAAGAAGAAGAGCACAAGTGAAGAATAAGGAGGAAAAAATTATCCATCTTCACAAAAGAGGGGTACTAAATCTTGATAGTGGAATGCCACCTATCTTCTACATTGGAATCAATCTAATGTAAGAAAAAGACTATAAGAGAAGAAAAGAAAAGGTTGCCAAAATCCTAACATTTATACAAGGAGAGAGGCCCTGAGTTTGAGTAGGGGATGCCACCTACCAAATTAGGGTAAAGTCTCATCTGTAAGAAAGTTAGAATGAAGGAGCTGAAAGAAAAGAAAATTTCATTTTCTGAATGAGAGGAGGGGAGCCATTTTACGTAGGAAAAGTCACCTATGTAAAGCAAGAAGAATGCCTCGTCTGTAAGAAGATTTGTAGATGAGAAGACAATGCTAGCAGAAATTTTTTTTTCTACTCTTAAGAGGGACGCTAATTTAAGTAGGAAAAGTCACCTACAAAAGATATCGAAAAGCCTCTATAGTAGGGAGAAAAATGGGGGAGAAAGAAGGAGAAAGATTGAAAAATTTTTAACTTCTATACAAGAAGAGGGGCGCTGAGTCAAGTAGGGAAAGTCTCCTACGAAAAGTCACCTATGTAAAGCAAGCAGAATGCCTCGTCTGTAAGAAGATTTGTAGAGGAGAAGACAATGCTAGCAGAAATTTATTTCTACACTGAAGAAGGATGCTAATTTATGTAGAGAAAGTCATCTACAAAAGATATCTAAAAGCCTCTAGAGTAGGGAGAAAAATGGGGGAGAAAGAAGGAGAAAGATTGGAAAATTTTAACTTCTATACAAGAGGAGGGGCACTGAGTCAAGTAGGGAAAGTCTCCTATGAAAGATAGCGAAAATCCTCCAGAGTAGGAAGAAAAATGGAGGTGAAAGAAGGAAGAGGATGGGAAGTCTCCAACTTCTATGCAAGAGGACGGGCACTTAGTCAAGTAAGGAAAGTTGCCTACTGAAAAACACCTGAAAGTCTCAACTGTCAGAGAGCTAGAGAAGAAAAGGAGAAGTTGTAGGTTTCTCCTTGTCTCTGGGGGCCAATTTATAGTGTTTTTATGAGAAGAAAAGAAGTTTCCAAACTTTTTTTGGATTTTTTGGAATTTTTCAGAATTTTTCTAAATTTTTTTCAGATTTTTTATATTTATTTTAGAAATTTTTATGTGAAATAATGATTAATTTATTTAAAAATTCTCTAACCAGCTGCCTTAGCGGCTTACTGCGCGTGCCACGTATGGGTCGTGCATATTCGTATGCTGTGTGGGCGCGCCGCCACAGATAGCAACGGTTGGCAGTGGTCGGCCGGCTAGGCTGCCTAGGCAAGTCCGAGCCTGATTTTCGGCTCGGAAGTTCCAAATTGGACATTTTTGGGGTCCCCCGACATATTTTTCGACGTTCCCAACTCAATTTTGATACTTTCAGAGCTCAACGAGGCCTTAACGATCAAGTTTGAGCAAATTACTAATTTTTGGAATGCAATTTTTTACCTTTTAATTAATGTGAAATGTCGACACATATATTTTCAGACTTCTAGAGCTTCGACTTCCAAAATAGAGGGGTAACTGATATATCATCAAAAAATTATCTTGATCGGGCACAAATCTTGAGGCAAAACTGAGTCGGAAACTTCAAAAATTAAATTCAAGATCACCTGAACTCCAATTTTAGCAAACTTATAGTCAAACTAAGAGTCTTGGAAATACAAACCCAACGACACCAAATTCAACTCAATCCGAGCCCAAATGAGTCCAAATCAAGGACCTGAACCATTGTTATAAAGTTTGTACCACAGTTTGAGTTACCATATTTTTTCCAAATTTTTTGAGCTTATGGTTGAATCTATCAGCTCGATGAGACGAATCCAACGATCCTATGATCTCCAAATTCTGAAGTGAATAAGACATTTAATTGTCTGATAAACGGTCCATGATCGAAGGATTCAATATCGACCGTTCATCTGAACCAATCCATATTTTCCCCCCTGATCTCTCATCTATTTATGGGCCGTGCCACTCCATAAAGCTATAAATAGACCCCTCATTTCTCTTGAGAGGGGAAATAAGCAAGAAACAAGAAGCAAGAAGCAAGAAGAAAGAAGAAGAGCAGAAGAGGAGACAGATTGGAGGGAAGAAACTCCTCCATGACCACCATTGAAATTTTGCCCGATGCCCGAGTGACTCCATAATTCAGCACGACGCTCAAGTGATACCGGAATTTCACCCAAGGAATGCCGGAGTTACACCCAAACTCCAAGTGACGCAGGAATTCCGCTCGACCTCCAAGTGACGCTGGAATTCCGCTGGACCTCTAAGTGATGATAGAGTTTCACCAAAACTCCAAGTGACAATGGAGTTCTCCTCGGTCGCCAACTGACGTCGGACTTCTACCTGATGCTGGACTCCTACAAGTTATCTAAATTTCAATGGACATCTATTCGAGGCTAGATTTCTGTCCATTGCTAGACTTAAAAGTGACGCCGTTCTTCTAACCTCCGTTGTTAGACCACAGTCATTCTGACCTCTGTCGCCCTTCGACTACAGTCCTGGTGACTTACGTCGTCCACTGACTATGGTTCCCCAGGATGCAATAGTATGCATTCATAGTCAAAGTTGGAACAACCTTCAACCATTACTATCTCTAAAGCTCACTTAGTAGATAACTAAGTCTTGGGCGGAGGAAGAAGAAGAGGACGAAGGAGAAGCCTATCCGAAAATTGAAAAAAAGAATTAATTAAAACGATTGATGGTATTTGGTAGGAGAAGTAGAAACTTTAACTAATCTGCAATTTATAAATAATCTATGTACTCGTCAACTATTTGTTAGAACAAAAATTCCATTGATTAGGACAGCTATCCCGATCGATCTCCTCATTTCATGATTTACGTTGCCCAATATATCTCAAATGAATAAGTCCCATGCCCCCATTTATATCTCCTCATTTTCCTTAATTTAGTTGCCGCAATCAGTCATTAATTATATTTCAAAAATAAAAGCCATTGCATAAATTGATTTATTTATGATATCATAAATATTTGTTTATGTGATTTATCTCTGTGTCGTATCTTATTTATTTATAAACTGTGCTAAGTGAGAGAAAATTGAAGAATACATGATATAAATTTTTTTCTTTGTTATTTAAGGAACTAAACATATATTTTAATTAGTTATAGACCTCGTAATTAATTTTGTCAAGAACTGATAACTAATTATATTTCAAGTGCGATATATATACTAATTATAACTATATTTTAATATAATAGACTATAATTTTGAATTTAATATGTTCTTGTTATTATATGTTGTTGCAATTAAACAGATTTGGTTTGATTCCTATGATTCTACTTGTTGCAGGTTAGAATATACGCGACTATAAAGTTATAATTTTATGTATTAGCATTGTGTGGATTTCCTGCTCACGCATAGAGAAGACAATATTTTTATGTGGAAAACTTGAGAAAGGGAAAAAACCATATGGCCTAGCCCATTTGAAAATGATTACGCTAGAATTTGAGCAAAGTACAATTGTCTGACTCGTCTTTGAAGACGACCAGACTACAAACGTCAGCTGAATGTTTCGCAAAATTCCAATGTTACTAAAATGTAAGGTGTTGGTCTGGCAACACTCCGGTTTTAAGCGGTGGTCCGGCAGTGGCACTTCAGTGTCAAGGGGCACTCCATCTTCAGGTGGCACTTCGACGTCCTTTGATAGTATGGTAGTTATTCGACAGAACTCTAATGTCCCTGGGTGGTTCGTCCGTGTTGCAATAGAACTCCAGTGTTCCTTCGTGGTCTGGCTGTGGTCTAGTAGAACGCGGAAGTGGTGCGACAGAACTCCAATGGTGGTGTGGCAGAACTCCAGTGGAGGTCGAAGAGGAGCTAGGCGGCCTTTTCTTCCTTCTTCACTCACTGCTCCCCCCCCCCCCCCCCTTCCTCCTCTTGAGAAACTGAGGTTCAATTTATAAAACTCATAAGTGGCTTGGCTTGTAAATAAGTGGAAGATCAAGGGAAAATTGAGAGTGGTTTGGTTGGATGGCCGATCTTGATTCCTACAATCAAGCACAGTTCAATGCACCCTTGATTGTCTTAATGATATCATAATTTTATGATCTCTGGCTTGTTATATTTGTCTCCTCAAGCCGCTTGATTCGACTATCAGTATGTCATGATTACAAACTATTTCGTAACATAAATTGTGGTTTGATCTTTCCAAAAGTGCTTTGAGTCTTTGATTTGGAATGATTCGGGCTTGGATTGGGTCAATTTTGGTGTGTTGGGTTCGTGTTTCCATGACGCTCAATTCAACTATAAGTTTGAAGAAATTAGAGTTCATAGGGGAATTTAATTTTTGAACCTTCCAACTTGATTTTTCCTCAAGATTTGTGTCTGATCAAGATAATTTTTTGATTATGTATGATAGGTTTTGATACTTTCATAGAGAAAGACAATTACATTGGAGCCCAATGTAATAAAATAATCAAAGAGAATTCTAATTTCAGGAGGAAATACATTTTTTTTTTAATAAGGCAAGACTATTAAAATAATTGCAAATTTATAGCTAAATAAATGTAAAGGTCTTACTGATCAAGCATTGATCATTATGTATTTAAAACATAATGACACCATAAAAAAATGCTAAAGAGGCGACCACATAGCACCCCCAGAAGAACTAGTCTTAGAAGAAAACTCCTTATGCCAATCGTATTGTGCACCATATCTATCTTTGGCGAGTCAATAACATCAACATTAGATGACGACGATGAGGCATCGACAATGCAAAAAGTTCAGTGACCAAATCACTTCTCTTTACGAACTCCGCCTCATTTATTAGGAGATTATTCTTTTTGAAGACCTTTCTTCTAACTACTAAGAGCAAATCATGTCAGTCTAATGATCATACTACAATCTTTAATATCTATACTCAATAATAAATATATAACAAACTACATTATAATAAATAAATAAATGTTTTGTTACGAAAACTACAAAGTGGCAACTACTCAAGTTGATGCAAGGGAATATTAATAATGAGGTCATACCACCATCATCACATGTCAAAAAGGGTCAGTTCAAGTTGGCCATTTTGGTTGTGGACGCCAACAAGAGATTAGTTGGAGGAAACAAAGGTAACGAGTAGTTGTGCGAGCCTCTAATGCTAATTTAGATGGATTAATTTGTAGTGAATGTGATGAGTAGTGACAAGTCTAAGCTAATGTTTGATACAATATGTATGCTAATAGATTTGCATGAATACTCTATGCAATGAATGGTTGGAAGCAAAAAGCTCAAGTAAATGGCCACTTGTCAATATGAACTAATAGAGCTATATAGCACATCATAATTAAAATTCATTAGAGCACACATTGTTTTACATATATATTAGTTTAGATCTACTGCTTCTCCAAACTTTCACCACAAAATAATCACTCGCAATTGACACTTGAAGCAAGCATATGCCTAACTTACCTTCTTATTAGCTCTCATAATCAAAATGTCAAACTTGAACGGATCTCTTTTAACATTTGATGATGGTGTTAGGACCTGATAATAGTTTTATTAATAATTAACTAAAACAATGATGATATTCATTGTTATTTAACAAAATGATGTTTTTTTAATAATGAAATAAATGTATAGAATTTATAAAAATGGATTTTGCTTATTTATTTGTAAAGTATATGAACAAATTACTATATATATGTGTCAAATTCATTTTTAAATAATTGGATACATTATTGTTCTTTATTCTTTTATTGTTCTAATTAATTTTTAGAACAATTTTATAATAATAATAATAATAATAATAATAATAATAATAATAATAATAATAATAATTATTATTATTATTATTATTATTGCTTGTTGGAGGCCATATTTTTGTAATACTAGAGAAAGTGTGAAGTTAGAATAATTTTCAAGGAAGGCATTGATCTCTTCAAAATTCATAAGCAAATGAAGATATCTTTGATGACAAACTCATTTAACCTTAAGATTCTCTTTATCTGTTGTTGTTATTTTTCTTACTTTTTTAAGTTATTAGACTTAATTTACAGTTTAATTTTTCTAGACATTTAGCAAGATTTTCAAATATTTTCTCCAAGTTTGAGTTTTTGATTTTTTGGTAATTTAATTTAAAAGTTAGAAACACTATAAATTCTTGATACTTATAGCCTAAAGTGTTAGATGTTCTTGGCATTCAAAGTTAAATGCTTTTAATTGAAAAATGACGATGAACTATGAAAGTACAAGAAGGAGACTTTGGCTCACTCCTTGTACCCCTAATCCATAATGAGTTTTGAGCATCATACAGTTAACCAAAACACTTTTTCACTTATTATAATAAGGTAGACGTCCAAACGAGTCAAGTCAAGCTTAGGCCCTTATCGAGCTCGACTTATTAGTTGGAAAGCGAGTTCGAACTCGAGCTCAAGACAGGCTCGAACTACTATAAAAGAGCTCGAGCATAAGCAGGAATTTTTAAATTTAGACAAGAATTTTAAAAATTAGACAGAATTTTTAAAACTTAGGTGGGATTTTTAAAATTTAATAAAACTTTAGGAAAAAATATGAAAGTTTAACATTTAAATAAAACTTAAGTGGTTATTATTATTTTTTCGCATTAAAATTAATAAATAAAACAAAATAATTTTAAAAATATTAATATTAACTCACGAGTTGAGCCAGCTTATGCTTGAACTTGAACTTGAGCTCGTTTACTAAATGAGCTTAAACTAAAGATCGAGCTCATTAAGCTTGGTTCGCAAGCCCAAAAATGAGTCGAGCTCGAGCCGGCTCGGCTCACTTACACCCCTATAATAAGGCATGCTAAAAATAGTTAAATTACCCCTTTCTAATTCAATATTTTTATAATATTGGTGATTTTGTTTGTATAATTTAATATTTAAAATATGATAATATTTCAAATGATAAGATGTCTGGTTTTCTCTAATTTATAAGGCCTATTCCCTAGTTGCCTCCTCTTTCGTTCTATTGGCGCTTCGTCCTAGCTACATCACCTTCCCTTGACGGCGATCCTCTTCCTTGTTGTGGGGAGTTTATTCTAACTCCATTTTTTCATATTTTTTCCACTTTACGTGGGGGTTTCTTAGGTTTTTTTATTCAGGTTTTATTATGTTTTTTAATTTCTAATATTTCTTTCAAGAGAAGTGGTCTTAGCTTTCTTGCTTATAAGAATCAATCAAAATTATTTAAGGTTGTCTAATTTTTTAAATAGTTTAAAAGTTCGTTAGGGATGTTAAGCCCTTATGAACTAGCCTAAAGCTAACCAAGAGGAGGGGGGGGGGGGGTGAATTGTTATTTTAAAAATTTCTTTCAATCAAAACTCAAAACATAAATCACAATTCACCTCAAAGAAAATAAAGAGTGTGAAAATTAAATGCATAAGAAATAGTAGTAAAAGAACACAGAGATTTATAGTGGTTCGGTCAACTCGACCTACGTCCACTCCCCGAGGCACACTCCGGGTATTGCACTAAAATCTGTGACTCTCCTTTTGCTTCCACAGCAAAGCGGAGAAGCCCATATAAAACCTCCTTTCCACCAACACCGGTGAGGCAGAGAACCCAACTTCTTTTGTTTCGTCCTAAAGCAGGCAGAGGAATTTGACCGATTGTTGAAGTAGACCTGTCTTGAACCCCCAAGGATAAGGGATGACGATCAAAGAAGATGACTTGGAACCTTGCTTGGAGCAACCCTTATGAATCCTCTTACAAACTCCCCCTCACAAGTTCCTCTCTCTCTCTCTCTCTCTCTCTCTCTGCTCTAGGCTCTCTCAGGTCAAGACAGCAGCAAAATATGTTCTAAAGGGTAGAACAAGAGCTCTTAAGTAGAAGATCTTCAGAATTGCTCACTAATTACAACTTGCCAACTATATCATCGAGAACGATATAAATAGTGTAATTTAAGCCTAATCAGTCGGGATAATCTTATTCAATTAGAAGAAATTTGTTCATATAAACCAGGATGATAGTATCATCCTGGTCGATTAGTTCAAATAGTAGAATATCATCTAGACCATCGCACTAGTTAGGAGTTTTAGATGATGCAAAATTGACTTGATCATCCAGGATGATCTCACAATCATCTCGGATGATTAGTTCAAATCCGTGAAAATCGTCTAGAACATTGCCCTGAATAGGTGCTGTCCGATATGTGATCGGCTAGAACAACTAAGGTTTCTTTAAGTGATCATCGCGGATAATCCCACAATCGTACAGGATTATGTGATCGTATCAATCAATCCTTAATTTCTTTCCTTAATCATCAGATTAATTTAGGCATTATTGTATTCATCATCCAGGATAATGTCCAAAAATAAATAATACCTAAATAGATATGGCGGCTTATAATCCCAGACGATAGATATAACATCCAAGACGATGAGGTTAATAATGGCTTCCTTAATAAGGATTCCTTAATTAGAGTTTTTATTTTTAACTGATCGTCCAAGATGATATTTGGATCGTCTAGGATGATGTCCTCAAAATAGAGAACTCTAAATCATACTAAAAAAAAAATTGTCCAAGTGTGTGTATGCAAGGTTACTTAGCATCAGGAACCACATCGTTTACAATAAACTCAATAAGGGGAAAAGAATTTTACAAACTAACTCTGACCTACTCTACCTAATCTTGAGCTGGTTCATCTTACTTGATCTTGTGGAACTTAAATATTAGTAGGCAAAACACTCATAGAAAAATAGAAGTATTTGTTATCATCAAAATTATTTTTCTAAAATCAGATACGCAATAATCTCCCTCTTTTTGATGATGGCAAACACATACATTAATTGAAATAGTAAAAGCAGTTTTAAAAAGAAATAAGTAAGGAAACAACTAATCGACATCATAAAAAACTAGAATAATGAAACAAACTAGAATAGTACAAACTAGTTAATCTAAGAAATGAGTAAGGAAATAACTAATCAACATCATAATAAACTAGAACAATGAAACAAACTTGAATAGTACAATTTAGTATAGCTACTCCCCCTTTTGACATCATAAAAAAGAGGAGAAAACAAAAAAAAATGCAAAATAGCAAAGGAATAAAATAAGGAAAACAAAATCCCAAAAATATACTAAAAGAAAGATGGGTTATGATCATCTGAAGGAGGAGGTGGTGGTGATGGATACTAAAAGTAGCTAGATAGAGTAGCAAATTGTGCTCCAAACTAGGCCATATCCTGGTCGTTCTGCTACTACTAGTGTGCAATATAGGAGTCAAAATTGGCTAAGTCCTCAGCACGTTGCTGCTCGAAATGGGCTAAGTCCTTAGTATGTTGCTGCTCCTATGTAGCAATAAAAGTCTCAAATCATACCTCTCAATAGTTGAATTGGTCGACCAGCTTATCTAGTTGAGAGTGGTGGCGAAGCGAAGCAGGTGCAGGAACAGGTGCTAGAGCTGCCTCCTCCTCAGCTCCCTTGGTTTCCTAGTGCCCCGGGTGGTGACGAGTACTATGAAGAACATGGAAGGAGTTGTTGGAGTAGAAGATAGGCTGGAAATTTGGTTGAGTAGGATATTGGAGGTTATATTTGGATTCTAAGACATAGGCTATGATATGTCCTAGGGGTAGATTTGGTTTTCTCCTATGGCCTGGGTCATGATCAGTGGTCAAATGCTCAATGTAATGAAAAATCAAGTATGTATCATTGAATTCACGACGGGCTAAAATATTAAAGGTGGTGATCAAAAGAAGAGGAGTAATATAGATGCGATCACCAGCTTTTAGAATTATTGATGTGCGAAGGACTTGCTAGATGGTCCTAGCATCTTTGAGCAAGCTGCTAGTCTTGCCCATGTGAAAGTGAGCATTTGAATTTTGAAGAAAGTGGTTGGCTGGAGCCCAGTCATAATCGGGGTCAGAATACAGGGTGTGCAGTTTATCTCCTATAGTAGAAAGTTGTAAAAAATCTGCACAGTCATGGTATGTGATCTCGATGGGGCATAATTCACATACTATACAAGAGAAGTAAATGTAGAATTTATACTGAGACTCGCAAAAAAATTTAAAAAGCAGCTCAGAGTTGAACGGTATAGAAAGAGTAAGGAGAAAGCACAAAGAGGTGTGAGCAAACAGGTCGAGTATCGGATAGGACAGAATGTTGGGGGTTGACAGTATGGGAGATAGGGATTCCAGTCATCTTGTATCTTTGGTAGGTAGATTGATCATCCGCCTCAAGGAATTGAGGGTCCAGAGTTTCCCTCAAGGAACTTCCAGAAGGGTGGCGAGATCATTTTCCTCCTGCGATGATCATGAATTGCAAGAAAAGAGTAAGTAGAAGGTGATGGTGTGAGAAAATCGGCTAGAGGGGCTCTGAATTTAAAGAATCTACTAGATCATCCAGGACGATCCGGTGCAATAATTGCGGGTGGACGATTGGCCAAAAAAGGCAGTTATATCATTCAGGATTATTAGGTATCATTTGAGACGATAAGACACATGCGATCATCCTAAGGCATCAATTCCAGACGACCATTGAAAAAGAGTATCTTCTTGGCCGATTAGTGTGTCATCCAGGACAATGTATATTAATGAATCGTACAGGCCAAATTTAAATCTCTTAAAATGCATGCCACGAGTATCGTCCAGGACTATTATTTGTATCATCCGGGACGAGCACCAATAATGGATCGTACCGGCCGAATTTAAGGCTTTTAAATATATTTCCACGTGTATCATCTAGGAGGAACAGGTGGATCATAGAGAACGATTACCAGTAATTGAGCAAAGATTAAAAGCATCATCCAGGATGAAAAAGGATTATCCTGTATGATCAAAGATGATTGAAGCAGAAGATGATCAGATCGTACAGGATGATAAAGAATTGTCTAGGATGATAAAGAGCAGAAAGGTTATAATAACCCGTAGATGGAATTTTTAGAAGTGAATTGAACCGATCATCCATGACTATATGAATATCATCCAAGAAAATGTGAGGAACATTTTAAAATAGAGCATGGAGATGATCAGATAAGGCCCAAAAACATAAAAATCAATTGAAAATGATAAAAATAAGATACAAAAATGACATAAAAATGAACAATAAATAATTTTTTTTTATCAAGGCATGAATATGACATAGTCTCCATGTCATTTCACTACAGGAAAACCTGCTATTACCGACAGATAAAATCCACCGGTAACGTGTAAAATTCGACGAATATCATGAGTTTCCAATGCATTTACGATGAATTTTTGGGGGTCGGTTTGGGTCACGTTCGAAATGCCTTCTGACATTTAAAATACGCCGGAAAATGTTTCGGCGCACTTTCGGACGCATTACCGGCGCAAAAAATGCTTGTGAAGCCGTTGTTTTTCAACCAGATATTCCGGCGACTTATGCGCTTGTAATTATCGGTGGATAAAATGTCGTAGATTCATCGTAAACAAGATATAACTTGTTTCCGGCGAATAATGGGCGCCAGAAAATGCCATCGAACTAGACGCCGGAAAGTGTGTCTATAATTACCGACGGACAAAAAATGCAGGCATGATTGCGCCAAATTCATTGTATCATCATTCTGTCAAATTTCTAACATAAAATATTCTGGAAACCTGTAGCATTGACCAAAACATTTGCCTTTCCAGCCAACAAGAAAATTTCCACACCTGCAAACCTATACAAATATATATCCACAATAATTTACAACAGTTTCATAACATAAAATTCTTCAATAGATGCACAAAAAAATAAAATATCCATTAAAAGAAATTTATCAATAGCAACAATGAACTAAAAATATCACATATTGTTCAATATTACATATTCAAAGAAATAAACAAGTTCTAATGGCTAAAGTAAACTACTCTGAATCCGTGGACGACTCCTCAGGTGGAGCTACCTCTTTTCTACTCATCTGCTCCCTCATTTTGCGCATTTCATCCAATAACTGATTGTGTTTCTCCTACATTTGCATTTGAACCTGTGATTGCAACTGAGCTTGCTAATCAGCTTGTGATTTCCTTACTTGTTCTAGCTCTGCTTGAAGGGCATTTATTTGTTGAGCATGTAAGGACTCATGTGAACTGAATGTAAAGCTGGATGCAGCAGAGGAGGTCATCTCCTCATATGCCTGAGCTTGAAAACCTAAACCATAAACTCTTCCATGCTGCATTCCTCCGACGGCTTGTGACTAGAAGCGGTACTCAGAAAACTCCATAGAGCCACTAGAAGAGCCCTTACCTGATGCGGCCTGACTCTCTTGAAGCCGTGTATATTCCTCCTGTGAAAGTAGAATATAAACATATATAATAAAACTAAAAATAGAAATTATTAAACACATATATATATATACTTATATGGTCTTTTTATACTCTCTCATTAATCCATTGTTGATCCTTCTATCGCTTATGAGTGTGACCATGCAATTCTACAGGAGTCGGTTCTCTACCTAGCATCTCTCTCTATTAGAATTAAGATAATTCTATTAATATTTGTATTATATATTTTTTTTTAACATTTAAAATTCATTACCAAACGTCGTCTGTGCTCAGTATGGGGAACAGAGCCGCCAGTATGAAGGGAACTACCCAAGCCCCCAATATCAGATGCTCTGTTCTATCGATTTTGATCCCTCCTCCTACTATACTCTGTGCTGCCCCAAGCAGTGTTCAACTCAGCCCATATAGTCTCTCTAATCCACAATAGTTGCTTGCAAGACTTTCTAATGTCTGTGAACATGTCGCGCATCCGAGTGGACCCACGCTTCTCAAAATTCTTTCTAATCTTGTCATTGTGGCTGGGCAGCAAACAAAAATCTTTCTACATTCAAATACATACAACATATAATATATATGATTTTTAGCTTAAGTAAAAAAGAATAAATCATTTAACATGAAAATTAATATCCAAAAATACCTCAAACTCTCTAAACCACATTTCTCAGACATCTTTCGGGACTTTCTTCCAAGATACATAAGGAGCGTCGTACATTCCGTATGATGTCTCGTATTTTATGTGTCGGTTGTTTTGATGGGTAGAACCTAAAAAAATATGGTTATGTGAAACAAATATATAATATAAAATAAAAATATTCGTTATCTTAAATAAAATAGAATGTACATATGTGTCACCCTTAGGTGCTATCAACATCCCACCATCTGTCGTCTGCTCTGGTGCAGCTGGTGTCGAAGGTCCAGCTGTAGGAGGCTGATAGGGTGGTGGGGGATAGTATGGTGGAGCGTATAGTGGAAATGAAAAAGTAGGAGGGGCACCAGCATAAGGTGGGGGTGCATAGTATGGGTAGAAAGGAGTACTATGCGCAGGATCTGGTGAAGGAAATCGGGGGTCTGCTAAGTAGAACTGCGGGCTACTGCCTCCAGGAGTGGGTGAAGGCTGAGTAGCAGGCTGAGACTATGTAGCAGGTATAGACTGGGCTGCAGGCTGAGACTGTGTAGCAGGATGAGATGAGGTGGTCCCCTCAGTACGTACTGTCTTAACTGGTCCAGCTATTGTGATCTTTTTGGTGCGCCTATTAAAAATATTTTTGATCAATCCTCTACTAGGCCCTTCACCTGAAGCCATTTGTAAAGAAATAAAAAAGAAATTTTAGAAACATGAATTATAGAAAAATTTTAATAAAAAATAACGTAGTAGTGAAGTAAAATGTAGTGAAGTAAAATACAGTGAAGTAAAAATACAGTGAAATAAAGAAAAATGCAGTCAACTAAAAAAACGAATTGTAGTAAGAATAAAATAAATGCAGTGAAGTAAAAAAAAATTAATTTACCTTATGTTAACTCATCATTTATTGATTCACTTTCATATGATGATACATTTCTAGCACTGTCAGATTCATCATTATTTTTCTCTATGGTTAAATCTACCTCCTCTAACTGTAACTTGCTCTCATTAATTTAGATTTGGTCATCCATAATAGTTGGGAGATTTTTTAGATTTGACATAAACTCTTCTTGATGTGCTGATGGTATTGAACTGGTTTTCTCAATTACTCACCTTGGTTTTATCATCATAACTACGAGCCAATCCTGTTTTCCTCGTATTCTGCTTGGATAGTTACTTGAGTTTCCTGACTAGCAATGATGAATGGATCAAACTTTGCATATCTCCTATCCTGCTTTACTTCTATTATACCGTAAATTGGATGTACTCTTATGCCTCTATGTTTTACTGAATCAAACCATTCATAATTAAAGAGATACACAGGATTCCTGTGACCGGGATATTCCACCTCTAATATTTCTTGTATTACCCCGTAGTACTTAGAATCATCCCCTGTATGGGTGTTCCCTCTTACACATACACCATAATTTTCTGTCTTTCTACCTTCACATCAATTTTTTGTTTGAAATTTATAACCATTGACCACAAATATTTGATAACATTTAACTAATCTATTTGGTCCCCAAGCTAACTCAGATAACCCTTAATACTGTGAATCACTGTCTTCAGTGTATACCTTTAAATAAACAAGATGTTATTGTTACTAAGAGTAATTGCAGACAAAACTAATTAATTAAGACTAATTATTCAAAATATACCATATATGTAAACCAATCAGTGAATTCTTTCTCCACTATCTTCTGGACTTCTTCTTCTTTTGATATACTTAAACCATCAATGAACCTCCTACAAATAACCATTTTGAGTTTAGAATAAAGTTTAGAAGAATATTGAAAATATGAACAACTTAACTCATACTTACTCGAGATACGGCTCAACTTCATCATAGTTAAGCAAGATATACAATGTGATAACTGTCATCTCCTTATCAGTTAAATAGCGCATGGTGTTAGCGCCTACATATTCACCACTTCCATCGAATACAGATATAATAGAGGATTTACCAACATTTTGAGGTGCTATACTTTCACTTGATTGAGATATTGTTTCAAAATAATATGAGCAAAACTGAGTTGTCTCATATGTTAAATATGCTTCACAGATAGAGCCTTCAGGTCGTGCTTTATTCTTAGTGGTCTTCTTAAGTTTATTTAAATATCTCTCAAAAGGATACATCCACCTATACTGAATAGGTCCACCAACTATAGCCTCATATGGTAAATGAATAGGTAGATGCTCCATAGAGTCAAAAAATCCTGGAGGAAATATTTTCTCAAGTTGACACAAAATAAAAAGAATTTGCTGCTCAATAAGAATCAAGTTCTATACATTTAATTTAGAAGAGCATAAGTCTTTGAAGAAAACACTTAGCTCGATCAAGGGCTTTAAAATCTTATCTGGCAGATAACTAAAAGCAATTGATAATAGACATTCCATGAAGATGTGACAATCATGACTTTTCAGTCCGAATAATCTCCCTGATCTTATGTCAACACACCTACTTAGATTGGAAGAATATCCATCAGGTACTCGTAGGGTCTTCACCAACTCACAAATTGCTCATTTTTGCTATAAAGTTAATGTGATTGGAGCTTTTGGTTAGAGAAATTTTCTAGCTCCACCATCCTTCAATTCTAAAGCTTTCCTCCTACAAATCTCCTTTAAGTCCATCCTTACTTTTATATTATATTTCGATTTATCTTTAATGTCCATAATTGTATACAAAATGTTATCAAAAATATTTTTCTGTAATACATCTCATTGATTCATCTGAAGACTAATGTTTTATATGACCAAACCATCTAAGGCAACTCTCTTTAAAATTATCTACCACTGGAGCTACTCTAATCTTTTCACATATATACTCATTTTGCATTATCTCTAAGAGTAAAGACACTCATCCACATGAGCATCTTCATCTCTATAATACTTTACTTAATTTTATGTTTTTTTTAATAGCCAACATTTTGAGGGATACTTTTCTATCACCATTACTTTGAACAATAGAATCAAGGTATCTTAAACGTGCACTCTTTTTAATGACTTGATCGCTCAAATTCATAATCCCACCACTAAATCTATTACTACTAAAATTATACTTTATATATTTGATTTTAGATCTACTCAAACAATAACTCTTAGAATTTAATATTGACCTCCATAATTCAAGTTTTTGATGTACTCCCTCTCTAGTCTTATCAACAAGAAGAATATCATCTGCAAAAAGCTGGCATACATTAGGGCATATCCTCTTGCAAATGTCTCATAAGAACTTCCATTACTAAAACAAAAAATATATGGGCTATAATCCTTGATGTAATCCAACTGAAATAGAAAATATTTGGTTAATGCACATTGTGTTTAAATACAGCATATGTAGATCCTCCTTACTCTCTCTATATTTGTCCATCAAACCTCTCAAAAAATGTATAGCTTCCATAATAGGTAAACTCAGCATGAATCCAAACAAATTAAACAAAAAAAAATCTTAAAATCAACGAGAGACAGATAACGAAAACTTGCTGTCGGAACTGGACCTCTCGCCGTCGAGGAATGCTATGACTGTCGGCAACTTTCGGTGACTGCCGGAGATTTCCGGTGACCGTCGGCGACCTTAATCTACGGTGAGTGATGGAGGGCGGTGAGGGAAAAAGCGTCGATGTGAGAGAAAGAAATGGAAGAAATGAGCAGCCAGAGGGGCTCGGGTTCAAAAATAGGGCTTTTGCAGGCGGATTTTATGGCATCCAAGACGCCAAAAAAAATTCTGGTGCATAATGTGTCGGTATTAAGTCGTTGAGTTTAAAAACACCGGTGCATTATCCGCTGGTAATTGTGCCGGCTATTTTGTGTCGTAAAGTGCACTGGAACTAGTAAAAGGCTGGTTTATTCTGATGCATTTATCGATGCAGGTGGCGTCGGAAACATTTTGGCGTCATATGCGCTGGAAAATCTGCCATAGACTTTCCGTCGCATTATGCACAATTATAGGCGTCGTTTGTACCGACGCAAAATTATCCGCCAAAAAATCCAATGGTAATCTTGTGTTTTCCCGTAGTGTTATTTTTAAAGATTTATAAGTCAATGAGTTAACAACGTCAAAAATCCAAAAAAGCAGTAAAGTTTTTGATCATGTTAACTCTTATCTTGGACTTCTCTAAGGGCAAAACTTTCTTTTGAAATCAAAAGACCTAACTCAAAAAAACTAATTGTATAAGAAAAGGAGATCAGTTCATGACTAGGTTTCAGAAAAATATCTTATAAAATAATGTATCAACATAATTTTTTACAATAGCAAAATTTGAAATTAAATCTTTGAAAATATCAAGTAATACATGAATTCTTCTAAAATTTAAGAGTTGGAAAAGAGAAGTGAGCTTCCTATTGTTCTGCTCATTTTATTCCCCTTGTCCATTGAATGGTGTACTTTATGCATCTTTTGATTTCTGATATACTTTGTGTATATTTTTTTAATTTGGCGTCATTACACATCTTTCGTTTTTGGCATCATTCCCTTTTTTTTTTTAATTTTTGCAAGCTAGATTCTCTTTTAAAAAATCTTAAATATTCTTAGTTGTGAGTATATCTTCTAGATATTAGAGAAGAAAAACTCACTCTCTAATATCGGGAAGAACAAACTACAAAATAGAATAAAAAATAATATGAGAGGTGCAATGACAGGATAACGAGAAATCTTAAAGTAACATAAAGACTTTGATCATTATAAATATAAGCTAGATTACTGTAGCAAGATAGAAAAGATCTCAATTGCAAGGTCCAGTTGTTAATTTGAGATAGACTTTTTTTTAGAAAAGAAAATTACACTACTAAAATATGTTAGAGAAAGAGACACAATCAATGGTGTTTTCACCATTTAATAGATTGAAGAGATGTAAAACATTGACTATAAAGTTTTTAAAAAAAAAATAATGCATAAAATATCAATTTCAATGATGATTTAAAAAAAATTAAAGCATACAAAAAAATAAAGCAACAAAAACAAAAGTAATAAAAATAAACAAGAAAAAAGCTAAACAAACAAAATAATAGAAGTGAAAAATAAACAACAGATAACAGATCAAAAATCAGAAGGAATCAAGTTCATGCCTTTATGTCAATCACACCCAATCTGGTCTTTAAAGTACTGAAAGTGTCGACGGCCAGTGGTTTAGTAAACATGTCAGCCAATTGATTCTCATTTGCCACATGGTGTAACTTAATGTCTTCCTTAGTCACATAGTATCTAATAAAGTTATGCCTTATGTCAATGTGCATAGGCCTTGAATGTTGTATAGGATTTTTATAAATGCAGATGGCACTAGTGTTGTCACAAAGGATTGAGATTATGCTTACAGGTAATTGTAAATCTAAAATTTGCTGCTTCATCCAAAGGACTTGGGCCTTACAACTTCCTAATGCAATGTACTCAGCTTTAGCAGTATAAAGTGCAATAGAGTTTTATTTTTTACTAGACCACGAGACTAAAGACTATCCTATGAATTGACAAGTTCCAAAAGTTCTCTTTCTATCCACCCAACATCCTAAAAAATCAGAATTAGAATATCCAATAATCTCAAAAGAAGTGATGTGCCTTAGGTACCAGATTCCTAAGTTTTGGGTCCCTAAAAGATATCTAAGAATTCTCTTAACTATAGTTAGGTGGGATTCCATAGGATCAGCTTGAAATCTAGCACAGAGACAAACACTAACCATAATATCTGGCCGGCTAGCAGTAAGGTAAAGTAAAGATCCAATTATCCCTTTATACTTATTTTTATCAACAGACTTTCCATTTGGATCCTTGTCCAACTGAACACTAGATGTCGTGGGAGTATTAATTGGCTTGGATTTATCCATTTCATATTTATTCAAGATGTCCTTTATGTACTTTAATTGATTCAGAAAGGTTCCATCATCCAATTTTTTTATGCTAAATCCTAAAAAGTAGAACAACTCTCCCATCAAACACATCTCAAACTCCCTACTCATTATTTTCGAAAAATCATCACATAGTCTCTTATCAAAAGATCCAAAAAGTATATCATTGACATAGATCTGAACAATGAGTAAATCATGTCCTACTTTCCTCAGAAAAAGGGTTGTGTCTACGCTCCCCTTAACAATCTCCCTCTCTAGTAAGAATGTGTTAAGCCTCTCATACCATGCTCTAGGTGCCTGATTTAATCCATATAAGGCTTTTTTTTTATTTGAAAACATGATTTAGAATTTGAGAACTCTCAAAATCTGGGGTTGTTATACAAACACATCCTCTTTTATTACCCCATCTAAAAAGGTACTCTTAACGTCCTTTTGGAAAAGCTTAAATTATTTATAACAGGCAAAGTCTAATAGCACTATAATGGCTTCCAATCTAGCTATAGGGGCAAAGGACTCCTCAAAATATATCTCTTCTATTTGGTTGTACCCCTTAGCCACCAACCTTGTCTTATTCTTATCTACCACACCAGAATCATTCACCTTATTCTTAAAGACCCATTTGGTTCCAACTACACTTTGTCCCTTTGGTCTTTCTACAAGCTCCCAAACATCATTCCTAATAAATTGGTAAAATTCCTCTTACATGACTAAGATGCAAAACTCATCAGAAAGAGCTTGATTCATGTTGGTGGGTTCAGTCATTGAGATAAAGGCAAAGTGGTTCACTTCTTTTTTAAGTCCATGTCTAGTCCTGACTCCTTCATAAGGGTCTCCTAGGATCAGTTCTTTGGGGTGACTCGAAGAGTATCTCCGATCTCTATATAAGGTGTGTGTAGGTTCAACCCTTTCCTCCATATCTACATTTTCTTCTCCTTGGGTAATCTCACCTACTCCTTTAATATTTTGTGGCTCAATCCACTTCTCCAAATTTTGAACTCCTGTGGTAATCTCTCCAACTTCATCTTCATCCTCAACTCTAGACTTCCTAGGATCAGATTCATCAAATACTACATGAGAAGTCTCCTCCACCACTATATTCTTATTAAACACCCTAAAAGACTTCCCAACACTAAAATATCCTAAGAACATTCATTCTTCATATTTTGGGTCAAATTTTCCTAAGTGAGACATCTCACTATTATGAATGAAAACCTTACAACCAAAGAAATGGAGGTGAGAAAGATTGAGTGTCATACCCTTTAGGATCTCATAGGGTGTCTTATCAAGTTTAGCTCTAACATTCACCCTATTCAACACATTACAAGCTGTGTTTATCGCTTCAGCCCAAAAGTATTTTGAAAGTAAAAACTCAGCAAGCATGGTTCTAGCGGCTTCAACTAAGGTCTGGTTCTTTCTTTTAGCTACCCCGTTCTGCTGAGGGGTACTGGGAGCTAAGAAGTTGTGGATGTTTGAATAGTTGCTATTTGAATGATTTATATTTGTGCAACTTATGTAGTTTTGATGATTCCAAACATTATTGTTCAGATGTATAGTTATCTCCTAACAAATTTAGAAGATTTGCACTTGCTCTTGTGTGTACTAACATTTCAGGAAAATCAGACTCCAGACTACGAAAACTTCAAATCAAATTCAACATATGATATTTTGTTTATTTGAAGTTTGTCTTTTCTTTAATTAATTTTGAAAGGGAGTGATTGTAATTGAGTGAATAAAATCTCACACACACAAATTAGGAGATCATGAAATTCTATACTGATCGTACAGGACGATATTTATCGTACTGGACGATCTGTCAGTTATCTCCTATAGAGCACTTGGAACGAATAGGAACTTGCTTTGGAAAATTTTTCTAAGTCCTATTCGTCCAGGACGAATTTTAATATCGTCCCGGACGATGGGTTCTCTGTAAACATTTCGTCCAGACGAATTTTACCATCGTACTGGGCGACCAGTCCTCTGGAAAATTTTCGTCCAGACGAAAATAAATATCGTACCGGACGAACAGCTCTCTGGAAAATTTTCGTCCAGACGAAACCAAATTATCGTCCCCGGCGATGGGCGCTCTGGAAAATTTTCGTCCAGACGAAATAAATAATCGTCCAGGACGATCGGCTCTCTGGAAAATTTTCGTCCAGACGAACATATTTTCGTCCAAACGATAAACCGACTTAGGACAGTTTTCAGCAGTTTCTAGAACCGACCTTGTAATAACCGTTCGTACTGGACGAACCTAGTTCGTACAGGACGATCAGCTGTACGAAGTCATTTCGTACACATATAAAAATTGGGTCGTTTCAGATCGTTTAAGTAAAATCGTCCAGGACGATCCATGATCGTACGGGACGATCCACTGCGTACAGAATTGAAAACTTGCAGTTTTTGGGCGGTTTTTCATGTCTTTTGTATAAATACTCCAAATTAGACTGCCACCCAATCTTTTTGTCATTTGATCTTCGTGCCTATTGAGAGAATAGCCAAGGGGAGAGTGGAAGAGAGCATTCAAAGGAGGATTCCTACCATTGGAGCAAGAAGGCTTCACTTGGATTGCTAAGGTAAGAATCTCTACTTGTGAAATTGGATTTCTTCACTCTTTTCTTTCTTCCTTCTAGATTCTTGTGAGAAGATCATTCAAGAAGGTCCGGTTCACTGCCGACACTTGGAGAGTGTGAACAGATGTGGGTTCTCTGCCTACACTAGGAGAGTGTAAAAGGAAGGAGGTTCTCTGCCTACACTTGGAAAGTGTGAACAGCCGTAGGGTTCTCTGCCCACACTAGGAGAGTGTGAAAGGACGACGGTTCTCTGCCAGCACTGTGGATTGTGTAAAAGGACGACGGTTCTCTGCCGCACTGGGGAGTGGTGAAAAGAGTGTTTTGTACAGGCTTCTCCGCCTTGCTGTGGGTGCTAAAGGAGAGTCACTTTGTGGTATTAGTGCAATACTCAGAGGGTGCCTCTGAGGAGTGGATGTAGGTCTGGTTATAGACCGAACCACTATAAATCTGGTGTCATTTACTTTATTGCTTTTACGTTTGCATTTTAAATTTCAGTTTTAACAACTCTGTGGTTGAAAAACATTTTTCTACAAACTAAGAAAATTTTATTTCGGAGAGGGTCACTTTAGCCGTGACATTTAGTTAGGTATTCAACAGTGCAATCAAACTCAGATGGGTGACAACCTAGTTTTTTTTCTAGATCTGAGGAGTGGATGTAGTCATTGTCTAAGTTGATAGTGCTAATGGTTATAGACTTCTAAAAGTCTAGACCTTTAATAGAGTGAAAAGTGGAGTGGACTATATAATAACTAGGACTTTCTAGGTAAGAGTTTTCATACTGGCATGACATAATTTGAATCTTCAGCTAGTTTTTGAAGCAGTTTTGTAACATTGTTGTTTCCCTGCATTATTGCAAGTATTTCAAGAATTTTAACAACCTCTGTGGTTGAAAAACATTTTTCTACAAACTTTAAAAGAAAATTTTATTTCGGTTCAACTTTAATTTTAAGAGGGTTTAAAATTTTTAAAACTACCAATTCACCCCCCTCTTGGTAGCCGTGGGACATTTAGTTAGGCTTAACAACCTAATTACTAGACTCAACAAGTGGTATCAGAGCATTGTTTCAAAATCATAAGTTTGAACTACTTTTTGATTAACGTAGATGGCTACATTTGGAAACCGAAACACACCTGAGGGTTACTCTATCACTAGACCTCCACTGTTTGACAATATTCCTTTTGATTTTTGGAAAACACGCATGTCTACTTTCTTACAGTCACTTGATTATCGCATGTGGATGTTAGTCCAGGAAGGTTACACAAAACCAACTAGATTAGTTGATGGAAATAGGGTAGATACACCCTATGCAGATTGGACTATAGAAGAACGTGACTTAGCACAATTAAATGCAAAATGTTTAAATAGTTTCTTTTGTGCTTTAAAATCTGAAGACTACATGCGAGTTTCTACTTGTAAAAGCGGAAAAGACATATGGGATAGACTTTGTATTACTTATGAAGGGACAAATGAGGTTAAGCAATCAAGACTCAATATCTTGTTACATGACTACGAATTATTTCGCATGAAACCTAATGAATCAATATCTGACATGTACACAAGATTCACTCAAATTGTCACCTCTTTGCATGCACTTGGTAGGGAATTAACTAATGCTGAAATGGTTAATAAGATTCTTCGTTGTTTACCTACTGCATACGATGCTAAAATTACTGCAATTACAGAGTCAAAAGATCTGAACATTTATTCTATTGACAATCTTCTTGGTTCACTCATTGCTTACGAGCAAGGAGTAAGTCAAAGAAAGATTGATGCAGGTGAACCAAGAAAGGACAAGAATATTGCACTAAATGTGGAAGAGTCAGAAAGTGAACACTCACAACCTGAGGATGAAGATGATATAGCACTGATGACTAGACAATTCAAAAGCTTTTTAAAGAGGAAGCAGAAGAGACGCCAGCAATGGAATAGAGGTAAGTATAACAGAAATGGCAAGGTTTCTAATGAAGTGATTTGTTATGAATGCAGGAAACCAGGTCATATAAAGACTGATTGTCCAAAACTCAAAGCCTCTCCTAGCAAGGAGAAGGTAGAGGAGAAACCAATGGTAAAGAAGGGCAAGAAGAAGTTTCAAAAGGCTTTTTGGGCGGACTCAGCTTCAGACTCATCTGAGACTGAAAAAGAAGAAGAAGTCACCAACCTTTGCTTGATGGCAGATAAAGCTGAACAATCAGATCAAGAAGAGGTATGTGATTTAACTTATAATGAATTGTTTGAAGTTTCTGAACACATGCATGATGCATATAGGAAAACTAAAAAGATGCATGCTAGTTTAGTTTTAGAATTGGAAGAGCTTAATAAGGAACACGAAATCCTTAGGAAAGATCATGCTTTAATTGATAGCAACCACATGAAACTACTTGATGAATATGATGACTTGAATAAAAATTTTGAAAATTTAAAATCATCCTATGCTGAACTTGAAAAAGAATTTGAGAAATTTAAGGATGAATCTGAGCACAAGACATATAGAGTCAATTATACAAATCGAATCTTGGAGGAAATGAATTCATTTTACAAACTTACTATAAGAGCTCTTGAGGATAATAGGAACCCCCCTAAACATGAAGATTTTACAAATCCTAAATATTATCCAAAATTCATGAAATCCCTTAGAAGACAATCATATGAGAGAAAACATAGGAATATTTTTCCTAATGTTAAATGTAACAATTGTGGATTTTTGGGACATATATCTCACACCTGCACATTAAAGATGAAACCTAATTTGGTGTGGAGAACTAAGATGCATAAACCTAGACATATCATACATGCATCTGATTATAAATTTCATAAAGGAGAACCCAAACTAGTTTGGGTTCCCAGGTCTAACATTTGAGAATTTTGCAGGTATACTCTCACACAAGACCTCGTGAGAGTATATGGTACCTGGACAGCGGATGTTCTAAGCACATGACTGGAGATACTGCTCAATTCATAACGCTGGAAGCCAGGAGTGGAGGCAAGGTTACACTTGGAGATAATACCACAAAGAAAGTGGTTGGATCAGGTATGATTGGAAATTTGAAAAACTTTTTCATAGATAATGTTTTATTAGTTGAAGGCTTGAAACATAATTTGCTTAGCATAAGTCAGCTATGTGATAAGGGCTATAATGTAAAATTTTTACCTACTAGCTGCATAATTAGCCTAAATGGAAAAATTGTTTTAAATGGAAAAAGGGTGAACAATGTTTACATGCTAGATTTAAATTGTATTCAATCTCCTACTGCTTTTTGTTTGAAAACTGTTTCTGATGAATCGTGGCTTTGGCATAGGAGACTTTGTCATTCTAGTATGAAAAATCTTAGAAAAATTACCCAAAAGAATTTGGTGAGAGGAATACCTAAACTAGACTTTACTAAGGACCATCTGTGTGATGCATGTCAATTAGGAAAACAAGTGAGGTCCTCATTTAAGTCCATTAAAGATCTTAGGACAAGTAAACCTTTAGAAATTCTACACATGGATCTTTTTGGACCAGTAAGCACTGTTAGTCTAGGAGGAAAGGTATATGGATTTGTTATAGTAGATGATTTTTCAAGATTCACCTGGGTTAAATTTCTTTTTCATAAGAGTGAATCATTTGAGGAATTCAGAAATTTTTCAACTTGGATACAAAGAAAACTAGGGTGTGAAATAATTTCTATACAAAGTGATCATGGAGGAGAATTTGAAAATGAAAGATTTGAAGATTTCTGTAAAGAAAAAGGGATTGATCACAATTTTTCTGCACCTAGAACTCCTCAACAAAATGGAGTAGTTGAAAGAAAGAACAGAACATTAATAGAAGCCGCCCGAGCAATGTTAGCAGAATACTCTCTTCCTAGGTATTTTTGGGCTGAGGCGGTTAGCACTGCATGCTATGTTCTGAATAGGGTGAATGTGAGATCTAATTTGAATAAAACACCCTATGAGTTGCTAAAAGGAAGAACACCAAATTTGTCTCATTTGCATGTATTTGGTTGCAAGGTGTTCATACATAATAATGGAAAATCTGCCTTAGGAAAATTTGATCCAAAATCAGATGAAGGAATTTTTGTTGGATATTCAAGTGTTGGAAAATCTTATAGAGTATTCAACAAAAGAACTTTAGTCATTGAAGAAACCACACATGTTGTTTTTGATGAAAATGGAAACATGGAAGAGCCAAAAGTTGTTGAAGAAGAAATTGAAGAAAACTCCCAAAATATTGATAGATTAAATTTGGAAGAAAATGTGGAAGAAAATTTAGAAAGAGAAGACCCTTTGCCTAGAGATTTGAGATTTTCTAAAAACCACCCAAAGGAATTAATCATAGGTGAACCAAGTGAGGGTGTTAGAACTAGGCGTGGATTAAACAAGGAAGTCAATCATTCAGCCTTTATTTCAACTGTTGAACCCACTAACATTGATCAAGCACTTTCAGATGAATTTTGGATATTGGCCATGCAAGAAGAGTTGAATCAATTTGTAAGAAATAAAGTTTGGGAACTAACTACAAGGCCAAAAGATCAAAGTGTTGTTGGAACCAAGTGGGTGTTCAAGAATAAAATGAATGACTCAGGAGTAGTCATTAGAAATAAGGCTAGATTAGTAGCTAAGGGGTATAACCAAATTGAAGGAATTGATTTTGAGGAAACTTTTGCCCCTGTAGCTAGACTTGAAGCAATTAGGGTTTTACTAGCCTTTGCCTGTTTTAAAGGTTTTAAATTGTTTCAAATGGATGTCAAAAGTGCCTTTTTAAATGGAGTAATTGAAGAAGATGTTTTTGTAGAACAACCTCCAGGTTTTGAAAACTCTAAATTTCCAAATCATGTTTTCAAATTAAAAAAGGCATTATATGGATTGAAACAGGCACCTAGGGCTTGGTATGAGAGGTTAAGCACCTTCCTACTTGAAAGATCTTTTGAAAAAGGAAGTGTGGATACAACTCTCTTTTTAAGGAAAATTGGAAAGGATATACTTATTATTCAAATTTATGTGGATGACATCATCTTTGGATCTTCAAATAAACATCTTTGTGATGATTTTTCTAAAACAATGAGTAGTGAATTTGAAATGAGTCTAATGGGAGATTTAAATTACTTTCTAGGATTTAGCATTAAGCAACTTGAGGAAGGTACTTTTCTTAGTCAAACCAAATATATTAAGGACATCCTCAAAAAATATGAAATGGACAATGCTAAACCTGTTAGTACACCAATGAGTTCTTCAGTTCAGTTAGATAAAGACCTTAAGGGAAAATCTGTTGATCAAAAGAAATTTAGAGGGATAATTGGATCTTTACTTTACTTGACTGCTAGCCGACCAGATATTATGTTTAGTGTTTGCTTATGTGCTAGATTTCAATCAGATCCAAAAGAATCACATTTGACAGCAGTGAAAAGGATTTTAAGATATCTACTAGGAACTCAAAACTTAGGAATTTGGTATCCTAAGTTTAGCTCTTCATTTGAAATTATTGGTTACTCAGATTCTGACTTTGCAGGCTGTAGAGTGGATAGGAAAAGCACTTCTGGAACATGTCAATTCATTGGAAATTCATTAGTTTCATGGTCTAGTAGAAAACAAAATTCAGTGGCACTATCTACTGCAGAAGCAGAATACATTGCATTAGGAAGTTGTGTGGCACAAGTACTTTGGTTAAAACAACAGTTGATTGACTTAGGATTAACTATAGGCACTATTCCAATTTATTGTGACAATACTAGTGCTATTTGCATTTCCAAAAATCCTATTCAACATTCTAGAACCAAACACATTGATATAAGGCATCATTTCATAAGGGATCATGTATCCAAAGGAGAAATTGAACTCATACATGTTTCAACTGAAAATCAACTTGCAGACATTTTTACAAAACCTTTAGCCTTTGATACCTTCAGTACTTTAAGAACAAGGCTTGGTGTTATTGATTTGAATGCTTAACCAAAATGTCTTTGCAACATTGATACTTTTTGTGTTTTGTTTTTGTGATTTTGTGAATTTTGTGTTTTTGTATGAATTGTTTTTGAATTTATGTTTTTTGTCTTATGTTTTCTGTGTTGTTGATTATTTTTGTTGATTTTGTTAAATTAAAAAATTTTTAAAAATCAAAATTTTTTTTTTGGAGGAAATCGTCCAGGACGAAATTTTTCGTACGGGACGATGTTTTAAGAAACAGTTTGCGCGAATTTAAACCGTTTTGAGAGCAGTTTTTTTATTAGATCGTCTGTACGATCTGTGATCGTCCAGTACGAATTTTTTTTCTTTTTCTCAAACGTCGGGACGATTGAATGCAGCGGTTGAGTGGATAAGACAGTTTTTAATACGAATTTCGTCTGTACGAAATTTTTTTTCGTATGTACGAACATGTGTCGATTCATTGTAGGGGACGGTTTTCAAGAGTCATTAAAACGAAACGCTTTTTGATCGTCTGTACGAAATATTTTCGTATATACGATCGGTCAAGTCAAAAAGCCTGTACGAAGGGACGCATCGTAAGTTGTGTTGAATACGAAAAGCCGTTACATTTTGGACGAATTGGATCGTCTGTACGAAATTACTTCGTCCAGACGAACGATAATTTTTCGTCCAGGACGAATATTTTCGTCCAGGACGAACGTATCGTTTTCTTTAAATATGAAGGCTTTCAAACTTGAAAATCACACTTTCAAAACATCTTTTTCAATCCCTTTCTACATCAAATCAACTATGGCCTCCTCTAGCAAAAGACAAAAGGTTTTGGTGAAGAAACCTAACAGGAATGCCCCTGACAACTTCCTTTCCAAAGCAAATGAGGAATCTTTTCCTCGTTTTGCATCTGCAAAAATCACTCCGTCTCGCATTCTTATCCAAACGGAGTTGAAATTTCGGGTATTACACCTCTTTGCCTCAACCAATTTCATTTCATTCTTTCTCTTGTCCACCTCTACAATAAGCAAACTTACCATTACTTCCTAGCCAACATGAGTTTCAATCCTGACCACTCTATCATTAGTTCTTTTGTTTTTAAGAAAAAAGTTGAGATCACCAAGCACGACCTTGGTGCATTTTTAAACTTAAGGACTGAAGGATATAGAGCCCACACCCTAATGTCAGAAAACGTCTTCCATTGGTATGAAATCAATAGGGTAATTAGAGAAAATGGAATTGACAATCATGTTGCTAGAGTGGCCGGTATGACCCAAGATGCCCGAATCATCCAGCATATCCTTAGATCCTCAATTATTCCTAAAGCTGGTGATAGAATAAACATAACTCCTCTCCTCTCTTGTCTAACTTTTTTAATCATGAAAAGACAACCTATTGATGAAGCCCAACTCATCCTAGATCATATCTATGGGCTTTCAGAAATAGGACATCCTGATCAGAAGAGGAAGAAGAATATTTCTTTAGGGCACTTGATTACTTATGTTTTGGAGAAGAAGTACAATATAGTACATCCTGATGAGGAATATGAAGAGCCAGTCTACTACAACGATGCATCATTCAGACTGCTCTTCAAGGAGGAAAAAGAAAAAGAAAAAGCACATGGCAGTGCTTCAGAAGAAGAAGAAGAAGGAGTGCAAGCTTCTGCTTCTCAATCAGACTACCAGAATCTGATTGAGAGATTCGATAGACTAGAGACTCACATTGATCAAAGGTTTGATCAATTTGATGCTCACCTTACGCAGCAGCAACATGACATTGGTAATATTAGAGATGAAGTTCATGAAATAAATACCAATGTAATGTTGATGGCCTCCTACTTCAACCTCTTTGGCGGGATTCCTCCTCCTCCTCCTCCAGAACAGTAGAAATTTTTTTTATGTGTGTCTGTTGTATTTTTTTTTGTTTGTTGTGTTGTTATGTTTTTGTTTAAGTTCAATGTTTTGATGTAATTTTTTTTTTAATCAATGAAAGTTTGTTTGTTTTAGATTTGTTTTGAAATGTGGCTAATTTTTATGAATTTCATTAATATTGTTTTTAATCTACATTGTGCTTAAATTCGATTGTAATATGAGATTATCTATATTAGAAAATCTAGACTTTCTAAATTTATAATTTGTTTATAACTTGTTGTATTTAGAATTTTTTTTTTAAATTCATGTCTATTCATTTAGACTACATAAAAGTTAATATTGTTATTGCAATTTTGATGTTTTCTTATTTTATATTTCTATGCTCAAATGATATTTATGCACCTAGAAATATTTGAAATCTTAGATTATAGATTTTGGAAAGAATTGGTCAAATTACTCTTGAACATTGTACAAATGTACAAAAATCAAAAGGGATTCGCAAAAATTTGCAAAGTGAAAAAGAGGCACAAAATAAGCCCAACCAAAGAAAAATGCACAAAAATGTGCTCCAAAACTTTGAAAAGATGTGCAAAGCACCACATGAGGTAATTCTCTTCTTTCCAAATTCGTTTAATCTCTTAATTCAAGTTGATCTACTGTTCATTTATATTCTATTGAATTTTGAAATATAGAATTTTTTTTACATCTCACTTGTAATGATTTTCAATAATCAAAATGTCTAAATCGAATCATGTCTTTGATAAATTCTTCTTACTTACATGTTATATCATTTCATAAATTCTATGAATTTCTATGATTGACCTAATATCTTTAGTTTAAAATTGCATACCCTATGTCAAATCACAATTTAGATTAAATTTTAACAATGAATTTCATATTATTATTTACATTTCTTGTCTTTTTCTTCTTCACTTTTTGTTGCTGTCAAAAAGGGGGAGAAATTATTATGTTTGTGTTTGTGTTTGTGTTTTTGTTTTTTTTTGTGATTTGTGTTTTCTGTTAAAATTTTTGAAAAAACACAAATATTGTTTTTGTTTTTGTGATTTGTGTTTTCTGTTAAAATTTTTGAAAAACAAAAATATTGTTCTTTAATGCCTCCTTATTTTAATGTACTCATAAATTCAGGGGGAGTTTAGGAGATAAGAGATTTATATTTTAACTTGAAACCATACTAATAATAATTGTTTTGCCATCATCAAAAAGGGGGAGATTGTTTGAATAGTTGCTATTTGAATGATTTATATTTGTGCAACTTATGTAGTTTTGATGATTCCAAACATTATTGTTCAGATGTATAGTTATCTCCTAACAAATTTAGAAGATTTGCACTTGCTCTTGTGTGTACTAACATTTCAGGAAAATCAGACTCCAGACTACGAAAACTTCAAATCAAATTCAACATATGATATTTTGTTTATTTGAAGTTTGTCTTTTCTTTAATTAATTTTGAAAGGGAGTGATTGTAATTGAGTGAATAAAATCTCACACACACAAATTAGGAGATCATGAAATTCTATACTGATCGTACAGGACGATATTTATCGTACTGGACGATCTGTCAGTTATCTCCTATAGAGCACTTGGAACGAATAGGAACTTGCTTTGGAAAATTTTTCTAAGTCCTATTCGTCCAGGACGAATTTTAATATCGTCCCGGACGATGGGTTCTCTGTAAACATTTCGTCCAGACGAATTTTACCATCGTACTGGGCGACCAGTCCTCTGGAAAATTTTCGTCCAGACGAAAATAAATATCGTACCGGACGAACAGCTCTCTGGAAAATTTTCGTCCAGACGAAACCAAATTATCGTCCCCGGCGATGGGCGCTCTGGAAAATTTTCGTCCAGACGAAATAAATAATCGTCCAGGACGATCGGCTCTCTGGAAAATTTTCGTCCAGACGAACATATTTTCGTCCAAACGATAAACCGACTTAGGACAGTTTTCAGCAGTTTCTAGAACCGACCTTGTAATAACCGTTGTACTGGACGAACCTAGTTCGTACAGGACGATCAGCTGTACGAAGTCATTTCGTACACATATACAAATTGGGTCGTTTCAGATCGTTTAAGTAAAATCGTCCAGGACGATCCATGATCGTACGGGACGATCCACTGCGTACAGAATTGAAAACTTGCAGTTTTTGGGCGGTTTTTCATGTCTTTTGTATAAATACTCCAAATTAGACTGCCACCCAATCTTTTTGTCATTTGATCTTCGTGCCTATTGAGAGAATAGCCAAGGGGAGAGTGGAAGAGAGCATTCAAAGGAGGATTCCTACCATTGGAGCAAGAAGGCTTCACTTGGATTGCTAAGGTAAGAATCTCTACTTGTGAAATTGGATTTCTTCACTCTTTTCTTTCTTCCTTCTAGATTCTTGTGAGAAGATCATTCAAGAAGGTCCGGTTCACTGCCGACACTTGGAGAGTGTGAACAGACGTGGGTTCTCTGCCTACACTAGGAGAGTGTAAAAGGAAGGAGGTTCTCTGCCTACACTTGGAAAGTGTGAACAGCCGTAGGGTTCTCTGCCCACACTAGGAGAGTGTGAAAGGACGACGGTTCTCTGCCAGCACTGTGGATTGTGTAAAAGGACGACGGTTCTCTGCCGCACCGGGGAGTGGTGAAAAGAGTGTTTTGTACAGGCTTCTCCGCCTTGCTGTGGGTGCTAAAGGAGAGTCACTTTGTGGTATTAGTGCAATACTCAGAGGGTGCCTCTGAGGAGTGGATGTAGGTCTGGTTATAGACCGAACCACTATAAATCTGGTGTCATTTACTTTATTGCTTTTACGTTTCCGCATTTTAAATTTCAGTTTTAACAACTCTGTGGTTGAAAAACATTTTTCTACAAACTTTAAAAGAAAATTTTATTTCGGTTCAACTTTAATTTTAAGAGGGTTTAAAATTTTTAAAACTACCAATTCACCCCCCTCTTGGTAGCCGTGGGACATTTAGTTAGGCTTAACAACCTAATTACTAGACTCAACAGTGGATAATCCCCTTATCCTCAAAAATTTTTTAAAATCACTCATTTTCAAACTCTCCTCCATGATTACTATGAATGGCCAAAATCTGACAACCTAGTTTTTTTTCTAGATCCAAGTGAAGAAGGCTCTAAACTCATCAAATGACTCATTCTTGTGTGACAAAAATCTATTCCAAGTAAACCTCGAGTAGTCATTGATAATCACAAAACCATAAACTTTCTCTCCTAAGTTGATAGTGCTAATGGGTCCAAACAAATCCATATGAAGGACTTCTAAAAGTCTAGAGGTGCTAATGTCTTTAATAGAGTGAAAAGTGGAGTGGACTTGCTTTCCTAATTAGTAGGAATCACAAAGGTGCTCTTTTCAAAACATATGCTTGGGGACCCTCTAACTAGGACTTTCTAGGTCACTTTTCTAAGAGTTTTCATACTGGCATGACATAATCTCTTGTTCCACAACCATGAATCTTCAGCTAGTTTTAAGCAAAATGAAGCAGCATATTCAATATTATTTAAATCAAGCATGTAACATTGTTGATCCACTTTCCCTGCAAAATATTATTATTATTTAAGCTTATGATGCAAGTATTTACCAAGAATTTTATGATGAAGCCTTTATCATATAGCTGACTGATGCTGAGCAAGTTGTGTTTCAGTCCATCTACAAGAAAAACATTTTCAATCAAAATGTTCTTGGAGTTTCCAATTATACCTATGCCCACCACTTTCCTGGTGGTGTTGTCTCCCAGAGTAACCTTGCCTCCAGCCCTGACCTCCAGCAAAACAAATTGATTAGCATCTCCGGTCATGTGTCGTGAACATCCGCTGTACAGGTACCACATGCTCTCACGAGGCCTTTTATGAGAGCAATCCTACAAAATCATCAAATGTCAGATTTTAGAACCCAATCCTGTTTGGGTCCCTCTTTATGGAAAGTAGAATGTAATGCATGTGTCTTATGATGTGAATCAGGCAATTTATGTATCCACACCTAATATGAGCTATGGTGAATTGTACAAGTGTGTGCAATGTGTCCTTACTTGCCACATGAAAAATATCTAGCACCAGGAAAAGGATGTACTAATCTACTCAGGTGTTGATGCTTCTTTTAAAGTTATGTGATGCTTGCAATGATTTATTTTTAGAAGCTTTGAGATTTGCTAACTCTTTTTTTAACACAGCATGGAAAGACTTTAAAGAATCATGTGCAATAGATAACTCATTATGATTTTTTGTTTAATGCATCAAACTCATCAAGTAATGACATGTGATTGCTATCAATTGTAGAATGATCTTTAAGAATAATTTCATGCTCTTTTTGTAAATTTAAAAACTCCAATTTTAAGCTAGCATGTAATTTCTTAAGTTTTCTATATGATGCTTGAATTTATTCAGAAACTTCAAGTAGATGATCATAGGTTAGTTCACATACCTCTTTTTAGTAATCTTGACCAAGATGATCGTCAACCATTAAGCATAAATTTGTTGTTTCCTCTTCATCCTAAGTCTCTGAGAAGTCTGATGCAGAATTTGCCTGGAATGCCTTTTGGAACCTCTTCTTGTTTTTTTTTTTTAATTTGGGTTTTTCCTCTCCCTTCTCCTTGCTTCGGAGAGACTTAAGTGTAAGACAATCAGCTTTAATTTGTCATGGCTTCCTGTATTCAAAATAGATCATATCATTAGAACACTTAAATTTTTTTTTCCCTTACCTTTATTCCACTTTTGATGGTTCTTTTTCTTCTTCCTTAGAAAGCTTTTGAATTACCTTGTGATTAAGGTAACATCATTGCTTACAGACCTAGAAGAATCAACGTCCATGTTGTTGGCCTTCAGTGCCATAGATTTCTCCTTCTTTTTTTCAACTACATCAAGATTTCTTTAATTCACCCATTGCTCGTAAGCAATGAGTGATCCAAGTAAGTTATCATTCAAATAAGTATTTAAATCTTTGGATTCGATGATTGCAGTAATCTTAGCATCTAAAGAGGAAGGCAAACATATTAAGATTTTATTCACTTTTTCATAGTTAGTGAGTTTTCTTCGTAAGGCATGCAAAGTGGTAACAATTTGAGTAAACCTTGTATACATTTCAGAAATTTATTCAGAAGGTTTCATATAAAAACTTCGTAATCATGTAACAAAATATTCAATCGAGATTATTTAACTTTATTAGTTCATTCATAAGTAATACACAATTTATCCCAAATCTGTTTACCAGTAGTGCAAGTTGAAACACGCATCTAATCTTTAGATTTTAAAGCACAGAAAAAATAATTCAAATATTTTGTAATAAGTTGTGCTAAATCCGTATCATCAAGAGTCCATTCAGTAAAAGGAAGAGGAACAGTAACACCCTAAAGTTTACTAGTAGGAGGTGTATAACCATCCTTAACAAGCATCCACATGCGATAGTGAATCGATTGTAAAAATATAGACATGTGAGTTTTCCAAAAATCAATAGCAATATTATCAAATAAAGGTGGTCAGGTAATAGAATACCCTTCTGCAGTATTACGATTACCGGAGTTAGCCATGGATCAAAAATTCAAAAAAAATTCAATCTTGTTTTATGAATTCTGCTCTGATACCACGTGAAAGTTCGTTAGGGATGTTAAGCCCTTATGAACTAGCCCAAAGCTAACCAAGAGGGGGGGTGAATTGGTAGTTTAAAATTTCTTTCAATCAAAACTCAAAACACAAATCACAATTCACCTCAATGAAAATAAAGAGTGCGAAAATTAAATGCTGAAGAAATAGTAGTAAAAGAACATAGAGATTTATAGTGGTTCAGTCAACTCGACCTACGTCCACTCCCAGGAGGTGCCCTCCTGGTATTGCACTAAACTTAGTAACTCTCCTTTTGCTCCCATAACAAGGCAGAGAAGTCATTACAAAACCTCTTTTCAACTGACACCGATGAGGCAGAGAACCTGACTCCTTTTTCTTTCTCTTGAAACAGGCGGAGAACCTTGAAAGATTGTTGAAGTTAACCTCTTTTGAACCCCCAATGATAAGGGATGATGATCAGAGAAGATGACTTGGAATATTTCTTGGAGCAACCCTTTTGAATCCTCTCATAAACTCCCCCTTACAAGTTCCTCTCTCTCTCCCTCTCCCCTCTCTCCCCCTCTCCTCTAGGCTCTCTCAGGTCAAGACAGAAGCAAAAGATAATCTAAAGGGTAGAAGAAGAGCTCTTAAATAGAAGAGGTTCAGAATAGCTCAATAATTGCAACTTTCCAACTTTATCATCCGGGGAGATATAAATATAATCATGTATGATCAGTGCAATTTAAGCCTAATCTGCCGCGATGATCTGAGGCAATCAGAAGAAATTTGTTCATATCATCCAGGATGATAGAATATCATCCAGGATGAGAATATCGTCCTGGATGAGAATATTGTCCTGTCAGATTAATTCAAATAGTAGAATATCATCCAAATCATCGCACTGGTTGGGAGTTCTAGATGTGTAAAATTGACTTGATCGTCTGGGCCGATCTCACGATCGTCCCAAATGATTAGTTCAAATCCATGAAAATCATTTAGAACATCACCCTAAATAGGCGCTGTTTGATATGTGATCGGCTAGAGCAACTAAGGTTTTTTGAACTAATCGTCCCGGACGATCCCGCTATCATCCAGGATGATATGATCGTATCAATCAATCCTTAATTTCTTTTCTTAATCATCAAATTAATTTAGGCATAATTGTATTCTTCATCAAGGATGATGTCCTGGACAATGTCATAAAATAAATAATACTTTAATAGATCTAGCTGCTAAGTCTTTCTATTTTGAGCATATTATTTCGGATGATACATATATCATCCAGGACGATACATGTATCATCCAGGACGATGAGCTTAATGAAGGCTTCCTTAATAAGGATGCCTAATTAGGGTTTCAAATTTTAACTGATCGTCAAGGATGATATTTGGATCATCCAAGATGATGTCCTTAAAACAGAGAACTCTATATCAGATAGAAAAAAATCTCCCAAGTGTGTGTGTGCAAGGTTACTTAATATCAGGAACCACATCATTTACAACAGACTTATGAAAGGAAAAAGAATTTTACAAACTGACTCTAACCTAGCCTACCCAATCTTGAGTTGGTTCATCTTGTAGTTTTGATCTTGTGGACCTGAAATGTCAGTAGGTAAGGCACTCATAGAAAAATAGAAGAGCTTTCTATCATCAAAATTCTATTTCTTAAATCAGATACGCAACATAGTTTTTATAATTTAAAGGTTAGTACTCTTCAGGGTATATCTGGTTTATGAATTTCGATGGAAGGATTTCAATATCTTCCTAAGCCATCAAATTTTCCCCAGAAAGTTTCCCTAATGTAGGCTTATTTTAGTAACTATTCATTTATTTATTTTTTTGAACTTGAAGCTCTCAGGTGAATTTTCGATCACCCTCTTGGATCAGAGGCATGCGTTGATCAAGTTATAAAACGATCTAGGCTATGGCCAGATTTTTGTGCATAGATCTTATTATTTTAATTATTGTTTTATGAAATTGATAAAATGGTCGTCATTTTTCGATATCTCGGAGGAGAACCTAGTTGTTCATGTTTGGATTTCTTTCCCAAATCTCTACCCATATGTATTCTCTCATTGTATTTTGCATGGCTAAGATTCTCTATTTGGTCGACCGCTTCAAATGGATAATGTCACTGCCATTAGTTCCAGGCCATCAGTGGTTAGTATTCTTGTACTAAAACATACCCGGAATCAGTTTGGCTTGGCCCAAAAAAATTTGGTTCTGTTCAGATGGTGTTAATGGATGATTTTCTTGAGTTTTGTGTTCATTGTAAATATATTGGCCTCAAATAATTTAAGAATTATCATTTACATCCTCACATGAGGAAGCCTATTGTGCATAAACTTGTCCCAGATATAAATGCTAATGGTCCTTTCCCTTCTGAGGGATTCGAGGACTTAACTTTATATTATCTTAATATTCCTTTTGAAAATTTGCATTTAGTTAAGGATTTGCAAAAAAATTTCCCATAAACCCATCAACTAAAGCCAATGATAATAACAAAATGGCTCTTTCTATGGTTATTTCTTTTGTTGCTAACTCTTTCGATGTCGTGGATTGTGAGGGCAATAATATGGTTACGTCTATTAACATTGTTCCTTTGTAGGGATTTAGGACTTCTTACTGCATGATTTTCTTGTGCTTTTTTTTGTATGGCTTTTGGGCAGTTTCCCTGCAATGGATGGTCCTAGTCTAACAGTTAAGCTTTTATGTTTGTTTTGCGGGAGTCCTCCTATCATTTTGTTAGTCTGACAGGCTTCATGTCCATCTTGATTAGTTATTGGTTATTTTTGTTGCCTACACAATGAATTAATATTGAACTATTTTTCCTTTTGAGCTTGCTTTGCAATCTATTGTTTAATTTGGTGTTTAAATATCTGTTATTTTGGTTTTGGCCTCTTTTGAGCCTTGTTTGTATTTCCCTTTTTCATTTAATGTAATTTGGGCAATGAGCAAGTCCTTTCAAAAAAAAAAAAAAAAAAAAAAAGAAATCCTCGACCAAATTGATCTTACTCTTACTCTGCCCACATTCAGATGATTTATTGTGGACCTCTTGATTTCATTCCTCCATGTACCTTAAAAAACTCCTACACCATTTCCTAACTTATTGGATCTCCTTTTCCAAAGTACTGCAGATCATCTCAACTCACTATACCTAGTTGGAGCTAAGGCGAGGGCTTGTGAACAAAATTAAGTTAGCTCATCAGTCATGGTTGTTAGGTAACAAACTTAAGCCTTAGGCCTATTCCTATACTTGGCCGGCTGATGCACACACCTCATATATAGTGCTACATTGCAATCACGCTATTTCACAATTGAGGATTTTTTGATGGATACACATTTGTATCCACCATCATTGGACATCGGTTCCCTACAGGTGGTAGCCCCCGCCAGCCACCACCATCACACCCGCTAGCCACCATAGTCAACCGCCGCTGCACATCGGCCACCACCGCTAGCAGTCACCCCCACCAGTGGTCACCACCACTGGTTACCACCCTGTCTGTTGCTGTCATCGCTGACTGTCGTTCACTATTGAAGAACATCCTGTCGGAGGTCACCATAGTCGGCCTGGCTGCCGACTGCCAATCACCCTAGCCACAATTTTCTTGAGGTTTACATTACATTTACTTTACTTAATACCAAATAAAAATAAATAAAATAATGCATTTACTTTACATTAAGATAGTTTTAAAACATCATAATTTTGTAATTTAAAATCGAGTGTTAGTGAATTAAATTACAATTTTCTTAAAATCATGTTTAAAAACTTTTTCCAAAATGTTATAAAGTATATATAATTAATTTACATAATTTTACTTAAAAAATGATAACTTAATCACAACCAGAAAATGGGGCTACTATAGCATTATTTTGGACCTATACCAGCGGTTTTAACCCCTACTATTTTTCTTGCAGCGGTTCTAAACCGCTACATATCCGCTGCAATTGCAATACGCTGCAATGACATTCCGCAGTGGTTTAAGAACCGGCGGGGTAGACATGCCGACTGTAGCAGCGGTTTTCACCGCTGCAATGCTCCAGAATAGTGCTGGTTAAAAAATGATATCTGGAACTTTGTGGCGATTTTAACCGGTGCAAATATGCAGCGGGAGTTCCAGTTTGTTTTTTAAAACGTACCAGCGGTTAAAACCGCCACAAAGTTCTAGTTTTTTTTTTTAAATGTACCAGCGGTTAAAACCGCCACAAAGTTCCAGTTTTTTTTTTTTTAAACGTACCCTTAATGTCCATCGAAAACACAATTACAGCGTGACTCCTGGGAAGAATAATAACTAGTTTTAAACACAACAGTGATTACATCCCCATCAAAATTGTTAATCTAATAATAACCCACAACATGACTCCTGGGAAGAATAATAACTAGTTTTAGGCTTCACTGTCAATACAAATCTAGAAAAATTGCCATTTGAAATAAGTTTGTCAATACAAACTAGTATAAACAAATTACAATAGCAATGCAACCAAGCTATGCACCATGCTATTCAACATGGATAAAGTTATATAAATGATCCGTTTGTTCCTATTTGAATTGCGACAGAAGAATTTTAAAAGAATTTGATTGTTCCATCAAGGACGTTGTCATTCATGCTAAGATAATTTTCACACAATTATGTTTGGGTATGACAATAGTCGTTCCAGTACTTTTACCACTCAATAGCATCAAGGTTCATGTCAACCCACGATTCAAATCTCATATGCATTCATCTTGGTATTCCAAAATTCATGCATCCAATATAAATAACCACAGACATCAATCTCAAGGCCATTAGCATAAATTTGATTATTTTATTTAAACTTTTATCAACACTAATTAGGAACCTAAGTCCTCCATTAATCCCACCATTGCTGAGGGGCATGACGGTCAAACAAGCACTATCCTTGTAAGTTTATTTCATTTATAAAAACTTGCATCATCATCTCCAAACAAACCACTATTCCAATGAGAGAAGAATTTTACAAACACAAACAAAGGCAAAAGGCAAGCTTCATACTACCTCACGAATATAATGCCCACAAACATATATAAGAGCTATGAAAAGTGCTTAAAATAACCATGTAATGGCCACCAAGAAATAAAAATAATACTAGACAATCTCAAAAAGAAAGGTCATTCATCATTCTTGTTTTGTGATCTATAATATCAAAATTTTAAGCAACATCCCAAAAAGTAGAATTACATACCAAGATGCATTTCAAAATAACTTGCACAAACATGGGTTATCTTCAAAATGAAATTCTCTTTCTTCCATAACTTCATCTTTAAGAAGAAGTTTCATTGCCATCCTATCAATTATAAGAAGATTGTAAAATATTAGTATTCAAATAACCAATATTAAAATTAGAATGTGAAAATTTACATACCATTTGTGAGCTTCCTTGAGGTGGATGCTGCATTCGAATTTCTTGCATGAATTGCCTCATTTCAGTACGTAATGAGTTGAACTCCGCTCTGAACTCCTCTTTGAGATTAACTATTTGACTTAAATTACTTCCACAACTACTCGTGCCATTATTTGTACTATGAGGGAAATATCGTGTAGGTGTGACACCAAAACCTTGGGTTCTAACTCTGCCTGGGTGTTCAGGTCCCATTACCATACTGAACACCCTTTCGTTAGCCTCCACATTCCCATCCTCTGGTGTAAGCTCATCCTTAGCCAAAAGCTCGCAAGCTTGTATCTATGTTATAATAAATTTAGTTAATTTTTATTTTAAATAAACAAAATATAATAATGAATTACATATAAAAAAATTATAGCTAGACTAAAATTACCCATCTCTGTTAGCATCTTCAGATGACCAGGTGCCATCCTTACGCAATCTGTTAACTCTCCATAATAATAATCTATCATTGATAGCCTATATCAACAAATTTCATCATTAGGGAATTAATTACTAAATATGAACATAAAATTTATCTAAATTGAAATATATACCATCTCTTGTTGCCTTCGAAAAGAACTCACACGCCCCATAGTGTGAGGACAAGTCTGTTTCTTTGCATTTGCAGCATTTATGGCGGCCCTCTCCTGTTACATATGATTCTAACTCTAAGCTGATTTGTTAGGAAAATTTTAATTAAATATAATGATGGTACTAACCTTATCTTTTGGTTGTGACCACTGATTGACTAGATGACACCACTGTGTTGCATCAACACCAGCTGGAACAGACTCCATAATTTCCTCGATAGGACGGCAATCCCAATGCTCAGCTTTTAAATTAGTCTTATGGTTACGCCACTTAACTCCAAGTGATTGAAGAATCCCGTGACGTATATGTCCAGGAAATGCAAACTTTGACTGCAATATAAACAAATATTTTCTTAATCATAACATAAACCTTAATATTGAAAATTTATTTAATATTTTACTTACCTCCACTTCAGCTAACATTTTTTTCTTAAAAGGATCCAGACCCTTATTTCTCCAATCTGGAAAGGATAAGGGTGCCAGTACAGGATCTCTTGCAATGACACCTAGATATGATCCCAATAGCACAGACTCTGAAATATTTCTTGGCACATTATTCTCATTCACCTCTATATGAACACGTGTACCTAGCGGCATGTTTTGAATGTCAATGCATGTGGTGCGCCCCCTACGACGTACAAGCACACCTTGCTCATCTGTGCATAACACTTTTCATAAGTATAATTACATAGTTACTTGTACTAATTCAAAGAAAAGATTAAAATCAAACCTATGAGCAATATCCCATCATTTGGAGTCTGAATCTGCTCACAAGTAGAATGACGTGGTGATTGTTGAGTGCCGCTGCACTCATTCTCCTCTTGACTTTGCTCACAAGTAGAATCTGGGTGAATTGGAGTAGAAGGGGTTTCAGATCCTCTACTAGACCCGCCTCTTGATACAACCTTCTTAGCTCACCTGTATGTACTTCTTCTTGTCATTTCCTGAAAGTGTAATATAATATCAAAACTCACAAAAGAGCCGAAGCATTCGATTTGAAGGGAAATGTAAATGTAACTATTCAGCATTAAGCACTTTCTTTGTGAAGGATAAGCACATTTATCTTCCTCTGAGGTCTGCAACCCAGTTATGAGACAATTCACATAAATTGTTATGATAATTGATGCATGTGAGTCACCCATAGCCAGATTCAAGACTACTAGATTAATGATATTAATGTGTGGGGATTAACATGTTTTTATTATTAATGTATAATCATTAAGGCTTATTAGGTATAAAATTCTTGGACAAATCATATTTCTTGTTAAGTTTCAGTAGCACTTAAGATTTCTACCAGGAGATGTAGTCCTCCCTAAGATTTGAATGCAGATGCAGTCCTCCCTAATGATATGCTTGGACAAATCATTAAGCATAACTCTAAACATTTATATAAATCATTAAAGAAAACATTTGAATGTATATTTGCATATAACAAAGCATGAAATATTAGAAAACATTAAAGTATCAAAACTTACATTTATTTACCACGAGAAATACTTGAATCATATACATCTCTAGGCCTCATACGAACAACAAAATTCCAATTCGTATTTTTTGGATCATGAATGTAGTAGACTGGTTCAACTTACGATGAGAAAACAAATGGATCATCTTTTAATTTATCACCAGTATGAATAAGACCTGAAAAATTCACCAAAGTGTAACCAAATTGATCTTGCTTTACACCGGTGCCAGTTGTGTTCGCCCAATCGCATTTGAATAGCATCACTTTTAACTTTTCTGAATAATTTATCTCAATAATATCATTAATTTTCCCATAATAATTGAAGTTTCCAATTTTTATGCTATTAACAACACCATAATTCTGAGTTTTTTTATTCTCATCTCTGGTTTTTATGTGAAAGGTATATCCATTAATAAAAAAAGCTTTATATGTACGTGCAATTTTATTGGGCCCCTTGGCCAGGACCTTAATTTCTTCTGTTACTTCTGGACCACCATCACCCATAACCTAAAAAAAATTATTAGCCTTTACACAAGTGTAAATATTAAATATTAAATATTAAATAAAAACATCAAGCTTAAAGCTTACTGTTATTCTCAACCATTCATGAAATTTTTCATTAATAAGTTTCTCGACATCCCAAGTTGTAAGATGTGTGTGTGCGCGCCTCTTCCTTTTCTCACTATCTTTAAAATGTTCTCTTAATGGTATAAGACTATCACAATGACGTAGCACATATCTGTGTGCTTGGATTAATGATTTCTCATCTAGTACAAGTGAAGATACTTTCCCCAATGAAATACCACCACTAGAAAACAGAAACACATCTTCATTTTCATGTGATAATCTAGTTTTTCTAATATTTTGGCTATACCCATCCAAATATTTGGAACAAAATGAAATCCCTTCCTCAGCAATAAATCCCTCTACAATGGAGCCCTCAGGTTGTGCTTTATTGCCAACATAATTCTTTAATATCGAGAAGAATATGCAAAATATTATAAACTCTTAAAATATTTATCATATATGTGAGTAATGGAAATAATATGTTATATGTTACCTTTCAAATGGGTACATCCAGCAGTATTGAACAGGGCCACCTAATTTAACTTCCTCTGCTAAGTGTACAAGAAGATGAACCATGATCGTGAAGAATGATGGAAGGAATGTTTTTTCCATCTTACATAAAGTCATAACGATATTATCCTGCAGCATCTCTAACTCAGTGGGAAAGATAACCTTTGCACAAATTACTTTTAGGAAATGTGAAATCTCCACCACAATGCACATGACTTCATCTGAAGGTGCACATGACCGAAGCGCAATTGGTAGAATGTCTTCTATTAGAATATGACAGTCATGACTTTTTAAGCCCATAATTTTACAATCAGCAACATTGACACACCTTGATATGTTTGATGCATAGCCTTTAGGAAATTTTAAATTCTTCAAAACTTCACAGAACATCACTTTGTCTTTCTTTGACACTGTGAAAGGAGCTCTTGGCAATGAATAGCTACCATCCTCTAGAATATGTGGATGCAATTCATTTTTAATTCCAATATCAACCAAATCTTTTCTTGCTTGTAAGTTATCCTTTGATTTTTCCAAATCAAGCAAAGTTCCAATAAAATTGTCACAAATATTCTTCTCAATATGCATAACATCCAAGTTATGTGGCAGTAAGTTATACTCCCAATAAGGTAGGTAAAAAAAAATTGATTTTTTCTTCCATCCTTCAATTCCCTGTATAACACGTCCTCTTTTTTGACCAGCTTTACTTAAGGATGCAATTGGAAATTCTATATCATGTAATTGTGATAAAACTTTAGTGCCAGTTCTTCTTCTAGGTTCTCTTCGAACTTCCTCAGTGTTATCAAAGTATTTTTTTTGGCGACGTAAAATATGATTATCTGGAAGCCAACGACGATAAACCATGTAAGAGAATTTCTTGCCTTTGTATAACCACAACGATTCTGTATTTTGCGCACAACAAGGACAAGCAAATCTTCCTTTAGTGCTCCACCCAGACAACATACCGTATGCAAGGAAATTATTAATAGTCCATAGTAATGCAGCCCGCATGCTGAAAATTTGTCCACTTGCTGCATCATAACATTGAACTCCATGCCATAATTTGCATAACTCTTGAATCAAAGGTTGAAAGTAAATATCAATAGCATTTCCTGGACTTCTCTCCTCAGGTATTATAGTTGATAGGATAAAAGAATCATGTTTCATCCCAACCCAAGGGGGCATATTATATGGAACTAGAAGTATAGGCCAAATACTATATGTACTACTCATAATCTTGAATGGATTAAACCCATCACTAGATAAACCAAGACAAATATTACGTGGGTCAGGGTATTGAGAGTCAAAAGCTTTCCATGCTTCTCCATCAGCTGGATGTTGTAGCAAACCATCTACATTTCTGTGTTTAGCATGCCAAATCATCTCTTCAGCCAATTTCTTTGTTTTAAAAATCTTTGTAGTCTTGGAATTAATGGAAAATATCTGACAATTTTAGCTGACTTCATATGAGTTTTTTCCCTCTAGAATTTTTTTTTATTATAGTTGACCTTCTTGACATTCCACATATGTGACATATATTCTGATCAGATCTATCTTTCCAGAATAACATACAATCATTAGGACATGCATCTATCTTTGTATATCCAAGATCAAATGCTTTCATCATCTTCTTCACTTCGTACGTACTTTTAGGCAACAACACCCCTTCAGGAAAGGCATCAACCAATAACTCAAGTAGCATATCAAAGGATCTTGCCGTCCAAGAATGCAAACACTTCAAACGAAACAACTTCAATATAAAAGAAAGCTTTGAGAAGGTTTTACATCTAGGGTAACACTCTGCTCCTGCATCGTGCATTAAATTAGCAAATTTTTCACCATGATCATTTTCTTCATTGGTATTGAACTCATTCTGCTCCATTGCTGGATTTTGAACTAGATCATTTGGACATAATATGTCTCTTAATAATCCATCCATATCATCTATTCTTATATTCTCAGAAGGAGCTTCGCCTTCATTTAACTTTGGTGTGCCCCTAGATGCGTCATTCATTGCATATTCATCTATAATACAATGCTCTTCCCCATGTCGATTCCATACAACATATCTAGGAAAAAATCCTTTATAAATTAAATGGTCTTTCACATCTTCCATCGAAAGGAAGTACCTATTAATGCATGACTTGCATGGACAAAAAATTTTCCCTGGCAAATTCTTGCTTCGACTTGCAAACTCTATGAAATTGTTTACACCATTTACATAATCACGGCTCCACTTGGCTTTTGTAATCCAACTCTTATCCATATTAAGACTAAAATGAGTTTCCAAGTCACTGCTAAGAATAAAGAATCATTAGGTCAGTAAAAAATTAATTCATAAATCACTATAGTCTCTAATTATTGTTATCTTGAAGGAATTATCAATTTCAAATGGCATTAGCAAATTTCTCTACTTATTGTTGTCTTTAGTTCATTTGAAACCTTGAAAGAAGAGTGGAGCTTTGTTCGTGGTTCCCAAAAAAAATCCTTTTATCCTTATGTTCTAAAATTACTATTTTTGCACAAAAACAGTTCTAAATCCCTTAATAAATAATCATCCAATATCCCTAGCTATGTTTCAGAAGTTTATAAAGCGTTTATATTTGATGAACTACTTTACGAATCCATAAAATCAACATATCTTTGTCATATTTTCTGATATCATATTAGATTGAAGAAGTTCACGTGATCGATCAATATGATCGATCACATCTTTTATATTCTTTTTAATATAAATAATAAAAACTATATTGATATACGTGTGGATATCAAAATCCTTTTCTCTTTTTAAAACATCTACTAGTTATGGTTACTGCAACTTCACCAACCTCTAAGCTTTATTTATTGATTTTTTTCGCGCTTCTTTATTAATGTTATCTTAGCATGAATGACAACGTCCTTGATGTGATCCAAAACACAATAATATCTTGTTCTCTTGCATGTACAAACTCTAAAGTATAGAAAAGTGTCACTCTGTGTGATCAAAAACACAATAATAAAACAAATTCAATTTGTTAGTGATCCAAACTGATTAATAACAATAGATGATATAATCATATTTTGAAGATATTAACAATATATTGATTAAAAACAAGAGAATTTCTTTATGAGCAATTGACAATTCTCGTGAAATTGACTAAGTGGTAAATCTAGTCAAAACCGAAACTCACGGCAGATGATAGTAGGGCACACCGACAAAATGCAAATCCAAATCTCACAGAGGCCTATAAACCTGCTACCAAACTTAAAAGGCAAAACCAAAACTCATGGCAGATGATAGTAGGGCACACCAGCAAAATGCAAAACCAAATCTCACGGTATAAGACTATGGCCTATAAACCTGCTACCAAAATTTGAGCACATCGGCAAAATGCAAAACGAAATCTGAGGGCAAATGATCCGGCCTAAATCCTGCTAGCAACAGCCCTATAAATGTTGATCATTTTTCTGATTTTAGGGATTACACTAACAAGATAAGAAGAAGAATGACATGAAAAGGGAGAAGATCAAAGAAGGATACAAAAGAAAAGAAGAAGAAGATGATGAAGAACGGGAAGATACTCACAGTGAAGAAAGGTCGGCCAGAGGTGCCTTTCGCGTGAGAAGAATACTGATCGAGCAAAATGCCAGACGCGCTCCGTCGTTTCGCTCCGCTAGAGTCGCACGCAGAATAGAAGAGAAGGATCGGGATTTTGTTCTCGCGCGTAGAAATAGAATTAGGGCTTCATTATTTGCGGCGATTTAATCAGGGTGCTACGGCACCGGTTTTAACCTGTTCAAAAATTAATTTTTAGCACCGGTTCTATGACCGCTGCGACAAACTGATGCTAAAAAGACAACTTTTTAGTAGTGAATAGAAATAACCATCGTTTATGTCAACATTCATTTCCTTGAGAGACTCATTTTATTGCAATAAAATAGAATTGATTTATTTTTCCTAATTATATACAAAAAAAATTTTGAAAAATAAGGAAGTGTTGAATTTATTATGTCCTTAATTTTATTAAAAATAAAAAATCATTTCTATTATCTTATATTCAAATGCGAACAAATCTCGTAATAATAATAAATTATTATTTTTCAACGAAAACAACAAAAGATAATCTTCACTTAATTTAAGAAAAATTTTTGAATGATTTATGCCGACCAATAATGATATGTCCATTAGAAAAGAGAATTGGAGCCCAATGAAATGAACCAGTCAATGAGAATTTTAATTTAAGGATGAAACACATTTAATTAAGTAAAGAAAGACCGAAAAATCTAAAATCATTTAATTAAGCAAATTCAAAATTTTCAGCAAAATAAATTTAAAGGACTCTTGAAGTGAAATTATGGAAATATGCTAAACAATTGCTTGATATGAGACCATATAACACCCCCAAAAAAGAAAATCATACAATATAAACTCCATTTTTTCTGATCCAAAGATATGGTGTTGTAGTCACAGTCATACTTCTTTTCAAAGAAAATTCATTCCGCAATCTCCTTATGCATCATAACACTTTCATTCCCAAGCTGGAGGCGATGCATAAGGAGATCGGCGATGGAATCTTCTTTGAGAAGAGAAATGATTATGAATGCAACACATATCTCTGGCTCACAAAAGATGAAGTTTATATTATATGATTTACTCTTTTGGGGGCTCTATATGGTCACATATCAGGCAATTGGGGATGCCAGCAGCGCAACCATTGTGGGTCCACACTTCACTCGTATCCAGCATGCAAGAGAGTTAAAAAAGCACTGTGTTGACCTCAAAGAAAATGTTGGGGCAATCCACAGAGCTTGTTTCGAGGGCGATGCAATCAGAGGTGAAGTGTTCAATAATGACTTTGTTATTGTAGCAGATTTGGAGTTGGGTGATGTCATAAGATCCATTTCTTTCTAGGTCACCATCAAGAGATCGTTGCATGTAGCATATAAAGCTTGGGTCTCTAAGCTTGTGTCCATGGTGATCGGTGGACATGGAAAACATTCATGAACCAACTACTATCGGCTAAAATGCTGGCTTTGGAGATGATGAGGTCAAGATCGCTCAAGGCCTAAACTATTTGTAAGAGAACACCATGCTCATTCTCACCTTCCACCTGCATTAATTTAAATCAGTTTTCTATTTGTCATATTAATTAGTAAAATATTTAAAGCTTAATCGAAATAAAAAGCAGATATTTACTAAATAAGAATACCCTCAGAAGAGTACAATTAACAATCATTAAAGTTATTTAATAAAAGTAAAAAACCAACATTGAATCGTATATAGTAAAATATAAATTGTAAATATATATTACATGTGCAGAGGTATGCATTCACAGTTAAAGTTGGAAGAACCTTCAACCATTACTATCTCTGAAGCTCACTTATTAGATAGTAAAGTAGTGGGTGGGAAGAAGAAAACGAAGGAGAATTAATTAAGACGATTGATGGTACTTGGTAGGAGAAGAAAAAGCTCTAACTAATCTTCTATTTATAATTCCCCAAAAATAATCTGCTATTTATAATTAATCTCTCTACTCTTCTGCTATTTGTTGGGACGATAATTATGTTGATTAGGACACCTAAGCCTCACTATCCCCCTCTGTATCTCCTCATTTCCTGATTTCCGTTACCCGAATCAGTCCCACGCCCCCATCTATATCTCCTCATTTTCCTCAATTTAGTTGCTCGAATCAGTCATTAATTATATTTCAAAAATTAAAGCCATTTCATAAATTATTTATTTATTTATTTTAAAAATGATCATAATATCTTACTATCATAAAACTAAAAAATCACCTAATTCCTCTGACAATAATATGAGCTTCCAAATAGCCACACACTAAAAGTAAAATGCTATTCAGGAGGACATATTTCTTTATAGAAGAACTTAGAATCTTTTTCGATAGTTTTTTTATTGTTTTAATTTTTAGATTGAACGCAGCTCATCTTAATCTGTTGGTTGTGAACTTTAATTATCAATTAAATGGATACAATTTATATACTAATTATAACTAAATTTTAAATAAAAAAAATAAAGAAATAATTTTTAACATAATATATAGACTATAATTTTCAATTTATAATGTTCTTGTTATTATATGTTGGTGCAATTAAACAGATTTAGTTCGATTTCTATCATGCAACCATTGACTCTTTCATAGAGAAAGACAATTATATTGGACCCCAATGCAATAAAATAATCAATGAGAATTTTAATTTCAGGATAAAATACATTTTTTATTTTAATAACAGAAAACCTTATTAAAATAATTTCAAATTTATAACTAAACAAATGTAAAGGCCTTACTGATCAACAGTAAACATTGATCATTATTTATTCAAAATATAATGAAACCATACAAAAAAGCTAAAGAGGCAACCATATAGCACCCCCAAAAGAACAAATCTTAAAAGAAATATTCCATCTTTTGCTGATCTCATTTTGCACCATATCTAGTTTTTGTGGGTCAATAACATCAACATTACACGACGTCGATGAGGCATCGGCGATGTAAAAAGTGTCAACAACCAAATCTCTTCTCTTAAATAACTCCGCCACATTTATTAAGAGATTATTCTTTTTTAAGACCTTTCCTCTCACTACTAGGAGCAAATCTTCTCAGTCTAAAGATAACACTACCATCTTTAATCTCTATACTCAATAATAAATATATAACAAATTACTTAATAATAAATAAGTAAATGTTTTATTACAAAACTATGGAGCGGTGACTGCACAAGTTGATGCAAAAGATTATTGATTATGAGATCGTACCACCATTACCTCATGTCAATGAAGGTTAGTTCAAGTTGACCATTTTAGTTGTGGAGACTAACGAGAGATTTGGTGGAGACAACAAAGGTAACGAAGAGTTCTTCAAGCCTCAAATGCTAATTGAGAGGGATTACTTTGTGGTGAATGTGATAAGTGGAGACAAGCCTAAGCTAGCGTTTGATATAATATGTATGCTAATAGATTTGCATGAATACTCTGTGCAATGGATTGTTGGAAGCACAAAGCTCAATGAGTTGGCCACTTGTCTAAAAGAACAAATAGAGCTATATAGCACATCATAATTCAAATCTATTAGAGCACACACTGTATCGAATATATATTAGCTTAGACCTACCGCCACTCACATTCAACACAAAATAACAACTCTCAATTGACATTCGAGGCAAGCATACCCCTAAGTTACCTCAGTTGTATTTATCGAAACTCTTATTGGACCCCTTTATCAAAATGGCAAACTTGAACATATCTTCTTTGAGATGGTGCTAGGACCTCATAATCTATGTACTCATATACATCAGCCAGTTCCAAACTCATTGCTAGAAAAAAAAAATGGTAAGCAGAGGAGAAAGAAGAAAAATAAGACATGTGGGGAATTAAGAAGAAGAAGAATCTAGTAGGATGATGAAGAAGAATAAGGCAGGCCGGGAAATAAGAAAAAGGTGATGGATCGATGGTATTTGGTAGGAGAAACATAAGCACTAGTATGCTATTTATAATTATTAATCTTTGCACTCTTCAGCTAACTGTTGGGATGATAATTCCTTTGATTAGGACACTTAAGCCTTCACTATCTCCAGTTGAAGATTTTGGTCGCACGAAGTTGTCACCCCCATATTCGCCTCAACCTTTTGCGCACTTCTGTTGCTGGAATCAGTCCGAGAATTATAATTAAAAACTAAAGTCGTTAGAATTATTTAATTTTAATGACATATTTATTTAAATTTGAAAAATGGATAATACATGCATTAATTATTATATCTTTATGCATATATGTAGATTATTGTAGTTAATATTTAACTAAAAGAATGATGAAATTCCTAGTTATTTAACAAAACTTTGATGATTTTTAATATTGAAATAAATTTATATCATTTATAAAGATGGATTTTGCATATTTATTTGCTAAATACATGAACAAATTATTATATATGTCTCAACTTTAAAAAAAAAATAATTGGATACGAGGATGCTTAACTTCCTTGCACCCTATAAATAATTTTCTACTATTTCATATCAATATTTAGGAAAACATTTTGTCAACATTTCTACTTTTATTTTAAATATATCATAACAGAGCATTAATTTATAATGCTATGGCCATATAGTTGGGATGACACTAATAATTATGAATATATATATTTTTTAAAATATATAATATATAGAGAAATAATGTTATAGTAGTAGTCATTAGTTCTTGGGCATATCATATGTTGACTTTTATGGAGCCTGATATTTTTTGTCAATAACTAGTCAACCAATGTCATAGGGCTATAGCTAAACCGAGTCCTTCAATGAATAAGTGTGCATGCAAGGCTAGGGTAGCTTGTAAATAATCCTCAACTTTTTAATCAATCGATTTAATTTTTAGTATGTTTTAATTATTATTATTATTATTATATTTATTATTATTATTATTATTATTATTATTATTATTATTATTATTATTATTATTATTATTAATATTATTATTATTATTATCAAGAAGATTTTGATTTTTTTGGTTGAAACTCATGTGTTTAAACATTATTTATGATTTCCCTCTTGGTGTTTATAGTAACAATAATATTTTTTTAATTTTCTTCTTATGCTTCATTCATTTATGCGTACTATTCTAGAAATAAAAGGAGAACATTATGGAGATAGCTTTGCAATTTTCAGGTAATATTAGTGATATGAGGATGATTAGTGGAAATTTCATTAATATCTTTAATGCTGCTGAAAGAGTTGGGGACAGTTATACTAATGTGTAGGCCATGGAATATTTTAATGATTTGATTTCCTCTTGTAATCTTCATGTTATTTGTTTAACAGTCAATTATTTCAGTTGGAACAAATGTACTATGTGGCAATGATTAGATAAGATACTTTTAAAAGGTTTTTGGACTGCTATTTTTCCTATGACTCCATTAATCACTTGATTAGAACCTTATTTGATCATTCACCATTGCCTCTATATATCTATTTGCAAAGCACTAACACTTACTCTCCTTTTAGATTTCAAAACTTGTGGATTTTACTCTTTTTCTTTATTATTCATAGTACTGGAAGGCTCTTTTGTTTCCTTATGATAATGTAGGGGGTATGTCTTGGTTATGGTTCAAGCTCAAAAGGCTTAAGAAAATATTGACTTGGTGGAACAAATGATTTTTAGGAATATCTTTGCTAAGGTTTTATAGGTTGAGATTGAGGTGGACTTAGCTGAGAATAATTATATAATTTGTTCCACCCTTGAAAACTTTCTTCTCTTAAAGAAGCTAAAGTTTTTTTGTTAAAGCTCCAAAAAAAAGAGGAAGTTGTTTGGAGAGAAAAGGCATCCTATAAATTTTTAGTTGAGGGAGATAGAAATACAATTTTTTTTAATAACATTGCTAATCAAAATAAATTGAAATGTCATATTCACAAGATTACTACTATTGTTTTTTCTTTTGATAATCCTATCTTGATTTATGGATCTCATATTGTTTATTTTAATACAAGTTTTAATAAAAACTTCAGTCTGGACGTGAATATGGATCGCTCTTTTATTCCTACCTATATTTATGAGGAGGATAATACTTTCCTTACTAAGGTTCGTACTGAAGATGAAATTTAGTTGGCTATTAATATTATGAATGATGATTATGTAGCTGGCCCTTATTGCTTTACCACTAAATTTTTTTTTTTTTTTTTTTTTGAGTTGTTGGTTTACTATTATGGATGATATTGTCAATGATACTGCTGATTTCGTTTTTGGTAACTCCAACCCTATATTTTTTTTACTTCTAAATTTATTGATTTACTTCTTGAAAAAGATACCATTAAGTTTTCTTGATTATCAACCTATTATTTTTTGTTATTCTTTCAACAAGTTAAATGCTAAATTACTTATTGGAAGACTTGATGTTTTCATACCTAAAATTTTTTCTCTATAGAAAAACAGTTTTGTTAATGGTAGTTCTATTTTTGACAATGTGTTGTTGGCTCAAGAGTTAATTCATGACTTGGAGACTAATGTTTATAGGGGAAAAATTATATTTAAAGTTGGCATTTTTAAAACCTATGATAATTCAAATTGGAATTTTCTATCCATGATGATAAGGCTTTTTGGTTTTAATGGGGACTTTTTTAACCTTATTAAAAATAGTAATAAAAACTATTTCTTTTCTATTTTTATTAATGGTAAATCTAATGGTTATTTTAAATTGTCCCATGGGCTTAGACAAGCGAATCCTCTTTCTCCTACCTTGTTTATACTTGCTGCTGAATATCTCTCTTAAGGGCATAATAATTTGTTTATGATTCATTCTAACTTAAAGTTTAGGAGTATGGGTGGTTTTACCATTACTCATTTGAGCTTTGTAAATGATTTTATTATATTAAAAACTAGCCTTACCAAAATGCTTTACATCCATTTTAAATATTTTTTATAAATTTCAATAAGCTAGTGGTTTAATTTTTAAACCCACGAAAAGTTATTTTATTGCTTCCAAATCTCTATCTGATCAAAGGATCACTGCTATTCATAACATGTTTGGTTTTACTAATAAGAATTTACCATTAAAATATTTAGGTAATCCTCTTTTTAGATGTAAGAAGCGATCTCATTTTTTTGGTGAGATTTTTACTGTTATTCAAAAGAAACTCTTGACTTAGGCTTTTAATTTTTTTTTTTGGTGGTAGATTGTTTGACATGAATCCTTTGAAAAGTTTGGAGTAGCTCCAATGGAAGATATGATTAGAGAGAGTTGCCTTAGATGGTTTGGTCACATTAAATGGAGGCCTTCCGATGACCCAGTTAGGAATGTTGAGGTATTAGATTTGACTCATGTTAAGAAAGGTAGAGGTAGACCTAAAAAGACTTGGTTAGAAAATATTAGAAATGATCTTTGTATATTATATTTAAATGAGAATTTTACTTTTAACTAGGCACAATGGCGAAAAAGGATTCATGTAGCCGACCCCATGTAGTGGGACAAAGGCTTGATGTTATTGTTGTTGTTGTTGTTGGTAGATTGGTTTTAATTAGATATGTTATGAGATATAATTTTGTTTTTTTTTTTTTTGTGGTAGATTGGCTTTTATGTCCAACTCTTAATGTATGTGGAGAACAAAACGATTATTTGGTAATTTTTTAGGGTGCTAAAGATAATAAGTCTGTTATCATATAAGATTCTAGGGCAACTACTTTGGGGTTAAAGAGGAAGGGAGATTGGGTTTTAAAAACATGGGTGATGTGGTAATGTAATTCTACTATAAACTTTGTTTCTCTTTAAGAGCTAAGATAAGTTTGTTGGACAAATTTATGATAGCTAAGTACTGGGCGGGTAAACACCCCCGTATGTGTCATTTTAAGTAGGGGGATTCTTTTAATTGGAAAAGGCTTTGTACCATCAAATTGGATGCTAAGAAATTAATTCAATTGGGTATGGGGACTAGCAACATCAGTTTCTGGTAATATAAATTATTGGGTGATTTTCACATTGATTTTTGATTTAACACTCATTCTACGTCTACTAGCAAAGTTAATCAAAATTCTTTTCAGCTGGATAAATATGATTGCATTATGTTATCTCACACTAATGATAGTAAGTTTTCTTATAAACATGTTTGGAATTCTTTTAGGCAAACTTATCCTACGTCCATGCCTTACTCAGTGTTGTGACACAAGGTTATTTTATCTTCTTACTCTATTTTAGTGTGGAGGATTTTATATAACTATTTTCCTGTTGAGTACATTTTAATGGAGAGGTTTTTAAATGCCAATGTCGCTATCATATTGAAAAACATAATCATGTTTTTGCTCATGGTCCTGTTTCTACTCAAGTTTAGATATATTTCAATAACTTATTTAATACTCACTTTAACACTAGTTATAATTCCATTACTAATATTTTAAAAGCTTGGTTTACTCCTTCCAAATGTTTTATTCATAATATTTTACCTATCATTATTTGTTATTTCTTTTGAGAAGTAGAAATGAAACTAAGCTTGAGAATACATGTATGAATGCACTGAGTATTATTTGTAAAATCATGAATAATGTTTTGTAGTTTTTTTTGTCTAGTTTTTTTAAGGTTAATGCTTGAAAGTTTATGAGGGTGGTTAAACATTAAAAAACTAGCCCCGAGGTTAACCAAGAGGGGGGTTTAATATTTATTTAATAATTTATTTAATAAATGAAATTTTAAACATTTGGAAGCTAAAATAGAATTAATTTTACAATAACAAAAATTAAATATTTGGACCATAATTCAAATCACAGAAAAGTGCAGAAATTAAAATGCAAAAAATGAATAGAATGAACTCATCAAAATTTATAGTGGATCGGTCAACATGACCTATGTTCACTCCTTGGAGACTCCCTCTCCAAATATTATACCAAACAAAAGTGAGTCTCCTTTTTCTCCAATAGTAAGCTGGAGAAGCCTGTATAAATGTTGTTTCATCACCTAGGTGAGGCAGAGAACCATGACTCTTTTACAGGCAGAGAACCTCAACTCTATTTTCACCCTCCTAGTGATGGTCAGAGAACTATAAATTTATTTTCACCCTCTAAGTGATTGTTAAATAACCATGATCTTTCTTGGAGAATTTCTTCTTTGCACCCACAAAGATTTCATGCAGACCCTTGTAGGTACTAGGAAAGATTCTTACTTGGAGGAACCATGTGATTCCCCTAACAACTTCTCCCTCACAAAATCTCTTCTCTTCTATCACCAATTTCTCCTTCTTTTCCCCCTCAAGCTCTGTCTCAAGAAGACTATACAACCAAATATCTTCTCAAAAGAATATCTAAAATACTAAAATTGAGGGCTTACAAAACCCTGATGCAAGTATTAGCCAAAAATTTTATGATGAAGCCCTTATCGCAAAGTTGATTGATGCCGAGCAAGTTGTGTTTCAGTCAATCTACAAAAAAATCATTTTCAATCAAAAGGTTCTTGTAGTTTCCAATTATACGTGCGCCCACCACTTTCTAGGTGGTGTTGTCTCCAAAAGTGACTTTGCCTCCAGCCCTAGCCTCTAGCGAAATGAATTGATTTGCATCTCCAGTCATGTATCTTGAGCATCTGCTATATAGGTACGACATGCTCTCACTAGGGATTTTGTGAGATCACACATGCAAAATCAATAAACATCAGATTTAGGAACCCAAACATTTTTAGGTACCTTCTTATGGAAAGTAGAATGCAATGCATGTGTGATATGATGTGAATCATGCAATTTGGGTTTCTATACCCAATATGTACTATGATGAATGGTGCAAGTGTGTCCTATGTTTCCTAACATGGCACATAAAAAACATCTAACTCCAGGAAAAGGATGTACTAATCTACTCATGTGGTGATGCTTCTTTTTATGTGATGTATGTGATAATAGTTTTTTATTTTCAAAAGCTTAGAGATGTTTTAATAACTCAGTATGGAATGACTTCAAGGAATCATGTGCATCAGATAATTCAGTATGCTTTTTTGTTTAATGCATCAAACTCATCAAGTAATGACATATGATTCCTATCAATTATAGAATGATCTTTAAGAAGAATTTTTTTCTCTTTTTATAAATTTAAAATTTCCAATTTCAAGTTGGCATGTGTTTTATTAAGTTTCTTATATGATGCATGAATTTATTCAGAAACTTCAAGTAATTTCTCATAGGTTGGTTCACATACCTCTTCATGGTCACATTGACCAAGATGATCATCTTCCATCAAGCACAAGTTTATTGATTCAGAAGGATATGATCATCTACTCGGTGTAGTCTCCTTTTTAGGTTTAGTCTCAGAGGATTCTGATGCAGAATCAGCCTAGAATGCCTTTTGGAACCTCTTCTTATCCTTTTTGAACTTAGGTTTCTCCACACCCTTCTCCTTGTTAGGATGAGTTTTAAGTGTAAGGCAATCAGCTTTAACGTGTCCTGGCTTCCTATATTCAAAACAAATCATATCATTAGCACTCTTAAAATTTTTATTTCCCTTAATTTTATTCCACTTTTTATGGTTCTTTTGCTTTTTTCTTAGAAAGTTTTTGAATTGCCTTGTGATTATAGCAACATCATCACTTTTAGACCCCGAAGAATTAGTGTCCTTTTTGTTGGCCTTTAGTGCCACAGTTTTCTCCTTCTTTTTCTCACCTGCATCAAGATTTCTTTGATTCACCCCTTGCTCATAAGTAATGAGTGATTCAAGTAAGTTATCAATCGAATAATTATTCAAATATTTGGATTCAATAATTACAATAATCTTAGCATTAAAAGAGGAAGGCAAGGATCTTAAAATTTTATTCACTTTTTTATAGTTGGTGAGTTCTCTTTCTAAGACATGCAAAGAAGTTACAATTTGAGTAAACCTTTTATACATTTCAAAAATTGATGCAGAAGGATTCATTCAAAAAATTTCATAATCATGCAATAAAATATTCAATCGAGTTTGCTTAACTTCATTTATTTTTTAATAAGTAATACATAATTTATCCCAAATTTCTTTACCAGTAGTACAAGTTGAAATACACTTGTAATCTTCAGATTTTAAAGCATAGAAAAATAGTTCAAATATTTTGTTTTATGTTGTGCGAGATCCCAATCATCAAGAGTCAATTCAGTAAAAGAAAGTGGAACAGTAATGCCATTAAGTTTATTAATTGGAGGTATATAACCATCCTTAACAAGTATCCACATGAGATATTCAATTGATTGTAAAAACGTAGACATGCATGTTTTCTAAAAATCAAAAGGATTATTATCAAACAAGGGTGGTCGGGTAATAGAATTTCCTTCCGCAGTATTACAATTACTGGAGTTAGCCATGGATCAAAATTTAAACAGTTTTCAAACTTGTTTTTATGAATCTCACTCTGATACCACTTGAAAGTTTGTAAGGGATGTTAAGCCCTTATGAACTAGCCCAAGGCTAACCAAGAGAGGGGGGGGGGGTGTGAATTAGTATTTTAAAAATTCTTGAAATCAAAGACATAAATCTTAAACCAAAATTCACCACAAAGAAATAAAAGATATGAAAATTAAATATGGAAGAATAATAAGAAAGAACATAGAGATTTATAGTGGTTCGGTCAACTCGACCTACGTCCACTCCCAAAGGCGCCCTCCGGGTATTGTACTAAACTTAGTGACTCTCCTTTTTCTCCCTAAACAAGGAGGAGAAGCCTTTACAAAACTCCTTTCCACCGACATCAGTGAGGAAGAGAACCCAACTCCTTTAGCTTCCTCTTGAAGTAGGTAGAGAACCTTGATCGATTGATTGAGTGAACCTCTCTCAACCCTCCAAGGATAAGGGAATATGATGGAATAAGAAGATGTAACTTGTTGACTTTATTATCCATAATGGTAAAAAATATAGTCATTTATGATCAGTGCAATTTAAGCCTAGTCAGTCGGGATAATCTGAGATGATTAAAAGAAGTTTGTTCATATCGTCCAGGATGATGGTATATCATCCTAGACGATTTGTTCAAATAGTAGAATATCATCCAGACCATCACCCTGGTTGGGAGTTTTGGATGATTAATAAATAGCTTGATCATCCAGACCGATTTCACGATCATCCCGGATGATTAGTTCAAATCTTAGAAAATCATCCAGAATATCACACTTAATAAACATTGTCTGATGTTTGATCGTCTAGGAGCAACTAAAGTTTTTTGAATTGATCATCCCAAATGATCCTATGATCATCCAGGATGATGTGATCTTACCAATCAAGCCTTAATTACTTTCCTTAATTACCAGATTAATTTAGGCAGAATTATGCTTCATCGTGCAGGACATCGTCCTGGATGATGTCCAAAAATATTTCATGCCTTAATTGATCTGGCAGCAGATTATTTCTGATTTGAGCATATTATCTCAGAGGATACCAATATTGTCCAGGACGATGAGCTTCATAATGGCTGCCTTAACCAGAATGTCCAAATTAGGGTTTCTGTTTTTAGTCTGATCGTCGAGGATGATATTGGATCATCCTGGACGATGTCCTCAAAACAAAGAATTCTAAGTCAGACAGAAAAAATTCTCCAAAATGTGTGTGTGCAAGGTTACTTAGCATCAAGAACCACATTTATTATAAATAGACTCAATAAAGAAAAAGATTTACAAACTGATCCAGACCTAGTCTACCTAATTTTGAACTAGTTCAAATTGCAGTCTTGATTATGTGGACCTAAAATGTTAGTAGGCAAGGCAGTCGTAGAAAAACAGAAGTGTTTTCTATCATCAAAGTTCTATTTCTGAAATCAGATACGCAACACCACATGCGATAATCAATTAATTATAAAAAAGTTAACATGTGAGTTTTCCAAAAATCAAATGGTATATTTTCAAATAAAGGTGGTCAAGTAATTGAATAGCATTCCGTAATGTTTCTATTTTCAAAGTTAGACATATATCTTAATTCAAAAGTTTTCTAAAATATGATCTTATTAATCTTGCTTCTATACCAATTGAAAGTTTGAGGGTGGTTAAACCCTAAAAATTTAGATAAGAGGCTAACAAAGAGGGGGCCGGGGGGGGGTGAATTAGCTATTTAATAATATCTTTAAAAAATAAAAAGTTAAAACCACTTGATATGGAAATAGAACTAATTTTATAATAACAAAACTTAGATTTTTCAACCACAAATAAAATCACAAAAAAGTGCAAAAATTAAAATATGAAAAAATAAATAGAAAAAACACACCAAAATTTATAGTGGTTCAATCAACCTGACCTATGTCCACTCCTGGTAGACTCCCTCTCTATGTATTGTAGTAAATAGAAGTGACTCACTTTTTGCTCCCATAACAAGGCATAAAAGCCTGTACAAATAATGTTTAGCCTCCCTGGTGTAGTAGAGAACCATGACTCATTTATAGGTAAAAATCCTCAACTTTGTTTTCACCCTCCTGATGATTGTTAGAGAACAATAAATCTATTTTTACCACCAAGTGATGGTTAGAGAACCATGTTTTTTGCTAAAGAACTTCTCTTTGGAGCCACAGAGATTTCAGGCAGAAGTTTGTAGGCACTAGGATAGATTCTTGCTTGGAAGAACCTAGTGAACACCCTCACAACTTCTCCCTCACAAAATCTCCCTCGCTTCTCTCACAAAGCTCTACTTCTTATCTCCCTTAAGCTCTCTCTCAAGAAGACTAAACATCCAAAGATCTTCTCAAAAGAAGATATAAAATCCTTAAATAAAGGGCCTAAAAACACACTAAATTTTAGGCCATCCAACCTCTATTTGTATAACACGGTACACTTATCATACAGTACGATCAATTCAATTCAGACTCATCCAACAAGATCGTTCAGTTGAACTGCTCAATTTTTATACTACATCTTATAATACGATCCAACATCATTTGATACAATCTATAAAAATTTCTTCTGTTCATTTAGGATAATGATTGGGACAACCAATTTCATATATGGGAGATCATCCAGCACTTTGTATATCATAGGGTATGATCAATACAAAAACCATGGATTTCATTTGGTACGATCTGTTGAATGACCAATTTTATTCATGGGTAATCATATAATATAAATAATATCATATAATATAATCAATTACAATAACTGTATGTTATTTGATTGCTTAATTTCACGGGATTAATAGATAAAGATTTTAACTAGTGCATATAATATGATTGAAATCATATTATACCATTAGTATAGAATTAGAATATTCCTTAACTTTGGCGGCTAGGGTTTAACAGAGCACGACAGATTGTATGATTTGAATTAAAATAGTACAATACAATACATATATCATATAATATAAAGAAAAATTGTATAACACAATTTACATAAAAGAAAAACTCTCTCAAAAATAAATTTCTTTCTCCCCCTGCCTGTGTTCAAGGTTACTTTGCAAATATATCCCCCCAAATACATGATATAACTCAAGAAAGAAAAAAAAAATACAAAATAATAGATCGTAATCCTAGTATACCCAGTCATGAGTTGATCAAAATTGCAAGTGAACGGTGGATTGAATTCCTAAAATGTTAGTACACATAGAACAAAACACAATATCATAGAAATAGTAGAAAGCATTATGAGACATAGTATTGTTTATTATAATTAAAATAAAAATATAGTTTTTGATCAAATGTGCAACAATGCTTTCCAAGGTAATTTAATATTGTTCCACTTTTTGTTATTTCTTGTGCTTCTACTATGTCTATTATTAAGGACATAGTTGTGAGATAGCTTAGACCAAACCTATGATGGTTTAAACACAACACTGATGGATATGTTAATAACTCTTATGGGTCTCATGGGGGTTTGATATATGACTATAATGGCCACGTTATTATTGCTTTGCAGGCCCTAGGACATCTAATACTATTATTATGTCTGAAATTTAGGCCCTTTAATATGGTTTGCATTTATGCATATCTTTAGGAATTACTAAACATTTGATTGAAGTTGATGATATCCTTCTTATTTATTATATTAAAAGAAATAAGTTATCTAATTATCCTTATTTTTATAAGATTAGTGATATCAAATAATGACTATCTTTTATTTCATATTCAATTTCAGATTTTCTTCGTAAAGGGAACGCTACTATTGATTTATTAGCTAAGATTAGTTGTATATATATATACATATATATATATATATATATATATATATATATATATATATATTTACAGAATTTGTTGGGCATTCGTTACCTGACAAATTGAAGTGCTTGGCTACGTTGGACTGGTCTAGACTTCCCTATGTTCATCTCTCCTAAGGGTCTATGTTCCTATTTATATTTTTTAAGTTAGTTATATTTTATGGTGGCTCTGGTTTTACTTGCCATGTATTATTTCTTATGCCATTTTTCCCTTTTTATTTTCTGTTGAGCATTTAAATTTATTTATTTGTGGTATATCTAATTTTTTTAGTCCAATTTTAAGCTGTGATTGTAACATATTATACATTGATTTAAATCCTTTGTACTACTCATCAATTCCCTAAGATGATTTTCTTGGGTGGCTCTACTATGGTTTTATCTCGTTACTCATTTGATTTGGTAGTACTGCTGTGAGGTTTCATGGGTACCACTATGTTGTGGATTTTCTTGCAATTATGGCAATTATTAAATTCCTCACTCATAAATATAGTTGAATTATGTTTTTGGCTTTCTGGGTGAGGAGTTGTAGTTTTGTGGTTATAGTGATTTTGTTATCCTATTGCTCCTTTTTTTTTTCTTCTTTAAAATTCTTTTATTCAAAATTAGTGTGAACCTGCGTGGGTGTGTGTTTAGATTTGAGTGGAAATTGGGCTTTTATCATGATGGAAATACATGTATTACTGTTCTTAGCTTATTTATCCCTTTTCATCATACTTTATATGTTGTTCTATCTTATAATTTTGTTAACATTGGTTATTGGAATTTATGGAGACTTGTCTCTGATTTTATGTCCAACAATTATTTCCCCATGGGCAGTGATAAAATTCATTGCATTGGTTTTGACGTGCTATTACTCTTTAGTGATTTGGTTGAGAGGACTATTACCCTTTTCCTCAGCTTTGATGGATCTTCATCAGATTGTTGTACTTGGAATTCTATACATCTTTACTTCTAGAATTTTTAGAGTTGCTTCACTTTCCATTTTACACATTATGGGTTTGTTTGGTTATATTATTTTTGGTGTTGTTGTATCATATATGGGTTTTTTGGTTTGTCTTCTTTTAGCGTTGATGGAATGGAAGTGATTTTCTTCCTGTTGCTCTAGTTATATATAAGTCATGTGTGGATACTCAAGGGATTAATTCTTTTGCGAGTCTGGGCTTTAGTGCTGATTGGGGCCTCTTTTATGCTGAGTTGGGCTTGATGTTTTCCCAATTTTGTTTGTATTTGTTGGATGGATGTGGTCTTATTTTTCTTTGACTTGTTTTTGATAATCCTTTGTGTATCCTTGGTCATATCATATTTTTTGTTCTCTTATTTACATCCTTTTCCTACTAAATGTGAAGATTAATACTAGTGTTTTTGTGTTGCTGGAGTGTGGATGTAAGAATTGGGTTTATTTTACTAGTAATGAAATTTATGATCTTTTTGTTTTTATTTTTTGTGCTTAATAGTTTTATCATCTACAGGTGGTGTACGGTCATTATTCCCTAAATCCGCTCCAATTATTCTGCATACCATTTCTCTGGTTTATTTGATTATGCTTACTATAATGTTTTCAATAAATATTTTTCGGTCCTTGCTCCAATATTTTGTTATTTCTTGCACTATCTTCTTTTGGTGTAGCTTTTACTTTATGCAGGACATCTGGCATTCTTTTGAGGTTTTCAAGTTTCCTTTTATAGGTAAGAGACTATGCTTATGGTGTTAATTTTGCTCTTTTTTTTTGTGTGCTGGCTCCTGGCCACCCTATAATGCTTCTAGGATTTCTATTATTTTTTTAGAGGGGACTTTTGGCTAGTAAGAATTTTTTTTCTAATTTTTTAGCTCTTCTGAGCGATTGTGAGCTGAAAGTACCCCTTAAGGACCACGTAATTTCTTTTTTAAACACAGTGTAGGCCCCTTGATGGGTATTATCTTTTTAAAATAAAAAAAAAACTATTTTTTCTCACTACAAGTTCTAACATCTTTCTTATCTCTCCTCTCTACTTCTTTGAGCTCTGGCGATTGTAGTTTTTCCTACTTCATGGGTGCAACCTATTATTTTATCTCTTTTTATTCATGATTTTGCCAATTCGATCTCCTTTTATGTCCTAGGGTCATATGGATATAGGTTTTCTTCTTCTTTTTTATTTCGATGGCTTTCTGTCCATTATTCCCTATTCCAAATTTGTGCGGTAATCCTCCATCGTCCTCTTATCGTGATATGCTTGTTGGTATCTCCTCTTTGACATATTAAGATTTCTCAATTATGAAAGCTTTTATAAAAGGTTTTCCATCTTTATTTATTTCTGATGATGATATTATGAAATTTGTTGGTACTTATATGTTTAATTTGGTTGGGAAGTTCTTCATTTGAAGGCCCAATTTGGATACTATCCCATTTTTCTTTGTAAACTTGAAACTATCAAGTGTTTTATCAATTGGCTTACATGATGCTAAGCTCATTGCCAATGAACTTTCTAGTTATTTCAAATTAAAGACATGTTTTTGCTAGAATAACTTATTATCACAATGATTGCAAAAAATGATTGTTGAAATGGACTCCTAATTTTGACATTAAGGAAGAATCACATATGGTTCAAACTTAGATTTTCTTCCCAAATTTACGCTTTCATTTTTTTAATCCACGTGTTTTACATAATTTAGGATCTCTCTTTGGTAGACAATTTCAAATGGATCAAGACCCAACCACTCAATGAAGGCCTTATGTGGCTTGGATTCTAATGGAATTGGATATCACTAAGAAGCATCAAAAAGATATTTGACTTAGTTACAAAACTCTAGCTATTTATAAAAAGCAGAGTTTTAAAAAATTCTTTATTTTAATATTTATTACAAAGTTTACGAGCATTCCATTAATGATTATTTTTTGGTCCATCCTCACCTTAGAAATAATAATAAGTCCTCTTAACCATTGGTTGATCTATTAACTGGAGAACCTTCTAAGTATGTCTATCATATTATTAATCATGAGTATTGGGGGTCAGAAACCTATGGACTTCGAAAGGACACCGTTTATTGCTAGAGTACATATGGTATTCTATCGATCCACCCCAAGGGATAGAGACAATCACAGGTCTCCGTTCTCCTCATAAACTTGCCAAAGGGAGGGCAGATTGGATCATACATATGATTAACCATTGAGAATAGTGGCTCTCACTAGCACACCCTGGTGAGTAATAATATATATGAGCAGATCGGTGTCAAGAGTTTCCACCACCCAATACATTAGCTGGAGTGGTATTTATTTAATAGTGGAGTTCCATTTCCCACGAGCGCAAGCCCCCGTGGTTAATTACATCTCAAACCTAGGGCTTGAGAAAATTCTTTATTAAGGATACAATATTATTCTTCCTAGACAAGGAGGATTAGCACGTGAAGGGGAGACTAGGAAGTCCTACTCAAAGGAACAGACAGGCTCAAAGGGCCTAGTCAACATGCATGGTTCATCTCAGCATCCGGAGGGACTAAGGCGTTGAGAAAGTGGAGAAAATAAATTACGCACTTTAAAACATACAGAGAGAAAGGATGAAGGTGGCGTCATCTATGTGATGAGGATAAGTAGGATTTATAGTCTTTAAAGAGATGAAACCCACCCACTATATAGGCATCCTACGAGATGTACGGTGTAGTCTCCTCAAATCCTAGATCTTTATACTCTGACTAACACCTGTATCCTAACTAATGCACTTGGGCTTATACCCTAATTGAAAAGGGATACCAGCTAACCATCTAAGCGCTTCAAATCCATCCAGTCTAATATTTATGAAAGATGGGTAGGTAGTTTGAGTATTTTGGAAGTAGGACCGACGACTAGAGAGTTTCCTAATTGGGCCTAGAATTATGTTGGGTGAATACTTCTATATCTAATGCAATTAAAATTTTGATTAAGTTTGTTTCTAATGCAATGCATGCTAGTTGAAGTCTCCAAATCAGATATGCATGAAATTTGAAAATAACATGCTTATATAAAAATAATTTTTTTAAGAAAAGACTGGGCCTCCCCAGCTCCAACACTTCATCCTAATAGGCCAGATTATTCAAACTCTACCTGTAGGTTGAGAGGTGTCATATAATAAGGAGAAAGAAAAATGCATTAATATGCATGTGACCGTAGACAATTTTGGCAGTTCCCTAGGTCGTTAGGTTTCTATGTTATTTAATTCTTAAAATTTTAGAATTTTATTACAAGTAGAAAAATAATTTGTCCTTAAAGAATCTAGAGTCTAGCGTAAAATCAGGCCAAGCACATGTAAGAAAAGAAACCTATAAAAGCAGGCAATTTCTAATGCACAATCAATAGTAAACACATTAAGATAAACCCACAGAAAAAGTAAGAAAAGAAAATCCACGATAAGTGTCGTATAAATACAACCCAGGGTCTGCAAAAAAGTAATGGTATCCAAGCTCCACCGATAACAACCTGGATTTTAATCCTACTAAATGATGCAAGTCTTAAAAGCTAGGCATTTCTTCTTCAAGCCTCTGTCTTCTAGTGGATCATCCTTCTCCAGATCATCCTCCTTTGGATCATCTCATTCAGGCTCTGTCTAGTTCGTCCCCCCAAAGGGTACCCAAATGATTAAGAAATTTCCCGAGAAGGGGCCTTTCTTATTCTCTTCGGGTACCTTATATTTGAAATGCCAGACTTTTAGACTTTCACAACTCAATGGTAATAAATAATATTACATTTTGAAAAGAAAAATCTAGACTCATACCCCTGTATGGTTATCCTAATAAAAATCACATATAGTTTAGACATCACATCCAAGTAGTTAATATTATACAGAAAAAAATGAACATGCTTGGCCACGCTCTTTTAGTTAAAGGGGCTGAGCATGTTTTTAGAGCATCTACAGAAAACAGGATTACTATTAAAGCTTTAAATTATTAATGCCCCCTTTATTTTAGTGCTGCATGAGCGTGGCCAGCTACATAGATTGAATTAGTATAAAAGCGGCCCTAGCCCATGGGCAGTCTAACACACAAATCACATCACATAAAGTAAAGTATAGTAGGAAAGCAAGACATCACAAAAATCATCAAATCAAGCCAGAAGCAAGATCAACACAGAAACCAGAAAATAAAATAATAAAAGTGAACACCAGCCCTAATCCTAGATCTAGAAGTGATTCCCTAGCAAATAATTCTATGTGTGTGTAAGGCTTGTATGGCTTTGGATAGGTCCTATTTAGGATAATTGATTCAAGCTGCCTAAAGTTAGAGTTTGTTAAAGGTCTGAAAAGAAAACTTTATTTTATTTTATTTTGAGAAAATGCAAAGAGCATAAATTTTTATTAAAGCAACTAATTACAAGTAAACTCCTTCTTCAACAGATGAAGAAAAGGAGGGATACTATTCTCATTCAGATCTTTCCAAAAAAAATATGAACAAAGAACATGGTTGGTACACATGTCGGCCAACTTATTACATTCTCTACTAACATATAAAAAAATAACTTGCTTAAAATCTTTAAGAAAATCTAAATCCTTAGGATTTAGATATTCTTCTGAAATGGAATTATTTTGAAGAGCTCTTTGAAAGAGAAGAATAACGTTTTGATTATCACCTTCAATCATGAAGCCTTTAGCATCAAACATCTAGTCTTGAACGTACTTTCTTAAGGAAAGAATAGAAAGTATTTTAGCTTGAGCTATATCCCAGTGATTAATGCTGAAACCAAATACTCCATAAAATCTTCCTTTGTCATCTCTGAAAACACCTCCTATTCCAGCTAAATTGTTACTGGATAGCGAAGCATCAACATTGCATTTAATCCAACCTGGAGGAGGAGGAAGCCAAGCTTTCAAATCCAGCACAAAGTGCTGATTAGCTTCTCAGTAATTCCAGACCTGATTATTATGGAATGAACCAAATGCATATTCTAATGCATTAGCTGCTAAAAAGTAAGAGCTGTCTTCATTGCCACCATGTATTAATTTGTTTCTTCTTTTCCAACAGCAAAAGAAAACCGAACAATATAAGTTTCCAATAATAGGATTATGAACCGAGAGCTTCATTAACTCCTTCAGGAAATTTTTCAAAGAATTAAAAGCAGGCAATTGAAAATTCCATTTCTTCAATTTTTCACAAACAATTTTGATAATACCACATTTAATAGCAATATGTTCCGAATCTTCCATGCTTTTACAAAGTCTTGGACATTCATTATCTTCAATAATACTCTATGATGAAGAAAGCTTTTAGAAGTTAAGGCCATAATACAATGACGCCACCGAAATAATTCAACTTGAGGTCTTAGTTTGAGTGTTTTAGTCCAACTCCAGTTCAAATAATCTGTGTCCAGTTCTCTTGTTTTTTCATAAGCCAAAGCAGTACCTGATTTACCCGAACATTTGGAAATGAATTCCAGACAATCACTATCTGTATTTGAGAGGATGGGTACTTGAAAGATCAAAGAAACCAGCTGTAAACCAAAAACGTTCTTTAAGTATTCTATATTCTATTCACAATTTCTAATGAATTCAGATATATTATGGCCCTGTTGATCTATTATGGATGTGAAATTAGGCCACTTATTTAAGCATCAATCCATAATCCAAAAATCATTCATATTATTCACATCTTGTCTATTACAAATCTTCCATCTCAAGAGAGGGTATAAGTATTTAGCTCCATTCAAAATAATTTTCCATGTAGAAGAGGAATAGCATCTATTTCCACCTTCCTATATGTCATTTACGTATTTGGATGACAGCGTCTTATTCAATAAGGAAGAGGGATTTGAAATAAAATTGAGAGCCAATTTAGCTCTTAAAGGTCCAATTCTATCCAGCACCGATTGCACACCTCTACCACATTTGCATTTCGGTTTGCACATAACATTCCAAGCTACAAAATGAATACCAAAACTTCCATCTCTTTTATTCTATAAACAATTTCTACACATCTTATCTATCTCTTTCAGAACACTCAAAGGAATAAAAGATAAAGTAGATATAAAACTTGTCATGGAAAGGAACGAAGCATTCAGCAGCACAATTCTCCCAGCTAATGAAATGAACTTGTCTCCCCACATATTAATTTTGGCCACAGCTTTTTCAATTAAATAATTGAAGTCTAATTTGACTAAACTTCTTAATACAATCTTAGTACCAAGAAAATCCAACTCTTTCTTAACTTTAAAGTTCAATATTTTAGAAAGAATTCTAATTGAACTTCTAGAAATGGATTTGCTAAAAAAACAAAGAAGAGTTGCCTGAATTCACCGCTTGCCCTGTCCACCTACAGTAATTCTTCAAGATTACTAAAATAGTTTTTAAGCTCTTCTTTTTAGCCTTTGAAATGATGGTTATATCATCTACATACATAAGATGAGAGATCCTTGTCTAAATCCACATTTAGACTCAATATTACCAATATTACCACCTATCCTTGAGAATTCTTCCGATAAAAGTTGGGAGCACGTGATGAAGAGGTAAGGAGAAAGTGGACATCCTTGTCTAAATCCACATTTAGACTCAATCAAATTTGAGTATTTTCCATTAATCAATATGGAAAATTTTGAATTCATCATGCATTTCATAATAAGCATTGAGAATTAAGATGGAAAACCAAACCAATGAAGCACTTGATTGAGAGTAGATCAACTCATGCTATCGTATGCTTGCACCATATCAACTTTAATAGAAACAAATCCCTTTTTAGATTTACAAAAATCTAAATTTATGAAATAGTTCTTGTGCTAAAAGAATTTGATCCGACATAAGTCTCCCTTTTACAAAAGCATATTGGACTTCAGAAATAATCTTTGGAAAAAGATTACTCATTCTATTTAATAGCATGCTGGCCACAAATTTGTAGATTGTATTACACAGAGTAATGGGTTTGAAATTGGAAGGTAATACCGGTTTGTTAATCTTTGGAATGAGCACCACATTAGTATCTTTCCAATCCAAGCACATAGAACCTATCTTGAAGAACATATTAACAGCATTCCACATATCATTGCGTATAATATGCCAATAAGCTTTGATGAAGGAATAAATAATTCCATCTCTTCCCAGTGCTTTATTCAAACCCAATTTCCTGACAACCGCTTCCAATTCTTCTCTACAAATGTCTTTATCAAGCATTATAGCATCTGCAGCTTCAATTCCTTTAGAACAAGGAGGCCAATTATTCAATGAGCAAACTCTACTCCTCCATTTATTATTAAAGAAATTCAAAAACACTTATGTAATTCCCTCCTTATTTTCAATTAACAAACCTGCTTCATTATTAATATGGTTGATCCAATTAAAATTTCTCCTTGCTGTAGCTGAAACATGAAATAATTTTGAATTACAATCTCCATCTTTGACCCAACGAGTTTTGGATCTTTGCCTCCAACATGAGCATAACCGTCCAAGCGTATCATTCAATTCCTGAATTTTGGACCTCAACAGATCAATTTTCAGATTAGAGATAATTCCAGTAGATGACTCTTCTTCTTGTAGCTCCAAAATTTCATTCTTTAAGCTATTTTTAAATTCAGTTAAGCTTTTATGCTTGTCTTTGTTCCAAGAAAACAGAGCTTTTAAGGAACGTCTAAATTTATTATTCAAAATAGAATTTGCATTGCCTATTGAAGGTTTATTCCAAGCATACCAGACCACCGAGTGAGAAGCAGAATAAGATAGCCAAGAATCTTCAAATCTCAGATTGCAATTTTTATGAACATCAGTAGAAGAAATCCTTAACATCACTGGACAATGATCAGATGCAATATGGGCTAGATGTTTAACCACCACAATTTTAAAGTGATTGAATGCTATGCAGATAAGAATGCATTGCTCTAATCTTTCTAAGATCTGGGCCTTACCTGATTTATTGTTACACCATGTGAAATTAAGACCAATAAATTTAGTGTCATGAAAATCACAATCTCTCAAAAACAAAACCATATCTTAAGCTCCTTGTGTCAATCTTGAGATAAGATGAAATTGAAGTCTCCTCCCATGACCATAGGAAGTTTAAATGTTTTAAATTTCTCCAGACTGTTCCAAAGTATTCTTCTCTCACCACTATCTGTGCTGCCATAGATAGTGGCTATAATCCAAGATGTTTTATTTACGATGTTTAGCTCTCCCACTACTAGCTGATTATTAGAATCCATAATTATAAACCTGACAAAATTCGACCTCCAACAAACCATAATGCCACCAGATAAACCTCTAGCTAGAAATAAGTAGAAATCCCATAAATCTCTTATAAATCTTTTGAACTCCAAAGATTCAATAGAAGAAATTTTAGTCTCAATAAAACCCACAAACATTGCATCATTATCCTTTATAATCTCCTTCAAATTATTGAGTCTAGTGAATAGGTTGTTAAACCTAAGTTAATGTCCCAAGTCTACCAAGAGGGGGGTGAATTGTCAGATAAAAATTTTTTCCTTCTTTTGATAAATTTAATCAAATTAAACTTTAATGAATTTTTTATAAAAGGTTTTTCAACCACAAATTTTTAAAACACAAAATTAAAAGCAGAAAATAAAAAGCAGTAAAATAAAAAGACACACGATTTATAGTGGTTCGGTCTAAACCAGACCTACATCCACTCCCCAGAGGCACCTCTAAGTATTGTACTAATACCAATAGTGTCTCTCCTTTTGCACCCACAGCAAGGTGGAGAAGCCTTTACAAACACTTTTTTCATAACTACTCGGTGCGACAGAGAACCGTCGTCTTTTTATACTTTCCCTTTGTTGGCAAAGAACCGTCATCCTTTTATACTTTCCCTTGTGTTGGCAGAGAACCATCATCCTTTTACACTCTCCTAGTGTGGGCAAAGAACCCTTTGTCTTTTCACACTCTCCTAGTGTAGGCAGAGAACCTTTCATCTTTTCACATTCTCCTAGTGTGGGCAGAGAACCCTTCGTCCTTTCACACTCTCCTAGTGTGGGCAGAGAACCCTTCGTCCTTTCACACTCTCCTAGTGTGGGCAGAGAACCCTTCATCCTTTCACACTCTCCTAGTGTGGGCAGAAAACCCTTCATCCTTTCACACTCTCCTAATGTCAGCAGAGAATCGAATCTCCTTAACAGATCTCTTCCCAAGAAATCTAGAAGGAAGAAAGAAAAGAGTGAAGTAATCTCAAATCACAAGTAAGAAATCTTACCTTTGAACATAATGCAAAGCCTTCAAGCTCCAGTGGTAGAAATCCTTCTTTGACTGCTCTCTATCACTCTCTCCTTCACTCTTCTTCTAATACGCACGAAGATCAATGAGCAAAGAGATTGGGTGGCAGTATAATTTGAAGTATATATACAAAAGACAAGAAAAACTGCCCAAAAACTGCAAATTTTCAATTCTGTACGCAGTGGATCGTCCCGTACGATCGTGAATCGTACTGGACATTTTTACTTAAATTGTCGGAAATGATCCTAATGTATATTGGTATGAACTATGTTCGTACACGCTCATCATCCCGTATGAACTATGTTCATCTGGTATGAAACGGTTATTACATAGGTTGATTCCCAAAATTCTACAGGATGTAACCAACTGACGTAAGTCGGTTCAGTTCATCCTGGGATGAACAGGTTTCGTCCTGGGATGATTTTATATAGAGCATTTTATCCAAGGACAAAAATTAATTCCATCATGTACGATCGCATACAGAGAGTTTCATCCAGGGATGAAAATTAATTTTGTCCTGTACGATCTCATACAGAGAGCTTCTTCCAGGGACGAAAATTAATTTCATCCTGTATGATCTCATACAGAGTGCTTCGTTCTAGTACGAACCATAATTTTTATCTAGACGAAAAGTGCAAGGTGAGAATCTAGAGACTTTCGTCCCGGGACGAATATTAAATTCATCCTAAACGATTAGGACTTAGAAAATTTTCTACTTGCCTGTTCGATCCATTGCTCCTTCGAGGTGTTAATTGACATTATCGTCCCGTACGAACCAGGTTCGTCCTGTACGATCAGTTTACAAAAAGTGTTCCCCAAGAGCGTGTGTTGTGATTTTTCACTCAATTACAATCACTCCCTCTCATTTCAAAAACTTGTAATTTACAAATGAATAATTTGAAGTCTTCTTCGCTTGGAGTTGATTTTCCTGAAATGTTAGTACACACTAGAGCAAAAAACAAATCTTAGAAAAAAGTGTTAGGAGATATATAAAACAATAATATTTGAAATCATCAAAATAATACAAGTTGCAAGAATTTAAAACATGCAAATATCAACTCTCTCTACACAAATATCGGGAGGCCTCAGCTTTTCTAGCCCCCCCTACAATTGCAGAATATAAAAGAGCTCATTTTGAAATAGAAGTGGGAAAAGACCCACTACATTTCCTTTTGATCAACTCTCCTTTTTTGAGTTTAGAAGGTAAGCTAATGTTACCAAAAGACTTCAATTCCTTTTGAAGCTTGAATTTGCTATTAGCTGGAATCCTTATTGTGGCTGGAGTAGAAGATACCTCTTTGCCATCTTCAATATTCTCTTTAAATTTATCAAGTTTATCATCCTTGTCTTTATCACAAACAACAGAATGATTGGTGGTATTCATAATATTAAATGAATCAGGAATCTCAGTAGACTTGATTCCTGTATCATCAGTTATAATTTTCAATTCATGCAGATCTTCTTCCTCAGCAATTAAAGACTTTGCTTTGGTAGAAATCACATTTCCCTCTTCATTCACATGTTGCAGTAAGGAGAAAATTTTATCTTTCTCAATAACTTCATGAATTACCATGTTAATTATTTCTTCTGTTACCGAGTCAGCAGAATTGCTGACTGAATTCAGTTTAACCTTTTCTGTTTGAGTTATAAGACTAGACTTATGAAAGGGAATACCTGAGTTTGCAAGTAATCCATTAGGATTTACTTGAGTTCGCAAGCAACCCGTCCCCTCTGTAGTATTTGATATAGAAGAAGAATTATTCTTCTCCTAGCAGCCATCTTGAAGACTGTCCAGAATATTTAAGTTGTTCTTCACAGTAGTTATAGAATTCTAAATTTCAGCATTACTGTGTGATTCAATTATTTCACCTTCTTCTATAATGGATTGAAACACAGTTGGAGGATTTCGAGGAGCTGTTTTATGTTTAGGAGGATTCTTCCCAAAGGCTTTATTCTTCTTGAATTTAACCTGAATCCAAGGACGTAATTCATCTTGTCCATTGGAATATCCTTCTTCATGGTTCAGATTTTTTTTAGCAACACTAGTCTTTGGAACAAATGCTTTTGTAGAAGGACATTTGTTCTTCAAATGGCAAATTTTACCAGAATGAAAGAAAAGAGAAGAAATCTTCTCATATTCTACTCCTTGGAAGGATCTACCATGCTTACCTTCAATCCAAACACCACTTGGTAAATTTTATCCAAGATTAATGCGAACACATACATGAGCATATTCCCTCTTTTCCCATTTAAAATAATTTCCATCTAGATATAAAGGAGCTCCTATCATAGATGTAATTCTATAAATATTTTGTTCATCCCAGTAGTGTAGAGGTAGACACGGCATACAAATCCAAATAGGTGCTGTAAGACCATTAAGAGATTCAGGGGAGAAATTGGGGGACCATTTATCCAAACCAATGATGTTTCCTCTAATGAACCAAGGACCTCCTTCAAGTACTTCATCCACAGCATCTGGATTGGTAAAAGAGCATAGAATCCAATCAAGACCCAAGGTAGTAAGATGAAATTTCCCAAATCTGGACCATTGCTTCCAAAGCTCTCTACTGCTGACTGGGAATGGAATATTGCTTCCCAGGACTTTGATAACCAATGAGTTTCTCAAAATGTGTGAATTAACATTTTCAAGATCTGGATCCATAATAACAGTAATCTCTTCATCAGTAACATGAGTAGAACTAAAATCGTAATTGAGTTTGATGTGCTGTGACTTTATCCAAGCATTTGGAACTCTGCCTGTATCATCATAATCTGAATTTTTTGTCACATCTTCACAGGAAACCTTATCACCAACTACTGCTTGCATAAAACTCTTAGTCGGCAAATCAGAGCAGAGATCAGAAGGATGCTTATCATTAGAATGAGAAGAATTTTTAATAATATTATGGTTATTCGCATTTATCTCTAGCCACAGGTTAGAGATTGCATTTGAACAACTAAATTTATTAACAAAGATCTTCACATTTAATGATGAAGCTTCCACATCATTAAAATTCTAATTCAAATCTGTTTTTGATTTCTTAAGGCTCAGAGTACTATCACCTGAAAGATTCAAAATACCTTTGCCTTTGCCTACCAAAAATTTAGCATTCTTCTTCTCAGGAGATTCCCTTACCTCTCTGATAATTAGAGGTCTTATATAATTTTTTATATGGACGATATCTTCAACCAACCTCGGGATCGAGTCATCGACTAACTTAATTTGTCCCTCCAAACATCCAGTAATGATAGACTCGCCGACCAATGATCGGCGGTCCTCCTCCATCATCTCCAAGAGCCGGTGGTAGAGGAAGCAGAAAAATCGGGAATTGGAAATTCAAAAAAACTTGTTGTTTCTCTCTCTAACGACGGGGGTTTCTCTCTCAAACAATTTCTCCCTGTAACGATTGAAGAAAACTTTATTTAAAGTTTAAATATTAATAAATTAGGATCTGTTTTAGTTAATTTAGTTTGTTGATCCATTTTAATGCTTTGGGTAGTGATATTTGAAGTTTAAGCTATATTAGTCAATTTTGGAAAGTCCCGGGTCGTCCTAGGTGCTAGGATGAGGGGGTTCAAAAGGTCACTATGGGAAATAGGCTAGGTTTGGGAGGTCTAATACTTTAGTTAAATATTAAACTTTAGGGTGAGTAAATAGGTTTTGAGTTTGCTGGATTTGGAGTTTTCTAGACCAAGATATAAATTTTTAAAATTGGGCAATTAAAAGAATTCTTAAAATTGCTTAATAAGGGGTGATTTTATGGTTTTTATACAAATCAGCACCAAACTGATTGGATAACCCCCAAAGGTTATAAAAAACCTAAGAAGATGTTTCCAAGTGTTTGGGGAAATTTTGGAATTTTTAATAATTTTTAATTATCTAAAAAGGGCAAAAAGGTAATTTTTTTATTAAAATTGAATTAAGGCTAAAATTGAGGTCTAACTAAAGAGTCCTAATTATCTAAGGTTAATAATTGAATTTTAAACAATTTGAGCTATTATGGGTAATTTTTTGACTTGATATATATTTATTAGAATTTTTTGAAGTTATCAGGCCCAAACTAACGGGTAAATTAGGGTTGGCTAATTAAAGGGTCTAAAGGGTTATGAAAAATCCTAAAAAATTTTGAGAGATTTAAGATGATACTAATTTTAAATGTTGAAATTTTCATGTCAATCAGGGATCTACCTTAGCTCCTAAAAATTTTCTAAATTCACTAGATGGGTCCTTAGTTATTATCCTTAGGGTGTCACTACGTTAAATTGGTTTAAAACAAGTGTTCAATACTAACCCTTACAGAAACATGAAGGGAATGCATGAAAAATACTAAACAGACTAATCCTAAAATCTAGGTGGGCCTAAGCTGTTGAGTCCAGTAATTAGGTTGTTAAGCTTAAGTAAATGTCCCACGGCTACCAAGAGGGGGGTGAATTGGTAGTTTAAAAAATTTTAAACCCTCTTTTAAAGATTAAGTTAAACCGAAATAAAATTTTCTTTTAAAGTTTGTAGAAAAATGTTTTTCAACCACAGAGTTGTTAAAACTGAAATTTAAAGTGCGGAAACGTAAAAACAATAAAGTAAATGACACCAGATTTATAGTGGTTCGGTCTATAACCAGACCTACATCCACTCCTCAGAGGCACCCTATGAGTATTGCACTAAAACCAATAGTGACTCTCCTTTAGCACCCACAGCAAGGCGGAGAAGCCTTTACAACACACTCTTTTCACCACTACCCGGTGCGGCAGAGAACCGTCATCCTTTTACACAATCCACAGTGCTGGCAGAGAACCTTCGTCCTTTTACACTCTCCTAGTGTGGGCAGAGAACCCTACGGCTGTTCACACTCTCCAAGTGTAGGAAGAGAACCTTTCCGCTGTTCACACTCTCTAAGTGTAGGCAGAGAACCCTTCCACTGTTCACACTCTCCAAGTGTCGGCAGAGAACTGGATCTCCTTGACTGATCTTCTCACAAGAATCTAGAAGGAAGAAGGAAAAAAGTGAAGAAATCCAATTTCACAAGTAGAGACTCTTACCTTTGTAATCCAAGTGAAGCCTTCTCGCTCCAGTGGTAGGAATCCTCCTTTGAATGCTCTCTTCCACTCTCTCCTTGGCTATTCTCTCAAGAGGGACGAAGATCAAATGACAAAAAGATTAGGTGGCAGTCTAATTTGGACTATTTATATAAAAGACAAGAAAAACTGCCCAAAAACTGCAAGTTTTCAATTCTGTATGCAGTGGATCGTCCTGTACGATCTTGGATCGTCCTGGACGATTTTATTTAAACGATCTGAAACGACCCTATTTGAATATGTGTACGAAATAACTTCGTATAGATCATCGTCCTGTACGAACTAGGTTCGTCCAGTACGAACAGTTATTACTAGGTCGGTTCTAGAAACTGCTGAAAATTGTTCTAAGTCGGTTAATCGTTTGGACGAAAATTTGTTCGTCTGGACGAAAATTTTGCAGAGACGCGATCGTCCTGGATGATTATTTATTTCGTCTGGACGAAAATATTTCAGAGGACCAATCGCCACGGACGATAATTTATTTTTGTATGGTCAAAAATTTTCCAGAGACCCGATCGTCCTGGATGATTTTTAATTTCGTCTGTACAAAAATTTTCCAGAGGCCTAGTCGCCATGTACGATAATAAAATTCATCTGGACGAAAATTTTCCAGAGAACCAATCGTCTGGTACGATAATTAATTTCGTCCTGGACGAATAGAACTTAGAAAATTTTTTTTCGAACAAGTTCCTATTCGTTCCATGTGCTCTATAGAAGATAACTGACGGATCGTCCAGTACGATAAAATATCATCTCGTACGATCAGTATAAAATTTTATGATCTCCTTATGTGTGTGTGAAAGTTTTTTATTCACTCAATTACAATCACTCCCTTTTAAAAATTTAATTCAAAGAAAAAATGCAAACTTCAAATAAACAAAATATCTCATGTTGAATTTGATTTGAAGTTATCGTAGTCTGGAGTCTGATTTTCCTGAAATGTTAGTACACACAAGAGCAAATGCAAATCTCCTAAAATTGTTAGGAGATAACTACACATTTGAACAATAATGTTTGGAATCATCAAAACTACATAAGTTGCAAAAATATAAATCATTCAAATAGCAACTATTCTAACAATCTCCCCCTTTTTGATGATGGCAAAACAATTATTATTTGTATGGTTTTAAGTTAAACAAATCTCCTATTTCCTAAACACCCCTTGAATTGATAAATACATTAAAATAAAGAGGCATAACGAACAATATTTTTATTTTTCAAAAAATTTAACACAAACAACTACAAAGTAAAAAAAAAAAACTTGCAAACAGAACAATCAAAACAGAAAACACAATAATTTCTCCCCCTTTTTGACAGCAATAAAAAGTGAAGAAGAAATAGACAAGAAATGTAAGTAATTATATGAAATTCATTTTTAAAATTTAATCTAAATGGTGATTGACATAGGGTATGCAATTTTAAACTAAAGATATTAGGTCAATCATAGAAATTCATAAAATTTAAGAAGTGATATAATATTGTATGTAAGAAGATTTTATCAAAGACATGATTCAATTTAGACATTTGACTATAGAAAAACATTACAAGAGAGATGTATAAAAATTCTATATTTCAAAGTTCAATAGAATATAAATGAACATAAGATCAATTTGAATTAGGAGATTGAACGAATTTGGAAAGAAGAGAATTACCACATGTGGCGCTTTGCGCATCTTTTTCAAAATTTTGGGGCACATTTTTGTGCATTTTTTCTTGGTTGGGCTTATTTTGTGCCTCTTTTTCACTTTGCAAATCTTTGCGAATTCCTTTTGATTTTTGTACATTTTGTACAATGTTCAAGAGTAATTGAGACCAATTCTTTCCAAAATCTATAATCTAAAATTTCAAATATTTCTAAGTGCATAAATATCACTTGAGCATAGAAATACAAAATAAAAAAACATCTAAATTGCAATAGTAATATTAATTTTTATGTAGTCTAAATGAATAGACATGAATTTAAAAGTTCTAATTACAACAAGTTATAAACAACTTATAAATTTAGAAAGACTAGATTTTCTAATATAGATAATCTCAAATTACAATCTAATTTAAGCACTATGAAGATTAAATAATACTAATGAAATTCATAAACATTAACCACATTCCAAAAACAATTCAAATTTGAAAAAATATAACAACTTTTATTGATATTAATGAACGGATTACATAATATCTAAAAAACAAGAAGAAAATACTTTGAACTAAAAAAGAAAAACCAACATAAACACAAACACTTAACAATTAAACAGACACAATAAAAACAAAAAAAAAATGAATACAACAGACACACAGAAAATCATTTCTACTGTTCTGGAGGAGGAGGAGGAATGCCGCCAAAAAGGTTGAAGTAGGAGGCCATCAACATTACATTGGTATTAATTTCATGTACTTCATTTCTAATATTACCAATGTCTTGTTGCTGCTGCGTAAGTTGAGCATCAAATTGATCAAACCTTTGATCAATGTGAGTCTCTAATCTATCAAATCTTTCAATCCGATTCTGATAATCTGATTGAGGAGCAGAAGTTTGCTCTCCTTCTTCTTCCTCCTCTTCTGAAGCACTAGCATGTGCTTTTCCTTTTTCCTCCTTGAAGAGCAATATGAATAATGCATCATTATAGTAAACTGGCTCTTCGTATTCTTCATCAGGATGCACTATGTTGTATTTCTTTTCCAAAATGTAAGTAATTAAGTGTCCTAATGAAATGTTCTTCTTCCTCTTCTGATCTGCATGTCCTATTTCTGAAAGCCCATAGATATGGTCTATGATAAGTTGGGCTTCGTCAATAGGATGGCCTTCCATAATTAAAAAAGTTAGAGAAGAAAGGAGAGGAGTAATGTTAATTCTATCACCAACTTTAGGAATGATTGAGGATCGAAGGATATGCTGGATGATTTGGGCATTTTTGGTCATTCCGGAGACTCTAGCAATATGATTATCAATATCATTTTCTCTAATTACCCTATTGATATGAAAACATTTGAAGGAGGTTTCTGACATTAGGGTGTGGGCTCTATATCCCTCAGTTCTTAAGTTTAAAAATGCACCAAGGTCGTGCTTGGTGATCTAAACTTTTTGTTTAAAAACATAAGAACTAATGGTGGAGTGGTCAGAATTAAAACTCATGTTCGCTAGAAAGTTGTGGTAGGTTTGCTTGTTGTAGAAGTGGACGAGAGAAATAATGAAATGAAATTGGGTTGAGGCGAAGAGGTGCATTACCTGAAATTTCAACTCAGTTTGAATTAGAATGCGAGAGGGAGTGATTTTGGCGGATGCAAAACGAGGAAAAGATTCCTCATTCACCTTAGAAAGAAAGTTGTCTGGGGCATTCCTATTTGGTTTCTTCACCAACACCTTTTGTCTCTTGCTTGAGGAGGCCATTGTCGATTTGAAGTAGAAAGGGATTGAAAATGAAGTTTGGAAGTGTGATTGTTAAGTTAGAAAGCCTTCATATTTACAAAAAAATGATATGTTCGTCCTGGACGAAAATATTCGTCCTGGACGAAAAATCATCTTTCGTCTGGACGAAATAATTTCGTACAGACGATCCAATTCGTCCAAAATGTAACGGCTTTTCGTAATCAACACAACTTACGATGCGTCCCTTCGTACATGCTTTTTGACTTGACCGATCGTACAGACAAAAAAGTTTCGTACAGATGATCAAAAAGTAAATCGTTTTAATGTCTCTTGAAAATCGTCCCCTACAATGAACCGACACATGTTTGTCTGGACGAACGAAAACTTCGTACAGACGAAGTCCATATTAATAACTGTCTTATCCACTCAACTGCTCCATTCAATCGTCCCGACATTTGAGAGAAAAAAAATTTTTGACCTGGACGATATTCCTATCGTACAGACGATCTAATTAAAAACTGCTCTCAAAAATGGTTAAAATTCGCGCAAACTGTTCTTTCACATATCGTCCCGTACGAAATCATATTCGTCCTGGACGATTTCCTCCAAAAAAATTTTATTTCGATTTTTAAATTAAGAAAATCAAACAAAATATTCAAAAACACAGAAAACATGAAACAAAACCATAGATCCAAAAATAATTCATTCAAAAACACCTAAAATTTCACAAAATCAAAAACAAAACACAATAAATATCAATGTTGCAAAGACATTTTGTTTAGGCATTCAAATCAATAACACCAAGCCTTGTTCTTAAAGTACTGAAGGTATCAAAGGCTAAAGGTTTTGTAAAAATGTCTGCAAGTTGATTTTCAGTTGAAACATGTATGAGTTCAATTTCTCCTTTGGATACATGATCCTTTATGAAATGATGCCTTATATAAATGTGTTTGGTTCTATAATGTTGAATAGGATTTTTGGAAATGCAAATAGCACTAGTATTGTCACAATAAATTGGAATAGTGCCTATAGTTAATCCTAAATCAATAAACTGTTATTTTAACCAAAGTACTTGTGCCACACAACTTCCTAATGTAATGTATTCTGCTTCTGCAGTAGATAGTGCCACTGAATTTTGTTTTCTACTAGACCATGAAACTAATGAATTTCCAATGAATTGACATATTCCAGAAGTGCTTTTCATATGCACTCTACAGCTTGCAAAGTCAGAATCTGAGTAACCGATAATTTCAAATGAAGAGCTAAACTTAGGATACCAAATCCCTAAGTTTTGAGTTCCTAGTAGATATCTTAAAATCCTTTTCACTGCTGTCAAATGTGATTCTTTTGGATCTGATTGAAATCTAGCACATAAGCAAACACTGAACATAATATCTGGTCGGCTAGTAGTCAAGTAATGTAAAGATCCAATTATCCCTCTAAATTTCTTTTGATCAACAGATTTTCCCTTAAGGTCCTTATCCAACTGAACTGAAGAACTCATTGGTGTACTAACAGGTTTAGCATTGTCCATTTCATATTTTTTTAGGATGTCCTTAATATATTTAGTTTGACTAAGAAAAGTACCTTCCTCAAGTTGCTTAATGCTAAATCCTAGAAAGTAATTTAAATCTCTCATTAGACTCATTTCAAATTCACTACTCATTATTTTAGAAAAATCATCACAAAGATGTTTATTTGAAGATCCAAAGATGATATCATCCACATAAATTTGAACAATAAGTATATCCTTTCCAATTTTTCTTAAAAAGAGAGTTGTATCCACACTTCCTTTTTCAAAAGATCTTTCAAATAGGAAGGTGCTCAACCTCTCATACAAAGCCCTAGGTGCCTGTTTCAATCCATATAATGCCTTTTTTAATTTGAAAACATGATTTGGAAATTTAGAATTTTCAAAACCTAGAGGTTGTTCTACAAAAACATCTTCCTCAATTACCCCATTTAAAAAGGCACTTTTGACATCCATTTGAAACAATTTAAAACCTTTAAAACAGGCAAAGGCTAGTAAAACCCTAGTTGCTTCAAGTCTAGCTACAGGGGCAAAAGTTTTCTCAAAATCAATTCCTTCAATTTGATTATACCCCTTAGCTACTAATCTAGCCTTATTTCTAATGACTACTCCTGAGTCATTCATTTTATTTTTGAACACCCACTTGGTTCCAACAACACTTTGATCTTTTGGCCTTGTAGTTAGTTCCCAAACTTTATTTCTTACAAATTGATTTAACTCTTCTTGCATGGCCAATATCCAAAATTCATCAGAAAGTGCTTGATCAATTGTAGTGGGTTCAATAGTTGAAATAAAGGCTGAATGATTGACTTCCTTGTTTAATCCACGCCTAGTTCCAACACCCTCACTTGGTTCACCTATAATCAATTCCTTTGGGTGATTTTTAGAAAATCTCAAATCTCTAGGCAAAGGGTCTTCTCTTTTTAAATTTTCTTTCACATTTTCTTCTAAATTTAATCTATCAATTTTTTGGGAGTTTTCTTCAATTTCTTCTTCTACAACATTTGGCTCTTCCATGTTTCCATTTTCATCAAATACAACATGTGTGGTTTCTTCAATGACTAAAGTTCTTTTGTTAAATACTCTATAAGATTTTCCAACACTTGAATATCCAACAAAAATTCCTTCATCTGATTTTGGATCAAATTTTCCTAAGGCAGATTTTCCATTATTATGTATGAACACCTTGCAACCAAAAACATGCAAATGAGACAAATTTGGTGTTCTACCTTTTAGTAACTCATAGGGTGTTTTATTCAAATTTGATCTCACATTCACCCTATTCAGAACATAGCATGCAGTGCTAACCGCCTCAGCCCAAAAATATATAGGAAGCGAGTATTCTGCTAACATTGCTCGGGCGGCTTCTATTAATGTTCTGTTCTTCCTTTCAACTACTCCATTTTGTTGAGGAGTTCTAGGTGCAGAAAAATTGTGATCAATACCTTTTTCTTTTCAGAAATTTTCAAATCTTTCATTTTCAAATTCTCCTCCATGATCACTTTGTATAGAAATTATTTCACATTCTAGTTTTCTTTGTATCCAAGTTGAAAAATTTCTGAATTTCTCAAATGATTCACTCTTATGAAAAAGAAATTTAACCCAGGTGAATCTTGAAAAATCATCTACTATAACAAATCCATATACCTTTCCTCCTAGACTTACAGTGCTTACAGGTCCAAAAAGATCCATGTGTAGAATTTCTAAAGGTTTACTGGTCCTAAGATCTTTATTGGACTTAAAAGAGGACTTCACTTGTTTTCCTAATTGACATGCATCACATAGATGGTCCTTGGTAAAGTCTAGTTTAGGTATTCCTCTCACCAAATTCTTTTGGGTAATTCTTCTAAGATTTTTCATACTAGAATGACAAAGTCTCCTATGCCAAAGCCATGATTCATCAGAAACAGTTTTCAAACAAAAATCAGTAGGAGATTGAATACAATTTAAATCTAGCATGTAGACATTGTTTACCCTTTTTCCATTTAAAACAATTTTTCCATTTAGGCTAATTATGCAGCTAGTAGGTAAAAATTTTACATTATAGCCCTTATCACATAGCTGACTTATGCTAAGTAAATTATGTTTTAAGTCTTCAACTAATAACACATTGTCTATGAAAAAGTTTTTCAAATTTCCAATCATACCTGATCCAACCACTTTCTTTGTGGTATTATCTCCAAGTGTAACCTTGCCTCCACTCCTGGCTTCCAGCGTTATGAATTTAGTAGTATCTCCAGTCATGTGCTTTGAACATCCGCTGTCCAGGTACCATATACTCTCACGAGGTCTTGTGTGAGAGTATTCCTACAAAAATCTCAAATGTTAGACCTGGGAACCCAAACTAGTTTGGGTTTACCTTTATGAAATTTATAATCAGATGCATGTATGATATGTCTAGGTTTATGCATCTTAGTTCTCCACACCAAATTAGTTTTCATCTTTAAAGTGTAGGTGTGAGATATATGTCCCAAAAATCCACAATTATTACATTTAACATTAGGAAAAATATTCCTATGTTTTCTTTCATATGATTGTCTTCTAATGGATTTCATGAATTTAGGATAATATTTAGGATTTGTAAAATCTTCAAGTTTAGGGGGGTTCCTATTATCCTCGAGAGCTCTTATAGTGAGTTTGTAAAATGAATTCATATCTTCCAAGATTCGATTGGTATAATTGATTCTATATGTCTTGCTCTCAGATTCATCCTTAAAATTCTTAAATTCTTTTTCAAGTTCAGCATAGAATGATTTTAAATTCTCAAAATTTTTATTCAAGTCATCATATTCATCAAGTAGTTTCATGTGGTTGTTATCAATTAAACCATGATCTTTCCTAAGGATTTTGTGTTCCTTATTAAGCTCTTCCAATTCTAAAACTACACTAGCTTGCATCTTTTTCATTTTCCTATATGCATCATGCATGTGTTCAGAAACTTCAAACAATTCATTATAGGTTAAATCACATACCTCTTCTTGATCTGATTGTTCAGCATTATCTGCCATCAAGCAAAGGTTGGTGACTTCTTCTTCTTTTTGAGTCTCAGATGAGTCTGAAGCTGAGTCCGCCCAAAAAGCCTTTTGAAACTTCTTCTTGCCCTTCTTTACCAATGGTTTCTCCTCTACCTTCTCCTTGCTAGGAGTGGCTTTGAGTTTTGGACAATCAGTCTTTATATGACCTGGTTTCCTGCATTCATAACAAATCACTTCATTAGAAACCTTGCCATTTCTGTTATACTTACCTCTATTCCATTGCTGACGTCTCTTCTGCTTCCTCTTTAAAAAGCTTCTGAATTGTCTAGTCATCAGTGCAATATTGTCTTCATCCTCAGGTTGTGAGTGTTCACTTTCGGACTCTTCCACATTTAGTGCAATATTCTTGTCCTTTCTTGGTTCACCTGCATCAATCTTTCTTTGACTTACTCCTTGCTCGTAAGCAATGAGTGAACCAAGAAGATTGTCAATGGAATAAATGTTCAGATCTTTAGACTCTGTAATTGCAATAATTTTAGCATCATATGCAGTAGGTAAACAACGAAGAATCTTATTGACCATTTCAGCATTAGTTAATTCCCTACCAAGTGCATGCAAAGAGGTGACAATTTGAGTGAATCTTGTGTACATGTCTGAAATAGATTCATTAGGTTTCATGCAAAATAATTCGTAGTCATGTAACAAGATATTAAGTCTTGATTGCTTAACCTCATTTGTCCCTTCATAAGTTATACAAAGTCTATCCCATATGTCCTTTCCGCTTTTACAAGTGGAAACTCGCATGTAGTCTTCAGATTTTAAAGCACAAAAGAAGCTATTTAAACATTTAGCATTTCATTGTGCTAAGTCACGTTCTTCAATAGTCCAATCTGCATAGGGTGTTTCTACCCTAATTCCATCAACTAATCTAGTTGGTTTTGAGTAACCTTCCTGGACTTGCATCCACATGCGATAATCAAGTGACTGTAAGAAAGTAGACATGCGTGTTTTCCAAAAATCAAAAGGAATATTGTCAAACAGTGGAGGTCTAGTGATAGAGTAACCCTCAGGTGTGTTTCAGTTTCCAAATGTAGCCATCTACGTTAATCAAAAAGTAGTTCAAACTTATGATTTTGAAACAATGCTCTGATACCACTTGTTGAGTCCAGTAATTAGGTTGTTAAGCCTAAGTAAATGTCCCAGGCTACCAAGAGGGAGGTGAATTGGTAGTTTAAAAAATTTTAAACCCTCTTTTAAAGATTAAGTTAAACCAAAATAAAATTTTCTTTTAAAGTTTGTAGAAAAATGTTTTTCAACCACATAGTTGTTAAAACTGAAATTTAAAGTGCGGAAACGTAAAAACAATAAAGTAAATGACACCAGATTTATAGTGGTTCGGTCTATAACTAGACCTACTGTTTGAATTGTTGCTATTTGAATGATTTATATTTGTGCAACTTATGTAGTTTTGATGATACCAAATATTATTGTTCAAATGTATAATTATCTCCTAACAATTTTAGAAGATTTGCACTTGCTCTTGTGTGTACTAACATTTCAGGAAAATTAGACTCCAGACTACGATAACTTCAAATCAAATTCAACATGAGATATTTTGTTTATTTGAAGTTTGAATTTTCTTTGAATTAATTTTGAAAGGGAGTGATTGTAATTGAGTGAATAAAATCTCACACACACAAATAAGGAGATCTTAAAATTCTATACTGATCATACAGGACGATATTTATCGTACTGGACGATCTGTCAGTTATCTCCTATAGAGCACTTGGAACGAATAGGAACTTGCTCGAAATTTTTTTTTCTAAGTCCTATTCGTCCAGGACGAATTTTATTATCGTCCCGGACGATGGGTTCTCTGGAAAATTTTCGTCCAGACGAATTTTGCTATCGTACGAGGCGACCGGTCCTCTGGAAAATTTTCGTACAGACGAAATTAAATATCGTCCAGGACGATCGGGTCTCTGGAAATTTTTTGTCCAGACGAAAACAAATTATCGTCCGTGGCGATTGGTCCTCTGGAAAATTTTCGTCCAGACGAAATAAATAATCGTCCAGGACGATCGGCTCTCTGGAAAATTTTCGTCCAGACGAAAATATTTTCGTCCAAACGATTAACCGACTTAGAACAGTTTTCAGCAGTTTCTAGAACCGACCTTGTAATAACCGTTCGTACTGGACGAACCTAGTTCGTACAGGACGATCAGCTGTACGAAGTCATTTCGTACACATATACAAATTGGGTCGTTTCAGATCGTTTAAGTAAAATCGTCCAGGACGATCCAGGATCGTACAGGACGATCCATTGCGTACAGAATTGGAAACTTGCAGTTTTTGGGCGATTTTTCTTGTCTTTTGTATAAATAGTCCAAATTAGACTGCCACCCAATCTTTTTGTCATTTGATCTTCGTGCCTCTTGAGAGAATAGCCAAGGAGTGAGTGGAAGAGAGCATTCAAAGGAGGATTCCTACCACTGGAGCGAGAAGGCTTCACTTGGATTACTAAGGTAAGAGTCTCTACCTGTGAAATTGGATTTCTTCACTCTTTTCCTTCTTCCTTCTAGATTCTTGTGAGAAGATCAGTCAAGGAGATCCGGTTCTCTGCTGACACTTGGAGAGTGTGAACAGCCGAAGGGTTCTCTGCCCACACTAGGAGAGTGTAAAAGGACAAAGGTTCTCTACCTACATTTGGAGAGCGTGAACAGCCATAGGGTTCTCTGCCCACACTAGGAGAGTGTAAAAGGACGACGGTTCTCTGCCAGCACTGTGGATTGTGTAAAAGGACGACGGTTCTCTGCCGCACCGGGTAGTGATGAAAAGAGTGTTTTGTACAGGCTTCTCCGCCTTGCTGTGGGTGCTAAAGAAGAGTCACTTTGTGGTATTAGTGCAATACTCAGAGGGTGCCTCTGAGGAGTGAATGTAGGTCTGGTTATAGACCGAACCACTATAAATCTGGTATCATTTACTTTATTTCTTTTACGTTTCTGCACTTTAAATTTCAGTTTTAACAACTCTGTGGTTGAAAAACATTTTTCTACAAACTTTAAAAGAAAATTTTATTTCGGTTCAACTTCATCATTAAGAGGGTTTAAAATTTTTAAAACTACCAATTCACCCCCCTCTTGGTAGCCGTGGGACATTTACTTAGGCTTAACAACCTAATTACCAGACTCAACAAGTGGTATCAGAGCATAGTTTCAAAATCATAAGTTTGAACTACTTTTTGATTAACGTAGATGGCTACATTTGGAAACCGAAACACACCTGAGGGTTACTCTATCACTAGACCTCCACTATTTGACAATATTCATTTTGATTTTTGGAAAACACGAATGTCTACTTTCTTACAGTCACTTGATTATCGCATGTGGATGCTAGTCCAGGAAGGTTACACAAAACCAACTAGATTAGTTGATGGAATTAGGGTAGAAACACCCTATGCAGATTGGACTATAGAAGAACGTGACTTAGCACAATTAAATGCGAAATGTTTAAATAGTTTCTTTTGTGCTTTAAAATCTGAAGACTACATGCAAGTTTTCACATGTAAAAGCGGAAAAGACATATGGGATAGACTTTGTATTACTTATGAAGGGACAAATGAAGTTAAGCAATCAAGACTCAATATCTTGTTACATGACTACAAATTATTTCACATGAAACCTAATGAATCTATATCTGACATGTACACAAGATTCACTCAAATTGTCACCTCTTTGCATGCACTTGGTAGGGAATTAACTAATGCTGAAATGGTCAATAAGATTCTTCATTGTTTACCTACTGCATACGATGCTAAAATTACTGCAATTACAGAGTCTAAAGATCTGAACATTTATTCCATTGACAATCTTCTTGGTTCACTCATTGCTTACGAGCAAGGAGTAAGTCAAAGAAAGATTGATGCAGGTGAACCAAGAAAGGACAAGAATATTGCACTAAATGTGAAAGAGTCAGAAAGTGAACACTCACAACCTGAGGATGAAGACGATATTGCACTGATGACTAGACAATTCAGAAGCTTTTTAAAAAGGAAGCAGAAGAGACGCCAGCAATGGAATAGAGGTAAGTATAACAGAAATGGCAAGGTTTCTAATGAAGTGATTTGTTATGAATGCAGGAAACCAGGTCATATAAAGACTGATTGTCCAAAACTCAAAGCCACTCCTAGCAAGGAGAAGGTAGAGGAGAAACCAATGGTAAAGAAGGGCAAGAAGAAGTTTCAAAAGGCTTTTTGGGCGGACTCATCTTCAGACTCATCTGAGACTGAAAAAAAAAGAAGAAGTCACCAACCTTTGCTTGATGGCAGATAAAGCTGAACAATCAGATCAAGAAGAGGTATGTGATTTAACCTATAATGAATTGTTTGAAGTTTCTGAACACATGCATGATGCATATAGGAAAATGAAAAAGATGCATGCTAGTGTAGTTTTAGAATTGGAAGAGCTTAATAAGGAACACGAAATCCTTAGGAAAGATCATGTTTTAATTGATAGCAACCACATGAAACTACTTGATGAATATGATGACTTGAATAAAAATTTTGAGAATTTAAAATCATCCTATGCTGAACTTGAAAAAGAATTTAAGAAATTTAAGAATGAATTTGAGAGCAAGACATATAGAATCAATTATACCAATCGAATCTTGGAGGATATGAATTCATTTTACAAACTCACTATAAGAGCTCTCGAGGATAATAGGAACCTCCCTAAACTTGAAGATTTTACAAATCCTAAATATTATCCTAAGTTCATGAAATCCCTTAGAAGACAATCATATGAAAGAAAACATAGGAATATTTTTCCTAATGTTAAATGTAACAATTGTGGATTTTTGGGACATATATCTCACACCTGCACTTTAAAGATGAAACCTAATTTGGTGTGGAAAACTAAGATGCATAAACCTAGACATATCATACATGCATCTGATTATAAATTTCATAAAGGTGAACCCAAACTAGTTTGGGTTCCCAGGTCTATCATTTGAGAATTTTGCAGGAATACTCTCACACAAGACCTCGTGAGAGTATATGGTACCTGGACAGCGGATGTTCAAAGCACATGACTGGAGATACTGCTCAATTCATAACGCTGGAAGCCAGGAGTGGAGGCAAGGTTACACTTGGAGATAATACCACAAAGAAAGTGGTTGGATCAGGTATGATTGGAAATTTGAAAAACTTTTTCATAGACAATATTTTATTAGTTGAAGGCTTAAAACATAATTTGCTTAGCATAAGTCAGCTATGTGATAAGGGCTATAATGTAAAATTTTTACCTACTAGCTGCATAATTAGCCTAAATGGGAAAATTGTTTTAAATGGAAAAAGGGTGAACAATGTCTACATGCTAGATTTAAATTGTATTCAATCTTCTACTGCTTTTTGTTTGAAAACTGTTTCTGATGAATCATGGCTTTGGCATAGGAGACTTTGTCATTCTAGTATGAAAAATCTTAGAAGAATTACCCAAAAGAATTTGGTGAGAGGAATACCTAAACTAGACTTTACCAAGGACCATCTATGTGATGCATGTCAATTAGGAAAACAAGTGAAGTCCTCTTTTAAGTTCAATAAAGATCTTAGGACCAGTAAACCTTTAGAAATTCTTCACATGGATCTTTTTGGACCTGTAAGCACTGTTAGTCTAGGAGGAAAGGTATATGGATTTGTTATAGTAGATGATTTTTCAAGATTCACCTGGGTTAAATTTCTTTTTCATAAGAGTGAATCATTTGAGGAATTCAGAAATTTTTCAACTTGGATACAAAGAAAACTAGGATGTGAAATAATTACTATACAAAGTGATCATGGAGGATAATTTGAAAATGAAAGATTTGAAGATTTCTGTAAACAAAAGGGGATTGATCACAATTTTTCTGCACCTAGAACTCCTCAACAAAATGGAGTAGTTGAAAGAAAGAACAGAACATTAATAGAAGCCGCCCGAGCAATGTTAGCAGAATACTCGCTTCCTAGATATTTTTGGGCTGAGGCGGTTAGCACTGCATGCTATGTTCTGAATAGGGTGAATGTGAGATCAAATTTGAATAAAACACCCTATGAGTTGCTAAAAGGTAGAACACCAAATTTGTCTCATTTGCATGTATTTGGTTGCAAGATGTTCATACATAATAATGGAAAATCTGCCTTAGGAAAATTTGATCCAAAATCAGATGAAGGAATTTTTGTTGGATATTCAAGTGTTTGAAAATCTTATAGAGTATTCAACAAAAGAACTTTAGTCATTGAAGAAACCACACATGTTGTTTTTGATGAAAATGGAAACATGGAAGAGCCAAAAGTTATTGAAGAAGAAATTGAAGAAAACTCCCAAAAGATTGATAGATTTAATTTGGAAGAAAATGTGGAAGAAAATTTAGAAAGAGAAGACCCTTTGCCTAGAGATTTGAGATTTTCTAAAAACCATCCAAAGGAATTGATCATAGGTAAACCAAGTGAGGTTGTTAGAACCAGGTGTGGATTAAACAAGGAAGTCAATCATTCAGCCTTTATTTCAACTATTGAACCCACTAACATTGATCAAGCACTTTCAGATGAATTTTGGATATTGGCCATGCAAGAAGAGTTAAATCAATTTGTAAGAAATAAAGTTTGGGAACTAACTACAAGGCCAAAAGATCAAAGTGTTGTTGGAACCAAGTGGGTGTTCAAAAATAAAATGAATGACTCAGGAGTAGTCATTAGAAATAAGGCTAGATTAGTAGCTAAGGGGTATAATCAAATTGAAGGAATTGATTTTGAGGAAACTTTTGCCCCTGTAGTTAGACTTGAAGCAATTAGGGTTTTACTAGCCTTTGCCTGTTTTAAAGGTTTTAAATTGTTTCAAATGGATGTCAAAAGTGCCTTTTTAAATGGGGTAATTGAGGAAGATGTTTTTGTAGAACAACCTCCAGGTTTTGAAAATTCTAAATTTCCAAATCATTTTTTCAAATTAAAAAAGGCATTATATGGATTGAAACAGGCACCTAGGGCTTGGTATGAGAGGTTAAGCACCTTCCTACTTGAAAGATCTTTTGAAAAAGGAAGTGTGGATACAACTCTCTTTTTGAGGAAAATTGGAAAAGATATACTTATTGTTCAAATTTATGTGGATGACATCATCTTTGGATCTTCAAATAAACATCTTTGTGATGATTTTTCTAAAACAATGAGTAGTGAATTTGAAATGAGTCTAATGGGAGATTTAAATTACTTTCTAGGATTTAGCATTAAGCAACTTGAGGAAGGTACTTTTCTTAGTCAAACCAAATATATTAAGGACATCCTCAAAAAATATGAAATGGATAATGTTAAACCTGTTAGTACACCAATGAGTTCTTCAGTTCAGTTGGATAAGGACCTTAAGGGAAAATTTGTTGATCAAAAGAAATTTAGAGGGATAATTGGATCTTTACTTTACTTGACTGCTAGCCGACCAGATATTATGTTCAGTGTTTGCTTATGTGCTAGATTTCAATCAGATCCAAAAGAATCACATTTGACAGCAGTGAAAAGGATTTTAAGATATCTACTAGGAACTCAAAACTTAGGAATTTGGTATCCTAAGTTTAGCTCTTCATTTGAAATTATTGGTTACTCAGATTCTGACTTTGCAGGCTGTAGAGTGGATAGGAAAAGCACTTCTGGAACATGTCAATTCATTGGAAATTCATTACTTTCATGGTCTAGTAGAAAACAAAATTCAATGGCACTATCTACTGCAGAAGCAGAATACATTGCATTAGGAAGTTATGTGGCACAAGTACTTTGGTTAAAACAACAGTTGATTGATTTAGGATTAATTATAGGCACTATTCCAATTTATTGTGACAATACTAGTGCTATTTGCATTTCCAAAAATCCTATTCAACATTCTAGAACGAAACACATTGATATAAGGCATCATTTCATAAGGGATCATGTATCCAAAGGATATATTGAACTCATACATGTTTCAACTGAAAATCAACTTGCAGACATTTTTACAAAACCTTTAGCCTTTGATACCTTCAATACTTTAAGAACAAGGCTTGGTGTTATTGATTTGAATGCTTAACCAAAATGTCTTTGCAACATTGATATTTGTTGTGTTTTGTTTTGTTTTTTTTTTATTTTATGAAATTTTGTGTGTTTTGAATGAATTGTTTTTGTATTTATGATTTTGTTTTATGTTTTTTGTGTTTTTGAAAGTTTTGATTGATTTTCTTAATTTAAAAAAAAAATTCAAAATTAAAAATTTTTTTGGAGGAAATCGACCAGGACGAAATTTGTTTCGTACGGGACGATGTGTGAAGGAACAGTTTGCGCGAATTTTAACCGTTTTGAGAGCAGTTTTTTTATTAGATCGTCTGTACGATCTGTGATCGTCCAGGACGAATTTTTTTTTCTTCTCAAACGTCAGGACGATTGAATGCAGCGGTTGAGTGGATAAGACAGTTTTTAATATGAACTTCGTCTGTACGAAATTTTTGTTCGTCCAGACAAACATGTGTCGGTTCATTGTAGGGGACGGTTTTCAAGAGTCATTAAAACGATTCACTTTTTGATCGTCTGTACGAAATTTTTTCGTCTGGACGATCGGTCAAGTCAAAAAGTCTGTACGAAGGGACGCATTGTAAGTTGTGTTGATTACGAAAAGCCGTTACATTTTGGACGAATCGGATCGTCTGTACGAAATGATATCGTCCAGACGAACGATAATTTTTTGTCCAGGACGAATATTTTTGTCCAGGACGAACGTATCGTTTTTCTTTAAATATGAAGGCTTTCAAACTTGACAATTACACTTCCAAACTTCTTTTTCAATCCCTTTCTACATCAAATCAATAATGGCCTCCTCTAGCAAAAGACAAAAGGTGTTGGTGAAGAAACCAAATAGGAATGCCCCAGACAACTTTCTCTCTAAGGCGAGTGAGGAATCTTTTTCTCATTTTGCATCCGCAAAGATCACTCCCTCTCACATTCTTATTCAAACTGAGTTGAAATTTTGGGTATTGCACCTCTTCGCCTCAACCCAATTTCAGTTCATTCTTTCTCTCGCCCACTTCTACAATAAGCAAACCTACCATTACTTTCTAGCTAACATGAGTTTCAATTCTGACCACTCCTACCATTAGTTCTTTTGTTTTTAAGAAAAAAGTTGAGATGATCAAGCACGACCTTGGTGCATTTTTAAACTTAAGAACTGAGGGATATAGAGCCCACACCCTAATGTCAGAAACCTCCTTCAAATGGTTTCAAATCAATAGGGTAATTAGAGAAAATACTATTGACAGTCATGTTGCTAGAGTCTCCGGTATGACCCAAGATGCCCGAATCATCCAGCATATCCTTCGATCCTCAATCATTCCTAAAGCTGGTGATAGGATTAACATTACTCCTCTCCTTTCTTGTCTAACTTTTTTAATCATGAACAGACATCCTATTGACGAAGCCCAACTCATCATAGACCATATCTATGGGCTTTCAGAAATAGGACATGTAGATCAGAAGAGGAAGAAGAACATTTCATTAGGACACTTAATCACTTATATCTTGGAAAAGAAATACAATATAGTGCATCCTGATGAAGAATATGAAGAGCCAGTTTACTATAACGATGCATCATTCAGATTGCTCTTCAAGGAGGAAAAAGAAAAAGAAAAAGCACATGCCAGTGCTTCAGAAGAAGAAGAAGAAGAAGAAGGAGTGCAAGCTTCTGCTTCTCAATCAGATTACCAGAATCTGATTGAGAGATTTGATAGACTAGAGACTCACATTGATCAAAGGTTTGATCAATTTGATGCTCAACTTACGCAGCAGCAACATGACATTGGTAATATTAAAGATGAAGTTCATGAAATTAATACCAATGTAATGTTGATGGCCTCCTACTTCAACCTCTTTGGCGGCATTCCTGCTCCTCCTCCAGAACAGTAGAAATGTTTTTTATATGTGTCTGTTGTATTTTTTTTTGTTTTTATCTTATCTGTTTTATTGTTAAGTGTTTGTTTTTATGTTTTTTTTTTAAGTTCAATGTTTTTTATGTAATCCGTTTCTTTAATATCAATGAAAGTTTGTTTTTATTAGATTTGTTTTGAAATGTGGTTAATGTTTATGAATTTCATAAGTATTATTTAATCTACATAGTGCTTAAATTCGATTGTAATTTGAGATTATCTATATTAGAAAATCTAGACTTTCTTAATTTATAAGTTGTTTATAACTTGTTGTAATTAGAACTTTTAAATTCATGTCTATTCATTTAGACTACATAAAGGTTAATATTACTATTGCAATTTAGATGTTTTCTTATTTTTTATTTCTATGCTCAAGAGATATTTATGTACCTAGAAATATTTGAAATTTTAGATTATAGATTTTGGAAAGAATTGGTCCAATTACTCTTGAACATTGTACAAATGTACAACAATTAAAAGGAATTCGCAAAAATTTGCAAAGTGAAAAAGAGGCACAAAATGAGCCCAACCAAGAAAAAATGCACAAAAATGTGCCCCAAAATTTTGAAAAAGATGCGCAAAGCGCCACATGAGGTAATTCTCTTCTTTCCAAATTCGTTCAATCTCTTAATTCAAATTGATCTTATGTTCATTTATATTCTATTGAACTTTAAAATATAGAATTTTTATACATCTCTCTTGTAATGATTTTCTATAGTCAAATGTCTAAATTGAATCATGTCTTTGATAAATTCTTCTTACTTACAATGTTATATCACTTCTTAAATTTTATGAATTTCTATGATTGACCTAATATCTTTAGTTTAAAAATTGCATACCCTATGTCAATCACAATTTAGATTAAATTTTAAAAATGAATTTCATATAATTCCTTACATTTCTTATCTATTTCTTCTTCACTTTTTTGTTGCTGTCAAAAAGGGGGAGAAATTATTGTATTTTCTGTTGTCTTTTGTGTTTTCTATTTTTGATTGTTCTGTTTGCAAGTTTTTTTGTTTGTGTTAAAATTTTTGAAAAACAAAAATATTGTTTTTATGCCTCCTTATTTTAATGTACTCATCAATTCAGGGGGAGTTTAGGAGATAGGAGATTTGTTGTAACTTGAAATCATACAAATAATAATTGTTTTGCCATCATCAAAAAGGGGGAGATTGTTTGAATAGTTGCTATTTGAATGATTTATATTTGTGCAACTTATGTAGTTTTGATGATACCAAACATTATTGTTCAAATGTATAGTTATCTCCTAACAATTTTAGAAGATTTGTACTTGCTCTTGTGTGTCCTAACATTTCAGGAAAATCATACTCCAGACTACGATAACTTCAAATCAAATTCAACATGAGATATTTTGTTTATTTGAAGTTTGAATTTTCTTTGAATTAATTTTGAAAGGGAGTTATTGTAATTGAGTGAATAAAATCTCACACACACAAATAAGGAGATCTTAAAATTCTATACTGATCGTACAGGACGATATTTATCGTACTGGACGATCTGTCAGTTATCTCCTATAGAGCACTTGGAACGAATAGAAACTTGCTCGAAATTTTTTTTTTCTAAGTCCTATTCGTCCAGGACGAATTTTATTATCGTCCCGGACGATGGGTTCTCTGGAAAATTTTCGTCCAGACGAATTTTGCTATCGTACGAGGCGACCGGTCCTCTGGAAAATTTTTGTACAGACGAAATTAAATATCGTCCAGGATGATCGGGTCTCTGGAAATTTTTCGTCCAGACGAAAACAAATTATCGTCCGTGGCGATTGGTCCTCTGGAAAATTTTCGTCCAGACGAAATAAATAATCGTCCAGGACGATCGGCTCTCTGGAAAATTTTCGTCCAGACGAACATATTTTCGTCCAAACGATTAACCGACTTAGAACAGTTTTCAGCAGTTTCTAGAACCGACCTTGTAATAACCGTTCGTACTGGACGAACCTAGTTCGTACAGGACGATCAGCTGTACGAAGTCATTTTGTACACATATACAAATTGGGTCATTTCAGATCGTTTAAGTAAAATCGTCCAGGACGATCCAGGATCGTACAGGACGATCCACTGCGTACAGAATTGGAAACTTGCAGTTTTTGGGCGATTTTTCTTATCTTTTGTATAAATAGTCCAAATTAGACTGCCACCCAATCTTTTAATCATTTGATCTTCGTGCCTCTTGCGAGAATAGCCAAGGAGAGAGTGGAAGAGAGCATTCAAAGGAGGATTCCTACCACTGGAGCGAGAAGGCTTCACTTGGATTACTAAGGTAAGAGTCTCTACTTGTGAAATTGGATTTCTTCACTCTTTTCCTTCTTCCATCTAGATTCTTGTGAGAAGATGAGTCAAGGAGATCCGGTTCTTTACCGACACTTGGAGAGTGTGAACAGCCGAAGGGTTCTCTGCCCACACTAGGAGAGTGTAAAAGAATGAAGGTTCTCTGCCTACACTTGGAGAGCGTGAACAGCCGTAGGGTTCTCTGCCCATACTAGGAGAGTGTAAAAGGACGACGGTTCTCTGCCAGCACTGTGGATTGTGTAAAAGGATGATGGTTCTCTGTCGCACCGGGTAGTGGTGAAAAGAGTGTTTTGTACAGGCTTCTCCGCCTTGCTGTGGGTGCTAAAGGAGAGTCACTTTGTGGTATTAGTGCAATACTCAGAGGGTGCCTCTGAGGAGTGGATGTAGGTCTGGTTATAGACCAAACCACTATAAATCTGGTGTCATTTACTTTATTGCTTTTACGTTTCCGCACTTTAAATTTCAGTTTTAACAACTCTTGGGTTGAAAAACATTTTTCTACAAACTTTAAAAGAAAATTTTATTTCGGTTCAACTTTATCATTAAGAGGATTTAAAATTTTTAAAACTACCAATTCACCCCCCTCTTGGTAGCCATGGGACATTTACTTAGGCTTAACAACCTAATTACCAGACTCAACACCTACATCCACTCCTCAGAGGCACCCTCTGAGTATTGCACTAAAATCAATAGTGACAATCCTTTAGCACCCACAGCAAGGCGGAGAAGCCTTTACAACACACTCTTTTCACCACTACCCAGTGCGACAGAGAACCGTCGTCCTTTTACACAATCCATGGTGCTGGCAGAGAACCTTCATCCTTTTACACTCTCCTACTGTGGGCAGAGAACCCTATGGCTGTTCACACTCTCCAAGTGTAGGCAGAGAACCTTTCCGCTGTTCACACTCTCCAAGTGTAGGCAGAGAACCGGATCTCCTTGACTGATCTTCTCACAAGAATCTAGAAGGAAGAAGGAAAAGAGTGAAGAAATCTAATTTCACAAGTAGAGACTCTTACCTTTGTAATCCAAGTGAAGCCTTCTCGCTCCAGTGGTAGGAATCCTCCTTTGAATGCTCTCTTCCACTCTCTCCTTGGCTATTCTCTCAAGAGGCACGAAGATCAAATGACAAAAAGATTGGGTGGAAGTCTAATTTGGACTATTTATATAAAAGACAAGAAAAACCACCCAAAAACTGTAAGTTTCAATTCTGTACACAGTGGATTGTCCTGTACGATCTTGGATCGTCCTGGACAATTTTAGTTAAACGATCTGAAACGACCCTATTTGAATATGTGTACGAAATGACTTCGTACAGATGATCGTCCTGTACGAACCAGGTTCGTCCAGTACGAACGGTTATTACTAGGTCGGTTCTAGAAACTGTTGAAAACTGTTCTATGTCGGTTAATCATTTGGACAAAAATTTGTTCGTCTGGACGAAAATTTTCCAGAGACCTGATCGTCCTGGACGATTATTTATTTCGTCTGGACGAAAATTTTCCAGAGGCCCAGTCGCCATGTACGATATTAAAATTTTCGTATGGACGAAAATTTTCCAGAGACCCGATCGTCCTGGATGATTTTTAATTTCGTCTGTACGAACATTTTCCAGAGGCCCAGTCGCCATGTATGATATTAAAATTCGTCCGGACGAAAATTTTCCAGAGAACCAATTGTCTGGTACGATAATTAATTTCATCCTAGATGAATAGGACTTAGAAATTTTTTTTTTCGAACAAGTTCCTATTCGTTCCATGTGCTCTATAAGAGATAACTGACGGATCGTCCAGTACGATAAAATATCGTCCCGTACGATCAGTATAAAATTTTATGATCTCCTTATGTGTGTGTGAAAGTTTTTATTTCACTCAATTACAATCACTCCCTTTCAAAAATTTAATTCAAAGAAAAAATGCAAACTTCAAATAAATAAAATATCTCATGTTGAATTTGATTTAAAGTTATCGTAGTCTGGAGTCTGATTTTCCTGAAATGTTAGTACACACAAGAGCAAATGCAAATCTTCTAAAATTGTTAGGAGATAACTACACATTTGAACAATAATGTTTGGAATCATCAAAACTATAAAAGTTGCAAAAATATAAATCATTCAAATAGCAACTTATCTAACATAAGCTACGTGCTCGTGCGTCCTACACATGAAAAATACGTAAAAGGAAAAGTTAAGCGTGCATATCAAAGTGATTAGTGAATGATTGGGACTCAATCAATCGGTTTATCTTCACCCCTTTGATTTCTATTTAAATGCATGATCAATGCTTAAAATTCCATAAGAAGATCTCTCCAAATTAAGAGATTTAATAATATATATATATAATTTTAAAATAATTTAAAATACAGATATATTAAATATATAAATTTAAAAAATATGGTAATTCAAAATATTTTATGTAAATGCATACATAGATATTAGAGAGATCTACTGATCACTCAAGGAGGTCAAAAAGGGGTTGGAAAATAATTTTATAATTTCAAAATAATCAAGATATTAAATTTTTAAGTATGATTTAAATAGCCAAGTATTAAACAATACTGAAATATAGCAGAAAAATATTTTTTCATTTCCAAGAGTATTTTTAAATGAAAAAACTATTTTTCTAAAAAATTTGAGTATTGCACGCGAAAATCCTTTTTAAAATGAAATAATATTGAATTTGTAATGTATAAAGTATTTAAAAAAATGATTTTTAGATAATTAAAAAATAAAATAATATTAAAAAATTATGAAATTAAATTAAATTAATTATTAAATTTTCAAAGTAATTTAATAAAAATAATTTCCATAAGCTTTGAAAAAATTATTGAATTTTCAATTAATTAATTATTAATTAATTAATAAATGTAGTTAATAATTAAGAAACATATTTTAAAATAATAAAATAATTATTTAAAACTAATAGGCAAGAATAATCCTCTGATTTTTAGAATGATTTAACAAAAATAAATTTTATAGATTTGGAAAAAAATTAAAATTTAAATCAATTAATCATGAATTAGATAGCTTAGGTAACTAATAATTTAATAAAAGTATTTTAATTAGAAAAAATTTAAAATCAATAATAATAATAATAATAATAACAACAACAACAATAATAATAATAATAATAATAATAATAATAATAATAATAATAATAATAATAATAATAATACTATGATATTTAAAATAATTAAGGGAAATAATTTTTATAAGTTTAGAAATTAATTTAATTTTAAATTAATTTATTATTAATTAAGTAATTAAAAATTAAGGAAAGTATTTGAAATAAGAAATATTAATTAAATTAAAATAAATGAAAAGAAATAGTAAAAAGATTGCTTTGATTTTAAAATTCATTGATGAAAATAATTTTTTTTATAAATTTAGAAATATTTTAAATTTAAATCACTTCATTAATTAAGTAATTTAAGTAATTAACAATTCAAAATAATTCAAAATACGAAAGTATTTATTAATTTAAAATTAAATAATTGAAAAAGAATTATTTGATATTTTAAAAAAATTCATGAAAATATTATTTTCATAAGTATAGAAAGTATTTAAATTAAAAATTAATTAATAATTTAAACATTTAATTAATTACCTAATTTAGAATTACTTAAAATAGTAATAATATTAAAAATAATTAATATTTTTTAAAATAAATAATAATGATAATAATACTAAAAAGGTTTTCTAATTTTAAAATTAACATAACATAAATAAGTATTTATTATTGTTACTTTAAAAGTAATTAATAAATATTAATATTAAATGAACTTTTAAAGGTTAAATAATAGAAATTATTTAAATGACATATAATATACCATCAATTAAATTAATTTAAATTAATATTTTCAAATATTTATGTAAAAGTTATTAATAAAAAAATTTATTTTTATAAAAATATTTAATATAATATTAATTTGAATATTAATTAAATAATTAAACTAGGTTTAATTAAATAAGTTTAAATATATATGAAATTTAAGAATATTTTTTATTTTAAAGTAAAGAGGATAAATCATAAAGAAAATGATATATTATATTTTTTTTTTTTTAGATTTGAAAATAATTTTAAATTTCTTTTTAATCCTTTTTAAAAAAAAAGTAAAGAAGTTTCACTCTTTTGATCTAGACGTCCAAATTTAATAAAATTTTAAAATTTGGTCAACATCATGAATAATAAGAATCGGGAGGTGTTTAGAAGCTCTAAAAAGAAATTATTAAAAAGTTATATAGATCTAAATTTAGTGACCTAGATCTAATATTTTTTGAGAAATTATTACTGGTAGATCTTCGAGATCTTCAAAAGGTTGAGCTTATAGATTATCCTCGTATGTTTCTCTAGTTGAAACCACGAACAAACAAACTCTAAATATACTGGATCGAGACCTTGGACGAATCTAGCCTTGATCTCAACAGAGGATCGCGGAGTTTGACTAGTGGATTTGAGTGGAAGAAGGTGGGAGGAAGTTGGAAGAGCTCTCACACTAAGATGTCCAGGTTGAGAGCGGCTAGGGAGAGAATAATAGCAAGCCTCCCTCATGAAGCCCTAAAAGAATATTAAAATGATCAAGGCCTTAGATCCATGTCTAGGATTCATCCTAAGGCTAATTAGGAGGGAATTGAGGTGATTTAGCCGACGGTTTAATTGCTTGATTTAGGAACAAATTTTAAGCTCATGAGAAGGGAAAAAAATTAAATTAAGCATATTGAAATAAAATCAAGCTCAAAATCAAATCCAGTTCAGGTAAGTTTGGGATTCAATTTGATTTGCTTAAATTAACCCAATTAAATTTAATTAAAATGATGGCTCGAATCATAACATACTCGATGTGGATAAGGCAGACTAGTCAAGCTTAATCGAACCCGATCGAGGCTAATTCGACTCAATTGGAGATGATTCAAGCTTGGATTAGACCTAATTGGGCTTGATTAAATCAATTAAAGGCCCTCAAGGACACTTGAATGAAAATTGAGGTCAACAATGCAGATGCTAAAAATGTGAATATCGATGAGCCTAAATCATATGGTCATGACATAGAGAATGACCATTCAGATAAGTCTAATAGGGCATAAGAGAGTCCAATTGAGGATAAAAATGATGTTAATAATCTTCATGATATCTTGCAATTTCATGAGGGGCTTTCATAAGTTGATTCAGTTGGGCAAGTTTTGGAGGTGAAAATTATTGAGGAAAAAATTTGGGCTATAACTTTAATTATGATTAATCAAGGGGAGATTTTTCTAATCAATAAAATATTGATCATAAGATATAATCTCAGAATAATTATGCTTTTAACCAAGTTAATTGGGATAACTGTTGAATTGGTTGAGACCATGCTTATACAATAAACATTTGACTTTTATGGTTCTAGTTGATGTTGTTATTGAGGGGGAAATTGATTCACTTGATACTTTCTCTGTAACGGATGCTCTTAAGTTTAATGCTAATATCTTTGTCATTTAAAAATATTAATACTGAAAATACGGAGGAAGGTTTTATAATAGTTTTCAAAAAGAAAATTAAGAGCAATAAGAATCAGACTTGCTTCACCCTTTAGGTTCACTCGAGCATTTAATGTCTCATCATCCATTAATGGTTAAAGCTTTTGTGTGGAATATTATGGGTGTGGGAAACTCTTGGTCAAAAGATAGAGTTAAGAATTTATGTAGGAATCATTATATCTATCTGCTTGTTTTAAGTTAGACTTTAATTTCTATTATTAAGTATGATTCTATTCATTAAAAACTAGGTTTTTATTTGGCATTTGGTAGTTATACTTATAAAATTTAGATTTTTTTTGAAGCAATTTATTTGTTATTATATTAATATAGATTTTCATGAAATAGTTCACACCAACATAAATTTCCTTCAATTCTCTTGTTATATGTCTTTTGTGTACACCTCCTATTCTAAGTCTGGAAGAAAGACTTTATGAAAATAACTTATTGATTTCTCTTCTACTATTAACGTCCCATGGGTTGGTGGGAATTTCAATACTATTTCCAATGTTTCTAAAAGAATTAGGAATATTCCCCCGAACATTCAAGCAATGGAAGACTCTAAAGATATGATCTTGAATTGCAATTTATATTACATTGATTCTTTTTGACATGTTTTTAGATGGAATAACAGTGCTATGTGTAAAAGATTGGATTGCATTATTTTTAATTATTATTGGATTTTGACTTGCCAAATGACACATAATATAGAGAGAAAGACCCATTTTCTAAAGAGAGAGAGCCATTTTCTAGAGAGAGAGTGAGATTTTCAAATTTCCAATTCTGGTGCTTTTATGTCATTCAATCCCGGTGGTGATCGACCTCCAATCATCTATTGGTAATCTACAGGTGACGTTCATTATCCTTCTAGTGGTTTTGGGAGGACGTATCCTACGATTTCAAAGCCTACTTAAAGCCTTTCTGTTGATGTGGCAACAACTGATTTGCTATCAGCAAGAAATCGTATTCCTATTGTTAAGGAGAAGCCATTGGTAATTAATGAAGGAGCTCTTTTAAATTCTTGGAAGGAGATTCCAATGATTGGTGAGGTAAAGATGTTCTTGTTGATGATTATAATAAATGCCCAAAAATTTTAAAACTTTAAAATTGAAATCTATGAGTTCGAACACTTCTTCATCTTTAGATTTTAAAATTCATTTGAGTAGATTTTATAAATCCACTCCTTGTAGTCCTGGTAATTAGCTCTTAAAATGTATAAATGGAAATGGTAGTGTTGCTGTGATTGATAATATTCCAGTGAATGCATATAAGGTATATGCTCTAGGTTCTCTAACAACTCTGAAAAATTCCCTTATTTTATAGAATGACTTGGAGAAAGTTCAAAATTGTATTTCAGGGGAGTTGAATTCTGAAAATCAAGTTTGTTTAAAGATTTCACCTCCTGAAATTGTTGATAACATGGGAAATTTGAAGAACAACATTTGGTCCAGATATGAAAATTTGAAAGTGGATAATTTGGACCTTGGCTCATTTTTGGCTAAGGATGGAAAAAGTGTGAGATTACATGGGGGAAATATATTGGAAAATACTAAAAGGTTCGAGAATGCATTAGTCATCAATGTTTTTGGTGACAACATACCTTTTTTCTGTAATCAAGCTTGAGTAAAGAAGACAATGGAGCTACTTTCAGAATTTCAAACATACCATGTTTGCTCATGTGATAATGTTGATATCATAGAATCAATTTTAAGTGAGGGACCTTGGTTTTTTAAAGGTCATATACTAGGTATTGATAAATGGGCACCTACTTTTTCTCCAAATTCTTTCAAGGGTCTTTCTGCACCAGTGTGGATTTAATTTCCTAATCTACCTTTACATTGCTGGGATGATATCATCATATGCAAGATTGGATCTCAAGTGGGAAAGCCATTTTTTTTATGGAAACATGTTTCAATGGAACAGAAGAGAATTTGTTAGGATTTATGTTCGTATTATGTTGGATAAACAACTTCCACTAAAAGTTTGGGTGGAAGTTGATTCTATAAAAAAATTGAATATGAGAAAGTTTTTAAACTTTGCTTAAAATGTGGAAAGATTGGTCACCTTATAGACTATTGTCTTGTTTCTAAAGTGGTGCTAAATAAAGAACCTTCAAATGTGCCTTCACATGCTGCAGCTGTTCATAATCATGAAGGAACTATTGCTGGTAAGAAGGAAGCTGCTATTGTGGATCTAGAGGAGATAGCTTAAAAAGGATATGGATCTTGGGTTCATGTCAATTATGGAAAAAAGAGGCCAATCCAGTGAGAAGATTTCAACCCAAAGTAAATAAAGATATGCTCTTTCCTGTTAAAGAAAAGTGGAGAGCTATTCTTGTTGCAGTTTCAAATCAAGGAAGAAATGTTCCTGTTCCAGATGTTGTTTCTAATCAAGAAATAAATGTTGCTGTATATGATGATAAAATTACTGTTGGAATGCAGGAGTCATCTGTAGTTGTTCAAGATGTAGAGACTAATAATATTGAAGTATTCAATCAGAGACTAGTTACTATGGGAAGCCAGAAAGATAATGTTGTTGAATTGGATGGATTTTCTATTAATGCAAAACGAATGAACGATTGGTGTAATCACTGATGGGAATATTAAAGATGGAGAAATCATTAAAGGCTTATTGGATAAAGTTGCTGAAACTCCTATGGTTGATAGTGAACCTATTTCAAGTAAGATAATCTTATTATTTCTCCTACTATTTTGAAGAAGAATATGTTTGATATTCTTAATAATTTGGAAGAGGATGTGAACAATGTTGCTACTGAGTTGGATAGGGATATTGGTGCTGATTGTAATTTTCCATCTTATAATGTGAAGGATATGATAATAACTGAAGAAATTAGTAAGATGAGCAATACTTTTGTCAAAAGGAAGTTGGGTAAGGAACTCAAAACACTTTGTCCAATTAAGCTAATGACTAGTAGTAGAAAGTTGGTTGTGGCAAATAGAGGCAAGATGACTGGGGCTTGTTCCCCTTCGAATCAATGAATTCCATTGCTTTTTGGAATTGTAGAGGAGCTAGAAAACTCCATGCTTCTCTATATCTTAAGGAATTTGTAAAAGAAAATGGTGTTATTTTTGTAGGGTTGTTAGAAATTAAAGTTTCTTCTATGGAGAGAAAGGATATCAACTGGAGCACGTATTTTAGATAGATGCTCTGTCAATTCGGCAGATGTTAATTCCAATTTGTTATTGGTGGTTCATCATCTTCCTAGAGTGGCATCAGATCACTGTTTTATTGCTTGAAACTTTGGAATGATTTTCTGAAATCAAAGTGCAACATCAAGTTTGAAGACACTTGGGCCTCTCATTTTGCTTCAGCTGCTATTGTTCAAAAGGCATGGAATAGAAATATTGGTGGTGCTCAATCAGACATTCTCAACATCAAATTTAAGAGGACTTTAAAGGCTCTTTTTCTATGGAGCAAGGCAAATATGAAAGACCCCAATCAATTAAAGAACAATCTGAATAAGGAGATTTTAGAGTTGCATAAGGAGGAATCTTTTGTTGGAAATCTTTCTGAGGAGAAGATCTGGGTTCTTAGATCAAAAATTAATGAGCTCAAGATAACTTTAGTTTAGTTGAGCACTTAGTGGAGACAAAGTGCTAAGGTAAAATGGATAAAAGATGGTGATTAGAATTCAATATTTTTTCATTCCTTTTTTAATGCTAGAAGGAATGCAAAACATATTTTCAAGATTAAAAATAAAAAATGGATTTTTGGTTGAAGATCAATATCAAATTGAAAACATCTTTTTCAAATTCTTTCAATCAAAGTGGGAGTATAGATCTTGCTTCTTGAACAATTGGCTAAATCTGAGAAATATGTTGACAGATCAATGAAGTCCTGAATATCGAGCTTACTATGGAGGAAGTTTCAGCAACAATAAATCAATATGGGGGACGTGTTTCACTAGGTACAGATGGTATTACTCATTCATTTCTCAAGTCTTACTATTCCATGATTAAATTTGATATTTGGAATGCTCTAAGTAATTTTTTCTCTATGAGTACAATGGAAACTAGTTGAAAAGATATATTTATTGTGTTCATTCCAAAGGTGGATATGCCAATAACACCTTCAAATTTTAGGCCAATAAGTTTATGTAAAACAATTTATAAACTTGTGGCTAAGATTCTACTCAATAGATTCATTTCTATGCTTCCTAATCAAATTTTATAAAATCAATCAGCTTTCATTAAAGGTCATTCCTTATCAAACAATGTCAGAATTTCTCAAGAAATATTTAACAAATTAAGATATTCTAAATCATCAAAAGGAATGGTATCATTAAAGATATATATTGATCAAGCATATGATAGTATGTCTTGGAGAACTTTGGAGCTGATTTTGATATACTTTGGCTTTCCTTTGCATTTTTTAAAACTTATTTTGGAATATGTAGAAAACCCAAGGTTTGATTAGTGGGAACTCTTCAAAGTGGATATGTGCTCATAGTGGATTTCATCAAGGTTGTTCCTTATATTCATTTATCGATGTTTTATGTTCCCATTTTTTATCAAATGCTTTAATTCAAGATGAAATTGAAACAGAGATTAAAATACACCATAAAGCTCCTAGGATATCTCATCTACTTTATGTAGATGATATATTGATTATTTTTTAAGCTAATATGAAGTTGATAAAGAGGATTATAGGGATTCTATTAGATTATTGTAATTGGTCAGGACAAAAGATCATTATACTAAAGCTTCTATTCTTTTTAGGAAAGCTATTAGTAAAAGAAAGAAAAAGAGTATTACTTGAGTAATGGGAATTAAAGGTGTTAAAGAATTCTCTTACTTGGGGGTTAAGATTGCTTTGAGGAGAATTATGGCATCAGACTTCACTTTCATGTTGGAAAAAGTTATTAGAAACTTGAATACTTAGGGAAGCAAATTTATTTCTCTTTCGGGCAGAATTACTCTTGCTAGATCTACTATTCTATCAATCCCGGTGTTCCACGGCACTCATTCCGTAGTTCCGGTTGGAGTTTTGGTTGAAATTGATAAAGCTTGTTGGGATTTTTTTTGGCATAAGGAGAATGGAAATGGTTTACATTTTGTTGGTCGGAATCTATATGCAAACTTCAATCCTATTCTATCAAGCTTGTTGGGATTTTTTTTGGCATTTAGGAGGATGTAGTTTTCATTCTTGTGTGAGAATGGTGGATTCTTTAAGGGAAAAATATGCATGGAAATTTATTAATAAAGGGGACTCTTTTTTTGCATAAATCCTTGAAACCAAAATATAACACATCATGTTGGAATCCTGATTTGAAGCAGAATATATCAGTTGCTTGAAAAATCGTTGTTAGTGGTACAAAGGCTCTTAAACCTATTGTAAGATGGAAAATATCCAATGGGGAAAATGTTAATGTAAAGGAAGATGTTTGGGTATTAGACAAAGCTTTAAGTAAATGGCCAACTTTTCTTGCTAATCTACAAAGTAACGAGTTAACAGTAGATTACTTTGTTAGTAATGGTGATTGTGATATGGAGAAGCTTCATTAGGTATTTGGAGATGAATTGATAAAGATTGTCTGCAAAATTCAAATTGAGCTGATATACCACAACGATCAAATGGAATTGATTTTTCAGAATTCTAGGAAATCATTGGTGACATTAGCATTTAAATCTATTATATCAGATTCCGATGTGCAAATTTACTGACCATGGATTAAGAAAATCAAACTTAATACAAGGATTGAAGTTTTCTGATGGAGATTATATCATAAAGCTATTCCTACTTTCCAATTTTTGGAATATAGAAGATTAAAGGAGGGGAAATCATGTCCTAAAGAATGTATGAAAACTTAGGATATTGTACATGTGGTGGTGACCTATGATAAATTGATTCAAATTGTGAAAATTTGGAATCAATGGTGTTTTCAAATACCTCCTTTTAAAAATTTTGCTAAATGTGTTTACTGGTTGGAACACAATGTGACTACGAAGATCTTTCTTACTAATGTTTATTGTTCATCCGTGTTGCTTTGTTGGAAATCCAGAAATAAACTTATACATGAAGGTAAGGCGGATAGAAACTTATATATTGGTTCTAATGCTCTTGGAATATCTTATATTTCTATGTCTAATAGAAATAATTCAGGCTTATGTGATGCTAATCAACCGTATTGATCGTTTAATAAATGATTCCATCCTCCTCCACCCGATTGGATAAAAATAAATGTTGATGCAGCTGTGTTATCATCTTATAAAGCTTGAATAAGAGCTATTTTTTAGACCACAAATGGAGCTTTCTTTTTGCATTTGGTACAAAGGTAATATTGCTCGGCTTGAGATGGAAGCTAATTTCTCCTTAAAAAGTATTATTAAAGAATGGATTATTCAATACAAAGGTATTATCATTGAAGGATAAAATGCAAATGTAATTAAAAGCATTCAAAATAACATCAAGAGGTTGAGCTTGCTTGAACCGGAGTTTGATTTAGATTTTTTGTCTGTTGTCAAAGAGTTTAATTATGTTATTTTCAATTGTGTGAATAGGGAGTGCATTAAGTTAGCGGACGGTTGTGCTAACTGTGTTCTAAATGGTACCTTTGCTTTTGATGATAGTAGTTTGGAGCACATTCCTCCTTCCTTTTTTCTTTTGTTAAAGGAGGAATGTGTGATGCTATTAGTTTGTATTAGGTGTATTTTTTTAATTCTATTGCTTTATGTTGCGGATTTGTTTTTCATGATTTATGATTTTGATGATAGAAAACACTCTTATTTTTCTACGACTGCCTTATCTACAAACATTTCAGGTCCACAAGATCAGAATGTAATTTGGAACCAGCTCAAGATTGGGTAGACTATGTTTGAGTCAATTTGTACCCTTTTTTCTTTCTTGAGTCTATTGTATTTGGTGTGGCTCCAGATGCTATGTAACTTTACACACACACCAGCGGAAGATTTTCTGACTTCGTCCGGGATGATATTTATATCGGCCTGGATGATCGGTTCAAAAGATGAAACTCTAATTAGGGCATCCTCATTAAGGCAGCCGTCATTAAGCAAATCGGCCTAGACGATACTTGTATCAGCCTGGATGATAGGATCAAAACAGAAAGAATCAGCCGCCATGATCAATTTAGGTATTCTTTATTTTATGACATCAGCCAGGACGATATCCACATCGTCTAAGACAATCTAACTCAATTATGCCTAAAATAATTTAGCATCTATAGAAAACATTAAAGGCTGATTGAATGCTAGGCCGATCTCATGATCGGTCAAGACAATATCATGGATGATTGACATCAGCCAGCTTTGGCTCAGAGTGATGATCAGGATGATTGTACTCAATTTTAAACTAATCGGCCAGGATGATATGTCATCATCATGGACGATGTAACTAATTTTCTTTTGATCATCCCAGATCGTCCCAGCTGATTCAGCTTATTTTGTACTGATCAGCCAAGATAATATTCCTATCATCTTGGACGATAAAGTTGTCAAGTTACATTAATGAGCTCATTCATGAGATCTTCTATTTAAGCTTTGATAAGACACGTTTGTAAGTGTCTTTGGCAGCCATTGTAGCTTCGTTCTTTTTGAGGAAAACTTGAAGAGAGAGCTTGAAAGAGAGTGAAGAAAGGGTGGAGTTTGAGAGAGAGAGAAGATCTTTGGAGGGGGTTTCAAGGATGTGTGGAGGGGGTTCCACGCAATTGCTTCGACGAGCTCGCACCTTAGTACCATCGGATTCAAGGCTTGTCTTGAGGGAAGTTCACCAAAGAATAAGATTTCTTTGGTGTCAAGGACCCGGCTACTCCGCCGCATCGGGGAAGGTGGAAGTGATTTTGTAAGGGCTTCTCCGCGTAGCTGTGGGGGATAAAGGAGAGACACTGAGTTTAGTGCAATACTCGTATTGTACCTCCGAGGAGTAGATGTAGGTCAAGTTTTGACTGAACCACTATAAATATGGTGTGTTCTTTCCTTTATTACTTTCGCATTTTGGTTTTCATTGTGGTGAATCTTGATTCTGGTTTTAAGTTTATATTTGTTTTAAATACCGATTCACCTCTCTCTTTTAATTAGCCTTGGGCCTATTCATAGGGGCCTAACATCCTTAACGAACTTTCACTTTATGCAACTTTCAAAAAAAAAAAAAAAAAAAAAAAAGAGAATAACTCATAATAAGCATTTAACCATAAACTTTTTTTGACCATTCTCTTTTACTATTAGGTATTTCTAGAAATAATTAAAAGATTTATCAACCTTTATGATTTCAAAATATGTCATTCCTTAATGTCACGTTTTCTATATTTTATAAAGTAAATGGCATGCCCCCCTTTTTCCCTTTGATAATGTTTGGGTATGACTAGATTGTGGTATAAACTTAAGAGACTTAAAAAAAAATTATTTAGGTGGAACAAATGTTTTTTTAAAAATATCTTTACTAGTATTTTACAAGCTGAAATGAATGGGAAAAATATTTATAATACTTATGTGCATGATTCTTCCTTTGAGATTTTTTTGCTATAATTGAGGCTAAGACTTATCTTTCCAAACTTCAAGAAAGAGAAAAGGTCTTTTGGAGAAAGTGGGCCTCTTCAAAATATCTTATAGAGAGTGATTGTAATATAAAGTTTTTTTATAATATTCCAAACCCTAAGAAGGTGACTAGTCAGATTCATAAAATCAGTTATCCTCAAACATAAAAGAGGTGAACTACGATTAGATAAAATTGTGGCCAAATAACATCTCCTTTTCATGCTGTGGCAATTCAGAGGCAATCTAGGGCTCCCTCTTCGTGGAACTGGTTTGGCCCTCCTGGCATGGATTTCTTCCCATTTTTTGTTCTCATTGCAAAATGCAGGAGCATGGTATAAATGAATTACATAGGAAATAACCTCATCTTTTTAAGCAGAATGATTCTCCCAAACAAATGCAAGGGAATGTGGTAAAATTTGCTTCTCATGAAAATACTATTCCTTAACATGGAAATTTGGAGAGCAATATCCAACACCCAACGAAAAATATTGAGGAACCTATTTAATTAGTGGGTGGTGATCTTGAACTAAATGTTTCTAATGTTGTTTGTCATGATCAAGGAGTTAATGTTAAATCTACCATTATCTTATCTTTTGGTTGTGAAAATATGGATGAGCAAATTTTGGATACTAACTTTAGGCACAATATTACTTATTCTGATTTTATTATTCCTTGTATTATAAACAAAAATTTATCTGACATGGATGTTAGGTTGCTACCTAATATGGATTCTAATCATTTGGCTTTGAACAAGCAGGAGAAAGTGGTGGAAGATAATGAGGGTACTGAATTACTTTATAATGACATTGCTAGGAATGGTAATACATTGGAGGAGGGTGAATTGGCTAGGGTGGAGGATAGCCTTCCTCTTAGTGAAGGCATTGATGAGCTTTCCATGAGGCACAAAGGTAACATAGAGGATGATTGTATGTTTATAGAGGATGAATGTCCTCAACAAGTAAGTCACGTAGCCCAAAATATTGATAGTAAGCTTCTTTCAACATCTCATTATCATAGTGATGCTTTTGCTGATACAGAGGATATGGACACTATTACTAAATGTTTTTCTAAAGATGGTAATGATTCAAGATTTACTAAATTTCATAATAAGAGAGGAAGGAAAAGCAAAAACATCATTCTACAATCTCCTAAAACCACCTGTCGCTCGCATACTAGTCAATAACATGTTTCTCATGTTTAAAACTATTATTTAGAATATGAGGGGTATTGGTTTCCCCTCATCAAGGTTGAGAGTTAATAATTTATGTCATATTTATAATATTTCTATTCTTATTTTTCTTGAGCCTCTTATTAGTGTTTCTAAATTACCTTCTACTGCTAGAATTTTGGGTTTTAAGCCTTATTTTGCTAACTTTGCTAATAAAACTAAGACTGAAACAAATTATTAATTAGTGGAATCATAAAATTCTAAAAATAAAGTTAATTCTATTGAAGATAACTTTCAACTATTTCCTTCTAATGTGAACTTTAACTTACCTAAAGAGGCTAAAGATTCTTTGTTTAAATTATAAGCTTAGGAGGAAGCTTTTTGGAAACAAAAAGTAGCTACGATAGACCTAGTAAAAGGTGATAATAATACCAAATAGTTTCAAACATTGGTGAAGAGTAAAAGAGCTAAAAATACCATTAATAAAATCAATCGTGATGATGGCTATACTACTGAGGATGGGGAGGAGATTGCTATTTTAACCGTTCAACTTTTTTAAAAATTTCCTTACTAAGTTTTTTACTGTGATTAATATTGATAACCCTGATATTTTTCCTAATCATATATCTTAGGAGGAGAATTACTTACTTTTTAAGCCTCCTTATTTAGAGGAATTAAAACAAATTGATAGTGAAATGAATGGTGATTATGTGGCAGGTTCAGATGGGTTTACTACTAAGTTCTTTAAGAAAGCTTAGAATATTATTAACGCTAATCTTTATTTGTTATTTTGGATTTTTTTTATGGGCATGCTATCTCTAAATTCTTTACTTCTACTTCGATTATTCTTTTCCCTAAGACCATCTCGATTAGTTCTTGGAATGATTTTAAACCTCTTAGTCTTTATTACTTTTTTCGTAAGTTGATTTCCAATATTTTATAAGTATGTTAAACTCTATTCTTTCTAAAATTATATCGCCTTATTAGATTAGTTTTGTTAAGGGTCAGGTGATACCTGATAATATTTTATTGGCTCAAGAATTTTGTCACTACCTGGATATTAGGGTGAGAGGTAGCAATATATCTTGAATCTCAATATTTCCAAGGCTTATGATGACATGGATTGTAGTTTTCTTTATAATATTTTTTGCTTATTTTGCTTTTATTTGACTTTTATCAATCTTATTGGGAATTGCATTGAAGGTTCCTATTTTTCCATTATTGTTAATGGCAAGAGCATTGTTTTTTTTAAATCATCTCATGGCTTAAGACAAGGAGATCCTGTATCTCTTGCCCTTTTCATTACTGCTGTGGATTATTTATCTAGAGGTCTTGCTAATGTTGCAAATATATTTTTCATGGCTTATGTTTTGATGATTGACAAACACTGTTTCTCTTGGACTGCTTGTTACTTCTAACTTTTCAGAATCGAAGATCGGACGATCAAAAAGAAGCCAGTTCAGGATTGCATAGGTTTAGGTTTGAGTCAGTCTGTACATTTGATTTTTACCTCTTGAGTCTACTTGTAATGGTCAAAGAGACTGATGCTATGTAACCCTTCACACACACACTTGAGAGACTTAGAATTTCTATTTTTACTCATATCGGCCAGGACGATTTTTGTATCGGCCTGGACGATCTGCTTAAAATAAAAGTCAAATTAAGGATTCTTAATTAAGGCAGCCAATATTACCAGATCGTCCTGGATGATACGTGTATCGGCCAGGATGATAAGCTCAAAACAGAAAGAAGTCGCCGCCATAGTCAATTATGGTATACTGTATTTTTTAATTATCGGCCAGGACGATCCTAGGATCGGCCTGGATGATATTCACAAATTATGCCATAATTGTTCAGGAAATTAAGGGAGTAATTAAGGATGATTGATACGATCATATCGTCCTGGAAGATCGCAGGATCGGCCTGGATGATCCAGTCAAAAACCTTAAGTTACTTCAGGACGATCAATATCGGGCAGCCCGTATCCAGGGCTATTGTCAGGACAATTTTCCTCTGATTTGAACTGATCGGCCAGGATGATCGTGATATTGGCCTGGACGATCAAGCCAATTTTCAATCGTCCAGCTTTGCATCCTGGGCTATGCTTTGGCCGATCTTCATTGATTTGTACTGATCGACCAGGCCGATGTCCATATCGGCCTGGACGATATTGTCGGCAACCTACAATTAATGAGCTTCTTTGAAGCTCTTCTATTTAAGAGCTCTTTTTCAACGTTTTTAAAGACCTTTGGCTACTGCCTTGACCTGAGAAGACCTTGAGGAGAGAAAGAGAGAGAGGAGAGAGAGAGGATCTTGTGAGGGGGAACTTGTGAGGGGATTCACAAGGGTTGCTTCAAGGATCGCTCTGCTTCATCTTCGTCTAGAGTTTCTCGTCCGTGGAAGGGTCGGTATAGGTAAGGAGTATGCTTTTGGTTTTGGTTCTCTGCCAGCTTCAGGAGGAAGTAAAAGGAGGAAGGTTCTCTGCCTTGCCAGGGTGGCAAAAAGGAGGTTCTTGTAAGGGCTTCTCCGCCTAGCTGTGGGGGCTAAAGGAGAGTCACGTTTTGTAGTGCAATACTTGGAGGGTCCCTCCAAGGAGTGGATGTAGGTCAAGTCGACCGAATCACTATAAATTTCTGTGTTCTTTTCTTGCTTCCGCGCTTTTAAGTTCCGCATTTATTTCTGTGGTGTGATTTGGTTTATGCAATTTTCTTCCTTTGTGAAAATAGTTTTTAAAACACCAATTCACCCCCCCTCTTGGTTAGCTTGGGACTAAGTTCATAGGGCTTAGCATCCCTAACGAACTTTCAAGTGGTATCAGAGCACTTTCTTGTGTCATCTGAGCACTTTCAAGTTGTATCAGAGCGGGATTCAAAAATTAAAGTTTGAAAACTTTTTGAATGTGATCCATGGCTAACATTGGGAATCGTAACACTACAGAAGGGTATTCTATTACACGACCTCCCCTGTTCGATAACCTTCCTTTTGATTTTTTGAAAACCCGCATGTCAACTTTTTTACAATCTACTGATTATCGCATGTGGATGCTTATTCAAGAAGGTTACTCTCCACCTTCTTGTAAAATTAATGGTGTTAAAACTGAAGTTGCTTTTACTGAATGGACTTTTGATGAACGAGATTTAGCTCAATTAAATGTGAAATGTTTGAACTGTTTTTTCTGTGCTTTGAAATCTGAAGATTACATGCATGTTTCAACTTGCAAAACTGGTAATGAAATTTGGGATAAATTATGCATCACTTATGAAGGTACTAATGAAGTTAAATAATCCCGTTTAAACATTCTCTTGCATAACTACAAACTTTTTCATATGAAACCTCATGAATCGATTTCTGACATGTACACTAGGTTTACTCAGATTGCTACTTCATTGCTTGCACTAGGAAAAGAACTTTCGAATTATGAAAAAGTTAACAAGATCTTGAGATGCTTGCCTTCGTCTTATGATGCAAATATTACTGCCATCACTGAATCTAAAGATTTGAACACCTATTCTATTAAAAACTTGCTTGGCTCACTCATTGCTTACGAGCAAGTGGTGAATCAAAGAAATCTTGATGCAGGTGAGAAGAAAAAGGAGAAAACAATTGCACTGAAGGCGCACAAATTGGATTCTGAATCTTCCGGGTCTGAAAGCGATGAAATTGCCTTCATCACAAGGCAATTCAAATGCTTTCTAAGGAAGAAACAAAAACATCATCAAAATTGGAGAAAAGATAAAGATTATAAACATGTTAGAGGATCTTCTGATGTTGTTTATTTTGAATGCAGGAAGCCTGGACATGTGAGAGCTGATTGTCCTACACTTCAAGATCATTCAAGCAAAGAAAAGGAAAAAGGTGAGGAGAAAGCTAAGTCTAGGAAGGAGAAGAAGAAAATCCAAAGAGGTTTTTGGGCAAAATCTGGTACTGATTCTTCTGAAACTGAACCAGTGGAAGAGACTACAAACTTATGTTTCATGGGAGAAAATCAAAGTGATGAAGAAGACGTATGTAAACCAACCTATGATGAATTGTTTGAATTTTGTGAAAAAATCCATGCATCATACAAAAAACTTAAGAAAACACAAGCTAGCCTAAAATTAGAACATTCAAATCTACAAAAAGAGCATGAAGTTTTTCTCAAAGATCATGCAACGATTGATTCAAATCACATGGCTCTTCTTGATGAATTTGATGAGTTGAACAAAAAGCATTTGGAATTAGTTGATAAAAGTAATGCATTAAAAGCTTCACACACCTCACTTAAGGATGATCTTAAGAAATCTAAAGAGATTGAAAAAAATTTGAGGATTGAGAATGATGCATTAAAAAGAACCAACTTGAGGATTCAAAATGATTTTAATACGTATAAGAAAAATTGGATGACTTCCACTTTTGATCTTAAGCCAGAACCTAGGAAGAGGCATTATAATTCAAACCATTTAAGAAACCCTTTTCCTGGAGTTAGATGTTTTTCTTGTGGCATGCTAGGACACATCTCACACACATGCACCGTTCACCGTAGTACACATTGGGTGTGGAGACCTAAGATGCATGATTTACAGCATACCACATCTGCATTGCACTCTACGTTTCCTAAGAAGGAGCCCAAACCTGTTTGGGTTCCTAAATCTGACTTTTGTTGAGTTTTGTAGGTGTGCTCTCACCAAAGACCTCGTGGGAGCATAGGATAACTAGACATAAGGAGGTTCGCAGCTCAAAATTGCTTAAATTTGCTGCTTTATCACGTGCTTGAAATCTTTAGTTGTTGTGTGTCTTTTATTTTATTTTATTTTATTTTTGTGCTAGTTTTTTTGTGCTCACTTTGTGTTATTTTTAGTTTGCTTTATTATTTTATTTTATGTGTTTTGTTTTTCACATTGTTCTTTAAATTTGGCCTTCCATATGATAAAACTTTTCAAGCTTTTAAATATTAGAGTTTTGGAGATAGGAGTTTAGATTTTCTAAATTGGTTAAAGGAAGTAATACTGTTGATTTTTTCCCTTCTTTTGACTTTATTTAGTGGCACAATTTTCTTCTCTAAAATAAAAGTCTAAACTCAGTTTAACCAATGGCTTTTCATCTAAGATCTTTTTCTTATCTTCCTACATCAAATTATCATATGCATAATAACCAAAGTTCTTAGATATCATTCAAGCTTTTGAAATCTTGCCATTGCATTTATCACGTGATTTTGATTTTTGTTGTGGATTGTTCTTCCCTATGTTAGAGAGAGAGCTCCTATTCTCTAATATTTGGAGGATATACTCACAACTAAGTCTTTTCTTTAAGGGTATATTAAAGAGTTTTTAGCTTGCAAGAGTTAAAAAGGAAAGAGGCCAATGAAGCCAAATTAAAAAGAAAACTATGTACACAAAAGTGTATCAAAAATCAAAAGATGCTCAATGAGTCAATCAAAGTGATAAGAGGCATAAAATGAGCCCACTAAATGCAAGCTATCCTCTCTTTGGTAAAACTCTTAAAACTTAGAAAACTCATTGATTATGTGATACTTTTAAAGACTTGATTTCAATTTCTATGATTGAGAAAAATTACTTTGATTTATTATTTATGAGATATTTTAGTTATAAACAAGTCTTGAATGGATCTTCTTATCCTATTTTGTTATTCCGAGTTAGGCCTCTGTTTTTCAAAAAAATTTTGTACCCTGAAGGATGTCCGATCTAGGATTAACATAATTAGTTTTTCTACCTTCTTCTGATTGAGATTTGTTAAACTTATTGATCTCTTGGAACTTTAAAAGTTTAATTTTTGAAAAGAATTCTCATATGATGTCTCCATAAAACAAAAAAAAATTAGAAAAATTAAAATCCAAAAATATTCATTGTTTGGTTTTCGTTGTGTTTTATTTTTTTGTGTTTTGATTATTTTTCTTTTATTTTATTTTTGAGGGTCTTGATCATCACCATTCCTTCCTTGATTTGAATTTCTAGTCACATCGTCCTGGCTGATACTTTTATCGTCCTGGACGATATGACAAATTCTGTTCAAAATCCATCTGCTGACTTTTTTCTATGCTTGCTGTAACTCATCGGCCTGGACGATACTATATCGTCCTGGACAATTTGATCGAACTCATGATGATAGTCCTGGCCGATAGTATATTTCTTCTGGCCGATGCATTTTATGTGCATCATCCTAGCCGATACACTGGATCATCCTGGACGATCCACGTGTCAGCACGTTTTGATCTTTAAATTCGGCCCCGAACAATCCATTATTGGACAATTGGCCGAGCCGATCTACTGTTTGTCCTGGACGATACACGTGCAAGCATTTAAAACATTTTATTTTCGGCGGGTACGATCAATTATTGTGCATCATCCTGGACGATACACCTAATCGGCCCGGATGATCTGAGCAGCAGCAGCATGACCAGGACATCGCCTGGTTTAATGCTCAGTTTACCACACTTGCCTGTTACTTTCAGCAGCCACCTCCACCACCTTCATCTGATGATCAGAATCCCTCGTTCTTTTAGTCTGTGCTTTGGGTTTTTTGTTTCTTGTCTTTTTGTAGTTTGCTTGTTAGTCTTTTATGATGTTTTTTTGTTATTTTTGGCCCCTCTTTTTATGATGACAAAAGGGGGAGTAGGATAGTGTGTGGTAGGAAAAAATTGTTGTAACTTTGATTTTCTAATGAACCTATATTTTTGTTTAATTTTTCCTACTTTTATTTGTCATCATCAAAAAGGGGGAGATTGTTGCAAATCTATTTTTCATGGCTTATGTTTTGATGATTGACAAACACTGTTTCTCTTGGACTGCTTGTTGCTTTTAACTTTTAAGGAATCAAAGATCGGACGATCAAGAAGAAGCTAGTTCATGATTACGTAGGTTTAGGGTTGAGTCAATCTGTACATTTGATTTTTACCTCTTGAGTCTACTTGTAATGGTCAAAGAGACTGATGCTATGTAACCCTTCACACACATACTTGAGAGACTTAGAATTTATGTTTTTACTCATATCGGCCTTGACGATTTTTGTATCGGCCTGGACAATCCGCTTAAAACAGAAAGTCTAATTAAGGATTCTTAATTAAGGCAGCCGACATTAACTGATCATCCTGGACGATAAGTGTATCGGCCAGGACGATAAGCTCAAAACAGAAAGAAGTAGCCGCCATAGTCAATTATGGTATACTGTATTTTTTAATTATCGGCCAGGACGATCCTAGGATCGTCCAAGACGATATTCACAAATTATGCCATAATTATTCAGGAAATCAAAGGAGTAATTAAGGATGTTTGATACGATCATATCATCCTGGACGATCGCAGGATCGGCCAGGATGATCCAATCAAAAACCTTAAGTTACTTCAGGACGATCAATATCGGCCAGCCCATTTCCAGGGCTATTGTCAGGACGATTTTCCACTGATTTGAATTGATCGGCCAGGACGATCGTGATATTGTCCTGGACGATCAAGCCAATTTTCAATCATCCAGCTTTGCATCCAGAGCTATGCTCTGGCCGATCTTCATTGATTTGTACTGATCGGCCAGGCCGATGTCAATATCGGCCTGGACGATATTATCGGCAACTCATATATAATGAGCTCCTTTGAAGCTCTTCTTTTTAAGAGCTCTTGTTCAACGTTTTTAAAGACATTTGGCTGCTGCCTTTACCTGTGAAGACCTTGAGGAGAGAAAGAGAGAGAGGAGAGAGAAAGGATCTTGTGAGGGGGAGCTTGTGAGGGGAATCACAAGGGTTGCTTCAAGGATCGCTCTGCTTCATCTTCGTCTAGAGTTTCTCGTCCGTGGAAGGGTCGGTAGAGGTAAGGAGTTTGCTTTTGGTTTTGGTTCTCTGCCAGCTTCAGGAGGAAGCAAAAAGAGGAAGGTTCTCTGCCTTGCCAAGGTGGCAAAAAGGAGGTTCTTGTGAGGGCTTCTCCGTCTAGCTATGGGGGCTAAAGGAGAGTCACGTTTTGTAGTGCAATACTTGGAGCATGCCTCCAAGGAGTGGATGTAGGTCAAGTTGACCGAACCACTATAAATTTAAGTGTTCTTTTCTTGCTTCCGTGCTTTTAAGTTCCGCATTTATTTCTGTGGTGTGATTTGGTTTATGCAATTTTCTTCCTTTGTGAAAATAGTTTTTAAAACACCAATCACCCCCCCTCTTGGTTAGCTTGGGACTAAGTTCATAGGGCTTAGCATCCCTAACGAACTTTCAAGTGGTATCAGAGCACTTTCTAGTGTCATCTGAGCACTTTCAAGTGGTATCAGAGCGGGATTCAAAAATTAAAGTTTGAAAACTTTTTGAATGTGATCCATGGCTAACATTGGAAATCGTAACACTACGGAAGGGTATTCTATTACACGACCTCCCCTGTTCGATAACCTACCTTTTGATTTTTTGAAAACCCGCATGTCAACTTTTTTACAATCTACTGATTTTCGCATGTGGATACTTATTCAAGAAGGTTACTCTCCACCTTCTTGTGAAATTAATGGTGTTAAAACTGAAGTTGCTTTTACTGAATGGACTTTTGATGAACGAGATTTAGCTCAATTAAATGTGAAATGTTTGAACTGTTTTTTCTGTGCTTTGAAATCTGAAGATTACATGCATGTTTCAACTTGCAAAACTGGTAATGAAATTTGGGATAAATTATGCATCACTTATGAAGGTACTAATGAAGTTAAACAATCCCGTTTAAACATTCTCTTGCATGACTACAAACTTTTTCGTATGAAACCTCATGAATCGATTTCTGACATGTACACTAGGTTTACTCAGATTGCTACTTCATTGCTTGCACTAGGAAAAGAACTTTCGAATTATGAAAAAGTTAACAAGATCTTGAGATGCTTACCTTCGTCTTATGATGCAAATATTACTGCCATCACTGAATCTAAAGATTTGAACACCTATTCTATTAAAAACTTGCTTGGCTCACTCATTGCTTACGAGCAAGTGGTGAATCAAAGAAATCTTGATGCAGGTGAGAAGAAAAAGGAGAAAATAATTGCACTGAAGGCGCACAAATTGGATTCTGAATCTTCCGGGTCTGAAAGCGATGAAATTGCCTTCATCACAAGGCAATTCAAAAGCTTTCTAAGGAAGAAACAAAAGCATCATCAGAATTGGAGAAAAGATAAAGATTATAAACATGTTAGAGGATCTTCTGATGTTGTTTGTTTTGAATGCAGGAAGCCTGGACATGTGAGAGCTGATTGTCCTACACTTCAAGATCATTCAAGCAAAGAAAAGGAAAAAGGTGAGGAGAAAGCTAAGTCTAGGAAGGAGAAGAAGAAAATCCAAAGAGGTTTTTGGGCAAAATCTGGTACTGATTCCTCTGAAACTAAACCAGAGGAAAAGACTACAAACTTATGTTTCATGGGAGAAAATCAAAGTGATGAAGAAGACGTATGTAAACCAACCTATGATGAATTGTTTGAATTTTGTGAAAAAATCCATGCATCATACAAAAAACTTAAGAAAACACAAGCTAGCCTAAAATTAGAACATTCAAATCTACAAAAAGAGCATGAAGTTTTTCTCAAAGATCATGCAACGATTGATTCAAATCACATGGCTCTTCTTGATGAATTTGATGAGTTGAACAAAAAGCATTTGGAATTAGTTGATGAAAGTAATGCATTAAAAGCTTCACACACCTCACTTAAGGATGATCTTAAGAAATCTAAAGAGATTGAAAAAAATTTGAGGATTGAGAATGATGCATTAAAAAGAACCAACTTGAGGATTCAAAATGATTTTAATACGTATAAGAAAAATTGGATGACTTCCACTTTTGATCTTAAGCCAGAACCTAGGAAGAGGCATTATAATTCAAACCATTTAAGAAACCCTTTTCCTGGAGTTAGATGTTTTTCTTGTGGCATGCTAGGACACATCTCACACACATGCACCGTTCACCGTAGTACACATTGGGTGTGGAGACCTAAGATGCATGATTTACAGCATACCACATCTGCATTGCACTCTACGTTTCCTAAGAAGGAGCCCAAACCTGTTTGGGTTCCTAAATCTGACTTTTGTTGAGTTTTGTAGGTGTGCTCTCACCAAAGACCTCGTGGGAGCATAGGATAACTAGACATAAGGAGGTTCGCAGCTCAAAATTGCTTAAATTCGCTGCTTTATCACGTGCTTGAAATCTTTAGTTGTTGTGTGTCTTTTATTTTATTTTATTTTATTTTTGTGCTAGTTTTTTTGTGCTCACTTTGTGTTATTTTTAGTTTGCTTTATTATTTTATTTTATGTATTTTGTTTTTCACATTGTTCTTTAAATTTGGCCTTCCATATGATAAAACTTTTCAAGCTTTTAAATATTAGAGTTTTGGAGATAGGGTTTAGATTTTCTAAATTGGTTAAAGGAAGTAATACTGTTGATTTTTTCCCTTCTTTTGACTTTATTTAGTGGCACGATTTTCTTCTCTAAAATAAAAGTCTAAACTCAGTTTAACCAATGGCTTTTCATCTAAGATCTTTTTCTTATCTTCTTACATCAAATTATCATATGCATAATAACCAAAGTTCTTAGATATCATTCAAGCTTTTGAAATCTTGCCATTGCATTTATCACGTGATTTTGATTTTTTATTGTGGATTGTTCTTCCCTATGTTAGAGAGAGAGCTCCTATTCTCTAATATTTGGAGGATATACTCACAACTAAGTCTTTTTCTTTAAGGGTATATTAAAGAGTTTTTAGCTTGCAAGAGTTAAAAAGGAAAGAGGCCAATGAAGCCAAATTAAAAAGAAAACTATGTACACAAAAGTGTATCAAAAATCAAAAGATGCTCAATGAGTCAATCAAAGTGATAAGAGGCATAAAATGAGCCCACTAAATGCAAGCTATCCTCTCTTTGGTAAAACTCTTAAAACTTAGAAAACTCATTGATTATGTGATACTTTTAAAGACTTGATTTCAATTTCTATGATTGAGAAAAATTACTTTGATTTATTATTTATGAGATATTTTAGTTATAAACAAGTCTTGAATGGATCTTCTTATCCTATTTTGTTATTCCGAGTTAGGCCTCTGTTTTTCAAAAAAATTTTGTACCCTGAAGGATGTCCGATCTAGGATTAACAGAATTAGTTTTTCTACCTTCTTCTGATTGGGATTTGTTAAACTTATTGATCTCTTGGAACTTTAAAAGTTTAATTTTTGAAAAGAATTCTCATATGATGTCTCCATAAAACAAAAAAAAATTAGAAAAATTAAAATCCAAAAATATTCATTGTTTGGTTTTCGTTGTGTTTTATTTTTTTGTGTTTTGATTGTTTTTCTTTTATTTTATTTTTGAGGGTCTTGATCATCACCATTCCTTCCTTGATTTGAATTTCTAGTCACATCGTCCGGGCTGATACTTTTATCGTCCTGGACGATATGACAAATTCTGTTCAAAATCCATCTGCTGACTTTTTTCTATGCTTGCTGCAACTCATCGGCCTGGACGATACTATATCGTCCTGGACAATTTGATCAAACTCATGATGATAGTCCTGGCCGATAGTATATTTCTTCTGGCCGATGCATTTTATGTGCATCATCCTAGCCGATACACTGGATCGTCCTGGACGATCCACGTGTCAGCACGTTTTGATCTTTAAATTCGGCCCCGAACAATCCATTATTGGACAATTGGCCGAGCCGATCTACTGTTTGTCCTGGACGATATACGTGCAAGCATTTAAAACATTTTATTTTCGGCGGGTACGATCAATTATTGTGCATCATCCTGGACGATACACCTAATCGGCCCGGATGATCTGAGCAGCAGCAGCATGACCAGGACATCGCCTGGTTTAATGCTCAGTTTATCACACTTGCCTGTTACTTTCAGCAGCCACCTCCACCACCTTCATCTGATGATCAGGATCCCTCGTTCTTTTAGTCTGTGCTTTGGGTTTTTTGTTTCTTGTCTTTTCGTAGTTTGCTTGTTAGTCTTTTATGATGTTTTTTTGTTATTTTTGGCCCCTCTTTTTATGATGACAAAAGGGGGAGTAGGATAGTGTGTGGTAGGAAAAAATTGTTGTAACTTTGATTTTCTAATGAACCTATATTTTTGTTTAATTTTTCCTACTTTTATTTGTCATCATCAAAAAGGGGGAGATTGTTGCAAATCTATTTTTCATGGCTTATGTTTTGATGATTGACAAACACTGTTTCTCTTGGACTTCTTGTTGCTTTTAACTTTTCAGGAATCAAAGATCGGACGATCAAGAAGAAGCTAGTTCATGATTACGTAGGTTTAGGGTTGAGTCAATCTGTACATTTGATTTTTACCTCTTGAGTCTACTTGTAATGGTCAAAGAGACTGATGCTATGTAACCCTTCACACACATACTTGAGAGACTTAGAATTTATGTTTTTACTCATATCGGCCTTGACGATTTTTGTATCGGCCTGGACAATCCGCTTAAAACAGAAAGTCTAATTTAGGATTCTTAATTAAGGCAGCCGACATTAACTGATCATCCTGGACGATAAGTGTATCGGCCAGGACGATAAGCTCAAAACAGAAAGAAGTAGCCGCCATAGTCAATTATGGTATACTGTATTTTTTAATTATCGGCCAGGACGATCCTAGGATCGTCCTAGACGATATTCACAAATTATGCCATAATTATTCAGGAAATCAAAGGAGTAATTAAGGATGTTTGATACGATCATATCATCTTGGACAATCGCAGGATCGGCCAGGATGATCCAATCAAAAACCTTAAGTTACTTCAGGACGATCAATATCGGCCAGCCCATTTCCAGGGCTATTGTCAGGACGATTTTCCACTGATTTGAATTGATCGGACAGGACGATCGTGATATTGTCCTAGACGATCAAGCCAATTTTCAATCATCCAGCTTTGCATCCAGAGCTATGCTCTGGCCGATCTTCATTGATTTGTACTGATCGGCCAGGCCGATGTCAATATCGGCCTGGACGATATTATCGGCAACTCATATATAATGAGCTCCTTTGAAGCTCTTCTTTTTAAGAGCTCTTGTTCAACGTTTTTAAAGACATTTGGCTGCTGCCTTTACCTGTGAAGACCTTGAGGAGAGAAAGAGAGAGAGGAGAGAGAAAGGATCTTGTGAGGGGGAGCTTGTGAGGGGATTCACAAGGGTTGCTTCAAGGATCGCTCTGCTTCATCTTCGTCTAGAGTTTCTCGTCCGTGGAAGGGTCGGTAGAGGTAAGGAGTTTGCTTTTGGTTTTGGTTCTCTGCCAGCTTCAGGAGGAAGCAAAAAGAGGAAGGTTCTCTGCCTTGCCGAGGTGGCAAAAAGGAGGTTCTTGTGAGGGCTTCTCCGCCTAGCTATGGGGGCTAAAGGAGAGTTACGTTTTGTAGTGCAATACTTGGAGGATGCCTCCAAGGAGTGGATGTAGGTCAAGTTGACCGAACCACTATAGATTTAAGTGTTCTTTTCTTGCTTCCGTGCTTTTAAGTTCTGCATTTATTTCTGTGGTGTGATTTGGTTTATGCAATTTTCTTCCTTTGTGAAAATAGTTTTTAAAACACCAATCACCCCCCCTCTTGGTTAGCTTGGGACTAAGTTCATAGGGCTTAGCATCCCTAACGAACTTTCAAGTGGTATCAGAGCACTTTCTAGTGTCATCTGAGCACTTTCAAGTGGTATCAGAGCGGGATTCAAAAATTAAAGTTTGAAAACTTTTTAAATGTGATCCATGGCTAACATTGGGAATCGTAACACTATGGAAGGGTATTCTATTACACGACCTCCCCTGTTCGATAACCTACCTTTTGATTTTTTGAAAACCCGCATGTCAACTTTTTTACAATCTACTGATTATCGCATGTGGATACTTATTCAAGAAGGTTACTCTCCACCTTCTTGTGAAATTAATGGTGTTAAAACTGAAGTTGCTTTTACTGAATGGACTTTTGATGAACGAGATTTAGCTCAATTAAATGTGAAATGTTTGAACTGTTTTTTCTGTGCTTTGAAATCTGAAGATTACATGCATGTTTCAACTTGCAAAACTGGTAATGAAATTTGGGATAAATTATGCATCACTTATGAAGGTACTAATGAAGTTAAACAATCCCGTTTAAACATTCTCTTGCATGACTACAAACTTTTTCGTATGAAACCTCATGAATCGATTTCTGACATGTACACTAGGTTTACTCAGATTGCTACTTCATTGCTTGCACTAGGAAAAGAACTTTTGAATTATGAAAAAGTTAACAAGATCTTGAGATGCTTGCCTTCGTCTTATGATGCAAATATTACTGCCATCACTGAATCTAAAGATTTGAACACCTATTCTATTAAAAACTTGCTTGGCTCACTCATTGCTTACGAGCAAGTGGTGAATCAAAGAAATCTTGATGCAGGTGAGAAGAAAAAGGAGAAAACAATTGCACTGAAGGCGCACAAATTGGATTCTGAATCTTCCGGGTGTGAAAGCGATGAAATTGCCTTCATCACAAGGCAATTCAAAAGCTTTCTAAGGAAGAAACAAAAGCATCATCAGAATTGGAGAAAAGATAAAGATTATAAACATGTTAGAGGATCTTCTGATATTGTTTGTTTTGAATGCAGGAAGCCTGGACATGTGAGAGCTGATTGTCCTACACTTCAAGATCATTCAAGCAAAGAAAAGGAAAAAGGTGAGGAGAAAGCTAAGTCTAGGAAGGAGAAGAAGAAAATCCAAAGAGGTTTTTGGGCAAAATCTGGTACTGATTCCTCTGAAACTGAACCAGAGGAAGAGACTACAAACTTATGTTTCATGGGAGAAAATCAAAGTGATGAAGAAGACGTATGTAAACCAACCTATGATGAATTGTTTGAATTTTGTGAAAAAATCCATGCATCATACAAAAAACTTAAGAAAACACAAGCTAGCCTAAAATTAGAACATTCAAATCTACAAAAAGAGCATGAAGTTTTTCTCAAAGATCATGCAACGATTGATTCAAATCACATGACTCTTCTTGATGAATTTGATGAGTTGAACAAAAAGCATTTGGAATTAGTTGATGAAAGTAATGCATTAAAAGCTTCACACACCTCACTTAAGGATGATCTTAAGAAATCTAAAGAGATTGAAAAAAATTTGAGGATTGAGAATGATGCATTAAAAAGAACCAACTTGAGGATTCAAAATGATTTTAATACGTATAAGAAAAATTGGATGACTTCCACTTTTGATCTTAAGCCAGAACCTAGGAAGAGGCATTATAATTCAAACCATTTAAGAAACCCTTTTCCTGAAGTTAGATGTTTTTCTTGTGGCATGCTAGGACACAACTCACACACATGCACCGTTCACCGTAGTACACATTGGGTGTGGAGACCTAAGATGCATGATTTACAGCATACCACATCTGCATTGCACTCTACGTTTCCTAAGAAGGAGCCCAAACCTGTTTGGGTTCCTAAATCTGACTTTTGTTGAGTTTTGTAGGTGTGCTCTCACCAAAGACCTCGTGGGAGCATAGGATAACTAGACATAAGGAGGTTCGCAGCTCAAAATTGCTTAAATTTGCTGCTTTATCACGTGCTTGAAATCTTTAGTTGTTGTGTGTCTTTTATTTTATTTTATTTTATTTTTGTGCTAGTTTTTTTGTGCTCACTTTGTGTTATTTTTAGTTTGCTTTATTATTTTATTTTATGTGTTTTGTTTTTCACATTGTTCTTTAAATTTGGCCTTCCATATGATAAAACTTTTCAAGCTTTTAAATATTAGAGTTTTGGAGATAGGGTTTAGATTTTCTAAATTGGTTAAAGGAAGTAATACTGTAGATTTTTTCCCTTCTTTTGACTTTATTTAGTGGCACGATTTTCTTCTCTAAAATAAAAGTCTAAACTCAGTTTAACCAATGGCTTTTCATCTAAGATCTTTTTCTTATCTTCCTACATCAAATTATCATATGCATAATAACCAAAGTTCTTAGATATCATTCAAGCTTTTGAAATCTTGCCATTGCATTTATCACGTGATTTTGATTTTTTGTTGTGGATTGTTCTTCCCTATGTTAGAGAGAGAGCTCCTATTCTCTAATATTTGGAGGATATACTCACAACTAAGTCTTTTTCTTTAAGGGTATATTAAAGAGATTTTAGCTTGCAAGAGTTAAAAAGGAAAGAGGTCAATGAAGCCAAATTAAAAAGAAAACTATGTACACAAAAGTGTATCAAAAATCAAAAGATGCTCAATGAGTCAATCAAAGTGATAAGAGGCATAAAATGAGCCCACTAAATGCAAGCTATCCTCTCTTTGGTAAAACTCTTAAAACTTAGAAAACTCATTGATTATGTGATACTTTTAAAGACTTGATTTCAATTTCTATGATTGAGAAAAATTACTTTGATTTATTATTTATGAGATATTTTAGTTATAAACAAGTCTTGAATGGATCTTCTTATCCTATTTTGTTATTCCGAGTTAGGCCTCTATTTTTAAAAAAAAATTTTGTACCCTGAAGGATGTCCGATCTAGGATTAACAGAATTAGTTTTTCTACCTTCTTCTGATTGGGATTTGTTAAACTTATTGATCTCTTGGAACTTTAAAAGTTTAATTTTTGAAAAGAATTCTCATATGATGTCTCCATAAAACAAAAAAAAATTAGAAAAATTAAAATCCAAAAATATTCATTGTTTGGTTTTCGTTGTGTTTTATTTTTTTGTGTTTTGATTGTTTTCTTTTATTTTATTTTTGAGGGTCTTGATCATCACCATTCCTTCCTTGATTTGAATTTCTAGTCACATCGTCCTGGCCGATACTTTTATCGTCCTGGACGATATGACAAATTCTGTTCAAAATCCATCTGCTGACTTTTTTCTATGCTTGCTGCAACTCATCGGCTGGACGATACTATATCGTCCTGGACAATTTGATCGAACTCATGGTGATAGTCCTGGTCGATAGTATATTTCTTCTGGCCGATGCATTTTATGTGCATCATCCTGTTGGTGGAATTTTGGAAAACAGGTTTTGAAAAATATTAGTTTTCTTTGGGGATTTTAAGATTAAGGTTAAGTTCTAATTCTAAGGTCGAATCGACTCGTTAGAGAGAGTATATCACCCCAAAGGACAAAAATAAACTTTCATAACGGTGTTCAGACTTAAAATTATGTAAACTCATCTTGAATGTTATGATCGGGTTCTAAGGAGAACTCTATATGGCCCCGAGGGGACACAATATAGTTCAACTAAGTACCCAATTACAATATTCAAGAAACATGATCGTCGCATTCACATCCAAAGCCTTATCGAAGAAGGGTGTATCTCCACAAATGGAAATGAGACCATTCAACGATAATCCTTCTAATGCAACTATGACGATCATTATTTAACTTTTCCCAAAGAAATCTAATGAAGTTTTAGAAATTAAGTTTTCTTTAAAATCAGGTGTGTGTGGGGTTTTAAATCTCCAACGAGCGCAAGCCCTCGTAGTTAATTACATCGTAGGGAGATAAAATCTCCTACGAAAACTCTCGATTAAAATAATGACAGAATTTTATTTAGAGTTTCTAGGAGTGATATCAAAGTATGAATAGAATTATTGGAAAATCAAAAGGGAATGGATCAAAATTGAGCAGTTATTAACGGAGTTAAAGGAGGAGAGGTAGGGGACACCTTAAGATTCCAGAACCATCCGGAAGTGTCCCAACTTAATCTAAGTGTTGGGCTTTATTTTTTGGATTGAAATGATATTTAATTAGAGTTGAGCATTTTATTAGAAATTTGGGATTAGATTCCCGAAGTTTGGGGTCTTATAATCAAAGATCTGCCCCGGAACCTAAATCTATTTTGGACACTGGACCACAGTCGTCCGATCCTAACTAATGCAGTGCAAGATCTGGACTTACCCCGGCCTGGATTGGGGAGCCAGCTAACCACCTAATCGATTTAAAATACATGAATCCGGTCTTTTATGAAAGAGTGGTAGGGACGTTATAATTAAAGTTTTGGTGAGGCGGGGCCGACATCTAGAGATTTTCCTAATTGACCCCTTTGACTTATGTTGGGTGCTAAAATGCTAAGGACTATGAAATTAAAATTTTGACTCTTTAATTTGTATCTAATGCAATGCATGCTGGTTAACAACCTCAAATCAAATATGCTTGAAATTTTTAAAAACAGGCTTATAAAATAATAATTTTTTTTAGAAGACTGGACTTCCCCAGGTCCGGCATCTCGTCCTCATAGGTCAGACTATCCGGACTCTACCCGCAGGCGGGGAAGGGTCTAAAGCAAGGAAAGAGTAATGCGGAAATATGCATGCGACCCCGGGGTCGATCCCCGGCTAATTCCCTAGATTCGTTATCTTTCTACATTATTTAGACTCACTAAAATTTTAGACTTTTAAGATTATGAGTATAAAAATTTCACACCCTCACGAGCCTCGCGTATCCAGGCGAAAAATAAAGAGCGGCATGCAATCGCCAAAAAAACTAGTAAAAACAAGTAATCCTAAAGGCAATCAAATCATTACATCAAATACAAATTAATTAATAAATGTCCATAGGCAGAGTTGCCTTGCTTATTACAAACCAGAATATTACAGAAAGTAAAGTGGCCGGGCACCACTGACAACAACCCGGATTCTAAGCCTAGCAATGACGCAAGTTATTTTGAGTGGGATACTCTCAATCTTCAAGTCTTCAAATCTTCAATTTCATTCTTCTTTGGACTCCTTTTCTTCAATCTTCTTGGAATCTTCGTAGTGGATTACCCAAATGAACAAGAGGGCACTTCCCTCTAAGGGGAAGGCCACTCTTTCTTCTTTGGGTAAGGAAGAGGTATGATCCAAATTTGGATTTCCAAATGGAAAAGGAGTGTTCCCCAAAGGGGTATCCTTTCCTCTTTGGAATCCAAGCTTTGGATCTATGTATCCCAACTCAAAATAAACTTTCACAACACTTGACACTTGCACAAATTACATTGATATCAAAATAAAAATCTAGACTCACCTGCAGGGTTATCCTAAGCAATTAATATATAAAAAAAAAAAGAGCAGTTATTCCCAAGCAGTTGTATATGAGCAGAAAAGAAAGTAAACACACTGGCCACGCTCTTTTTATGATTTGGGGGCTTTAGCAGCTGAAGCACCTGTGCAAACAATTTATAATATTTATGCATTTTTTAATTTGCCCCCCCTTTTTATATTGCCCTGCATGAGCGTGGTCACCTGCAGAAAACTATGTCAACATCCAGATCGTACCTAACCTAAGGGTAATCTAGTCGCCAAACACATCAATCCATCCACAGAGTACAGAAAAAGTAAGCAGACACAGCAAAGCAATTTCATCCACAACATGCAGTGAAAACTACAAAAAACCCGGCACACAGCAGTAAAGTAAACACCGGCCTAACCTAGATCTAGAGTTGGTTGTCCTAGCACATCATCTAAAGTGTGTGAGAAAGGTCGTGTGGCTGGGGTAGATCCTAAAGTGGGTTATTAATTGAAGTTGTCTAAAAGTTTGGATTTGTTAAGGCTTAGAAAGGGGGGTTTAGATTAAAATTTAAATATTAATGAATTAAGAATTTTAATTGGAAATATTTTAGAAGTTAATTGATTGCTACCTTTGTTTCACACCGAGGCCGTGAATTTTATTTCACCTTCCTTGGGGCTAAGCTAATAGCCTCGTAGGCCTGGGTTACCCAGTAGCAATCGGAGTTAATTAAATTATTTAAATTGGTTAGAATTAAAAAAGTGGATTAATATTAAAATGAGTTAGTTACTGATTTTAAAAGCTTGATTAATTTAAGTTTGCCATTAATTGATTCGTGGCGTTGTGCCACCAGGCTCGAGGAACCAGCCTCCTTAGGACACTTAGCCCCGCAGCCCGGAGTAGTCCAGCCGATAAACCAAATTAATGTAGTTGAATTAGAGGTTTTAAAAGGTTACATAATTAATGATTAATCTATTTTAAAGTTTAACACCCCTTAGAATCCATTCGTGGCGTTGTGCCACCAGGCTCGAGGAACCAGCCTCCTTAGGACACTTAGCCCCGCAGCCCGGAGTAGTCCAGCCAATAAACTTCATCTTTAGGATGGTTGTTGTGTTTTAAAAGGTTTGTTGAATGTTTTAAACATTAAGTTAACATTTTCTGGAATTTTAGAATAATTTTGAATTTTATGAATTTTTGAATATTTTAATCATTTAATTAAATGGTTGAAAATTGACTTTTTAATTAAGTTCAACTTCTGGAATGTTTGTATTTTATTAAAATACTAGACCTCACTACGATCAGTTAGAAGGTAAGTACGTTAAAATCGGATTTTTCTACATTTTATTACAAAGGTTTGAAGTTTTGAACTAGTTTTGACTTAAAGTTGACCGATTTGTTGACTTTTTAAAATATTGCAAATTTCTGGAATTTAATATTTTTAATAAATATTAGACCTTATTAGGAATTGAATGCAAGTGAGTTTGGGTGATTTGGATTTTTCTGGAATTAGTTATGGATTATCGAAGTTTGGATATTTATTGAAATTATTAAATTGTTTAAATTAAGGGTCATTTTAGTGATTTTGCTTCAAACAAATTCCCAATCTCTTGAAAACACCTCCAAAGGTCAGGAACAACCTAAGGAGGGATCCCCAAGTGTTTGGGAGATTTTTGGATTTTTTAATTATTATTAATTAATTATCTTAATTAAATATTGGTTTTCACTTAAAATTAAATTAAGGTTTAAATTGCTGTCAAATCAAAGGGCTTTTAATTATCATAGACTAAGGACTGAATTCTGATCAGTTTGAGGGTTTATATGCAATTTTTGGATTTAAATTGGATTTATTACAATTTTTAGAAGTTTTAAAGGCTTAATTAAGGGTTTAAGACTTAGAAAATTAATTAGGGGGCCTAATGACCTCAAAAATTAGTGAAAATTTCTCTAGGGGCTGAGAATGTCACTAAGTTCAAATGTTCAAAGTTTCAACTCAAGGGGAAGTGAATCCTAATTTTTCCTAAGTTTTCTATACATGAGTCCTTAATTATTGTCCTTAATTATGTCACTAGTTTTGAATAGGTTCAAATCAAAGTTCCTCTAACCCTTTGAATAAACATGGAATGCATACACAAGTGGCAAGCAAACAAGTCCTTAGATCTAGGAGAACCTAGACTAGGTGGTGTGTGCACCTTAAGCATGCAATTAACTAATTAACATAATTAAGACAAAATTAGTGAATAATCAAGGAATGATTATCCACTAATCATCCCCATTAATTCCATTCAAACATGCTCAATCAACATTTAAGATCCCAAATGAAATCTTGAACACTTAAGGATTTACATATATATAGTTTCAAAATATACATTAAAATACATAAATATAAATAAATTTATATATATAAATAGAAATATAGATTATAAAATAATTAAATATATTATTAAGATACATTTTAATAAGTTGAAGGATCCACTGATCTCCATAAAATTTTGAAAATAATAAAAGATCTTCCTTATATTTTTTAAATATTTAATATTTAATTAAATATAAAAAAGGTTAATAAGCTTCAATAATTCAAAATACCAGTAGTAATGAAAATTTTTTTGGAGACTAGCCATACACTCAACAACATGCATGCCAAATTTCAGATAAAAATAATTTGTATATAATTAATTAAAAATAAAATACATATTTCTGTATTTCTTAAATTACTAATAAAATAATAACCAAAAGGGTTTGATTTTATTTTTAAAATAAACTAGATGAAATTCTGAAAATTTTGATATATTATACTTAATTTTTGGTTATGTATTTGATTTACTATAATTTTCCAAAGATTCTGTAATTAAAATCAATTAAAACACAATTTTATTAAATAAATGGCGGCGGTCAGACACGCGGCGCACTGGGATTGGCGAGATCGAAACCGCGCGGCGGCGGGGACACGCGTCGGCTGCTGGCCGCTTCACGCGGTTTTCACTTAACCACGTCAGTGGCGCGTGGCAGCCGTTGGATTAACCGCGGGTTCGATCCAACGGCTGAGATCAGATCCCGCGGTCTGATCTCACCAGGAGAAGATTAGACGGCAGAGCTTCGATCCCGCTATTCCGAATGGACGGCCTAGATCTCGCCGGACGGCTGATCGAACGAGAGATCGAATGCGCGGTCGGATCAGACCGCGGAAGGGCTCGATCTGGACCGTTGATCGAACGATCAACGGTCCAGAAAACGTACACTCAACGAAAACCGTGAGTGACGCCCTAGAGAACGTGTTTCGCCTCGTTCTCTCGATCGGATCGATCATTTCACTTGAAATTTTAAACGTAGATTAAGGATATGAACAGAAATCGTGGGGAATAGTTTATTTTAGCTAAGACCCTAAAAGCGTAAAGCTATTTAGATCTAACTAAAGTGACCTAGATCTAGGGTTTTAGGGAGTTATACCGTTAGATCTTCGGAATTTCTGGATGGTTGAGCTTGTAGATTGTCCAAGTGAAGATTCCCAGCGAAAATCCAAGCTCGAACGCGTCTGGATCGGCTGCTATGGGCTTGGGACGGTCTAGGTGGTGGGTTCGCCGGAGAACTCGCCGCCGGTGACGTGCAACCACCTGGGTTTTGTAGTGGGGAGGTGGAGGAAGCTCTGGAGATTCAAAACAAACTGGGGGCAGGGCTTGAGAGGGCTTGAGTAGTGAGAGATGATTAGGGTTAGAATCTTGTGCATTAAGCCCTTTTCCCCCTATTCAAACGCCCCCAGGCCAAACGAATGGCTGGGATTGGCTCCTGGGCTCTCCAGATGTTGCCAAGTGTCCCTGGGAAAGCTGGAAGGCTGCCCCAAAGGCTGGACATGCCTTATTTCCATTGGGTGGACTTGGGACAAGTGGGGGGGGCATTGCCATTTTAGGCTAAACCAGGCCCTGAGCTTGGTTAGGATAGCTCCAAGTGAGCTTTAGGACATTAAGGGGTCGGCCTTGGGGAGTTAAATCAGGGAAAAAGGTCTAAAAGGTTGATTAAGACCTTTTAAAAGGGTTTAAGCTTGGGTTTGACCAAATTGACCAGTCAACTGGTCAATGGAGCTGATGTGGCATCCAAACAGGTCATGGAGTCCTTCTAAGTGGCTGGATGGGTGTGGCTTGAGCTAGGTCCAATGGGTTAAAGGGTTTGACCACACAAATGGTCCCTTAAGCCTTGGGTTGACTGGTTGACCAGTCAACTCCATCAAGGGTTATCAAATTTTCAATTAGATGATTCAAATGAGTTGATTAGGTGGATTGGAGGGTGGTTCCAAGAGCCATGTATGTCAAATAGATTAAAAAGGCTTAATGGGCCTTTAATGGGCTTCTAGGCCAAAACTGGTTGACTTGGTCAACCAGTTGGGTTCAAGGGCTAGAAATGGGTTCAACAGATTCAGAATGTCGTCCTGAGTCTATTGGATGTGGTCCCAGGGTTTGGAGGGGTCAATTTGGTCAAAATCACCATTTGAGCCCTTAAGGGCCTGTTTGGTCAACCTAGGTTGACTTGGTCAACCAAGTTGACCCAGGGTCTGGGTTTGGGCTCAACAGGTTTGAAATGATATTTTGAGGTCAATGGAAGTGGTTGGGTGACCTAAAAAGGTCATTTGGGTCAAAACACATGTTTGGACCCTTAAAGGGTCCCTTGGGTCAAACTAGTTGACTTGGTCAACCAGGTTGACTCAAGGGTTGGAAATGGGTTCAAAGGATTTGAAATAGCATTTAAAATTTGTTAAAGGTGGTTGCATCCCATTTGGAGCTCATTTGGTTTGAAATCCCCATTTGAGCCCCATAGGGGTGTTTTGGTCAATTTTGACCCATTGGTCAACTATGGTCAAAAATGGGTTTGAAAAATGCAGTTTACTGCTCAATGGGTTAAAATCAAGGGTCTGGAAGTGATTGGAAGCTTGGACAGGGGTTCCAAGGTCAAGATCTCAAAGGGGTTAGGCTCAGTGGCATAGGCTGTAAATATTTGAAGGTTTTACAGCCTTTGGATTTTAATTCAAATTCTGGGGTTAGAGACCTCAGAATGAGCTCAAAGTTGGAGGGTAACCTCTAGAGACATGTCTTATCACTTTGCAAGTGATAGACCCTGAATCAGAGGCCATTTGACTGGGTTTTGAAATGTTTGAAAAATCTCTGAAAAGGGTGTTTAGGACAGGGCCTTAAAGGTTTGAATTTGAGTTTAAACTTCTGGATTTGGATTTGATTTGAAGTTTAAATTAATTTGGGCTTAAATTGGATAGGGTTTGAGATTCAAATTGGTCACAGGTAGGAATTAAATTGAAATTGGAGTGGGTTAAATATAGGAATTGATTTAAAATTGAGGTTGATCAAAGGTGGATGTTGATTTGAAGTTGGAGTGATCCTAAGATCTAGGAGAGTTCTAAGGTCTAGGATTTAAGGGAATCCTAGGCTCTAGAATAAGCTCTAAGATCTAGTTCTAGGAAAGATCCTAAGGTCTAGAGTGGATCCTAGGGCCTGGGATTAAATCTGGATTCTGGATGGGTTTTAGTGACCTCATACAAAAATGAGGTCAACACATCCTAGCCGATACACTGGATCGTCCTGGACGATCCACGTGTCAGCACGTTTTGATCTTTAAATTCGGCCCCGAACAATCCATTATTGGACAATTGGCCGAGCCGATCCACTGTTTGTCCTGGACGATACACGTGCAAGCATTTAAAACATTTTATTTTCGGCCGGTACGATCAATTATTGTGCATCATCCTGGACGATACACCTAATCGGCCCGGATGATCTGAGCAGCAGCAGCATGACCAGGACATCGCCTGGTTTAATGCTCAGTTTACCACACTTGCCTGTTACTTTCAGCAGCCACCTCCACCACCTTCATCTGATGATCAGGATCCCTCATTCTTTTAGTCTGTGCTTTAGGTTTTTTGTTTCTTGTCTTTTTGTAGTTTGCTTGTTAGTCTTTTATGATGTTTTTTTGTTATTTTTGGCCCCTCTTTTTATGATGACAAAAGGGGGAGTAGGATAGTGTGTGGTAGGAAAAAATTGTTGTAACTTTGATTTTCTAATGAACCTATATTTTTGTTTAATTTTTCCTACTTTTGTTTGTCATCATCAAAAAGGGGGAGATTGTTGCAAATCTATTTTTCATGGCTTATGTTTTGATGATTGACAAACACTGTTTCTCTTGGACTGCTTGTTGCTTTTAACTTTTCAGGAATCAAAGATCGGACGATCAAGAAGAAGCTAGTTCATGATTACGTAGGTTTAGGGTTGAGTCAATCTGTACATTTGATTTTTACCTCTTGAGTCTACTTGTAATGGTCAAAGAGACTGATGCTATGTAACCCTTCACACACACACTTGAGAGACTTAGAATTTATGTTTTTACTCATATCGGCCAGGACAATTTTTGTATCGGCCTGGACAATCTGCTTAAAATAGAAAGTCTAATTAAGGATTCTTAATTAAGACAGCCGACATTAACAGATCATCCTGGACGATAAGTGTATCGGCCAGGACGATAAGCTCAAAACAGAAAGAAGTAGCCGCCATAGTCAATTATGGTATACTGTATTTTTTAATTATCTGCCAGGACAATCCTAGGATCGTCCGAGACGATATTCACAAATTATGCCATAATTATTTAGGAAATCAAAGGAGTAATTAAGGATGTTTGATACGATCATATCGTCCTGGACGATCGCAGGATCGGCCAGGATGATCCAATCAAAAACCTTAAGTTACTTCAGGACGATCAATATCGGCCAGCCCATTTCCAGGGCTATTGTCAGGACAATTTTCCACTGATTTTAATTGATCGGCCAGGATGATCGTGATATTGTCCTGGACGATCAAGCCAATTTTCAATCATCCAGCTTTGCATCCAGAGCTATGCTCTGGCCGATCTTCATTTATTTGTACTGATCGGCCAGGCCGATGTCCATATCGGCCTGGACGATATTGTCGGCAACTCATGATTAATGAGCTCCTTTGAAGCTCTTCTTTTTAAGAGCTCTTGTTCAACGTTTTTAAAAACCTTTGGCTGATGCCTTTACCTGTGAAGACCTTGAGGAGAGAAAGAGAGAGAGGAGAGAGAAAGGATCTTGTGAGGGGGAGCTTGTGAGGGGATTCACAAGGGTTGCTTCAAGGATCGCTCTGCTTCATCTTCGTCTAGAGTTTCTCGTCCGTGGAAGGGTCGGTAGAGGTAAGGAGTTTGCTTTTGGTTTTGGTTCTCTGCCAGCTTCAGGAGGAAGCAAAAAGAGGAAGGTTCTCTGCCTTGCCGAGGTGGCAAAAAGGAGGTTCTTGTGAGGGCTTCTCCGCCTAGCTGTGGGGGCTAAAGGAGAGTCACGTTTTGTAGTGCAATACTTGGAGGATGCCTCCAAGGAGTGGATGTAGGTCAAGTTGACCGAACCACTATAAATTTAAGTGTTCTTTTCTTGCTTCCGTGCTTTTAAGTTCCGCATTTATTTCTGTGGTGTGATTTGGTTTATGCAATTTTCTTCCTTTGTGAAAATAGTTTTTAAAACACCAATCACCCCCCCCCCCCCTCTTGGTTAGCTTGGGACTAAGTTCATAGGGCTTAACATCCCTAACAAACTTTCAAGTTGTATCAGAGCACTTTCTAGTGTCATCTGAGCACTTTCAGCTAACCTCTTTGAAAATCAACCTAGCCTCTATTTTAGAACATTGGGTGGTTTTCTCATCTCTCTTTTATGCTTTACTATTGAATTTATTATTTTTAGCAAATGTTTCTTTAAATCAGATCAATAAACTTTTATAAATTCTTCGTCATTTTGAAAATGTTAGTGGTTTTTCATTATGAAAAATAAATGTTACTTTATTTCCCATAAGAAAGTGCCTAACGATCACATTGTTGCTATGAAAGCTATAAATGGCTTTGTCTAAGCCCAAATGCCTCTTAGGTATCATTGTGTTCCTCTTTTTAAAGGTCACAATAAATCTTTTCTTTTTGATTATTTGATTACTTCAGTGAAAAGCAAGCTATTGTCATGGGATTCTAATTTTTTCAGGATTGGTTATAGGCTCACTCTCATTAGTAGCTCTCTTCCTATTTATACTTTTCAAACTCTCCAGCCTACTTAAAATATTTGCATTAGGGTTGATAAACTTTTCAATAAGTTCTTTTGGAAAGGTGCTAACATTAACTCTATCTGGTCCTCTTGGGACAATATTTGTGGTGTTTTAAATGAGGGTGATTTGTGCTGTAAGAAAATTTTTATTTATCTTATGCTTTTTCTTTCAAGTTGTGGTATACTTTGCATGCTTATAGGAGCCTTTGGGCCAAATTTATGAATGCTAAATATTGTGTGGAAAAGCACCATACTATTTGCACATTTAATCAAGTTGATTCTAATGTCTGGAAGAGACTTTGCAAGGTCAAATGGATTGTCAAACAATATCTAACCTAGGTCTCGGTGGTGGGATTATTTTATTTTGGCAAGATCATTTATTATATAAGCATTCTATTGATTCTATCACAAACTCATCTTCCACTACGGCGATTAAGGTGAAATTTTTCATTAAGAACAACTATTGGGATTATGATAAACTTGTTAATGTTATTCATTACAATATTATTTATCAAATTTTTAATCTTCCCTTGAACACTGAATCTGAGGATTTATTTTTATGTAACATGTCTAAAGATAGTATTTTTAAATTAAAGGATGCTTTGCAAGCTTTAGAATCATGAACGATAATTCTATTTTTTTATTTATGATTTGGCACAAATGCATTCCTTCTACTATTGCTATTTTTTTTAGGAGGATTTTGCATATGTTCGTCCCAACTGATGATATTTTAATTCTTCGAGGTTTCATTTTACCTTCCCAATGCCAATGTTGTTATCAGGTTGAGAATATGCACCATGCTTTTCTTTTTATTTTTTTAGTTATTAAAACATGGACCTATTTTGATGATATTTTCAAATTAAAATCTTTTAATTCTAAGCTTTATATCTATCCTAATCTTATGTTTTAGTTTGTCAAGTCTAAGAGGCATACTAAAAATGCTAGTACTCTTATTTTTTGGTATTTAAGGTTGGAACAGAACAACTCCCTTTTTAATGGTATTGACATGAACTATTATAGAATTATCAATAATGTGAACGTTAAAGTTTAATGTGGATGCATTGGTCATTTGAAGGAATCTTGCAATGTGGCTGAGAAGAATGCAGGATCAGTGAAGATTAATAAACAACCTTGTGGAAGTTTAGAATAGGGCATTAGTACCAAAACAATTCCAGATATGAACTCATGGTCGTTAGTCAATTACAGAAGAAATAAAAAGAAAAACTTTGGAATGCAGAAGATGTAATTCATTCCAAAGGGAGGTGAATCACTGAAATCTGTTAATGAGGAGCTTTCCAATAAGGTGATGAATAAAGGAAGTGTATTGATGAATTTGGAAGGCAGAGACAATAACCTTTGCATGCCTGGAGATGGGAAACTGACTGAAGTTAAGACAAATGTGCTGAAAGTTGCAAGTAATCATGTTGAAGTTCGTGATTCTATTGAAGTTGCAGTGAATTCTATCGAAGCTGAGAAGGGAGCTACTTTTTCAAGCAAGGAATTTGGCAGAACATCGAGATCCCATGGGGAATTTGGAGGTTGATTCAACCCAGATGGCCTTTTTATCACCAGGTAATAAATTTGAGTTGCTGAACTCGTAATGTGAAGAGGGAAATGGTGTGGATATTCAAGTTGATTACTTAGTAGAGGAGTCGGAAGAAGGTGAAGTAGTGGAAAATCTGGAGGTCTATCAAAATAATGACAAAGTGGCAGCTGCTCAGGGCAGTTTTGAGAACAATATTGTTATTCTAACTGAGGAAAATTCTACTCTGAGTATCAGAAAGGCTTCTTCTCAAAAAAATAAACTAGCTAAGGAACAGAGACATTTGGGCCCATTAAATTTGGCTTCCAGACAAGCTAGAAACAGTGTGAACAAGAAAAAGGGTGGGGGAATAACCCCATTCATGTTGAAATGAGTTCTTTTAGCTTTTGTAATTGTAGGGGGGCTAACAAGAAAGAGGCCTCCTTGTATTTGAATGAGTATAAAAAATATTGCGATGTATTTTTTGTGGGTATTGTTGAAACCAAGATTGCTTCTCTTTCTAAAGAAGAATTTGGCAAGTTTATGGGTTAGGACTGGGATTTTATTCTGCAGCCTTCTAGAGGAAATTCTGGAGGAATTCTGGTGATCTGGAAAATTGATGTGGCTTTATTTTCCTTGATAAAGACCTTGGACCAATGTTTGCTGGAGGAGCTGGAGATATTCAACAAAGGAAAGTGGATGGTAGCTACTATTTATGGTATCAGGGAGATTCAAGGTAGAAGAGAATTGTGGAATTTTTTGGATGGTAATGTCAAGGAGGAAGTTGCATCTATGGTAGGAAGCGACTTCAATTGCATTCTTTCTCAAAATGAAATGAAAGGTGGGAAGAAATTTTCCTTCTCACATAGGCCAATGGAAATAAAGGCTTTTATGAATAGGAATGACCTACATTATGTGGGTTTTCTTGGTTCTAAATTTACATGGTGTAATAATAAGAGTGGAAGTACCCGGATTTTAGAAAGGCTTGATAGATGCATGCTGAATTCGAAAGCTTTGGAACTGATCAATCAAGCAGCAGTGAGGCATTTGAATATAACTGTGTCTGATCATTGCCCCATTATAATGAAATTGTTTCATCAACAATATCATAGAACCAGATTTCACATATTTGAAAATGTATGGCTGTCTTATTCAGCTGCAAAATTGGTGGTCAGGAATTCTTGGGTAAACTAGTGAGAGGTGATGATATGGAAGATCTAAATAAGAGAATGTCTAGAGTATTTAAAGACTTATTTTTTTGGAGTAAGGCTAAACATAAAATTGGAAGAATTGAAGGAGAATTTGAAGATGGAGATTGAAGAACTGCAGCTAGAAGAAGCATTAGAATAGCATTTTTCGGATAGCAAAGCTTTGCTCCTTAGAACCATAGTCAAGGAATTCAATTGTACTCTTGCAGGGGTGAATACATGGTGGAGACAAAGGGCTAATGCCAAGTGGATGAAGGATCAGGATTTGAACAATTCTTTCATTCATGCCTTTGTTAATGGAAGAAGGAATGGCAATTCAATCAAGCAACTGAAGAATGAGGATGGAGAGTTGATTGAAGATCCGGCTAGTATAAGGAGTAGTTTTTTTTTAAGTTTTTTTTTTGGTAACAAATGGAAGTACAGGGAATGCCAATTGGTCAATTGTCCTTTGAATGAGAACATCCCAAAGCAAGAAGAATGTGAAATCCTGGAGGTTGTTTTTTCTCTGGAAGAAGTTGAGAGGGTGATTAGAGAACTTGGCAACAACATTTCTTCTGGAGTGGATGGAATTACATATTCCTTTTTTAAAGCATATTGGAAGATTATTTGGATGGATGTGTGGAAAGCCATCCAACTATGCTTTAATTCGGGTAAAATGTATTCTAAATGGAAGGAGACATTGGTGGTACTTTTACCCAAAGTAAGTAATCCTATCTCCCTCAAATTTTAGGCCTATAAGCCTATGTATGTCAATCTACAAAATTGTGGCAAAAGTATTGTTGAACAGATTGATGAAAGTAATACATTGCTTAGTAACAGAAGAGCAAGTGGCATTCATAAAAGGGAGAGCCTTATTTGAGCATATGCTTCTTGCTCAGGAACTTTTTCATAAGTTCAGGTTCTCTAAATCTAAAAGCGGATTGGTGGCAATCAAACTAGCTATGGAGCAGACATACGATAGTATGGCTTGGAACACCCATAAAAAAGTATTGAATTACTTTGGTTTTCCAGGAAGATGTTCTAATCTCATTATGGAATGTGTTACTGATCCAATTTTCTTGGTTAAAATTAATGGAGTGGAACTGGAAGGAATTAAAGGAAGAAGTGGCTTTAGACAAGGTTGCCCTCTATCTCTTCACTTATTCATTTTTTGTTCCCAATTACTTACTAATGCATTTTTATCCAAAGGAAGGAATTTGGGTTTAAAAGTTGCCCCTATGGCTCCAAGGATTTCACATTTATTATTTGTGGATGACATCTTGATCTTCTCTAATGCTAAATTAGAGAATATTAAGAAAATTAAAATGATCACTATGGACTATTGCAGCTGGACAAGTCAGCAAATAAATGTTTCTAAATCTTCTATTATTTATAGTAAGAAAATGGAAAGGAGGAGGTGGATTATCTCTAAGATCATGGGGTTCGTGGAGGTCAAAGAGCTCAATTATTTGGGCAATAAAATTACTTTAAGAAGGCTTGTGGCTTCAAACTTCTCAAATATTTTGGAAAAAGCAACATTTAAATAGGACATATGGGGCAAGAAGCTTATCTCTTTGGCTGGCAGAGTTACCCTTATAAAATCTGTGTTACAAGCAATCCATGTCTTCTACACATCAATGTCATTGGTTCCATTATCAGTTCTGAAGAAACTTGATAGGATGTGTAGGGAGTTTTTGTGGAATAAAAGTAATGGGGATAATGGATTACATTATGTGGCATGGAAAGAATTATGTAAACCAGAGAACCAAGGAGGCATTGGCATTCATTTTGCTATAGATTTGGTGGAGTCTCTTAGATCCAAACTGGTTTGGAATTTTTTTAAGAAGCCAAATTCTTTACTCAGTAAATCATTATCTGCTAAATATGGTAAGAATGTCTCAGATGACGGTAGAAGGTTGAACTCTTCTTCAGCATGGAAATTTATATTAAGTGGTGCCAAGGCTTTTAGACAAATTGTGAGGTGGAGCATTAAAGATGGGGTTTCAGTACATATTATGAAGGACATTTGGATCCTTGATAGAGGATCAGACAGTGGGCACTTTCATTACAAATGAGATTGACAATTTAACTAAACTTTCTGGCTTCATTTTGAAGGGAGTTTGGGTACCATAGAAGCTACAAGAATTCTTTGGGGAGGAAATGGTGAAAGTTATCTGCAATATAAAGATTGAGGTGGAAAATCATGAAGAAAATTTTGAATTGTTAAAGATACATTATGGGAAAACAATTTCAAGCATGGTTAGATATGCTAGAATTAACAGGGAAGAGTTCGAACAAATGTTAATCTAGGACTGGAATTTCGTCAAAAAACTGAAACTTAATCCTCAGGACTTTTTTTCGGTGGAAATTATTAAAGAATGCAATCCCTATAATGGATTTCTTATTGCATAGAATATTGATTGGAAGTAACCTTTGTCCAAGCGGTTGTAATATGAAAGATGATGGAGAGCATATGGTGGTGAATTGTTTGAAATTAAAATAGGTAATTCAAAAGGCTAGCCGTTGGGGTTTTAATTTACCTGTTTTAAACAATTTAAAATATTGCTTGTATTTTTTGAGAAAGAAAGGAGAAGAGAATTCTTTTATAGCAAAATTTTATTGTGCTTTGGTGTTCAATTCTTGGAAAGTAGAAACATGTTAATTCATGAAGGCCAAGAGTTGTGAGCTAGAATTATTGTGACTAATGCCATCACCTTCGCATCTAGTTCATCTTATAATCTTCATTCAGACTATTGGGGTGCTAACCATCAATTTGAGATGATTTCTTCTACTTGGCATCCCCCTCCACCAATATGGATTAAAGTGAATGTAGATGCTTCTCTAGTTAATTCTAATGAAGCAGGGATTGGAGGCATAATTAGAGATCATAAAGGAGGGATGCTACTATTATTTGGATTCTAAGTGATGCATTAGGACATTGGATTCTTGGAGTTGCTGGCTGTACGTTCATTGAGAAGAGTTATAAAAGATTGGATGTTCAATGCTAAAGGCTTAATTATGGAAGGAGACAACTTTAACATCATTGGTTACTTACAGGACTCTGTTGGTCTTGACAACCGAGTGGTGAACAATGCTAAAAAAGAGGACTTGGACTTTCTTAAGGAGTTGGAGGTAATCCTTTTCCATTTTGTTAATAGAAGTTGTAATAAGTTTGCTCATTAATGTGCTAACTATGCTTTGAAAGGTGATTTCTTTTGGGACATTCTAGAAGTCAATAAGGTTCCTCCTACTTTTTTTACTTCGTTAAAGGAGGAAAGTGATAGGGAAACTATCACTTAGTTTGTTGTTCTTGTTGTTTATTTCTTTTAATGCAATTGGCAGTTCTATTAAAAAAAAAAAAGAAAGAAAGTTAAAGTTCTAAAGCACTTTGCTGCTAATATACTTCCGAGCAAGAACTTTAAATACTATTTCTTTGTGGTTGATGAATTAGGAATTTAGTTGGATGGTGTTTTAAACCCTCCTTCATGTTATGGAGTTGTTTACTAGATTAAACACCCCATTAACACTTATAAGATGAATGTGAAGGGAATTTTTAAGAAGTAATTATTGGGTTTGTGTGGGACTATCAGGGACAGTTATGGTAATATTGTTATGGCATTTGTGGGTCCCTTACAGGTGCATGATGAGAATTTTGCTGAGCTATCATCTATTCTTTATGAAATTAAATTATGTGTTTCCTTGGATACTATAAATATTAGTATTATAGTTCATTCTACTTACTCTATTCAATGTTTAAATAGCTTGGTGGATAGCATATGCAATCCTAATCTTTTTTATTTGGTGAGGAATATTAAAAAGTTCATGATTTCAATAATGCATCTTTTTCTCATATTTATAGGGAGGGAAATTCTTATGCTACTTGGTTAGTTAATTAGGGGGTAACTAGGATCATCTCTCTAACATTGTTGCTATTAATCTTCCTGCAATTATTAAAGGGCTCCTTAGATTAGATAAAATTGGTACCCCTTAGGTTAGAATTTGATGTGTTTACCTCTTTCAGTTATGTTTTCTGCCTTGTTTGTAAATCGATTCTGGTCTGCTGGTGGGTGTTGCAGGACAGTTCTTGCTGGAGTTTTATCCTTGGGAGGTATTTACTATATGGTCTTCTATGTGGTATGTGGTGACCCTTTCATTTCTTTGGTTTTTTATTATGGCTGAGGCTTTTATCTGGTTCACTATTAGAGTTGTTTTTGCAGTGTGGTTTGTTGGTTGTCACTATTGTGTTATCCGCTATATGGTTATGGATTTGCTTATCATCATTTATGGGTTTTGTTTTGTCTTTAGTTATGATATTCACTTGTATTTTAATATTTATGGTCTGGTTGTTGGTTTGCAGGTGAGTTGGATGAGATGGGTAGTTTTTTATTTCTATTGGCAGAGGTTTCTTGGGTTTATGTTGGAGGTTTTTTAGTGGTTCCTTCTAGTTGGGAGGTTATAATGGGGCATGGTTGGGTGTGTTATTCACTGGAGTTTCATGTGGTTGGGTTTCTTTAGAACTATTTTGGCCTACAAGGTCTTGGTTTGCCTGATGAGTTATGTTCTGATGGCTTGGTATTCACTTACTAATGGTGACCTGCTACCTTTATCTTCTCACCAGTGCATTATTGATTTAAATTCTAATTTTTGTTTTTTTTGGTTCATTTATAATAGGGATTTTGGTTATGGTTATGATTTTGGTTACTAAATTGATACTTCTTTATTTTAGATCTCATTTGGGTTTGTAAGTTATTTTTAGAGCAGGTACTCTTGTTGATGCCTATTCGGATTAGGAGCTGGAGCTATATGCTACTTGCTTTCCTATTTTCTTGTGCACTGAAGAATGTATCTAGGTTTTCATGTACGATTGCTTTGTAGAGGCCTCGAGCTCTTAGTTTTTTTTTTACATTATTTTTGTAGCTCATCGGAGTAGTATTGAGTTTGAGGACCCTTTAAGCTCAGTAAATTTTTCTTATATTAATGTATAAGTCCCTTTGTAGGTTTCCCTAAAAAAAATAAAATAAAATAAAATCACTTATCCTAATGGTTCTTTCTTTGTTGATATGATTTTGTTTTTTATTCTTGTATTGAGTGTTTTAAAACTACCTTCAATAAAGCTTTTTTCCTTGATTTGAACATTTTTTTTATTCCTACTCTGATTTCCGAGGAGGAGAATATGTTGTTAATTAAGGTCCCTTCTAAAGAGAAAATTTGGCGGATCATGAAAGATACAAACTTTGATTCTTTGGTTGGTCCTAATTAGTTAACAACAATATTCTTTCAGATGTCATGGTCTATAATTAAAGGGGACCATGTCAATGCTATTGTGGATTTCTTTTTTGGCAACCCTATCCCTAAATGTTTTCTCTTCTACTTTTATTACCTTAATTCCTAAGAAAAATGCCATTAATTTTTGGAATGATTTTAATCCCATCAGTATATCTTTTTTTTTTTTTCAACAAACTCATTGCTAAAATAATCATGGGAGTGTTTGCTTTATTCTTACCTAATATAATTTTTCTAGAACAAATGGTTTTGTTAAATGCAGGTGTCTATATGATATTATTCTCCTTGCCCAAGAATTTGTTCATGATTCGCAAGTTAATGTTGTTGGGGTAAATATTATCTTTGGAGATGATATTACCAAATCATATTATAATTTAAATTAAGAATTTTTATACAATATATTTAAGCTTTTTTGTTTCAAAGTGCATTTCATTAATTTGATCAGCAATAGTATTGAGAATTATTTCTTTTCTAATATAATCAATAGTAAGCTTACGGTTATTTCAAATCTTCTCATGAGCTTATGTAGGGAGATCCTTTATCTACTTCTGTATATATCATTATTGGGGAATATTTGTCAAGAGGTCTTAATGATCTTTTTATATCTCATCCAAATTCGTAGTTTAGAAAAGCAGGTGGTTTTCCTTTACAATCATGAGCTTTATAGATTATTTCATTATTTTTACTAATGGCTCTATCAAAATGTTTTACAGTCTTTTGATTTCTTAATAAATCTCAGTTTACTAGTCGTTTAGTTTTTAACCCTCCAAGATTTGATTCATTCTGGCTAAATCTATATCCTGAAAGAGATTTACGAGTATTGAAAACAAATTTGGTTTTGCAACTAATATTTTACCTATGAAATATTTGGCTGCACATCTTTAGAAGGGTAAGAAACACTCATTTGATGACAATTTTACTACTATTGATATGAAGCTCTCATATTGGGCTAATATTTTCCTTAAATTTGGTGGTAGATTAGTTCTTATTAGGCATGTCTTATGCTCTATTCCTATGTATCTATTTCATAATTTTTGTCCTGTTTTAAATGTTTGTCATATAATTGAGAAAATATTCAATAATTTTTTTTTGGGTGCTAAAGATAGTAAGTATGCTATTTTGTCGGTGTCTTCGAATAACTATTTTGGGGTTGTGGAAGAGGACATATGTGGTTTTAAAACATTAACAAATATGACGCAAACTCTTTCCTATAAACTTTTGCATGCTTTTAGATCCAAGAAAGCTTGTGGGCTAATTATTGGTTCTCTAAATTTTGTTTTCGTAAAAACCCTCACAATTTTTATTTTAAATAAGGTGGTTCATTTAACTTGAAAAGGTTATGTTCCATCAAGTGGGAGGTTGAACAATTTATCAAATGGGGGCTAAGGGTCTGGTAATATCATTTTTTGGAAAGCTAAATTTTTGGGAAATTTTTCTGTTAATAATCTTTTAAATACTCACTGCACTCACCCTAAAGTTTTTCTTTATACAACCATTTGGCTTGGAACAATTTTTCTATACTAAAATATTCTTATGTTCAAAATTTTGTATATATATTTGCCTCTAGATTCTATTTCTTTAGAAAAGTTTTTTATATTGTCTCTAAATGGTAGTGCTTTTATAATATTGAAAAACTTAATCATGGTTTTATTCAAGGCCCTAATGCTATGAAAGTTTGGTTATAATTAGATAATATGTTTAATGTGAGGTTTTCTGTTAATTATTCTTCCATCACTAATCTTCTTAATAAGTGGTTCATTCTTATTAAAAGTCTTGTTAGGACCACTTTACATGCCATCTATAGAGACATAGAAATGAGTCTAAGAATGAAGGAATTTAGATGTGAATGCTTTGAGTATTATTACTAATGTTAGGTTAAAATTTTGCAACTATTTTTGACTAATTTATTGAATGTGGACTCTTTTAAAGTTTATCACCTTGTTGGGGTTGAGTTTTATTTATCTTTTCAATCCCTTTCCTCCATTGTCAAAGAAAAAAAATGTTAATTGAATGAAGCCTAAAGAAGGATATTTTATTCTTAATACTAATGGTTCTGATAATAATTTGAATGCAGGTTGGGTTGGTATTATTATGAATCTCTTATGTGTTATATGCTATTATGCATTTCTTTATGTAACACCAATGTTTGGATTGAAGTGGATGCTATGCTTTTGGATTATTATATTGAGGGAAAATCTATTACCAATCATACTAATTTTTATATTCTAAGAGATATTAAGTATTGGATTTTATTCATATATTTTTATATTTCTCATATTTTGTGGAAAGTTAATGTTGTAACTGATTTCTTAGCTAATTTTTTGTGTAATTTAAATGTATCAGAGATTTTACATAACATAATATACTCAGGAAGCTTATATGGATAATTAGATTTGATTGTTTTGGTCTTCCATATATTAGTTTCAACTTGCTCATTTTTCTCTTTGGGTTCTACTACCATGTTTTTCTATTGCTATTTGGTGGGTTTTTTTTTATTTCCAAAGTTTTGCTGCTGTGGTTTCTGGGGTTTTTGTTTTTGGTGTCACTTTTCTTGGGTTTTCAACTTTTTGGCCTATAGATTTATTTGGTTATATGCTAAGTTTGTGCTTCTGGTGGAGGACATTTTTTTCCTTTGATGTCTGTTATGTTTCTGTCAATAGCTATTTATTTGGTGGTTCTTTTCCTTCACAAGGGCTTCATCCCTATGGTTCAAGCAAGTTCTTTCCTAGTGGTTGAGCTTTATGGCTTCTTTTTTGGGCTATTCGTACCTTTTTTGGGTCATGCAATGGTTGTATCTAAAAGTTTGTGAAGGTTGTTAAACCTTAAGTAATTAGCATGAGGCTCACCATGAGGGGGGTGAATTTGTAATTTTAAAAAACTTTCAACTTGAAAATAATGATAACTATATTTTTGAAATTTTTTCAAAAGTTTAAAATACCAAATTTTAATTAAATATTTATTTAATTATGATGAATTCTTAATTTATGTAATAAAGTTAAAATTATATATTTTCCCAAGCAATTATATCATAAATTACATGCAGAAAAAATAAAAGTGTGAAAAGGAAAAACCATGCTAGAGATTTTTATAGTGGTTCAGTCAAACTTGACCTAGATCAACTCCCTAAATTCCTTCACTCAGGGTTTTGCACTAATTATTAAGTGACTCTCCCAATGCTCCCACATCAAGAACCAGAAGCCCTTATAGAGTCACTTTCACCAAACTTGATGAGGTGGAGTGTCAGATGCTATGTCACCTTACAGTGTGATTAGTTTAAAATTTGACTTCAAAAATCTTACTTATTTCTTCCTTTAGCTAAGGTTTTTAAATTATAATTAATCATATAAGATGATTCAGATTGTATAACATGATTAGTTCACAGAAACAAATTTTTTATGTTAACTATTAATCATTTTCTTTCAATGTTAATTGTATAAAATGATTATAAGTCATACAATACGATTAGTACAAAAAATTTAAATTTTAATATATTTTTTTAATTAAAACCACAAGGGGAATTATGCGTTAATAATAAAAAACCAATGCAAAGTCCTTATAGGAGATGATCGGCTCACTACTGATCATACGAGCTACAAAACTAATAAAAAAAACCTTAGAGCCAATTATCTCCACTAATCAAAATTACAAGGCTACCTAGTAACATGCTAATGATGCCATAGACAAGCATCCAAAAAAGAAAGATAAGAATATAGCAGTAGAACCCCATCTTTCTACAAAAAAACTTGAAGTGGTCCAAAAGAAGCTCCACCTGTAAAGAAAAGTTATTGCAAAGAGAAAAGCTACACCACCACACAATATAGGTTTAATAATCACAACAGTATAAAAGCAGATAACAATGGAGGGGGTGAAATAAAATTTGTGCCAAGTAAAGCCAATCTTGGAATTAAGACTTAATAAGCTCAGAATGTAATTAGTATAAAGAGCCTCATTAGGAACATCAACAAGCCACTCAATCCTATCTTTATGGTAACCAAAATACACGTTTATTTAATAAGCCCATCCAGCCAAACCAAGAGCCATCAGAAAAAAAAAACACTACTTAATGAAATTGCCAACACTAAAACCCATGCCATGCCGCCAAAAGCTGAGAGGCAGCAGATGACACAACAACCCAGAGATATACAACCACAAACAGCCCATCAAGAAAACCCAGCCATAACTATAAGATTGTCCCCAACACCCCAAAAATTGATATATGGAGCACAGGTTATATAAAATAACCAAACCTGGTGACCCGTAATAGAGAAATAGTTGGCATAAATTATAGCACCCGCAGCCATTAACACATAAAATAGCCACAACAACATAAAAAGATAACTCAGACATTACCCCAGGGTTACCCTCAGCACCCTAAGAATTGAAGGTAGGAGAGCAACAATGGGACAGACCACTAACATTATAACTAGTAAGATCATAGCTCAAGTCAAAATTCATAATGAAATTAGCTAAAATAGAGCACACAAATTGAAGCCTATAGCAGATAATAAGAAACCAGAGACATAGACCCAATTACAAATAAGAAGATATACATAATAATCCCATAGAGTGAAAAAATTATCAGCCAACACCAAAGAACAACCAGTCGCAATGACCAAATAGCCAGCCAAAGGAGCAAGAAAGCACCAGAGACAACCAGGACCTAAAATAAAGATGGAACACCTCCTTCGCAACACTGAAAGACTAGCCATCATAATAATATCTCTAGGAAAACCAAAAAACCAACATCCAGTAAAATAGCAGGTAAAACTGAAAAAACCCACACAGATAAAAGGACCATGTAGACCAAAATCTAGGGAAAGTGAAATAACCAAAGCAACAACCAATAAATAAGGCGGCTAGGCAGAAACATAAGGAACACCACACACCTCAAGATTAAACAGCCCACGAATAGGGACAGGAATATTGGACAAAATAAAATTCGAGAAATAATTGAGATCATATCCCCACCTAGCAAACCAAAAAGCAAAGGCATTACCTTCTTTGTTAATATGGTGAAAAGAGCAGTTCAAAAATAGCAGCAGCTGTTTAATTTCTCTAACTTGATAGAACATATTAAGAGTACAATACAAATCCACATCAGCTTGAAGAGGAAGATAGGAAAAATCTGAATTAAGTTCAATATACAGGTTAATTAAGTAAAGAGGAATGCACAATTGAATACCATAGAAAATAGCCATATGAACAGCAGTAGAATAGTCTCTATTGTGAACTGGTGCAGCAAAGGTAACAATGAGACAGCCTTTACTATCCCTAATAACACCTCCACAACCAACAGCTGCATCAAAAATTACAGCATCAACATTTAATTTAAAGAAATTAATAGGGGGTTTGTTCTAATGGATGATATTAACAATAAAAGAAGCACTCTCCAAGTTAAATCCTAAGGCATTATACACAAAGTACCAATTTTTTAAATTCTTAATAGAGAGCAAATTGATATCCAAAAGAGCAACAACCTTATCCTTAACTTTCTGAATGACATTACGATGGCTCATCCTAACCCCATTGAAAAGGGAGTTATTCCTTTTCAACCAAAGAAATCATAGAATGAGGGATGGAATAACATTGTGAATGTGGCCTTTAGAATTAATAAACCAACAATTAAGTAATGAATTATGGGAAAGATGGGAATTAAAGCAATTTAACTGAAATAAATAATCAAAATAAACCCAAGTTCTAACAACCATAGGACCAGATAAACAAACATGATGCATAATTTCCATATGATAACAAAATTGGCACTTGGAAGCTAATATAAACCCTTTTTTGATGAGATTATCCTTCGTAGGAATAAATCTATGCAAAACTCTCCAAACAAAAATAGAAATAGTAGAAGGAATTCTCTTATGCCAAATATTAGTGAAAATATTATCAATATTACCTTTAACTCTAAAAGCATGCCATGCATTCTGTAAGTAAAATCGACCATCTTTGGATAAATCACACAAAATAATATCTTTAGAGCTACTACTGATAGGAAAATTAAAAATACGATGAAGGATGCAACTAGGAATCAACTTAGAAAGCTTATCATAATCACACAAATTATTATTGATAAAAAAATTAACTTTAACCAAAGCAGTAGATGTAGAATTCAGAGTGGAGTCAATAGAGTATTTACATAACCATTTGTCTTGCCAGAAAAAAGATATTACCTTCACCAAGCACCCCAAGAAATAAAGGGTTCCACCTCCCATTTGACCTTGCACAACCTTCTCGAAACTTTAGAATCACCTAGCTTAGGAAAAATATTAGTCGGGTGTTTACCAATACAATACTTAGCTATCCTGACTCAAACCCACTATGTGCATGTTCATGGTCACCAAATTTCATACACTCTTATGTGGCTAGACTCAAAAAAATAGAAAATAAAGAAAAATAAAATTATAAACTTTTTTAATTTGACATTCATATTATACTCCTTCATGAGTTTTGAGTTTCCTTGAGCAGTGTATGTCTTATTTGCAATGTTAGTGCTCACATACACAAGAAATATCTAAAATATTTAGTAAGAAAAGTAAATAATATTTGTTATCATCAAAATCACAAACTAGGGATCTTTGATTGTGCTAATCTCCTCATTAATTATGATAACAAATAATGTTGGATAAAAGTCAAGATAAAAAATTCATTTATCCTAAACTCCTCCTCAGTAGGTGATAGTATTTTTTTTTTTTAAATTAGGGGTTAAAATTTTTAATTTTTAATTTTTAAAATTTTCTAATATAAGACAAAAATAAGAAATAATAAATGAAAGGAAAAAATAAAGTAACACACACAGTGTTTTATTAAAACATACGATCAAATGTTGAACTCTTATTTATATGAGGTCCCTAAATCAATTTAATCTCCAGACCAATCTAGACTCTAGGATCCTCCCAAAATGTAGATCTTAGGATCTATTCTAGATCATAGAATTCCTCTAGACAAATTTAGACATTAGGATCTATTCTAGGTCCTAGAATCCTTCTAGACTCCAGAGCTTAGGATCTACTCTAGCCCTAGGACTCTTCTAGACTCCAGACCATAGGATACACTATATGTCATTGGATCCTTCTAAACTTCATACCTGAACTCTTCTAGACTCCAGACCCTAGGATTTTCTTAGACTCTAGGATCCTCTTAGATTCAAAACTTTAGGATCAATCTAGGCTTTAGAACTCTTCTAGATTCTAGATCTTAAAGTCTCACTAGATTCTAGGACAAATCCAGATTTAAATCATTCTAGAGCTCTTATCTATTCAAATCTTAAACCAATTTAGACTTCAATCAATTCAAGCTTCAAACCCATTAAGACTTTAACCCAATCTAGTTCAAAATCTGAACATCATTTCAAACCTAGATCCTACCTTTGATCTAGCTCAACCCTATCCTATAACTTATGATCATCTAAATGATCATAAGTGATATGGATAATTCAAATCTGATCATCCAAACTCAAAATCCAGACTAAAATCCTAAGTCCAAAGGCTTTGTCCTAAAACCCTTTTTCATGGATTTTTCAAACACTTCAAAACCTAATTAAATGACCTTTGTTTTAGAGTCTATCATTTTCACAGTGGTAAGATACGTCTCTAGAGGTAACCCTCCAAATTTGAACTCATTCTGAGGTTTCTAATCCCATAAACTAAATCAAAATCCAAAGGCTGTAAAACCTTCAAATATTTACGGCCTATGCAACTAGACCTATCACCTAGTACATACTCGCCTTAGAGCCTTCTTCAAAGCCTCTAATCACTTCTAAACTCTTAATCCTTACCTATTGAACATTAAACTGCATTTTGGTGTACCAACTTTGAGCCCCAGTTGACAAGGGGTCAAAATCACCAAAATGCCCCTGAAGGGCAATTTTGAAGTTTTCTCCAAACCTCAACTTGAACTTTTCAAATCAAACCCCAAAACCTCTTCCAATACATCCTAATCACCATTAGGGACACATTGGATTGAACACAAGACCCAGGTCAAGCCTGGTTGACCAGTTTGGCCCTTTTGACAAAAATATCCCATAGGGATTCAAATACCCATTTCAAACCAAATGAACTCCAAATTGCTTGGAACCCTTTCCAGCAAGTTTCAAAAATCAAACCCAACCTGTTGGACTCAAACCCAGACCCTGGGTCAACCTAGTTGGCCAAGTCAACATTGATTGACCAAATAGGCCTTTAATGGTAAAATTAATCATTTTGACAGAATTGACCTTCCCAGACTTTGAGACCACCTCCACTAGACTTTAAATAACTTGTCAAACCCATCAAGCTCAAACCCTCACCTTGGGTCAACCTGGTTGACCAAGTACCTGGTTGACCAGTTTAAATCCTTAAGCCTTTTTACTTTGAATCAATACCCAAATGCTTTCAAACATTACCAAAACTTTTTTATCACCATTCCCTAATGATATGGATTTGACGTGACCCTTGAAACAGTCAAAAGTTGACTTGGTCAACGTATCCCAAGTCTAATCAAATGAGACCAATTTGAATTAAATCATCCAATCTAGTTAAATCAACACACTTAAGCTATCTAAACCCTCAAATCATTTCTATTAAATGGTTCAAAGCATATTTAAAATTATTTAAAGTCATATCATGGTCAATTTGACCAAGTTGTACCTTTCCAAATCTTGGCCAAATTTGTATTGTTATGCTTTAAGCACTCAAGCTCTTAGTAGGCTGCCTTAAGATCCTTCTAACCAGCTCATTAGGACTTCCTAGGTGCCACCTCATCTATTATTGACCAGTTGATCGGTCAATAAATGTCTCCAAGTGGTTTAAGTGCCCAAATGACATGGCATATTCATGCCAATTCAGCTACATCTGCTTAGAGAAGTTCCAGAACCTTCCTAGAGGCATTTCCAGCCCTTGGATGCAGATCTAATGGCTCTTAATCAATTGCACAAGGATTAGAGGACAAAATACCCTTTCCACAAAGGATGTTCCCATATCTTTTAGATGCTCTGTTCCCATCAACTCCTTGGACATCTGGCATTATATGGGGAGCTCATGAATTGATCCCAACCATTCATTTGGCCAGGGGACATTTGAATAGGAAAAAATGCCCAAATGATTCTGATTCCATTCTAATCCTTCTCTCACTACCTCAAACCTTTCTAGCCGAGCTCCCTACTCATTCAACCCCTCAATCATCTCCCCTTCATATCCTAACCAAAATACAGCAGTCAGACCCTACCGACATGTGGATTCCAACGAACCCAAGCTCAAATCCATTCAAGTTTCCTTCCATTTGAATAGCAGCTCATTTGGCGGGGAATCAGCTAGAAACTATTACATGGATAGACTATATTTTCCAAAATTTCATTCTTGCCTAAATCCTTTAGTAAAATTGCATTAAATCCTAGTTTTAATACACTATATTCCATTTTAAATGGCTTCATTTCAAGTTCTTTTTAAATTTGTTAATACCCCTCAAGATTTTTGTTCACCTAGTGAATCAAGGTTTAAAATTTCACTGAGTTTAATCAACTATATCGAATAAATGAGTAAAAAATAGGATTTAGGGCATCACTTGTAGTCTCCGACGAGTGTAAATTTTTCTTGGCCATTGATTGCTCGATCAATGGTCTAGATCAAGCCATTCGGTGCTCTATTCTGACCGTGTATTTGATTTGGCACTCAGCTTTTAGTCCGTCATCATCTGGACCCTATATCCAAAATCGCGGGATCAAGCTAAACCGTTCAATCCCATTGGATTGAGATGAGATGCATGGTCTAATCCTAGCCGCTAGATCAAACCGTTTTGGATCTAATGACTCATCGCAATGCCGCACTGGTTAAGTGGCAGGACCCATTTGAATACGGCTATTCGTGTGGCCCAATCATATTTTGCTGCATAGAAAGCGTGTGGGGCCCTCCCACAATTAATCTCAATGATTGCCCGTGCTGCAGCCATCTGCACATGATAAAACGGGTAACGTCACGTGGCCTGAACCACCTCCGCGGTTTGGTTGGACTAACCAGAGCCCGATAGCTGTCCCGCCGGCACCGTTAGAGCAATTTAAAAGATTTAAAAATGTTTTTTTAAACATTTTAAATCTAATAAAATATATATCAAAGAAATTATTAAAAATAATATATATATATATATATATATATATATATATATATATATATATATATATATATATATATATATATATATATATACATAATATTTCTAAAATTAAGTAATTCAATTTAAATTAACATTAATTTGAAATACTAATTATATTTTATATTAGATTTTTTTTAAAACTATTTTAAAGTGCTAATTATTAATTATCTTAAATGAATAAATTTTTTTATTAATTAAAATTTTAATTTAAATAATTAAAAGAATTAGAGACTTATTTTAATATTTGATTTCAAATTTTGTTTAATTTGATAAATACTTATATTTTAAATAATTATTTAATAACTAGATATTAAGGTCTTTAACTAATATTTAATTAAAATTAAGTATATATATATATATATATATATATATATATATATATATATATATATATATATATATATATATATATATAATTTACATTAAATTATTTTAAATAACTTAAAATTTTAGAAAATAGTTAAGGTTTAATTAAATTTAATTTAGATATTATTTTAAATATTAATTAATTATGAATTCTTTTAAATTCATTTACTTGATTCAAAACTTCAAAAATTTCAAATAAATTTAAATTAATTCATAAAAGTATAAGTAATATATGAAATTTTTTAGATAATTGAGAACTTTAATTTAAAACCATTTTCAAAATTAAAAAATTGAATTTATTTTGATTAATTTGAATTATTTGCATACCTTAAAAATTAATTAATATTTAATTTAATATTAAATTAATTATTTTATAAGTTAAAAATTATTTTCAGATAAATTTTAATTTTACTGGATCTCTCTCAGTCCCTTATAATTTATTTTAATAATATTTTCAATTGTTTTAATTTAAAATGTATATTTACATATATAGGTATATATTTATATATATTTTTTAAGATAATTTTAAAATTTATATATATTTAAATCTTTCAAATTTGAGTGATCCCTTTGAAATTTTAAGTATAAATTGAACTACTTGAATAGAAATCATGGGGAGTGATTAATGCATAGCTGTGCTTTAACTAATCACTAATCAATATTTAATCTAAGTTAATCATGTTTAGTCTTTGCATGCTTAGGAAGCACACACCACTTAGCCTAGGCTTTTTTAGTTTTAAGGACTTGGTTATTTTATTATATGTTGTCCAAGGGTTAGTTAAAACGTAGATTTGAACTCATTAATCTAGTGATATTGAGGACAATAATTAAGGATCCTTGTCTAGAGGATTTAGAATAATTGTTAAAATTAGGATTTACATCCTTTTGACTTGAAATTTTAACCACTTAAACTTAGTGATACTCTCAGCCTTAGAAAACATTTTCACATTTTTTAGAGATCAGTAAGACCCTTAATCAATTTTCTTAAGTTTAAACTCTTAATTAATCATTTAAACTTCCAAAACTTATATTTAATTAATTTAATTAATTATAAATAATTAAAAATTCCAAACAATTCTCAAGCACTTGGGAATATCTCCTTAGGTCATTCCTGACCTTTGGAGCTGATTTCAAGGAGTTGGGAACCCATTTGAGCAAACCACAAAAAGTCCCTTAATTAAGCAATTTCAAAAATTCAATAAATACAAGAAACTTCAAAAATTCATAACTAAATGTACAAAAATCTAAATCAGTTAAACTCAATTAAATTTAACTCATACTAATTCCTAATATTTATTAAAATTATTAAAACTACATAAAACCATTAAATTTAAAAAAGTCAACTCTTAGTCAAACCTAAGTTAAATTTTTACTTAAAACTTCAAACCTTCGTAATAAATTCCAGAAAAATCCAATTTCAGCGTACTTATAGTCTAATTAATCGTATGAAGGTCTAGTATTTTGATAAAATATTAATTTTCCATAAAAAACTCTTAATTAAAAAATCAAAATTTTAACCCCTTAATTAAATGATTAAAATAATCCAAAAAATTCCTAAAACTTGAAAATTACTTTAAAACTCTAGAAATCTTTAATTTGTTGCAAATTCAGGTCTATGAACTATGTTTTGATGATTGGCAAACACTCTTACTTGACTTGAACTGTCTTTTGTTTAATCTAGTAATTAGGTTGTTAAGCCTAAGTTAATGTCCCAAGGCTACCAAGAGGGGGGTGAATTGGTAGTTTAAAAATTTTAAACCCTCTTTGAAGATTAAGTTGAACCAAAATGAAAATTTTTCTTTTAAAGTTTTTCTAGAAAATATTTTTCAACCATAGAGTTGTTAAAAATTAAAATAAAATGCGGAAACAAAAAAAACTGTAAATGACACCAGATTTATAGTGGTTCGGTCTATAACCAGACCTACATCCACTCCTCTGAGGCACCCTCTGAGTATTGCACTAAAACCAATAGTGACTCTCCTTTTGCACCCACAGCAAGGCGGAGAAGCCTTTACAACACACTCTTTTCACCAATACCCGGTGCGGCAGAAAACCGTCATCCTTTTACATAATCCCCAGTGTTGGCAGAGAACCGTCATCCTTTTACACAATATCCAGTGTTGGCAGAGAACTGTCGTCCTTTTACACAATCCCCTGTGTTGGCAGAGAACCATCTTCCTTTTATACAATCCCCAGTGTTGACAGAGAACCGTCGTCCTTTTACACAATCCCAGTGTGGGCAGAGAACCCTACGGCTGTTCACACTCTCCAAGTGTAGGCAGAGAACCCTTCGGCTGTTCACACTCTCCAAGTGTAGGAAGAGAACCGGATCTCCTTGACTGATCTTCTCACAAGAATCTAGAAGGAAAAAGGAAAAGAGTGAAGTAATCCCAATTCACAAGTAGAGACTCTTACCTTTGAAATCCAAGTGAAGCCTTCTCGCTCCAGTGGTAGGAATCCTCCCTTGAATGCTCTCTTCGACTCTCTCCTTGGCTATTCTCTCAAGAGGCATGAAGATCAAATGACAAAAAGATTTGGTGGCAGTCTAATTTGGACTATTTATATAAAAGACAAGAAAAACTGCCCAAAAACTGTAAGTTTTCAATTCTGTACGCAGTGGATCGTCTTGTACGATCGTGGATCGTCCTGGACGATTTTACTTAAACGATTTGAAACGACCCTATTTGAATATGTGTACAAAATGTCTTCGTACAGCTGATCGTCCTGTACGAATTTAGGTTCGTCCAGTACGAACAGTTATTACAAGGTTAGTTCTAGAAACAGGTGAAAACTGTTCTAAGTCGGTTAATCGTTTGGATGAAAATATGTTCGTATGGATGAAATTTTTACAGAGAACCGATCATCCTGGACGATTCTTGACTTCGTCCAGACGAAAATTTTCCAGAGGACTAATCGCCACGGACGATAATTTATTTTCGTCTGGATGAAAATTTTCCAGAGACCCGATTATCCTGGACGATTTTTAATTTCGTCTGGACGAAATCTTTCCAGAGGACCAGTCACCACGGACGATGATAAAATTTATCTGGACGAAAATTTTACAGTGAGCCAATCATCCTGGATGATAATTAATTTCTTCCTGGATGAATAGGACTTAGAAAAATTTTTGAGCAAGTTCCTATTCATTCCATGTGCTCTATAGGAGTTAATTGTCTGATCGTCCCGTACGATCAGTATAAAATTTTTATGATCTCCTTATGTGTGTGTGTATGTTTTTATTCACTCAATTATAATCACTCACTTTCAAAATTAATTAAAAGAAAAATGCAAGTTTCAAATTAACAAAGTATCTCATGCTGAATTTGATTTGAAGTTTTCGTAGTCTGGAGTCTGATTTTCCTGAAATGTTAGTACACACAAGAGGAAATACAAATCTTCTAAAATTGTTAGGAGATAACTACACATTTGAACAATAATGTTTGGAATCATTAAAACTACATAAGTTGCAAAAATGTAAAGCATTCAAATAGCAACTATTCTAACAATCTCCCCCTCTTTGATGATGGCAAAATAATTATTGTTTGTATGATTTCAATTTAAACAAATCTCCTATCTCCTAAACTCCCCCTGAATTGATGAATACATGAAAATAAGGAGGCATTTTGAAGCAAAGAATAATATTTTTGTTTTTCAAAAATTTTTAACACAAACAATCACAAAGTCAAACACACAAAAGCAAAATGCAAAAAGAATAATCAAAACAAAACAAATCAATACCAACACAATAATTTCTCCCCCTTTTTGACAACAATAAAAAGTACAGAAGAAATAGACGAGAAATGTAAGTAATTATATGAAATTCATTTGAAAATTTAATCTAAATAGTGATTGACATAAGGTATGCAATTTTACACTAAAAACATTAGGTCAATCATAGAAATTCATAAAATTTAAGAAGTGATATAACATTGTACGTAAAAAGAATTTTTCAAAACATGATTCAATTTAGACATTCGAATATAGAAAATCATTACAAGAGAGATGTAAAAAAAAAATTATATTTCAAAGTTCAATGGAATATAAATGAACATAAGATCAATTTGAATTAAGAGATTGAAAGAATTTGGAAAGAAGAGAATTACCACATGTGGCGCTTTGCGCATCTTTTTCAAAATTTTTGGGGCACATTTGTGTGCATTTTTTCTTTGTTGGGTTTATTTTGTGCCACTTTTTCACATTGCAAATCTTTGCGCATTCCTTTTGATTTTTGTACTATTTGTACAATTTTCAAGAGTAATTGAGACCAATTCTTTTCAAAATCAATAATCTAAAATTTCAAATATTTCTAAGTGCATAAATATCACTTGAGCATAGAAATACAAAATAAGAAAACATATAAATTGCAATAATAATATTAACTTTTATGTAGTCTAAATGTTTAGACATGAATTTAAAAGTTCTAATTACAACAAGTTATAAACAACTTTTAAATTTAGAAAGACTAGATTTTCTAATATAGATAATCTCAAATTACAATCAAATTTAAACACTATGAAGATTAAATAATACAAATAAAATTCATAAAAATTAACCACATTCCAAAAACAAATCAAATTTGAAACAAGTACAACATCCATTGATATTAATGAAAGGATTACACATTTCATAATATCTAAAAACAAGTAAGAAAATACACTGAACTTAAAAGAAAAAACAAACATAAAAATAAACACTTAACATAAAAACTGACACAACAAAACATAAAACACGAGTACAACAAACATAAAGAAATTCATCTCTATTGTTCCGGAGGAGGAGGAGGAGGAATGCCGCCAAAAAGGTTGAAGTAGGAGGCCATCAACATTATATTGGTATTAATTTCATGTACTTCATCTCTAATGTTACCAATGTCTTGTTGCTGCTGCTTAAGTTGAGCATCAAATTGATCAAACCTTTGATCAACATGAGTCTCTAATCTATCAAATCTTTCAATCAGATTCTGATAATCTGACTGAGGTGCAGAAGTTTGCTCTCTTTCTTCTTCCTCTTCTGAAGCACTGGCATGTGCTTTTCCTTTTTCCTCCTTGAAAATCAATCTGAAGGAAGCATCATTATAGTATACTGGCTCTTCATATTCATCATCAGGATGCACTAAGTTGTATTTCTTTTCCAAAATGTATGTGACTAAGTGTCCTAATGAGATGTTCCTTTTTCTCTTCTGTTCTGCATGTCCTATTTCTGAAAGCCCATAGATATGATCTATGATAAGTTGGGCTTCGTCAATAGGATGACATTCTATAATCAAAAAGGTTAGTGCAGAAAGGAGAGGGGTGATATTAATCCTATCACCAGCTTTAGGAATGATTGAAGATCGAAGGATATGCTGAATGATTCGGGCTTTTTTTATCATACCGGAGACTCTAGCGACATGATAGTCAAGACCATTTTCTATAATTACCCTATTGACATGATACCATTTGAAAGTGGTTTCTGTCATTAGGGTGTGAGCTCTATATCCCTCAGTTCTTAAGTTCAAAAAGGCACCAAGGTCGTGCTTGGTGATTTCAACTTTTTGCTTGAAGACATAAGAACTTATGGAGGAGTGGTCAGAATTAAAACTCATGTTTGCTAGGAAATAGTGGTAGGTTTGCTTGTTGTAGAAGTGGACGAGAGAAAGTATGAAATGAAATTGGGTTGAGGCAAAAATGTGTATTACCTTAAAATTTAACTCGCTTTGGATTAAAAGGCGAGAGGGAGTTATTTTGGCGGATGCAAAATGAGGAAAGGATTCCTCATTCGCCTTAGACAGGAAGTTTTCTGAGGCATTCCTATTCGGTTTCTTTACCAACACCTTTTGTCTCTTGCTTGAATTGGCCATTGTCGATTTGAAGTAGAAAGGGATTGAAAGTGAAGTTTGAAAGTGTGATTGTTAAGTTAGAAAGCCTTCATATTTAAAGAAAAATGATACGTTCGTCCTGGATGAAAACCTTCATCCTGGACGAAAATCATCTTTCGTCTGGACGAAAATATTTCGTACAGACGATCAAATTCGTTCTAAATGTAACGGCTTTTCGTAATCAACACAACTTACGATGCGTCCCTTTCGTACAGGCTTTTTGACTTGACCGATCGTACAGACGAAATTATTTCGTACAGACGATCAAAAAATAACTTGTTTTAATGTCTCTTGAAAACCGTCCCCTACAATGAAACGACATCTGTTCGTCTGGACGAACCAAAAATTCGTACAGGCGAAATCCATATTTAAAACTGTCTTATCCACTCAACCGCTGCATTCAATCGTCCCGACGTTTGAGAGAAAAAAAATTTTTGTCCTGGACGATCGTCAGATCGTACAAATGATCTAATTAAAAACTGCTCTCAAAACTGTTAAAATTCGCACAAACTGTTCTTTCACACATCGTCCAGTACGAAACAAAATTCGTCACGGACTATTTCCTCTAATTTTTGAATTTTGATTTTTAATTTAAGAAAATCAAACTAAACATTCAAAAACATAGAAAATATAAAACAAAATCATAGACCTAAAAACAAATTCATTCAAAACACACAAAATTTCACAAAATTAAAAACAAAACAAAACAAATATCAATGTTGCAAAGACATTTTGTTTAGGCATTCAAATCAATAACACCAAGCCTTGTTCTTAAAGTACTGAAGGTATCAAAGGCTAAAGGTTTTGTAAAAATGTCTGCAAAGTCTATACCATATGTCTTTTCCGCTTTTACAAGTGGAAACTCGCATGTAGTCTTCAGATTTTAAAGCACAAAAGAAACTATTTAAACATTTCGCATTTAATTGTGCTAAGTCACGTTCTTCAATAGTCCAATCTTCATAGGGTGTTTCTACCCTAATTCCATCAACTAATCTAGTTGGTTTTGAGTAACCTTCCTGGACTAGCATCCACATGCGATAATCAAGTGACTGTAAGAAAGTAGACATGCGTGTTTTCCAAAAATCATAAGGAATATTGTCAAACAGTGGAGGTCTAGTGATAGAGTAACCCTCAGGTGTGTTTCGGTTTCCAAATGTAGCCATCTACGTTAATCAAAAAGTAGTTCAAACTTATGATTTTGAAACATGCTCTGATACCACATGTTGAGTCCAGTAATTAGGTTGTTAAGCCTAAGTAAATGTCCCACGGCTACCAAGAGGGGGGTGAATTGGTAGTTTTAAAAAATTTTAATCCCTCTTAATGATAAAGTTGAACCGAAATAAAATTTTCTTTTAAAGTTTGTAGAAAAATATTTTTCAACCACAGAGTTGTTTAAACTGAAATTTAAAGTGCGGAAACATAAAAGCAATAAAGTAAATGACACCAGATTTATAGTGGTTCGGTCTATAACCAGACCTACATCCACTCCTCAGAGACACCCTCTGAGTATTGCACTAAAACCAATAGTGACTCTCCTTTAGCACCCACAACAAGGCGGAGAAGCCTTTACAACACACTCTTTTCACCACTACCCGGTGCGGCAGAGAACCGTCGTCCTTTTACACAATCCACAGTGCTGGCAGAGAACCGTCGTCTTTTTACACAATCCAATGTGCTGGCAGAGAACCGTCGTCCTTTTACACTCTCCTAGTGTGGGCAGAGAACCCTACGGCTGTTCACACTCTCCAAGTGTAGGCAGAGAACCTTTCCGCTGTTCACACTCTCCAAGTGTAGGCCGAGAACCCTTCGACTGTTCACACTCTCCAAGTGTCGGCAGAGAACCGGATCCCCTTGACTGATCTTCTCACAAGAATCTAGAAGGAAGAAGGAAAAGAGTGAAGAAATCCAATTTCACAAGTAGAGACTCTTACCTTAGTAATCCAAGTGAAGCCTTCTCGCTCCAGTGGTAGGAATCCTCCTTTGAATGCTCTCTTCCACTCTCTCCTTAGCTATTCTCTCAAGAGGCACGAAGATCAAATGACAAAAGGATTGGCTGGCAGTCTAATTTGGACTATTTATACAAAAGACATGAAAAACCGCCCAAAAACTGCAAGTTTTCAATTCTGTACGCAGTGGATCGTCCTATACGATCCTGGATCGTCCAGGACAATTTTACTTAAACGATCTGAAACGACCCAATTTATATATGTGTACGAAATGACTTCGTACATATGATCATCCTGTACGAACTAGGTTCGTCCACTACGAATGGTTATTACTAGGTCGGTTCTAGAAACTGCTAAAAACTATTCTAAGTCGGTTAATCGTTTGGACGAAAATATGTTCGTCTGGACGAAAATTTTTCAGAGACCTGATCGTCCTGGACGAAAATTTATTTCGTCTGGACGAAAATTTTCTGGAGGACCAATCGCCACGAACGATAATTTGTTTTCGTCTGGACGAAAATTTTCCAGAGACCCGATCGTCCTAGACGATATTTAATTTCATCTGTACGAAAATTTTCAAGAGCACCGGTCGCCTCGTACGATGATAAAATTCGTCTGGATGAAAATTTTACAGAGAACCCTTCGTCCGGGATGATAATAAATTTCGTCCTGGACGAATAGGACTTAGAAAAATTTTTCAAGCAAATTCCTATTCGTTCCATGTGCTCTATAGGAGATAACTAACGGATCGTCCAGTACGATAAAAATCGTCCCATACGATCAGTATAAAATTGTATGATCTTTTTATGTGTGTGTGTAAGTTTTTTTATTCACTCAATTACAATCACTCCCTTTTAAAATTAAATCAAAGAAAATGCAAACTTCAAATAAACAAAATATCTCATGTTGAATTTGATTTGAAGTTATCGTAGTCTGGAGTTGGATTTTCCTGAAATATTAGTACACACAAGAGCAAGTGCAAATCTTCTAAAATTGTTAGGAGATAACTATACATTTGAACAATAATGTTTGGAATCATCAAAACTACATAAGTTTCACAAATATAAATCATTCAAATTGCAACTATTCAAATAATCTCCCCCTTTTTGATGATGGCAAAACAATTATTATTTGTATGGTTTCAAGTTAAACAAATCTCCTATCTCCTAAACTCCCCCTGAATTGGTGAGTACATTAAAATAAGGAGGCATAAAGAACAAAATTTTTGTTTTTCTAAAATTTTAACACAAACAACTACAAAGTAAAAAACTTGCAAACAGAACAATCAAAACAGAAATGGCACTACAAACAGAAACAACTACAAACAGAACAATCAAAATAGAAAATACAATAATTTCTCCCCCTTTTTGACAACAACAAAAATTGAAGAAGAAATAGACAAGAAATATAAGTAATTATATGAAATTCATTTTTAATATTTAATCTAAATTGTGATTGACATAGGGTAAGCAATTTTAAACTAAAGATATTAGGTCAATCATAGAAATTCACAAAATTTAAGAAGTGATATAACATTGTAAGTAAGAAGAATTTATCAAAGACATGATTCAATTTAGACATTTGACTATAGAAAATCATTACAAGAGAGATGTATAAAAAATTTTATATTTCAAAGTTCAATAGAATATAAATGAACATAAGATCAATTTGAATTAAGAGATTGAACGAATTTGGAAAGAAGAGAATTACCTCATGTGGCGTTTTGCACATCCTTTTCAAAATTTTGGGGCACATTTTTGTGCATTTTTTCTTGGTTGGGCTTATTTTGTGCCTCTTTTTCACTTTGCAAATCTTTGCGAATTCCTTTTGATTTTAGTACATTTGTACAATGTTCAAGAGTAATTGAGACCAATTCTTTCCAAAATCTATAATCTAAAATTTCAAATATTTCTAGGTGCATAAATATCACTTGAGCATAGAAATACAAAATAAGAAAAACATCTAAATTGCAATAGTAATATTAACTTTTATGTAGTCTAAATGAATAGACATGAATTTAAAATTTCTAATTACAACAAGTTATAAACAACTTATTAATTCAGAAAGTCTATATTTTCTAATATAGATAATCTCAAATTACAATCGAATTTAAGCACTATGTAGATTAAATAATACTCATGAAATTCATAAACATTAACCACATTTCAAAACAAATCTAAAAAAAAAAAACTTTCTTTGATACTAAAGAAACAGATTACATAAAAAGAAGAAAATACATTGAACTTAAAAAAGAAAAATCAACATAAACACAAACACTTAACAATAAAACAGACACGATAAAAATATAACATAAAAAAAACAAATACTGTTCGTCTGGACGAACGAAAATTTTGTACAGACGAAGTTCATATTAAAAACTGTCTTATCCACTCAACCGCTGCATTCAATCGTCCCGACGTTTGAGAGAAAAAAAAATTTGTCCTGGATGATCATCAGATCGTACAGACGATCTAATTAAAAACTGCTCTCAAAATGGTTAAAATTCGCGCAAACTGTTCCTTCACACATCGTCCCGTACGAAACCAATTTCGTCCTAGACGATTTCCTCCAAAAAAGTTTTTTAATTTTGAATTTTTTAAATTAAGAAAATCAACAAAAATATTCAAAAATATAGAAAACATAAAACAAAACCATAAATCCAAAAACAATTCATTCAAAACACACAAAATTTCACAAAATCAAAAAACAAAACAAAACAAATATCAATGTTGCAAAGACATTTTGTTTAAGCATTCAAATCAATAACACCAAGCCTTGTTCTTAAAGTATTGAAGGTATCAAAGGCTAAAGGTTTTGTAAAAATGTCTGCAAGTTGATTTTCAGTTGAAACATGTATGAGTTCAATTTCTCCTTTGGATACATGATCCCTTATGAAATGATGCCTTATATCAATGTGTTTGGTTCTAGAATGTTGAATAAGATTTTTGGAAATGCAAATAGCACTAGTATTGTCACAATAAATTGGAATAGTGCCTATAGTTAATCCTAAATCAATCAACTGTTGTTTTAACCAAAGTACTTGTGCCACACAACTTCCGAATGCAATGTATTCTGCTTCTGCAGTAGATAGTGCCACTGAATTTTGTTTTCTACTAGACCATGAAACTAATGAATTTCCAATGAATTGACATGTTCCAGAAGTGCTTTTCCTATCCACTCTACAGTCTGCAAAGTCAGAATCTGAGTAACCAATAATTTCAAATGAAGAGCTAAACTTAGGATACCAAATTCCTAAGTTTTGAGTTCCTAGAAGATATCTTAAAATCCTTTTCACTGCTGTCAAATGTGATTCTTTTGGATCTGATTGAAATCTAGCACATAAGCAAACACTGAACATAATATCTGGTCGGCTAGCAGTCAATTAAAGTAAAGATCTAATTATCCCTCTAAACTTCTTTTGATCAACAGATTTTCCCATAAGGTCCTTATCCAACTGAACTGAAGAACTCATTGGTGTACTAACAGGTTTAGCATTGTCCATTTCATATTTTTTGAGGATGTCCTTAATATATTTAGTTTGACTAAGAAAAGTACCTTCCTCATGTTGCTTAATGCTAAAACCTAGAAAGTAATTTAAATATCTCATTAGACTCATTTCAAATTCACTACTCATTATTTTAGAAAAATCATCACAAAGATGTTTATTTGAAGATCCAAAGATGATGTCATCCACATAAATTTGAACAATAAGTATATCCTTTCCAATTTTCCTTAAAAAGAGAGTTATATCCACACTTCCTTTTTCAAAAAATCTGTCAAGTAGGAAGGTGCTCAACCTCTCATACCAAGCCCTAGGTGCCTGTTTCAATCCATATAATGTCTTTTTTAATTTGAAAACATGATTTGGAAATTTAGAATTTTCAAAACCTGGAGGTTGTTCTACAAAAACATCTTCCTAATTTACCCCATTTAAAAAGGCACTTTTGACAACCATTTGAAACAATTTAAAACCTTTAAAACAGGCAAAGGCTAGTAAAACCCTAATTGCTTCAAGTCTAGCTACAGGGGCAAAAGTTTCCTCAAAATCAATTCCTTCAATTTGATTATACCCCTTAGCTACTAATCTAGCCTTATTTCTAATGACTACTCCTGAGTCATTCATTTTATTTTTGAACACCCACTTGGTTCCAACTACACTTTGATCTTTTGGCCTTGTAGTTAGTTCCCAAACTTTAGTTCTTACAAATTGATTTAACTCTTCTTGCATGGCCAAAATCCAAAATTCATCTGAAAGTGCTTGATCAATGTTAGTGGGTTCAATAGTTGAAATAAAGGCTGAATGATTGACTTCCTTGTTTAATCCACGCCTAGTTCTAACACCCTCACTTGGTTCACCTATAATCAATTCCTTTGGGTGTTTTTTAGAAAATCTCAAATCTCTAGGCAAAGGGTCTTCTCTTTCTAAATTTTCTTCCACATTTTCTTCCAAATTTAATCTATCAATCTTTTGGGAGTTTTCTTCAATTTTTCTTCAACAACATTTGGCTCTTCCATGTTTCTATTTTCATCAAAAACAACATGTGTGGTTTCTTCAATGACTAAAGTTCTTTTGTTGAATACTCTATAAGATTTTCCAACACTTGAATATCCAACAAAAATTCCTTCATCTGATTTGGATCAAATTTTCCTAAGGCAGATTTTCCATTATTATGTATGAACACCTTGCAACCAAAAACATGCAAATGAGACAAATTTGGTGTTCTACCTTTTAGCAACTCATAGGGTGTTTTATTCAAATTTGATATCACATTTACCCTATTCAGAACATAGCATGCAGTGCTAACCGCCTCAGCCCAAAAATATCTAGGAAGCGAGTATTCTGCTAACATTGCTCGGGCGGCTTCTATTAATGTTCTGTTCTTTCTTTCAACTACTCCATTTTGTTGAGGAGTTCTAGGTGCAGAAAAATTGTGATCAATCCCTTTTTCTTTACAGAAATCTTCAAATCTTTTATTTTCAAATTCTCCTCCATGATCACTTTGTATAGAAATTATTTCACATCCTAGTTTTCTTTGTATCCAAGTTGAAAAATTTCTGAATTCCTCAAATGATTCACTCTTATGAAAAAGAAATTTAACCCAGGTGAATCTTGAAAAATCATCTACTATAACAAATCCATATACCTTTCCTCCTAGACTAACAGTGCTTACAGGTCCAAAAAGATCTATGTGAAGAATTTCTAAAGGTTTACTGGTCCTAAGATCTTTATTGGACTTAAAATAGGACTTCACTTATTTTTCTAATTGACATGCATCACATAGATGGTCCTTGGTAAAGTCTAGTTTAGGTATTCCTCTCACCAAATTCTTTTGGGTAATTCTTCTAAGATTTTTCATACTAGAATGACAAAGTCTCCTATGCCAAAGCCATGATTCATCAGAAACAGTTTTCAAACAAAAAGCAGTAGGAGATTGAATACAATTTAAATCTAGCATGTAGACATTGTTTACCCTTTTTCCATTTAAAATAATTTTCCCATTTAGGCTAATTATGCAGCTAGTAGGTAAAAATTTTACATTATAGCCCTTATCACATAGCTGACTTATGCTAAGCAAATTATGTTTTAAGCCTTCAACTAATAAAACATTGTCTATGAAAAAGTTTTTCAAATTTTCAATCATACCTGATCCAACCACTTTCTTTGTGGTATTATCTCCAAGTGTAACCTTGCCTCCACTCATGACTTCCAGCATTATGAATTGAGCAGTATCTCCAGTCATGTGCTTTGAACATCCGCTGTCCAGGTACCATATACTCTCACGAGGTCTTGTGTGAGAGTATACCTGCAAAATTCTCAAATGTTAGACCTGGGAACCCAAACTAGTTTGGGTTCACCTTTATGAAATTTATAATCAGATGCATGTATGATATGTCTAGGTTTATGCATCTTAGTTCTCCACACCAAATTAGGTTTCATCTTTAAAGTGCAGGTGTGAGATATATGTCCCAAAAATCCACAATTGTTACATTTAACATTAGGAAAAATATTCCTATGTTTTCTTTCATATGATTGTCTTCTAAGGGATTTCATGAATTTAGGATAATATTTAGGATTTGTAAAATCTTGAAGTTTAGGGGGGTTCCTATTATCCTCGAGAGCTCTTATAGTGAGTTTGTAAAATGAATTCATATCCTCCAAGATTCGATTGGTATAATTAATTATATATGTCTTGCTCTCAGATTCATCCTTAAAATTCTTAAATTCTTTTTCAAGTTCAGCATAGGATGATTTTAAATTCTCAAAATTTTTATTCAAGTCATCATATTCATCAAGTAGTTTCATGTGGTTGCTATGAATTAAAGCATGATCTTTCCTAAGGATTTCGTGTTCCTTATTAAGCTCTTACAATTCTAAAACTAAACTAGCTTGCATCTTCTTCATTTTCCTATATGCATCATGCATGTGTTCAGAAACTTCAAACAATTTATTATAGGTTAAATCACATACCTCTTCTTGATCTGATTGTTCAGCATTATCTGCCATCAAGCAAAGGTTGGTGACTTCTTCTTCTTTTTCAGTCTCAGATGAGTCTGAAGCTGAGTCTGCCCAAAAAGCCTTTTGTAACTTCTTCTTGCCCTTCTTTACCATTGGTTTCTCCTCGACCTTCTCCTTGTTAGGAGTGGCTTTGAGTTTTGGACAATCAGTCTTTATATGACCTGGTTTCCTGCATTCATAACAAATCACTTCATTAGAAACCTTGCCATTTCTGTTATACTTACCTCTATTCCATTGCTGGCGTCTCTTCTGCTTCCTCTTTAAAAAGCTTCTGAATTGTCTAGTCATCAGTGCAATATCGTCTTCATTCTCAGGTTGTAAGTGTTCACTTTCTGACTCTTCCATATTTAGTGCAATATTTTTGTCCTTTCTTGGTTCACCTGCATCAATCTTTCTTTGACTTACTCCTTGCTCGTAAGCAATGAGTGAACCAAGAAGATTGTCAATGGAATAAATGTTCAGTTCTTTAGACTCTGTAATTGCAGTAATTTTAGCATCGTATGCAGTAGGTAAACAACGAAGAATCTTATTAACCATTTCAGCATTAGTTAATTCCCTACCAAGTGCATGCAAAGAGGTGACAATTTGAGTGAATCTTGTGTACATATCAGATATAGATTCATTAGGTTTCATGCGAAATAATTCGTAGTCATGTAACAAGATATTGAGTCTTGATTGCTTAACCTCATTTGTCCTTTCATAAGTTATACAAAGTCTATCTCATATGTCCTTTCCGCTTTTGCAAGTGGAAACTCGCATGTAGTCTTCAGATTTTAAAGCAAAAAAGAAACTATTTAAACATTTGGCATTTAATTGTGCTAAGTCACGTTCTTCAATAGTCCAATCTGCATAGGGTGTTTCTACCCTAATTCCATCAACTAATCTAGTTGGTTTTGAGTAACCTTCCTGGACTAGCATCCACATGCGATAATCAAGTGACTGTAAGAAAGTAGACATGCGTGTTTTTCAAAAATCAAAAGGAATATTGTCAAACAGTGGAGGTTTAGTGATAGAGTAACCCTCAGGTGTATTTCGGTTTCCAAATGTAGCCATCTACGTTAATCAAAAAGTAGTTCAAACTTATGATTTTGAAACTTGCTCTGATACCACTTGTTGAGTCCAGTAATTAGGTTGTTAAGCCTAAGTAAATGTCCCACGGCTACCAAGAGGGGGGTGAATTGGTAGTTTTAAAAAATTTTAAACCCTCTTAATGATAAAGTTGAACCGAAATAAAATTTTCTTTTAAAGTTTGTAGAAAAATGTTTTTCAACCACAGAGTTGTTTAAACTGAAATTTAAAGTGCAGAAACGTAAAAGCAATAAAGTAAATGACACCAGATTTATAGTGGTTCGGTTTATAACCAGACCTACATCCACTCCTCAGAGACACCCTCTGAGTATTGCACTAAAACTAATAGTGACTCTCCTTTAGCACCCACAGCAAGGCGGAGAAGCCTTTACTACACACTCTTTTCACCACTACCCGGTGCGGCAAAGAACCGTCGTCCTTTTACACAATCCACAGTGCTGGCAGAGAACCGTCCTCCTTATACACAATCCACAGTGCTGGCAGAGAACCGTCGTCCTTTTACACTCTCCTAGTGTGGGCAGAGAACCCTACGGCTGTTCACACTCTCCAAGTGTAGGCATAGAACCTTTCTACTGTTCACACTCTCCAAATGTAGGCAGAGAACCCTTCGACTGTTCACACTCTCCAAGTGTCGGCAGAGAACCGGATCCCCTTGACTGATCTTCTCACAAGAATCTAGAAGGAAGAAGGAAAAGAGTGAAGAAATCCAATTTCACAAGTAGAGACACTTACCTTAGTAATCCAAGTAAAGCCTTCTCGCTCCAGTGGTAGGAATCCTCCTTTGAATGCTCTCTTCCACTCTCTCCTTGGCTATTCTCTCAAGAGGCACGAAGATCAAATGACAAAAAGATTGGGTGGCAGTCTAATTTGGACTATTTATACAAAAGACATGAAAAACTGCCCAAAAAATGCAAGTTTTCAATTCTGTACGCAGTGGATCGTCCTGTACGATCCTGGATCGTCCTGGACGATTTTACTTAAACGATCTGAAACGACCCAATTTCGTATATGTGTACGAAATGACTTCGTACATATGATCGTCCTGTACGAACTAGGTTCGTCCAATACGAATGGTTATTACTAGGTTGGTTCTAGAAACTGCTGAAAATTGTTCTAAGTCGGTTAATCGTTTGGACGAAAATATGTTCGTCTGGACGAAAATTTTCCAGAGACCCGATTGTCCTGGACGAAAATTTATTTCGTCTGGACAAAAATTTTCCAGAGGACCAATCGCCACGGACGATAATTTGTTTTCGTCTGGAAGAAAATTTTCCAGAGACCCGATCGTCCTAGACGATATTTAATTTCGTCTGTACGAAAATTTTCCAGAGCACTGGTCACCTCGTACGATGATAAAATTCGTCTGGACGAAAATTTTACAGAGAACCCATCGTCCGGGACGATAATAAATTTCGTCCTGGACGAATAGGACTTAGAAAAATTTTTCGAGCAAATTCCTATTCGTTCCATGTGCTCTATAGGAGATAACTGACGGATCGTCCAATACGATAAAAATCATCCCGTACGATCAATATAAAATTGTATGATCTCCTTATGTGTGTGTGTAAGTTTTTTTATTCACTCAATTACAATCACTCCCTTTCAAAATTAAATCAAAGAAAATACAAACTTCAAATAAACAAAATATCTCATGTTGAATTTGATTTGAAGTTATCGTAGTATGGAGTCGGATTTTCCTGAAATGTTAGTACACACAAGAGCAAGTGCAAATCTTCTAAAATTGTTAGGAGATAACTATACATTTGAACAATAATGTTTGGATTCATCAAAACTACATAAGTTGCACAAATATAAATCATTCAAATAGCAACTATTAAAACACTGTTGTTTTAACCAAAGTACTTGTGCCACACAACTTCCTAATGCAATATATTTTGCTTCTGCAGTAGATAGTGCCACTGAATTTTGTTTTCTACTAGACCATGAAACTAATGAATTTTCAATGAATTGACATGTTTCAGAAGTGATTTTTCTATCCACTCTACAACCTGCAAAGTCAGAATCTGAGTAACCAATAATTTCAAATGAAGAGCTAAACTAAGGATACCAAATCCCTAAGTTTTGAGGTCCTAGTAAATATCTTAAAATCCTTTTCACTGCTGTCAAATGTGATTCTTTTGGATCTGATTGAAATCTAGCACATAAGCAAACACTGAACATAATATCTGGTCGACTACCAGTCAAGTAAAGATCAGATCAAATTATCCCTCTAAATTTCTTTTGATGAACAGATTTTCCCTTAAGGTCCTTATCCAACTGAACTGAGGAACTAATTGGTGTACTAACAGGTTTAGCATTGTCCATTTCATATTTTTTGAGGATGTTCTTAATATATTTAGTTTGACTAATAAATGTACCTTCCTCAAGTTGCTTAATGCTAAATCCTAGAAAGTAATTTAAATCTCCCATTAAACTCATTTCAAATTCACTACTCATTGTTTTAGAAAAATCATCACAAAGATTTTTATTTGAAGATCCAAAGATGATGTCATCCACATAAATTTGAACAATAAGTATATCCTTTCCAATTTTCCTTAAAAAGAGAGTTGTATCCACACTTCCTTTTTCAAAAGATCTTTCAAGTAGGAAGGTGCTCAACCTCTCATACCAAGCCCTAGGTGCCTGTTTCAATCCATATAATGCCTTTTTTAACTTAAAAACATGATTTGGAAATTTAGAATTTTCAAAACCTACAGGTTGTTCTACAAAAACATCTTCTTCAATAACCCCATTCAAAAAAGAAACTTTTTACATCCATTTGAAACAATTTAAAACCTTTAAAATAGGCAAAGGCAAGTAAAACCCTAATTGCTTCAAGTCTAGCTACAGGGGCAAAAGTCTCCTCAAAATCAATTCCTTCAATTTGATTATACCCCTTAGCAACTAATCTAGCCTTATTTCTAATGACTACTCCTGAGTCATTCATTTTATTTTTGAAAACCCACTTGGTTCCAACAACACTTTGATCTTTTGGCCTTGTAGTTAATTCCCAAACTTTATTTCTTACAAATTAATTTAACTCTTCTTGCATGACCAATATCCAAAATTCATCAGAAAGTGCTTGATCAATGTTAGTGGGTTCAATAGTTGAAATAAAGGCTGAATGATTGACTTCCTTGTTTAATCCACGCCTAGTTCTAACACCCTCACTTTGTTCACCTATAATCAATTCCTTTGGGTGGTTTTTAGAAAATCTCAAATCTCTAGGCAAAGGGTTTTCTCTTTCCAAATTTTCTTCCACATTTTCTTCCAAATGTAATCTATCAATCTTTTGGGAGTTTTCTTCAATTTCTTCTTCAACAACATTTGGCTCTTCTAAATTTTCACTTTCATCAAATACAACATGTGTGGTTTCTTCAATGACTAAAGTTCTTTTGTTGAATACCCTATAAGATTTTCCAACACTTAAATATCCAACAAAAATTCGTTCATTTGATTTTGGATCAAATTTTTCTAAGGCAGATTTTCCATTATTATGTATGAACACCTTGCAACCAAATATATGCAAATGAGACAAATTAGGTGTTCTACCTTTTAGCAACTCATAGGGTGTTTTATTCAAATTTGATCTCACATTCACCACTATTCAGAACATTACATGCAGTGCTAACCGCCTCAGCCCAAAAATATCTAGGAAGTGAGTATTCTGCTAACATTGCTCGGGCGGCTTCTATTAATGTTCTATTTTTCCTTTCAACTACCCCATTTTGTTGAGGGGTTCTAGGTGCAGAAAATTGTGATCAATCCCCTTTTCTTTACAGAAATTTTCAAATCTTTCATTTTTCAAATTCTTCTCTATGATCACTTTGTATAGAAATTATTTCACATCCTAGTTTTCTTTGAATCTAAGTTGAAAAATTTTTTAATTCCTCAAATGATTCACTCTTATGAAAAAGAAATCTAACCCAGGTGAATCTTGAAAAATCATCCACTATAACAAATTCGTATACCTTCCCTCCTAGACTAACAGTTCCTACTGGTCCAAAAAGATCCATGTGTAGAATTTCTAAAGGTTTACTGGTTCTATGATCCTTATTGGACTTAAAAGAGGACCTCACTTGTTTTCCTAATTGACATGCATCACATAGATGGTCCTTAGTAAAGTCTAGTTTAGGTATACCTCTCACCAAATTCTTTTGGGTAATTCTCCTAAGATTTTTCATACTAGAATGACAAAGTCTCCTATGCCAAAGCCATGATTCATCAGAAACATTTTTCAAACAAAAAGCAGTAGGAGATTGAATAGAATTTAAATCTAGCATGTAGACATTGTTTACCCTTTTTCCATTTAAAACAATTTTCCCATTTAGGCTTATTATGCAGCTAGTAGGTAAAAATTTTACATTGTAGCCCTTATCACATAGCTGACTTATGCTTAACAGATTATGTTTTAAGCCTTCAACTAATAACACATTGTTTATGAAAAAGTTTTTCAAATTTCCAATCATACCTGATCCAACCACTTTCTTTGTGGTATTATCTCCAAGTGTAACCTTGCCTCCATTCCTGACTTCCATCATTATGAATTGAGCAGTATCTCCAGTCATATGCTTTGAACATCCGCTGTCCAGGTACCATATACTCTCACGAGGTCTTGTGTGAGAGTACACCTGCAAATTTCTCAAATGTTAGACCTGGGAACCCAAACAAGTTTGGGTTCACCTTTATGAAATTTATAATCAGATGCATGTATGATATGTCTAGGTTTATGCATCTTAGTTCTCCACACCAAATTAGTTTTCATCTTTAAAGTGCAGGTGTGAGATATATGTCCCAAAAATCCACAATTATTACATTTAACATTAGGAAAAATATTCCTATGTTTTCTTTCATATGATTGTCTTCTAAGGGATTTCATGAATTTAGGATAATATTTAGGATTTGTAAAATCTTCAAGTTTAGGGGGGTTCCTATTATCCTCGAGAGCTCTTATTGTGAGTTTGTAAAATGAATCCATATCTTCCAAGATTCGATTGGTATAATTGATTCTATATGTCTTGTTCTCAGATTCATCCTTAAAATTCTTAAATTCTTTTTCAAGTTCAGCATAGGATGATTTTAAATTCTCAAAATTTTTATTCAAGTCATCATATTCATCAAGTAGTTTCATGTTGTTGTTATCTATTAAAGCATGATATTTCCTAAGGATTTCGTGTTCCTTATTAAGCTCTTCAAATTCTAAACCTAAACTAGCATGCATCTTTTTCATTTTCCTATATGCATCATGCATGTGTTCAGAAACTTCAAACAATTCATCATAGGTTAAATCACATACCTCTTCTTGATCTGATTGTTCAACATTATCTGCCATCAAGCAAAGGTTGGTGACTTCTTCTTCTTTTTCAGTCTCAGATGAGTCTGAAGCTGAGTCCGCCTAGAAAGCTCTTTGAAACTTCTTCTTGCCCTTCTTTACCGTTGGTTTCTCCTCTACCTTCTCCTTGCTAGGAGTGGCTTTGAGTTTTGTACAATCAGTCTTTATATGACCTGGTTTCCTGCATTCATAACAAATCACTTCATTAGAAACCTTGCCATTTCTGTTATACTTACCTCTATTCCATTGTTGGCGTCTCTTCCGCTTCCTCTTTAAAAAGCTTCTGAATTGTCTAGTCATCAATGCAATATCATCTTCATCCTCAGGTTGTGAGTGTTCACTTTCTGACTCTTCCACATTTAGTGCAATATACTTGTCCTTTCGTGGTTCACCTGCATCAATCTTTCTTTGACTTACTCCTTGCTCATAAGCAATGAGTGAACCAAGAAGATTGTCAATGGAATAAATATTCAGATCTTTAGACTCTGTAATTGTAGTAATTTTAGCATCAGAAGTAGTAGGTAAACAACGAAGAATCTTATTGACCATTTTAGCATTAGTTAATTCCCTACCAAGTGCATGCAAAGAAGTGATAATTTGAGTGAATCTTGTGTACATGTCTGAAATAGATTCATTAGGTTTCATGCGAAATAATTCATAGTCATGTAACAAGATATTGAGACTTAATTACTTAACCTCATTTGTCCCTTCATAAGTTATACAAAGTCTATCTCATATGTCCTTTCCGCTTTTGCAAGTGGAAACTCGCATGTAGTCTTCAGATTTTAAAGCAAAAAAGAAACTATTTAAACATTTGGCATTTAATTGTGCTAAGTCACATTCTTCAATAGTCCAATCTGCATAAGGTGTTTCTACCCTAACTCCATCAATTAATCAAGTTGGTTTTGAGTACCTTCCTGGACTAGCATCCACATGTGATAATCAAGTGACTGTAAGAAAGTAGACATGCGTGTTTTCCAAAAATCAAAAATAATATTTTTAAACAGTGGAGGTCTAGTGATAGAGTAACCCTCATGTGTATTTCGGTTTCCAAATATAGCTATCTACGTTAATCAAAAAGTAGTTCAAACATATGATTTTGAAATGATGCTCTGATACCACTTGTCGAATCTAGTAATTAGGTTGTTAAGCCTAAGTTAATGTCCCAAGGCTACCAAGAGGGGGGTGACTTGGTAGTTTAAAAATTTTAAACCCTCTTTGAAGATTAAGTTGAACAGAAATAAAAAATTTTCTTTTAAAGTTTTCCTAGAAAATATTTTTCAACTACACAGTTGTTAAAAATTAAAATAAAATGCGGAAACAAAAAAACTGTAAATGACACCATATTTATAGTGGTTCGGTCAATAACCAGACCTACATCCACTCCTCAGAGGCACCCTCTGAGTATTGCACTAAAACCAATAGTGACTCTCCTTTTGCACCCACAGGAAGGCGGAAAAGCCTTTACAACACACTCTTTTCACCACTACCCAGTGCGGCAGAGAACCGTCGTCCTTTTACACAATCCCCAGTGCTGGCAGAGAACCGTCATCCTTTTATACAATCCCCAATGTTGGCAGAGAACCGTCATCCTTTTACACAATCCCTAGTGTTGGCAGAGAACCGTCGTCCTTTTACGTAATCCCCAGTGTTGGCAGAGAACCGTCGTCCTTTTACACAATCCTAGTGTGGGCAGAGAACCCTACGGCTGTTCACACTCTCCAAGTGTGGCAGAGAACCCTTTGGCTATTCACACTCTCCAAGTGTCGGCAGAGAACCGGATCTTCTTGACTGATCTTCTCACAAGAATCTAGAAGGAAAAAGGAAAAGAGTGAAGTAATCTCAATTCACAAGTAGAGACTCTTACCTTTAAAATCCAAGTGAAGCCTTCTCGCTCCAGTGGTAGGAATCCTCCCTTGAATGCTCTATTCCACTCTCTCCTTGGCTATTCTCTCAAGAGGCATGAAGATCAAATGACAAAAAGATTTGGTGGCAGTCTAATTTGGACTATTTATATAAAATACAAGAAAAATCGCCCAAAAACTGCAAGTTTTCAATTCTGTACGAAGTGGATCGTCCTGGACGATTTTACTTAAACGATCTGAAACGACCCTATTTGAATATGTGTATGAAATGTCTTCGTACAGCTGATCGTCCTGTACGAATTTAGGTTCATCCAGTACGAACAGTTATTACAATGGTCAGTTCTCGAAACTGCTGAATACTGTTCTAAGTCGGTTAATTGTTTGGACAAAAATATGTTCGTCTGGACGAAAGTTTTACAGAGAACCGATCGTCCTGGACGATTCTTGACTTCGTCTGGACAAAAATTTTCCAGAGGGCCAATCGCCACGGACGATAATTTATTTTCGTCTGGATGAAAATTTTCTAGAGACCCAATCGTCTAGGACGATTTTTAATTTTGTTTGGACGAAATCATTCCAGAGGACCAGTCGCCACGGACGATGATAAAATTTGTCTGGACAAAAATTTTACAGTGAACCAATCATCCTGGACGATAATTAATTTCGTCCTGGACGAATAGGACAGAAAAATTTTTGAGCAAGTTCCTATTCGTTCCATGTGCTCTATAGGAGATAACTGTCTGATCGTCCAGTACGATCGGATATCGTCCCGTACGATCAGTATAAAATTTTTATGATCTCCTTATGTGTGTGTGTATGTTTTTATTCACTCAATTACAGTCACTCCCTTTCAAATTTAATTAAAAGAAAAATGCAAGTTTCAAATTAACAAAGTATCTCATGTTGATTTTGATTTGAAGTTTTCGTAGTCTGGAGTCTGATTTTCCTGAAATGTTAGTACACACTAGAGCAAATACAAATCTTCTAAAATTGTTAGGAGATAACTACACATTTGAACAATAATGTTTGGAATCATCAAAACTACATAAGTTGCAAAAATGTAAAGCATTCAAATAGCAACTATTCTAACATCTTTTACTACTGACTTTTCAAGAATCAAAGATCGGATGGAAAAATGGAGCCAGCTCAAGTTGGGGTAGATTAGGGTTGAGTCAGTATGTAATTTTATTTTTCCTTGTTTTCACTCAAATTGGTCAGGACGATATTTACATCGGCCTGGATGATTGGGCTTAAAACAGAAAATCTAATAAGGGGTTCTTAATTAAGGCAGCCGTCATTAGCAAATCGGCCTGGATGATACGTGTATCAGCCAGGATGATAGCCTCAAAACAAAATGAAATTGCCGCCATAAATAATTTAGGTATTCTGTATTTTGGGTAATCGGCTAGGACGATCTAGGATCGGCCTTGACGATATTCATAAATTATTTCTTAATTGATCAGACAATCAAGCTAGTAATTAAGGATGATTGATACGATCACATCATCCTGGATGATTGTAGGGTCTTCCAGGATGATATAGTCGAAAAACCTTAGTTACTCCAGGATGATCTGGATCGTACAGCTTGTATTTAAGGTGATGCTCTGGATGATTTTCCTCTAATTTGAACTTATCGGTCAAGATGATCGTGATATCATCCTTGACGATCAAGCCAATTTTTAATCGTCTAGTTTGCATTCAGGGTGATGCTCTGGCCGATTTTCTGAGATTTGTACTGATCAGCCAAGATGATTTCCATATCGTCCTGGACAATATAGTCGGCAACTTGCAATTAATGAGCTCTTTTGAAGCTCTTCTACTTAAGGGCTCTTTTTTAACATTTTTTAACATCCTTAGCTGTTGTCTTGACCTAAGAAAACCTAAAGGAGAGAGAGAGAGGGAGAGAGAGAGATAATCTTATGAGGGGGAGCTTATAAGGGAATTCACAAGGGTTTCTCCAAGCATTATTCCACTTCTTCTTCCCTAGAGTCTCTTATCCTTGGTAGGGTTGGGAGAGGTAAGTTCCAGCAAGTGATCGAGGTTCTCATCCTAGTTTAGGAGCAAGCAAAAGGAGGAAGGTTCTCTGCCTTGCTGGGTGTTTGTAAAGGCTTCTCCGCCTAGCTGTGGGTGCTAAAGGAGAGTCATGATTGTACTGCAATAATAAGAGGGCACCTCCGGGGAGTGGACGTAGGTTGAGTTGACCGAACCACTATAAACCCTTGTGTTCTTATTTTTACTGCTTCCGTATTTATTTCTTCTGCACGTTATTTCTTTATGGTGATTTGGTTTTTATTTGTGCTTTTCCTATAGATTTTTAAAATACCAATTCACCCCCCATCTTGGTTAGCCTTGGACCAGTTGTATAGAGCTTAACATCCCTAACGAACTTTTAAGTGGTATCAGAGTGGGATTCATAAAAACTGAGTTTGAAAACTTTTTGAATTTGATCCATGGCTAACTTTGGGAATAGAAACACAACTGAAGGTTATTCAATTACATGTCCTACATTGTTTGACAACTTACCTTTTGATTTTTGGAAAGCCTGCATGTCAACGTTTTTACAATCTACTGATTATCGCATGTGGATGCTTATTAAAGAAGGGTATTTTCCACCTTCTCTTGAAATTAATGGAATTAAAACAAAAGGTTCTTTTACTGAATAGAATTTTGATGAAAATGATTTAGCTCAATTGAATGCAAAATATTTGAACTATTTTTTCTTTGCTTTAAAGTCTAAGGATTACATGCGTGTCTCCACTTGCAAAACTGGTAAAGAAATTTGGGATAAATTGTGTATCACTTATGAAGGAGCCAATGAAGTAAAATAATATCGTTTGAATATTCTCTTGCATGACTAAGAACTTTTTCATATGAAATCCTCTTAATCTATTTCTGACATGTATACAAGGTTTACTCAAATTGTTACTTCATTGCATGCCTTAGGAAAAGAACTTTCAAATTTTGAAAAAGTAAACAAAATTTTGAGATGTTTGCCTTCATCGTTTGATGCTAAAATCACTCCTATAACTGAATCTAAGAATTTGAACACGTATTCGATTGACAACTTACTTGGCTCACTCATTGCTTACGAGCAAGGGGTGAATCAAAGAAATCTTGATGCAGGTAAGCAAAAGAAAGAGAAAATGGTAGCACTGAAGGCACACAAATCTGACTCCAATTCTTCCGGGTCTAAGAGCGATGAAGTTGCTTTCATATCAAGGCAATTCATAAACTTTCTAAAGAAGAAGCAAAAGAATCATTGGAGAAAAGGTAAGGATAACAAATATTTTAAAGGATCTTATGATGTTGTTTGTTATGAATGCAGAAAACCTGGACATGTGAAAGCCGACTGTCCTATACTTCAATATCACTCAAGCAAAGGAAAAGGTGAGGAGAAACCCAATTTCAGGAAGGACAAGAAAAGACTCCAAAAGGCATTTTGGACGGATTCTGCATCAGATTCATCAAAAACGGAACTAGAAAATGAGACGACAAAACTGTGCTTGATGGCAGACAATCATCTGGATCAAGAAGAGGTATATGAACTTTCCTATGATCAACTTCTTGAAATTTTTGAAAAAATTCATGCATCATATAGGAAACTCAAGAAAACACAAGCAAGCTTAAAATTGGAATTTTGGAGTTACAAAAAGAGCTTTCAATTATGACTAAAGATCATTCTACAATTGATTCAAATCATATGGCTCTACTTGATGAATTTGATGAGTTAAACAAAAAACATTGTAAATTAATTGAAGATCATGAGTCACTAAAAGGCACACACACCTCACTTGATTCTAATTTTAAGAAGTCCAAAGAGATGGAGAAAAAATTGAGGATTGAGAATAAAGTCTTAAAAATCACAAATTTGAAGATTCAAAATGAATTAGATGCATGTAAGAAACTAGGATGACACCTACTTTTGATCAAAAGCCAAAACCTAGGAAGTGGCATTATAATTCAAACCATTTAAATAACCCTTTTCCTGAAGTTAGAATATTTTCATGTGGCATGCTAGGACACATCTCACACACTTGCCTTGTTCATCATAGTACACATTGGGTGTGGAGACCCAAGGTGCATGATTCACAGCCTACCACACATGCATTACATTCTACTTTTCATAAGAAGGAACCCAAACCTGCTTGGATTCCTAAATCTAACATTTGATACTTTTGTAGGTGGGCTCTCACAACAAAAGGCCTCGTGAGAGTATGTGGTACTTGGACAGTGGTTGCTCTCGACATATGACTGGTGATGCCAATCAATTTGTTTCGCTCGAGTCTAGGATTGGAGGCAAGGTTATTCTTCGAGACAACGCCACCAATAAGGTGGTAGGCGTAGGTATAATTTGTAATTCCAAAAACCTTATGATTGAAAATGTTTTGCTTGTAGATGGATTGAAGCACAACCTGCTCAGCATTAGTCAACTCTTTGACAAAGGCTTCATCGTGCAATTCTTTACAAATTCATGTATTGAAAGTTTAAGTAACAACACTATTTTGCAGGGAAAGAGGATCAACAACATCTACATGCTTGATTTAAATAACATTGAATGTGCTGCTTCATTTTTCTTAAAAACAATGATTGATGGAGACTATGTCATGCAAGTATGAAAACCCTTAGGAAAGTAACCCAAAAAGATCTAGTTAGAGGTATCCCCAAACTCAAGTTTTCAAAAGACCACCTTTGTGATGCCTATCAACTAGGAAAGCAAGTCCACTCCATCTTTCACCCCACTAAGGAAATTAGCACCTCTAGACCTTTAGAAGTACTACACATGGATTTGTTTGGACCCATTAGCACTTCCAGCTTGGGAGGGAAAGTTTATGGTTTTGTGATTGTTGATGACTACTCAAGGTTCACTTGGACTAAATTTATTACATATAAAAATGAGTCTTTTGAGGAGTTTAAAACATTTTCTGCTTGGATTCAGAAAAAGCTAGGTTGTGAGATCTTAACCATCCATAGTGATCATGGGGGAGAGTTTGAGAATGAAAGATTTGGAGAGTTTTGTGAGGACAAGGGGATTAGCCATAACTTCTCAGCTCTTAGGACCCCTCAGCATAACAGGGTAGCTAAAAGGAAGAACCGAACCTTGGTAGAAGCCGCTAGAGCCATGCTTGCTGAATATTCACTTCCAAAATACTTTTGGGCTGAAGCAATTAACACAGCTTGTTATGTGTTGAATAGGGAGAACGTTAGAGCCAAATTAGAAAAGACACCCTATGAGATCCTTAAGCGACACCCAATCTTTCGCACCTTCATGTCTTTGGTTGTAAGGTTTTTATTCACAATAATGGGAAGTCTCACTTGAGAAAATTTGATCCTAAATCTGATGAAGGAGTATTCTTGGGATATTCTAGTGTTGGGAAGTCTTTTAGGGTGTTTAACAAGAGAACTTTAGTGGTGGAAGCGACTACCCATGTAGTATTTGATGAGTCTGATCCTAAAAAGCATGGAGTTGAGGATGATGATGATATTGGAGAGTTTACTAGTGGAGTAGAAAATTTGGAGAAGAAAGTAGGTCACCAAAACATAGGAGTAGGAGATGTCACCCAAGGAGTAGAAAATTTAGACCTGGAGGAAAGGGTTGGACCTTCTCAGACCGTACCTAGAGATTGGAGATAGTCTACAAGTCTCTCAAAGGATTTGATCTTAGGAGACCCTTCTAATGGAGTTAGGACTAGACATGGACTTAGGAAGGAGGTGAACCACTCTGCCTTTATCTCAATGATTGAACCCACCAACATAAACCAAGCCCTTACTGATGAGTTTTAGATTTTAGCCATGTAGGAGGAGTTGAACCAATTTGTTAGGAATGAAGTTTGGGAGCTTGTAGAAAGACCTAAGGGACAAAGTGTAGTTGGGACAAAGTGGGTCTTTAAGAACAAGGTGAATGATTCAGGAGTGGTGGTTAGGAATAAAGCAAAATTGGTGGCTAAGGGGTATAACTAAATTGAAGGGATAGATTTTGAGGTGACATTTTCCCCTGTAGCTAGATTGGAAGCCATTAGAGTGCTATTAGCCTTTGCCTGTTATAAAGGATTTAAGCTTTATCAAATGAATGTCAAGAGTGCCTTTTTGAATGGGAAAATAAAAGATGATGTGTATGTAGAATAACTCCAAGGTTTTGAGAGTTCCCAATTTCCAAATCATGTTTTTAAATTAAAAAAGGCTTTGTATGGTTTAAAGCAGGCACCAAGAGCATGGTATGAGAGGCTTAGCCCATTTTTACTAGAAAGGGAGTTTGTTAAGGGGAGCGTAGACACCACCCTTTTTCTTAGAAAACTTAGAGATGATTTATTCATTGTTCAGATTTATGTGGATGATATACTCTTTGGATCTCCTAATAAAAAACTTTGTGATGAGTTCCCTAAAATATTATTATAGAGTTTGAGATGAGTATGATGGGGAAGTTGTCCTATTTTTTGGGGTTTAGCATAAAACAATTGGATGATGGAACATTTCTTAATCAAACAAAATACATAAATGACATTTTGAAGAAGTATGAGATGGATAAATCTAAGCCAATTAATACTCCCATGACTTCTAGTGTTCCATTGGACAAGGACACAAGTGGTAAGTCTGTTGATCAGATGAAGTACAGAGGCATGATTGGATCTTTACTCTACTTGACTGCGAGCCGACCCGACATAATGTTTAGTATTTGCCTTTGTGCTAGATTTCAAGCCGATCCTAAGGAATCCCACCTGACTGCTGTTAAGAGAATTTTTAGATATCTTTTGGGGACCCAAAGCTTAGGGATTTTGTATCTTAGACACAACACTTCTTTTGAGATTATTGGATTTTCTGACTCTGATTTTGTAGGATGCAAGGTGGATAGAAAAAGTACTTCAGGAACTTATCAATTCATAGGACAATCTTTGGTCTCATGGTCTAGTAGGAAGCAAAATTCTATTACACTTTTCACTGTTGAAGCTGAGTACATTGCTCTTGGAAGTTGTGTGGCCCAAGTCCTTTGGTTGAAATAACAGGTATTGGATTTAGGATTACCTGTAGGCACCATCTCAATCTTTTGTGACAACACTAGTGCTATATGCGGCTCTAAGAATCCTATCCAATATTCAAGGACAAAGCACATTGATATGGGGCATCACTTCATTACAGACCATGTGACTAAGGGAGACATTGAGCTACACCATGTGACAATTGAAAATCAACTGGCTGACATCTTTACTAAACCACTGGCCTTTGACACTTTCAGCTCTTTAAGGACCATATTGGGTGTGATTGACATAACTACATAAACTTGATCTTTTATTTGCTTTATTTGGTTTTTAATTGTTTTTCCTTTTTGTACTTTGTTTTCGTTTCTTTTTTTTTTTAATTTAGCTTGCATTCTTTTTTATTACTTTTTAGCTTTTCAAAAATCATCGTTGATATGATATCATATGCCTTATCTTTGCTTTTAAGAATTTGTAGTAAATCTTTTACATCTCTTAATATGTTAGATAGTAAGAATATTTCGTTGATTGTGTCTCCTTCTCTAACCTTTTTTAGTGGGATAGTTTTCTTTTTTAATTAAAAATCTATTTCAAATTAACGATTGTGTATGAAATTTAGATCCTTTCTAAACTTACTTAAGCAAATCTATCTTGTATTTATAATGCTTAAAGTCTTTTTGTCAAATCAAGATTCCTCATTACTGTTGTCATTGGTTAATTGATTATGTTTGGTGGGTAGTTCTTCTCTATGTTAGAGAGAGCCTCTATTCTCTAATATTTAGAAGATATACTCACAACTAAGAACTTTTTAAGAGTTGTAAAAGAGAATGGAGCGTGCAAAAAAAAATTTGGCCAATGATGCCAACAAAAGATGTGCAATGACGCCAAATTGAAAAATTATATATCAAAAAGCAAAAGATGTGCACAAGCACCAATCAATTGACAAGAGGCATAAAATGAGCCCACTAAAAAGCAAGCTCCTCTCTCTTTTCAAATCTTTTAAAAACTTAAAAGTTTTCATATATCAAAGGCTTGATTTTAATTTTTTTAAGATTGTGACAAAATTACTTTGATTCATTATTCTATAAGATATTTTTTCTTAAACCAAGTAATGAATGGATTATTGTTCCTCATATCCAATTGATTTTTTTAAGTTAGGTCATTGATTTCAAAAGACGATTCTACCCTAAGAGAAAGTCTGAGCTAAGGGTAATCATGATAGGATATTCTACCATTCTTTGGATTATTGATGTTGTTAACTCATTAACTCACAAGTTTTTAAAATCAATCACATGAAAAACTACATCATCTTCATGCCTTCGTAAAAAAAAAAGAAAGTGTTGTGGTTTTCTTTTGTTCTTGGTTCCCTCCTTTTTGAGATGTCAGAAGGGGGAGTAGTTTTTGGATGTTTCTTGCACTTTCAATTTTACACTGCTATTTTTTTAAATTTTTTGTCGTAGTGTTTTTCCATCATCAAAAAGGGGGAGATTGTTGCAAATTCAGGTCTATGAACTATGTTTTGATGATTGGCAAACACTCTTACTTGACTTGGACTATCTTTTACTACTGATTTTTCAGGAATTAAAGATCAGACGGAAAAACGGAGCCAGCTCAAGATGGGGTAGATTAGGGTTGAGTCAGTCTGTAATTTTATTTTTCCCTTCTTGAGTCAATTATAATCCTTGGTGTGACTAATGCAAAGTAACCCTACACACACACTTGAGAGACTTAGAATTTCTATTTTAACTCAAATTGGCCAGGACGATATTTACATCGTCCTGGACGATCGGGCTTAAAAAAGAAATCTAATCAGGTGTTCTTAATTAGGGCAGCCGTCATTAGCAAATAGGCCTGGACGATACGTGTATCGGCCAGGTCGATAGAATCAATACAGAAAGAAATTGTTATCATAAATAATTAAGATATTATGTATTTTTGGTAATCGGCCAGGACGATCTAGGATTGGCCTGGACGATATTCACAAATTATGCCTTAATTGATCAGACAATCAAGGAAGTAATTAAGGATGATTTATACGATGACATCGTCCTGGATGATCGCAGGGTCGGCCAGAACGATCTAGTCAAAAAAACTTAGTTACCCCTGGACGATCTGGATCGGATAGCTTGCATTCAGGGCGATGCTCTAAATGATTTTCCTCTGATTTGAACTGATCGGCCAGGATGATCCTGATATCATCCTGGACGATCAAGCCAATTTTCAATCGTCCAATTTGCATTCAGGGCGATGCTCTAGCCATTTTTCTGAGATTTGTACTTATCGGCCAGGACGATTTCCATATCGTCCTGGACGATATAGTCGTCAACTTGCAATTAATGAGCTCCTTTGAAGCTCTTCTATTGAAGGGCTCTTATTCAACGTTTTTGAACATCCTTTGCTACTGTCATGACCTGAGAAAACCTAAAGGAGAGAGAGAGAGTGTTAGGTGGAGCTTGTGAGGGGATTCACAATGGTTTCTCCAAGCATTGTTCAACTTCTTCTTCCCTAGAGTATCTTATCCTAGGAAGGATTGGGAAAGGTAAGTTCCAGCAAGCGGTCGAGGTTCTCTGCCTGCTTCAGGAGGAAGCAAAAGGAGGATGGTTCTCTGCCTTGCCGGTTGTGGCAAAAAGAGGTGTTTGTAAAGGCTTCTCCGCCTAGCTGTGGGGGCTAAAAGAGAGTCATGATTGAAGTGCAATACTCGGAGGGCGCCTCCGGGGAGTGGACGTAGGTCTAGTTGACCAAACCACTATAAACCCTTGTGTTCTTATTTTTACTGCTTCCGCATTTATTTATTCCGCACGTTATTTCTTTGTGGTGATTTGGTTTGTATTTGTGCTTTGCCTAAATATTTTTAAAATACCAATTCACCCCCCTCTTGGTTAGCCTTGGGCCAGCTCTATAGGGCTTAACATCCCTAACAAATTTTCATAATTAACCTTAAAACTAGTAATAAACCAACTTTTATTAAAAAATTTTAACTTTTAAACATTAATTTACTTGAGCCACTTAATCATACCGAGTACCACTAGGTAACCTAGGCCTAAGAGGCTATTATCTTAGCCCCAAGGAATGTGAAATAAACTTTACGGCCTCGGTGAGAAATAAAGGTGGTATCTAAAAAATAATTAAAAATTAGTTTTAAAATTAATCTTAAGTCATTAAGATTTAAACATCAACTAAATTTCCCATAAGCCTTTCAACTAACCAGAATTACAAATAATTTGAACTCCTTAACCAATATAGGACATATCAAAACCACACGGCCTTACTCACACACTTTAGATGGTTTACTACGACAACCAATTCTAGTCCTAGGCTAGGCTAGTTTTTACTATTTTACTGTATGCAAAATTTTCGAGCTTTCATTGCATGCTGGTTGCTAGCTTAGAATTGATGTGTTTGATTACTTACCTTCTGCACTCTGTGATGTGAGTAATTGAGCATTTTAAATTTTAAATATTAGATGCTTGGTATTAATTATAATTGCTTGAGATTGAATATTAACTCCTTGGGAATATATATAACTGTTGATTATTAGGATAACCCTGTAGGATCGAGCCTAGAATTTTATCTTTTCAAATGCAATTTGATCATATAATGGTTGTAATATATTCAAAGTGATTTCAGTTTGAGATATTAATATCCAACTTGAATTCCAAACAGGAGAAGACATCCCTAAAGGGGAGAGACTTCTTCTATTTGGAAGATCAAGTTAGGATACTCTTTAAATATCCAAAGAGGAAAGATAACACCACGTTCAAGAGAGAGTTTCTTTTCATTTGGATATCCAGAACTGACAAATCAAGATGTTCATCAGAAGACAAATAATTGGATAACGAGAAGAATCTCAAATCTCAAAATTGCTTAAGTCTTAGAAATAGAATGCAGGTTGTTGTCAGTGGTGCCCGACCACTTTACCTTTTTACAATTCTGGGATATAATAATAAGTGGCACTTGCCATATGGACATTCAATTTGAGATATTAATTTAATTGATTTATTTAATTGATTTTGCATTAGAACTATCTATTTTTCTAGTCTTTTTACTTGCATGCCGATTTTGATTTGACCTGGAATTCAATTTGTAGGCTCTTAAGGACTTATTAACTTTTCTACTTAAATCAAATTAAAAATTTTAAGCTCACATAGAAACTCTAACGAATTTAAGAAGTAACCCCGGGACTGCCGGGAGTTCTCATAAGCATTTTTGATGCATTTTCCTTTCCACTTGTTAGGCACCTCCCCGCCTGCAGGTTTTTGGCGTACCACCTAACTTATGAGGGTGCAGATCTGTCAAGGGGAATCTATGCATTCTTTTAGGAGAAAAACTATTTTAAATCTTTTCTTAAAATGTTTTCATCCTGATTTAATTATTCAATCAAGTCGACCAGCATGCATCGCATTAGATATAAACTTAAAAGTATCTAAATCTTTAAATTCATTAGCTTAAGCATATTACCCAACATGTTTTAAGGGGCCAAGTTAAGGACCACTCTAGATGTCAGCCTCATTTCCTAAAACTTATCTTAAATAACGTCCCTACCCACTCTTGCATAAAAGAACGAACACAAAGTTTTGAAGCGATTAGGTGGTTTAGTTAGCTCCCCAATCTAGGTCGGGTAAGACCAATATTTGCACGGCATTAGCTAGGTTCGGATCACTGATTTTCATACCCACTTTAGACTTAGGTTCTGAGGCAAGCTTAGGCTACAAGCCCTCAACCTCTGGGAACTGAATCCCAATTTTCTAATAAAATTGATCACTTAAACTTAAAATCCCTTTCAATCAAATTTGAGCTCAACACTTAGGATAGGTTGGAGTATTTCTGAAGAAATTCAGAATCTCAAAACACTCCCTACTCCTCTTCCTTTGACTCTAAAAATAGGTGTTCAAAAACTTGATTCAATCCCTATTCAAATTCCAAACCTTACCTTCCTTTCACATCAATCTTTGAATTCTTAAATAAAATTCATTCCTCTATTTTAATCGAGAGTATTCGTAGGAAACTCCTATTTCCTACGATGTAATTAACTACAAGGGCTTGCACTCGTAGGAGATTTAGAAACCCAGACCAAATTTTTAAAATCAAAATTTTCAAAACTTCATTCAATTAACTTTGAAAATTTAAACAAAAATGGCGATCATTTTTTTTTTTGTATTAGAATAATAGGCAATGAATGATATTTTCTTCTTTCAGGGAGACATATCAGTCGTTGATATGAATTCGAGTATGAAATTTGTGGTACTACATTTTGATTATCATAGCTAAATATTTGATTGAACACTATTTTGATCCTTTGGGATCATATGTAGTTCTCTCTCAAAATTCAGCTATGATATTCATGATTAAATTTAGAATTCTAAATCTAAACTCATTAAGAGATTTTTTTTTTACCTTTTGAGGTGATATATTATCATTAATTGATGTTTGATTTTAGAATTAAAATTCAAATATCATTTTTGAATTATTTCCAAAGAAAATTGCACTTTTTCAAAAACTACACTTTTCAATCAAACACTAAAACATATATTTTCTCCTCGTTTTAGCATAACCAAAAAGTGGAGGAAGAATCAAACAAAGAGAATAGTTCAAGAAAAAAAAGTTAGACAAAATAGACAAATACTAAAGGTAAGGCAGATCCTGATCATGTGGTGGTGTGGGTGGTTGAAAGTTTTGATAGATGGAGGCAAATTGATTGTAATTTTAGGAACAACTTTCTCCAAACCATCATATTTATTCCTCGTTTGATTATTTTTGTTAAATGTAGTAGTCGAGACTAGTTTTTAATTGCGTGAGTCATTAGATGATATAATTTTGAGGGTAGGTGATGTAGGTCCAGCTACAGGAGCAGCTTCCCCTTCTTCAACAAACTCTGTTTAGGTTGCTCGTGTAGAAAATAGGAACATTATCAGTTGAACAGTAAAGTTGATTAATTAATTTATTATTAAGGTTATATTATGTGATGTGTCCTAAGGCAACATTTTATTTGGTTTGGGTAAGGGGTGTCAAATATGAGTCATGTTTTAAATATAATTAAGAATTAATTTGTGCTTCATCAAATTTGGCATTCAATATTATGAGTTAGGTGAATACAGAAAGAAGTGGGGTTATGTTAACCTGATCCTAAACATTAGATATAATTTAGGTTCTAAGGACATCTTGGATGACACAAGCATTCTGATTCAAAATGTGACTATTGGTTGATGTTAGTTTATGGGAACATTCCTAATGATCAAGTTAATAGAAGTCTGATCAAACTAAGTTATAAATCAATATGATTATGGATGAGGTCCTTCAATAGAAAGACCTATATATTCCCCTTAGTCTTCCTCGGTAATCTTTACATGCTATCGGCAAACAAAAGAGGTAATTGAAAGTTCGTTAGGAATGTTAGGCTTGTTGGTGGAATTTTGAAAACATGTTTTGAAAAATATTAGTTTTCTTTGGGGATTTTAAGATTAAGGTTGAGTTCTAATTCTAAGGTCGAATCGACTCGTTAGAAAGAGTATATCACCCCGGAGGACGAAAATAAACTTTCATAACGGTGTTCAGACTTAAAATTATGTAAACTCATCTTGAATGCTATGATCGGGTTCTAAGGAGAACTCTATATGGCCCCGAGGGGACACAATATCGTTCAACTAAGTACCCAATTACAATATTCAAGAAACATGATCGTCGCATTCACATCCAAAGTCTTATCGAAGAAGGGTGTATCTCCCCAAAGGGAAATGAGACCATTCAACGATAATCCTTCTAATGCAACTATGACGATCATTATTTAACTTTTCCCAAAGAAATCTAATGAAGTTTTAGAAATTGAGTTTTCTTTAAAATCAGGTGTGTGTGGGGTTCCAAATCTCCTACGAGCGCAAGCCCTCGTAGTTAATTACATCGTAGGGAGATAAAATATCCTACGAAAACTCTCGATTAAAATAATGGCAGAATTTTGTTTAGAATTTCTAGGAGTGATATCAAAAAGAGAAGTGAATTTTGGAAACTCAAAAGGGAATGGATCAAAATTGAGCAGTTATTAACAGAGTTAAAGGAGGAGAGGTAGGGGACACTTTGAGATTCCAGAACCATCCGGAAGTGTCCCAACTTAATCTAAATGTTGGGCTTTATATTTTGGATTTGAAATGATATTTAGTTAGAGTTGAGCATTTTATTAGAAATTTGGGATTAGATTCCCGAAATTTGGGGTCTTATAATCAAAGATCTGCCCCGGATCCTAAATCTATTTTGGACACTGGACCACAGTCGTCCGATCCTAACTAATGCAGTGCAAGGTCTGGACTTACCCCGGCCTGGATTGGGGAGCCAGCTAACCACCTAACCGATTTAAAAGAGATGAATCCGGTCTTTTATGAAAGAGTGGTAGGGACGTTATAATTAAAGTTTTGGGGAGGCGGGGCCGACATCTAGAGATTTTCCTAATTGGCCCCTTTGACTTATGTTGGGTGCTAAAATGCTAAGGACTATGAAATTAAAATTTAGACTCTTTAATTTGTATCTAATGCAATGCATGCTGGTTAACAACCTCAAATCAAATATGCTTGAAATTTTTAAAAACAGGCTTATAAAATAATTTTTTAGAAGACTGGACTTCCCCAGGTCCGGCACCTCGTCCTCATAGGTCAGACTATCCGGACTCTACCCGCAGGCGGGGAAGGGTCTACAGCAAGGAAAGAGTAATGCAAAAATATGCATGCGACCCCGGGGTCGATCCCCGGCTAATTCCCTAGATTCGTTATCTTTCTATGTTATTTAGACTCACTAAAATTTTAGACTTTTAAGATTATGAGTATAAAACTTTCACACCCTCACGAGCCTCACGTATCCAGGCGAAAACAAAGAGCGGCATGCAATCGCCAAAAAACTAGTAAAAACAAGTAATCCTAAAGGCAATCAAATCATCAAATCAAATACACATTAATTAGTAAATGTCCATAGGCAAAGTTGCCTTGCTTATTACAAACCAGAATATTACAGAAAGTAAAGTGGCCGGGCACCACTGACAACAACCCGGATTCTAAACCTAGTAATGACGCAAGTTATTTTGAGTGGGATACTCTCAATCTTCAAATCTTCAAATCTTCAATTTCATTCTTCTTTAGACTCCTTTTCTTCAATCTTCTTGGAATCTTCGTAGTGGATTACCCAAATGGACAAGAGGGCACTTCCCTCTAAGGGGAAGGCCACTCTTTCCTCTTTGGGTAAGGAAGAGGTATGATCCAAATTTGGATTTCCAAATGGAAAAGGAGTGTTCCCCAAAGGGGTATCCTTTCCTCTTTGGAATCCAAGCTTTGGATCTATGTATCCCAACTCAAAATAAACTTTCACAACACTTGACACTTGCACAAATTACATTGATATCAAAATAAAAATCTAGACTCACCTGCAGGGTTATCCTAAGCAATTAATATATAAAAAAGGCAGTTATTCCCAAGCAGTTGTATATGAGCAGAAAATAAAGTAAACACACTGGCCACGCTCTTTTTATTTGGGGGCTTTAGCAGCTGAAGCACCTGTGCAAAGAGTTTATAATATTTATGCATTTTTTTGATTTGCCCCCTTTTTTATATTGCCCTGCATGAGCGTGGCCACCTGCAGAAAACTGTGTCAACATCCAGATCGTACCTAACCTAAGGGTAATCTAGTCGCCAAACACATCAATCCATCCACAGAGTACAGAAAAAGTAAGCAGACACAGCAAAGCAATTTCATCCACAACATGCAGTGAAAACTACGAAAAATCCGGCACACAGCAGTAAAGTAAACACCGACCTATCCTAGATCTAAAGTTGGTTGTCCTAGCACATCATCTAAAGTGTGTGAGAAAGGTCGTGCGGCTGGGATAGATCCTAAAGTGGGTTATTAGTTGAAGTTATCTAAAAGTCTGGGTTTGTTAAGGCTTAAAAGGGGATTTAGATTAAAATTTAAATATTAATGAATTAAGAATTTCAATTAACATATATTTTAAAAATTAATTGATTGCTACCTTTGTTTCACACCGAGGCCGTGAAGTTTATTTCACCTTCCTTGGGGCTAAGCTAATAGCCTCGTAGGCCTGGGTTACCCAGTAGCAATCGGGGTTGATTAAGTTATTTAAGTTGGTTAGAATTAAAAAAGTGAATTAGTTATATAAAAAAAAAGGTTAGTTACTGATTTTAAAAGCTTGATTAATTTAAGTTTGCCATTAATTGATTCGTGGCGTTGTGCCACCAAGCTCGAGGAACCAGCCTCCTTAGGACACTTAGCCCTGCAGCCCGGAGTAGTCCAGCCGATAAACCAAATTAATGTAATTGAATTAGGGATTTTTAGAATGTTAAATAATTGAGAATTAATTCATTTTAAGGTTTGACACCCTTTAGAATTCATTCGTGGCGTTGTGCCACCAGGCTCGAGGAACCAGCCTCCTTAGGACACTTAGCCCCGCAGCCCGGAGTAGTCCAGCCAATAAACTTCAACTTTAGGGTGGTTGTTGTGTTTTAAAGGATTTGTTAAGTGTTTTAAACATTAAACCAATATTTTCTGGAGTTTTAGAGTGATTTGAGCTTTATGAATTTTTAGAATATTTTAATGATTTAATTAAGGGTTGAAAATCGACTTTTTGATTAAGTTCAAATTCTGGAATGTTTGTATTTTATTAAAATACTAGACCTTACTACGATCAGTTAGAAGGTAAGTACGTTGAAATCGGATTTTTCTACATTTTATTACAAAGGTTTGAAGTTTTGAACTAGTTTTGACTTAGAGTTGACCGATTTGTTGACTTTTTAAAATATTGCAAATTTCTGGAATTTAATTTTTTTAATAAATATTAGACCTTATTAGGAATTGAATGCAAGTGAGTTTGGGTGATTTGGATTTTTCTGGAATTAGTTATGGATTATCGAAGTTTGGATATTTATTGAAATTATTAAATTGTTTCAATTAAGGGTCATTTTAGTGATTTGATCCTAAATCAGTCCCAAACTTCTTGAAATCAACTCCAAAGATCAGAAATGATCTAAGGAGAGATCAGCAAGTGTTTAAAGATTTTTTTTGGGATTTTTAATAATTTTTAATTAATTAAAATTGATTAAACATTGATTTTGATTAAAATTAAATTAAAGTGGATTTTAATGTCAAATTAATGTAATTTCAATTTTCAATGATTAAGACTTTAAATATGGTTAATTAGAGGTATTATGGGTATTTTTTGGAATTAATATAAATTTATAATGATTTATTGAATTTTTTTAAGTCCTTAAAGGGGCTGAAATTTGACATGCTCAATTTTCTAACCTAATGACCTCCAAATTGAGTAAAATTTAAACCTAAGGTATCTGATGTCACTAAGTTTACTATGTTCAAGTTTCACCCCTATTGGGTGTGTTTACAATGCCCTATGAATTTTCTATGTTTTCTAGACATTTCCTTAATTATTTTTCCTAGGTGTCTCTACTATTCAAATAGGCATGAAACTTGGTGTGTCTAACCCTAACATACATTCAATCATACCACAGAAATATCACAGCAAAATACTAAAACCCTAAAGAGTTATGAATTTTCAAAGTTTAGGGTCCAAAATAGACCATTTACCTTAAAAATTCATATCACAGAAATCTATTGAGCATATAAATCTAGAAAAATTATTAAACATGCCTAAGATACTCAATAATCATCCACCAAAATTTGGGCTTCATTTGATCACTGGATTGTGAGAAAATAGCAATATATGAAATTCACATAAACTTAAATATCTCACAATACAGAAATCAAATCAAATTAATTTTAATTTTAATAAATACTACATTAGATTATCTTTCCAACGAGCCCAAGAACGCCCTATTTGGTGGAGAACTCGATTTTCTGTGAATTTTGGAAGATTTGGAGCATTTCAAGTATTTTTTATTCAAATTTGGGTCAAATCAGCTGACGGTGACGTGGCGGCGTGGCGTGACGCCACGTCACCCTCCCATACCACGGGATGACCCACGTTCAAACATGGAGGAAGCCGCATGGTATACCCAGATCTGAGCCGTCTGATCTTCGATCGGACGGTCCAGATCTGCTCTAGTTCATTTTGAATAGAAATCTTTAAACGCTCATATCTTTCAAAATACTCGACGAAATTGCATGAAATTTGAACTGTAGCTAGAGGGCAATATGATCTTACAATGCCTGGAGTTTGGAGGCTCCATTCATTGTAAAATTGCTACAGTTTCAAATTGAAATTTAAACTTAAAATGAGCATAAATTACGATCCAACAGTCGGATTTTTGAGATTTTTGGCTTGTTGGAAAGCTGCAGCAATCCTCTACAACTTTGCTGAAGACTCCAAAAGCTGGATCTCGCTGGATCGAAAGGTATATTGGAAAGTCCTCTTTCTCTCTCTAGAATGCTCTCTCTTCACTAAAATAGTGATTTGAGGCTTGAAAATGGTTGGGAAAAGCTTGGGAAGGACTTGAAATGTGTTGGAGTGTATGGGAGGAGCTCTTGGAAGGTTGGGGGCTGCTGGAGTTTGGAGCTTTTGATCATATCAAAGGGAATGATGAAGAAGCCACCTTTAGGTCAAGTTTTCCCTCACTTTACCTTTGGCTTTTGGATTGGATGGTTGAGATTTGATTTGGAGTGGTTTTGGATGAGTGCCAAGTGTCCCCTATGCTGCCCAAAGCTATGGAATAGGGTTGGTGGTTGAGAGTGACATCTCTTGGTCCATGTGAAGAGGGACCACACCTTTTCCCCCATTTGGATGAACCAATGCTTGTCTTGGTTAATAGAGCTTGTTTAATGATCAATTAGGGAGGGAAAAAGCATATTCCCATTAGCCAAAAGGAGATTTTGGCTTGGAGAAAGGGTTTGCTTTATGGGATGATGAGGTGGCCAAGCTATGGTCTCATTTCAAGGGTTATTTTTGACCCATTGACTTGTTGACTAGTCAATGGTGACTAGGATGTGCATGAGGGAGGTCAAGAGTGCTACAAGACATCATGCCAAGGAATTTGAAGTCAAGAGTGTATAATTAACCAATGTTGATGAGTTGAATTGATTCAAAATCACTTGAATGATTAAAATTAACAAGTGTTGGGTTAAAGGGTTGATTTGGTCAATCATGGTTGACTTGGTCAACCAAGTCAAACCAAAGAGTAAGTTTGGGTTAAATGTGTTCCTAAAGTCATTTAGGATCCATTGGAATGATATTTGAAGAAGATTTCAAAGGTTGATAAATCAAATCAAATTGGGTTTAGGCCAAAAGTCCAAAAATCCTCCTTTAAGGGCATTTTGGTCATTTTGGTCTCAAGTCAATTATGGGTCAAATTGAATCTAAAAAGATGTAGATCATTGCTTAATAAGTTAATATCAAGGTATTAAGAAGGATCAAATGATTTGGAGGGGGATCCAAAGTCAAATTCCACTAGGTGAAAGGCCTAGTGGCATGGATTGTAAATATTCAAAGATTTTGCAATATTTGGAGTTAGATTAAGTTTCAAGGGTTAGAATCCTCCAAATGAGCTCAAATTTGGAGGGTTACCTCTAGAGTCATGTCACATCAATATGAAATTGATAGACCCTGAATCAGAGGTCAAAAGACTGGGTTTCGAGGTGATGGAAAAATCACCTAGATAGGGCTTTAGGACCTAAGTCTTTAGCCTATGAGTTCTGGGTTTGGATTGGATTTCAAGTTTGAATGATTAGTATTGGAGTATCCAAATCATTTACAATCATGTGGTGATTGTTAATGAATGGATGAGGTCAAAGCTAGATTGAAGTTTGGATTAAAGTTTAAGTTGAAGGTTGGATTGTCAAATTGATTGGATCAAGGTTTGGATATGTTTAAAACTTGAATTAATTTGAATTTTAGTTGAATGAAGTTTGAGATTTAAATTGATCAAAGGTAGGAATCAAATTGAAGTTGGAATTGATCAAATGTAGGAATTGATTTGAGGTTGAGGTTGATCAAGGATGGGGATTGATTTGATGTTGGAGTGGTCCTAAGATCTAGAGGAGTTCTAAGATCTAGGATTTAAGGGAATCCTAGGCTCTAGAGTAGGCTCTAAGGTCTGGCTCTAGGAAAGAATCCTAAGGTCTAGAGTGGATCCTAGGATCTAAAATTAATCTGGAGTTTGGAAGGGCCTTAGTGACCTCATACAAAAATGAGGTCAACAAATGGACCCCTAATGTGTGTGGTAGAAGGAACTTCTGCTGCACACATTGGCGTTGACCGAATAGGAGTAGGATCTTAAAGAGTTTAAAGGAAGGGCATCACCCAACCTTAAGTCCATTGGAAACTAGTGAAAAGCTTACACCTATTTTGAAGAGAGGACTGGAGAAACCAAGGTAGGGAATACCTAGCCTTGGGTCTAAGGAAGGGCATCACCCAACCTTAGGCCTATAGGATGCTGATAGAAGACTTACTCCAAATAGGCAGATTAACTGGAAACCAAAGTAGGGAATACCTAGCTTTGGGTCTAAGGAAGGGCATCACCCAACCTTAGGTCTACAGGATGCTGATAGAAGACTTACTCCTAGTAGACGGATAAACTGGAAACCAAGGTAGGGAATACCTAGCCTTGGGTCTAAGGAAGGGCATCACCCAACCTTAGGCCTATAGGATGCTGATAGAAGACTTACTCCTAATAGGCAGATTAACTGGAAACCAAAGTAGGGAATACCTAGCTTTGGGTCTAAGGAAGGGCATCACCCAACCTTAGGTCTACAGGATGCTGATAGAAGACTTACTCCTAGTAGACGGATCAACTGGAAACCAAGGTAGGGAATACCTAGCCTTGGGTCTAAGGAAGGGCATCACCCAACCTTAGGCCTATAGGATGCTGATAGAAGACTTACTCCAAATAGGCAGATCAACTGGCAAACTAGGATGGTGCCACGAAGGGCGTACTCCACCACTAGCGAATGGTCATGTGGGGAGGAAACTTGCTCCACACAGAGGACCTCAACTGGCAAACTAGGATGGTGCCACGAAGGGCGTACTCCATCACTAGCGAATGGTCATGTGGGGAGGAAACTTGCTCCACACAGAGGACCTCAACTGGCAAACTAGGATGGTGCCACGAAGGGCGTACTCCATCACTAGCGAATGGTCATGTGGGGAGGAAACTTGCTCCACACAGAGGACCTCAACTGGCAAACTAGGATGGTGCCACGAAGGGCGTACTCCATCACTAGCGAATGGTCATGTGGGGAGGAAACTTGCTCCACACAGAGGACCTCAACTGGCAAACTAGGATGGTGCCACGAAGGGCGTACTCCACCACTAGCGAATGGTCATGTGGGGAGGAAACTTGCTCCACACAGAGGACCTCAACTGGCAAACTAGGGTGGTGCCACGAAGGGCGTACTCCACAACTAGCGAATGGGAATTAGGATGGTGCCACGAAGGGCGTACTCCACCACTAATCCCCGGGTAAAAGCCAGGATGGTGCCACAGAGGGCGTACTCCACCACTAGCGGGTCTAATCCTAAGGGAAGGCAGGACCTAACCTTAAGGAAAAGAAAATTGAAAACAATTGATTGATGATTTTGAATTTGATTTGATTTCTTTGAATTTGAAGGGGTGAATTTGATGTTTAATTTGATCCTCATTAGGCATGATACTTCTTAAAGAACCACCCAAATGAAAGGAAGCATCTGGTGGTATCTTCAAAATTAATCAATTGTCATGAACCTCCCTTATAGATTATCTCTAAGGTGGTCGATCCAGTCAACATTGATTCAAAGCTTCCATTGATCTTATGGTGGACTAAAATTGGTCTCCAAAGGACTATAGCCAAGTCTCCTACTTGGAAAGTCTTGAGGTAACACAATTTTATCACAAGCTTAAATCATACGTGACTTATGTCATTTCAAATTTTGTTGAGTTCAAAGTAACTTTCTTCAAGGCCTTCGAGATCCTCCAATTGGAGTCAGGTACTCTACTTAGTTGTGACTCAATTTTGAAAGTCAATTTTGTGCGATGTAAAACACACCTCTATTTGAGAACAACCTTGGACCCAGCATAGAGTGTTATTTTACATAGTGGATCTTAAAAGAAATGATGCCTATGTTTAAAGATTCACATATATCTCTTGAGAATGGGATTTGAATTCTTATCGAGAATAGAAGATTCATTCTTTTTATTGAAAATTTCCTCTTAATTATTTGGACCCTGTCAAAATGACAAGTGGGAACAAATTCAAAAGTATAGTAAGAAGTAGAGTGACCCCAATTGACCCGAAAAGAGCCAAGGGTTTTTGGATTTTGTTGACCCGGATAAAATTTCATAGAAACTGAACTAAGTTCTCCCTTGTAGAAAGTTTGAATTAAAATTAATTTCAAAAGGATTTAAGTTGGATCGAGAAATTTAATCTTTTCAATTCTCTTGCATAGAATTTTCCTATCTAATAAACTGTCTATGCACGACAATAAATCTAGATTCAAGATTTTTCAAAGTCAAGCTATTAAATATGATCGGGCTCTTTGAGATTTAAGGATTTAAAAAGAAGGAAGCCTCTTTCACTTTTTTTTTTGTGATGTGCTTTGCACATCTTTTTATTTCTTTGGCGCACTTTACGCTTCTTTTGATTTTGAAATTTTTTTTTTTTTTTTTTTAACAAGAGGCTTCACTTTCTTTAAAACCTTAAAATAATTGCTCTTTTTTTTTTTTAATCCAGGATTATATCGCAAGTATAAGAGAAGGAAATTTATTCTCTTATCCAAGGAAGAATAATCCCCAAATTGGACCCAATCTTTTGATAAGAAAATATCAACTTGACTTTGAAAATCATTGAATAGATTTAGAACATGCAAGGGAAGCCTATAAGATGAAAAATTGCGAGAAGACTAAGAAGATTTTCATTTCTAAAACCAACTTAAATTTGATACAAATTTTAATTCAAAAATCAAATCAACTCGCAGAAGCGGTGGGAGGGAGGGGTCTTTAAAGATCCAGTGGATTCAACCACAACTCTCTCCTATTTTTGATTTAAAGTAGAGGTCAATTTTCATTAAAAAGATTGATCAACTATCTTGAAAATTTTTGACCCAGCACACTTGAGAAATAATGTGATTTTCTTCAAAATAGCAAGTCCAGGTGGCAAGACCCTATCAATATAAATTATATTTCCACAATCTCTTAAAATAAAGATATTGTTGTGGGGTCTGCACTACCCCTAACTAGTGCTGCATCATCTCAATCTAAGGATCTATCGCGATAGGACCCCTTTTAAAAGTTAAATTCAAATGGTGTCACTATCTGATAAGATCTTAAATCCATCATTATTCCCCTTCCTAATTACTAGTGACCTAGCAATTATGAGAGTGGCACCCCGGGTGGTTTCTGCACCTCCTCCTCTACAGATGATATAGTAGGGCACGTGTAGTAACGTGACCAAACTTCATCTAATAGAGTGGATGGGTCATAACCTTCAACCAGGGGCCTATGATTTATTACAGGTGATTGCTTAGCTCTTTCTTGATTGATTCTCTCTGTATAGTAGTCAAGAAGGTGTATCGGAGATTGTGCTCTCATTTTCACAACCTCTCTCCTTTGAGTAACAGGAGTAGGGTGGAAAACATTTCCACCATGGAGGGGGTAAGTGTAAGGAGCAACGAATTCTCGATTGGCCTCAAATTTAACTTGTTTCAAGGCTTCTACCTTAGCAGTCTTTTTGGCCTTAGCAACCTTCTTCTTAACCCTTTTAAGGTATTTCTTCCACTTACTTTTGCTGGCAACAGTGGTGTTAGAACTTGACCCAATCTCATGTTGAGATGGTAATTCTTCCATTTTTAATGGTTCTCGATTCTTATCCTCCTGAGTAGAGGGCACAGTGGTCGAAGGGGCGACAACGACCTCCATCATAGAGATGGGGGAGTCAACTCCTGACCCTAAAGTAATCTCGACTAGAGGGACATCCCTTTGTATTCCAGCAGAGAGATCAATCATTTCTTCCCCGTTGACTGATAACTTAAAGTTTTGAAATTCTATCCCAAACTGGATCAAGTTGCCAGAGGTAATTTCTTCTATTGTCAAGTTTCTATCCAGGGAGAAGATAAGTTTTCCAGCCATTTGAGTGTTTAAGTTCCTGAAATTAAGAAGAGGTGGTTTATCTTAGTCAATTTTGGATTAAAATTTGAATTTTAAGCATGATTAATTTTATCTAAATCTTGGACCTTAGCATGTTAGGTTTTACCCAACAAAAGAGTTTATAAAATTGATTAAGAAAATTCAGGGAACCTGGCTTGACTCTTTTGCTCTACCAATTAATTTGGAGGTAAAATGTCAAAGCCCGGCTTAGACAAAGATTTCACCACTCACCTCTCTACTTGAAAGGTATTTTCTTTTAGATGTTGGCCACACTCACCCAAGAAAGAAATGGGTAGAGGGACCAACGGAAGAAAGGTAGTTAAGACTACCGATGAAACAAAATTTTGCCATTATTAAAGATGGAGAGAGAGATTTGTCCCACCGGGCGTGCCATTTTTTGTTGGTGGAATTTTGAAAACATGTTTTGAAAAATATTAGTTTTCTTTGGGGATTTTAAGATTAAGGTTGAGTTCTAATTCTAAGGTCGAATCGACTCGTTAGAAAGAGTATATCACCCCGGAGGACGAAAATAAACTTTCATAACGGTGTTCAGACTTAAAATTATGTAAACTCATCTTGAATGCTATGATCGGGTTCTAAGGAGAACTCTATATGGCCCCGAGGGGACACAATATCGTTCAACTAAGTACCCAATTACAATATTCAAGAAACATGATCGTCGCATTCACATCCAAAGTCTTATCGAAGAAGGGTGTATCTCCCCAAAGGGAAATGAGACCATTCAACGATAATCCTTCTAATGCAACTATGACGATCATTATTTAACTTTTCCCAAAGAAATCTAATGAAGTTTTAGAAATTGAGTTTTCTTTAAAATCAGGTGTGTGTGGGGTTCCAAATCTCCTACGAGCGCAAGCCCTCGTAGTTAATTACATCGTAGGGAGATAAAATATCCTACGAAAACTCTCGATTAAAATAATGGCAGAATTTTGTTTAGAATTTCTAGGAGTGATATCAAAAAGAGAAGTGAATTTTGGAAACTCAAAAGGGAATGGATCAAAATTGAGCAGTTATTAACAGAGTTAAAGGAGGAGAGGTAGGGGACACTTTGAGATTCCAGAACCATCCGGAAGTGTCCCAACTTAATCTAAATGTTGGGCTTTATATTTTGGATTTGAAATGATATTTAGTTAGAGTTGAGCATTTTATTAGAAATTTGGGATTAGATTCCCGAAATTTGGGGTCTTATAATCAAAGATCTGCCCCGGATCCTAAATCTATTTTGGACACTGGACCACAGTCGTCCGATCCTAACTAATGCAGTGCAAGGTCTGGACTTACCCCGGCCTGGATTGGGGAGCCAGCTAACCACCTAACCGATTTAAAAGAGATGAATCCGGTCTTTTATGAAAGAGTGGTAGGGACGTTATAATTAAAGTTTTGGGGAGGCGGGGCCGACATCTAGAGATTTTCCTAATTGGCCCCTTTGACTTATGTTGGGTGCTAAAATGCTAAGGACTATGAAATTAAAATTTAGACTCTTTAATTTGTATCTAATGCAATGCATGCTGGTTAACAACCTCAAATCAAATATGCTTGAAATTTTTAAAAACAGGCTTATAAAATAATTTTTTAGAAGACTGGACTTCCCCAGGTCCGGCACCTCGTCCTCATAGGTCAGACTATCCGGACTCTACCCGCAGGCGGGGAAGGGTCTACAGCAAGGAAAGAGTAATGCAAAAATATGCATGCGACCCCGGGGTCGATCCCCGGCTAATTCCCTAGATTCGTTATCTTTCTATGTTATTTAGACTCACTAAAATTTTAGACTTTTAAGATTATGAGTATAAAACTTTCACACCCTCACGAGCCTCACGTATCCAGGCGAAAACAAAGAGCGGCATGCAATCGCCAAAAAACTAGTAAAAACAAGTAATCCTAAAGGCAATCAAATCATCAAATCAAATACACATTAATTAGTAAATGTCCATAGGCAAAGTTGCCTTGCTTATTACAAACCAGAATATTACAGAAAGTAAAGTGGCCGGGCACCACTGACAACAACCCGGATTCTAAACCTAGTAATGACGCAAGTTATTTTGAGTGGGATACTCTCAATCTTCAAATCTTCAAATCTTCAATTTCATTCTTCTTTAGACTCCTTTTCTTCAATCTTCTTGGAATCTTCGTAGTGGATTACCCAAATGGACAAGAGGGCACTTCCCTCTAAGGGGAAGGCCACTCTTTCCTCTTTGGGTAAGGAAGAGGTATGATCCAAATTTGGATTTCCAAATGGAAAAGGAGTGTTCCCCAAAGGGGTATCCTTTCCTCTTTGGAATCCAAGCTTTGGATCTATGTATCCCAACTCAAAATAAACTTTCACAACACTTGACACTTGCACAAATTACATTGATATCAAAATAAAAATCTAGACTCACCTGCAGGGTTATCCTAAGCAATTAATATATAAAAAAGGCAGTTATTCCCAAGCAGTTGTATATGAGCAGAAAATAAAGTAAACACACTGGCCACGCTCTTTTTATTTGGGGGCTTTAGCAGCTGAAGCACCTGTGCAAAGAGTTTATAATATTTATGCATTTTTTTGATTTGCCCCCTTTTTTATATTGCCCTGCATGAGCGTGGCCACCTGCAGAAAACTGTGTCAACATCCAGATCGTACCTAACCTAAGGGTAATCTAGTCGCCAAACACATCAATCCATCCACAGAGTACAGAAAAAGTAAGCAGACACAGCAAAGCAATTTCATCCACAACATGCAGTGAAAACTACGAAAAATCCGGCACACAGCAGTAAAGTAAACACCGACCTATCCTAGATCTAAAGTTGGTTGTCCTAGCACATCATCTAAAGTGTGTGAGAAAGGTCGTGCGGCTGGGATAGATCCTAAAGTGGGTTATTAGTTGAAGTTATCTAAAAGTCTGGGTTTGTTAAGGCTTAAAAGGGGATTTAGATTAAAATTTAAATATTAATGAATTAAGAATTTCAATTAACATATATTTTAAAAATTAATTGATTGCTACCTTTGTTTCACACCGAGGCCGTGAAGTTTATTTCACCTTCCTTGGGGCTAAGCTAATAGCCTCGTAGGCCTGGGTTACCCAGTAGCAATCGGGGTTGATTAAGTTATTTAAGTTGGTTAGAATTAAAAAAGTGAATTAGTTATATAAAAAAAAAGGTTAGTTACTGATTTTAAAAGCTTGATTAATTTAAGTTTGCCATTAATTGATTCGTGGCGTTGTGCCACCAAGCTCGAGGAACCAGCCTCCTTAGGACACTTAGCCCTGCAGCCCGGAGTAGTCCAGCCGATAAACCAAATTAATGTAATTGAATTAGGGATTTTTAGAATGTTAAATAATTGAGAATTAATTCATTTTAAGGTTTGACACCCTTTAGAATTCATTCGTGGCGTTGTGCCACCAGGCTCGAGGAACCAGCCTCCTTAGGACACTTAGCCCCGCAGCCCGGAGTAGTCCAGCCAATAAACTTCAACTTTAGGGTGGTTGTTGTGTTTTAAAGGATTTGTTAAGTGTTTTAAACATTAAACCAATATTTTCTGGAGTTTTAGAGTGATTTGAGCTTTATGAATTTTTAGAATATTTTAATGATTTAATTAAGGGGTTGAAAATCGACTTTTTGATTAAGTTCAAATTCTGGAATGTTTGTATTTTATTAAAATACTAGACCTTACTACGATCAGTTAGAAGGTAAGTACGTTGAAATCGGATTTTTCTACATTTTATTACAAAGGTTTGAAGTTTTGAACTAGTTTTGACTTAGAGTTGACCGATTTGTTGACTTTTTAAAATATTGCAAATTTCTGGAATTTAATTTTTTTAATAAATATTAGACCTTATTAGGAATTGAATGCAAGTGAGTTTGGGTGATTTGGATTTTTCTGGAATTAGTTATGGATTATCGAAGTTTGGATATTTATTGAAATTATTAAATTGTTTCAATTAAGGGTCATTTTAGTGATTTGATCCTAAATCAGTCCCAAACTTCTTGAAATCAACTCCAAAGATCAGAAATGATCTAAGGAGAGATCAGCAAGTGTTTAAAGATTTTTTTTGGGATTTTTAATAATTTTTAATTAATTAAAATTGATTAAACATTGATTTTGATTAAAATTAAATTAAAGTGGATTTTAATGTCAAATTAATGTAATTTCAATTTTCAATGATTAAGACTTTAAATATGGTTAATTAGAGGTATTATGGGTATTTTTTGGAATTAATATAAATTTATAATGATTTATTGAATTTTTTTAAGTCCTTAAAGGGGCTGAAATTTGACATGCTCAATTTTCTAACCTAATGACCTCCAAATTGAGTAAAATTTAAACCTAAGGTATCTGATGTCACTAAGTTTACTATGTTCAAGTTTCACCCCTATTGGGTGTGTTTACAATGCCCTATGAATTTTCTAAGTTTTCTAGACATTTCCTTAATTATTTTTCCTAGGTGTCTCTACTATTCAAATAGGCATGAAACTTGGTGTGTCTAACCCTAACATACATTCAATCATACCACAGAAATATCACAGCAAAATACTAAAACCCTAAAGAGTTATGAATTTTCAAAGTTTAGGGTCCAAAATAGACCATTTACATTAAAAATTCATATCACAGAAATCTATTGAGCATATAAATCTAGAAAAATTATTAAACATGCCTAAGATACTCAATAATCATCCACCAAAATTTGGGCTTCATTTGATCACTGGATTGTGAGAAAATAGCAATATATGAAATTCACATAAACTTAAATATCTCACAATACAGAAATCAAATCAAATTAATTTTAATTTTAATAAATACTACATTAGATTATCTTTCCAACGAGCCCAAGAACGCCCTATTTGGTGGAGAACTCGATTTTCTGTGAATTTTGGAAGATTTGGAGCATTTCAAGTATTTTTTATTCAAATTTGGGTCAAATCAGCTGACGGTGACGTGGCGGCGTGGCGTGACGCCACGTCACCCTCCCATACCACGGGATGACCCACGTTCAAACATGGAGGAAGCCGCATGGTATACCCAGATCTGAGCCGTCTGATCTTCGATCGGACGGTCCAGATCTGCTCTAGTTCATTTTGAATAGAAATCTTTAAACGCTCATATCTTTCAAAATACTCGACGAAATTGCATGAAATTTGAACTGTAGCTAGAGGGCAATATGATCTTACAATGCCTGGAGTTTGGAGGCTCCATTCATTATAAAATTGCTACAGTTTCAAATTGAAATTTAAACTTAAAATGAGCATAACTTACGATCCAACAGTCGGATTTTTGAGATTTTTGGCTTGTTGGAAAGCTGCAGCAATCCTCTACAACTTTGCTGAAGACTCCAAAAGCTGGATCTCGCTGGATCGAAAGGTATATTGGAAAGTCCTCTTTCTCTCTCTAGAATGCTCTCTCTTCACTAAAATAGTGATTTGAGGCTTGAAAATGGTTGGGAAAAGCTTGGGAAGGACTTGAAATGTGTTGGAGTGTATGGGAGGAGCTCTTGGAAGGTTGGGGGCTGCTGGAGTTTGGAGCTTTTGATCATATCAAAGGGAATGATGAAGAAGCCACCTTTAGGTCAAGTTTTCCCTCACTTTACCTTTGGCTTTTGGATTGGATGGTTGAGATTTGATTTGGAGTGGTTTTGGATGAGTGCCAAGTGTCCCCTATGCTGCCCAAAGCTATGGAATAGGGTTGGTGGTTGAGAGTGACATCTCTTGGTCCATGTGAAGAGGGACCACACCTTTTCCCCCATTTGGATGAACCAATGCTTGTCTTGGTTAATAGAGCTTGTTTAATGATCAATTAGGGAGGGAAAAAGCATATTCCCATTAGCCAAAAGGAGATTTTGGCTTGGAGAAAGGGTTTGCTTTATGGGATGATGAGGTGGCCAAGCTATGGTCTCATTTCAAGGGTTATTTTTGACCCATTGACTTGTTGACTAGTCAATGGTGACTAGGATGTGCATGAGGGAGGTCAAGAGTGCTACAAGACATCATGCCAAGGAATTTGAAGTCAAGAGTGTATAATTAACCAATGTTGATGAGTTGAATTGATTCAAAATCACTTGAATGATTAAAATTAACAAGTGTTGGGTTAAAGGGTTGATTTGGTCAATCATGGTTGACTTGGTCAACCAAGTCAAACCAAAGAGTAAGTTTGGGTTAAATGTGTTCCTAAAGTCATTTAGGATCCATTGGAATGATATTTGAAGAAGATTTCAAAGGTTGATAAATCAAATCAAATTGGGTTTAGGCCAAAAGTCCAAAAATCCTCCTTTAAGGGCATTTTGGTCATTTTGGTCTCAAGTCAATTATGGGTCAAATTGAATCTAAAAAGATGTAGATCATTGCTTAATAAGTTAATATCAAGGTATTAAGAAGGATCAAATGATTTGGAGGGGGATCCAAAGTCAAATTCCACTAGGTGAAAGGCCTAGTGGCATGGATTGTAAATATTCAAAGATTTTGCAATATTTGGAGTTAGATTAAGTTTCAAGGGTTAGAATCCTCCAAATGAGCTCAAATTTGGAGGGTTACCTCTAGAGTCATGTCACATCAATATGAAATTGATAGACCCTGAATCAGAGGTCAAAAGACTGGGTTTCGAGGTGATGGAAAAATCACCTAGATAGGGCTTTAGGACCTAAGTCTTTAGCCTATGAGTTCTGGGTTTGGATTGGATTTCAAGTTTGAATGATTAGTATTGGAGTATCCAAATCATTTACAATCATGTGGTGATTGTTAATGAATGGATGAGGTCAAAGCTAGATTGAAGTTTGGATTAAAGTTTAAGTTGAAGGTTGGATTGTCAAATTGATTGGATCAAGGTTTGGATATGTTTAAAACTTGAATTAATTTGAATTTTAGTTGAATGAAGTTTGAGATTTAAATTGATCAAAGGTAGGAATCAAATTGAAGTTGGAATTGATCAAATGTAGGAATTGATTTGAGGTTGAGGTTGATCAAGGATGGGGATTGATTTGATGTTGGAGTGGTCCTAAGATCTAGAGGAGTTCTAAGATCTAGGATTTAAGGGAATCCTAGGCTCTAGAGTAGGCTCTAAGGTCTGGCTCTAGGAAAGAATCCTAAGGTCTAGAGTGGATCCTAGGATCTAAAATTAATCTGGAGTTTGGAAGGGCCTTAGTGACCTCATACAAAAATGAGGTCAACAAGGCTCTATGAACTGTCCCAAAGCTAATTAAAAGAGAGAGGTGAATTGGAAAATAAGAATCTTTAAATCAAAATACAAACCAAAACAAATATCACCACAATAAAAACCAAATGCATAAATTAAATACGGAAGTAATTAAGGAAAGAACACGCCAGATTTATAGTGGTTCGGTCAAACCTTGACCTACGACCACTCCTTGGAGGCACCCTCCAAGTATTACACTAAATAAGTGTCTCTCCTTTAGCCCCCACAGCTAGGCGGAGAAGCCCTTACAAAATAACTTCCACCTTCTCCAGTGCGGTGGAGTTGCCGAGTCCTTTAACACCAAAGAGATCTTCTTCTTTGGTGAACTTCCCTCGAGACAAGTCTTGAATCCGATGGTATTAAGGTGCAAGCCTGCCAGAGCAACCGTGTGAAATCCCCCTCCACACTCTCTTGAGTCCCACCTCATAGGATCTTCTCCCTCTCTCAGACTTCACCCATTCCTCACTCCCTTTCAAGCTCTCTCTTAGCGTTTTCCCCAAAAGAATGAAGCTACAATGGCTGCCAAAGACACTTACAAAGTGTCATGCCAAGGTTAAATAGAAAAGCTTAAAATGAGCTCATTAATGAAAGTTGACGACATTATCATCCAGGACGATGGGAATATCATCCTGGCCGATCAGTACAAATTCAGCTCATCAGCCCGGGATGATTTGGGATGATCAGATGAAAATTGGTCACATTGTCCTGGCCGATATCACGATAGTCCTGGCCGATTAGTTTAAAACCAATTTCAATTATCCTGATCATCGCCCTGAATTCGAGCTGTCTGATGTAGATCATCCAGGACATCGTCCCGACCGATCTAACGATCGTCCCTGATGATGTGATCGTATCAATCAACCATTAATGCTTTCCAAATATACCATATCATTCTAAGCATGATTGAGTTTGATCAGCCTGGACGATAGGAATATCGTCCTGGCTTATTTCCTAAAATAAAGAATTCCTAAACTGATTATGATGGCTGATTCTTTCTGAATTGAGACTATCGTCCTGGCTGATACAGGTATCGTCCAGGCCAATCAGCTAATGATGGCTGCCTTAATGAGGATGCCCTAATTAGGGTTTCTGTTTTTTAACAGATCATCACGGCCGATATAAATATCGTCCAGGACGATGTTACCAAAAATAGAAATCCAATAGAGAATCTTCAAAGTTTACAAATCATCTGGTACCTCACCAAATACAAAAGACTCAAGGAAAAAGTGTACAAACAGACTTAGACCTAGTCTACCCAATCTTGAGCTGATTCCAAATTGTAGTCCAATCGTGTGAACCTGAAATGTCAGTATATAAGGCAATCGTAGAGAAATAAGAATGTTTGCTATCATCAAAATCATAAACCAGATATCAGCAACAATCTCTCCCTTTTTTATGATGGCAAACACTACAATTTGAATTTTCAAAAAGGAACATTTTTTCCTAATCTTCCCCTTACTAGAATATCACTTTTAAAAATAGGGGAGATGAAAATATTTTTTTTGTTATTTAAATTTTTTTTAAAAAAGAAATAAATATGATAATAATACAAAAATTGAACATTACTTTTTCCCTCTTTGACATTATCAAAAAGAGAGGAGGCACAAACAAAATGACCAAAAGAAAAAAAATGTTTCCTGATCTAGTGAAAAACAAATATTCTTAAAATGAGAAAATTACCTCTTGATTTTAATAAAAAAATTTAGTATAATTGGATTGACAACGCATAGTCCAGAAAAGGTTAAAAATTCAGAATTTGATAATCCAAACTCAAGTTCTTTTAAAAAGGCTAAAAAAATTTTTAATTCAATATCAAAATCAAGGAACAAATTAGAGAAAGAAATATTTTTTTCCAAAAACTCCTTTCATAAAATATATCTAATAGAAGATTAATGTATGAATTGTTGAATCAAGAATCAAGATTTTCAAACTTTTAAGTATCAAGGGTTTCTTAAGCTTTTAAGAAGTACAAGAATTATAAGCATTAAAATGTGGTTGGCTCATTTTATGCCTCTTGATAATTGGTTGGCGCACTGCGCATCTTTTGATACACTTTATGTATTCTATATTTTTCAATTTGGCACTTTGCGCATCTTTTATTTTTGACATCATTGGCCATTTTTTTTTACTATGCTACCTTTCTGAAATCTTAAATACCAAAAGTAAACCCATACTATTGATAAAGTGAATTTCTTGATTAAGAAAAATTTGAATTAGATTCAACAACTTGTAAAAAGATTCCTATGCGATAAATAAAATGTAGGGAGATAAAAAAATTGTTTCAAAAAACAATTTAAAAGATGAAAAAGTTTTTAAATCAAAAGTAGAATAACATCTTTCAGAAAATAGAGATTCAGAGTCAAACACATGAGTTTCCTTCCTTCGACTGTCTATAGAGAAGTCAATCGCAACTTACCAAAGAGTTCAAGAAAAAACAGGAAGTAGATTTTTCATTTTTAGAAAAGTGAATGTGTGTGTTGATCGAAAAAACAAATTTCATGAAATAAGAAAAGAAAAAAATAATAATAAAAACAAAACATAACAAAGAAGATTTTTTAACCATTATCTCTCTCATGGTCCGATGCTTCAGAAACCTGGTCTGCCCATGAGATTTCTTTCTTTTCATTATTTACCCAATTTAAATTTAGCTTCACCTTGCCCTTTTCTTTTGTAGGAAGAATTTTTAAATTAGGGCACTGATTTTTCATATGTCCAGGCTTCATACATCGAAAGCAAATAATGTCAGAAGAAATATGGACATCCTTACTACTTTTGCCTTTTTTCCACTTTCGCTTATGCTTTGGTGAGCTTTGTCATTTGCTTGACAAGTCATTGCATTCGTCACCAACTAAGCTTTCTCTTTTTGTATCTTCAGCTTTTAGAATAATTGTTTCACCTGCATCCAAAAATCTTTGACCCAAACCTTGCTCGTAGGCAATGAGTGAGCCAATCAAATTATCAATAGAATAATCATTCAAATCTTTTGATTCACAAATAGCAACAACTTTAGCATTGAATTTATCCAGTAGACAACAAAGAATTTTGTTAACTTTTTAAAAATTTAAAAATTCTTTTCCTAAAGCATGCAATGATGTCACAATTTGAATAAACCTAGTATACATGTCTAAGATCGTCTCATAAGGTTTCATGGAAAATAATTTAAAATCATGCATTAACATATTCAACTTACATTGCTTGATTTCACTAGTGTCGTCATATATGGTGTGTAGTTTATCCCAAACTTTCTTACCAATAGTGCACATGGATACTAACATAAAATCTTTTGAATTTAACGCACAGAAAAAATAATTTAAAGATTTTGCATCCAATTACACATTGATTTGTTCTTCCCTATTTCATTGGTTAAAAGGAATATCAATTTTAACTCCATCTATGATACGTGATGGTGATGAATAACCAGCTAAAATCATATACCACATGTGAAAATCAATCGATTGTAAGAAAATCGACATGCGAGTTTTCCAAAAATCAAATGACATATTTTCAAATAAAAGTGGTCTGGTGATTGAATAACCTTCTGCAACATTACGATTCCCAAAATTAGCCATGGATCAAAATTCAAAAGTTTTCAAAAACTTGTTTTTATGAATCCCGCTCTGATACCACTTAAAAGTTTATTAGGGATGTTAGGTCCTATGAACTAGACCAAAGCTAATTAAAAGAGAGAGGTGAATTGGAAAAGAAGAATCTTTAAATAAAAAAAAACCAAAATAATATCACCGCAATAATAACCAAATGCGAAAGTAATAAAGGAAATAACACACCAGATTTATAGTGGTTCGGTCAAACCTTCACCTACGTCCACTCCTTGGAGGCACCCTCCAAGTATTGCACTAAATAAGTGTCTCTTTTTTAGCCCCCACAGCTAGGCGGAGAAGCCCTTACAAAATCACTTCCACCTTCCCCGGTGCGGCGGAGTCGCCAGGTCCTTTGACACCGAAGAGATCTTCTTCTTCGGTGAACTTCCTCGAGACAATCCTTGATTCTGATGGTATTTAAGTGCAAGCCTGCTAGAGCAACCGTGTGGAATCCCCCTTCACACTCCCTTGAGTCCCCCCTCATAGGATCTTCTCCCTCTCTCAGACTTCACCCGTTCCTCACTCCCTTTCATGCTCTCTCTTAGGGTTTTCCCCAAAGAATGAAGCTACAATGGCTACCAAAGACACTTACAAAGTGTCATGGCAAGCTTAAATAGAAAAGCTTAAAATGAGCTTATTAATGCAAGTTACCGACATTATCATCCAGGATGATAGGAATATCATCCTGGCCGATCAGTACAAACTCAGCTCATCAGCCCAGGATGATTTGGGATGATCAGATGAAAATTGGTCACATCGTCCTGGCTGATATCACGATAGTCCAGGCTGATTAGTTCAAAATTGATTTTAATTATCCTGATCATCACCCTGAATTCGAGCTGTCTGATGTAGATCATCCAGGACATCATCCCTGCCGATCCGGTGATCATCCCTGATGATGTGATCGTATCAATTAACCATTAATGCTTTCCAAATATATCAGATCAATTTAGGCATAATTGAGTTAGATAGGCCTGGACGATAGGAATATCGTTCTGGCCGATTTCCTAAAATAAAGAATTCCTAAACTAATTATGGCGGCTGATTCTTTCTGAATTGAGACTATCGTCCTGACTGATACAGGTATCATCCAGGCCGATCAGCTAATGACGGCTGCCTTAATGAGGATGCCCTTATTAGGGTTTCTACTTTTGAACAGATCGTCCTGGATGATATAAATATCGTCCAGGACGATGTTACCAAAAATAAAAAATCCAACAAAGAATCTTCCAAGTTTACAAATCATTCGGTGCCTCACCAAATACAACTGACTCAAGGAAAAAGAGTACAAACAGACTCAGACCTAGTCTACCCAATCCTGAGTTGATTCCAAATTGTAGTCTGATCTTGTGAACTTGAAATGTCAGTACATAAGGCAAGCGTAGATCAATAAGAATGTTTATTATCATCAAAATCATAAACCATAGATCTGCAACAATAATGACAGAGATTTCCATAACTAGTCTAAGGTTGTCTAAGTATTCAAAAAGAAGTTTATAATTAAAGGGAAAATCTAGTATGAAGAGAAATTGAAGAGTAATAGAGGTAAAGAGGTTCTTCACCTCAAAGTAAAAGGTTGGCTGATTTAACATTGAAGAAGTGGTGATTTTTACCTCCTTGTACTAATAATATGTTTTTTTATCACTTATAGATAGGAAATGATCATTATAGTAATGAGAGGAGGAGCTCCCCTAAGTTATTCTACCATATTTTTATCCACCGCTATTAGACATGAAGGTTTAGAGGGTATAAGTTTAATGGAGTAGTGAGTTTAGTTAATGTATGTTTAACCCTTCCAATTTATAGATATAAGTAGATAGTATAGTATGATAAAGGTTTGTATAGCATGATATGAGTAATTAATTCATCTTGACGACTTATTGAAAAAAGTAGTCAAATCATACAGTATGATCAAGTATTGTATTGGACAAACTTTAGAAATTTTGTTCATCTCGAGGAGTCTTTGATACAACATTCGATGAAAAGTATCATATAGTCTTATAGTACAAAATGTAATTATTATCATACCGGGCAAATTGAACTCATCCCAAACCAATTTGACACGTGTATCATAGAGTACTAAGAGAGGTATCATACCAAATGATTTGCAATAATTTTGTAATAAAAGGATTGAATCCCTCAACGGTTAGTTACATGTAAATCATATAGTATGAATGAGTTGTCGTTCAGTACAATTACATAACATTGATCTAATCTGGAATGCATATTAAACTAATTGTTATAATCTATGCAAAACATATAGTACAGAGATGGACCTTAAAGTACGATATAAAAAATTAAATGATTTTGTGAGACAGTGAGGTGTGTGCGTGATGTACACGAAATAACAATTTTTTTTTAAACATGAATAATAGATAATAACACATAAACATGCAAAAGAACAAACACATGCAATTTAACACATATGAATGAATGATTCCAATTATAATTTTTATTTATCTTGAATTTAGTATATATGTCTATAACACCTAATTTAGTCCTTAATGTGTTAAAGGTGTCATGAGCTAGGGGTTTAGTGAAGATGTCTGCCAATTGATCTCCTGTAGCCATATGATAAAGTTTTACATCTCCATTGACTGCATTATCTCTTATAAAGTGGTGCCTAATGTTTATATGCTTTGCATGGGAGTGTTAAATTTAATTTTTGGATATGCAAATAGCACTAGTGTTGTCACACATATTTGGAATTGTTATTACAGGTAGTCCAAGATCTAAGAGTTATTGCTTTAGCCATAAGGCGAGAGGAAAAGAACTCCTTACTGTATATTCTACCTTAGTTATGGAAGTAATGAAATGTTCCAAAAGTGTTTTTTCTATCTATTTTATATTTTGCAAAATGAAAATCCAAATATCTTATAATTTTGAAAGAAGTGTTGTGTCTAGGATACCAGATTCCTAGTTTTAAGTCCCTAATAGTTATCCAAGGATTTTCTTAATGGCATTCATGTGAGCTTCTTTTGAAATAGACTAAAATTGTGCACAGAGGCCCACACTAAATATTATGTATGATCTATTAGCAGCCCTCTAAAGATATGATACAATATCTCCCTATATTTTTTTCATCAACTAATTTTCTATTTGGATCCTTATATGATTGAATAGTAGAGTTCATGGAAGTGTTCATGGCCTTAAAATTGTCCATTTCATATCTTTTAGAATGACTGTGATATATTTATGTTGGCTAAGGAAGATTCCAACATTTATCTACTTTACACTATCTAAGAAAGTAGTTTAGCTCTCACATTATACTCATATGAAATTCTCTACTCGTTATTTTTAAGAATTCATCACATGGGTATTAATCTGAGGATCAAAACTATATGTCTTTAAAAAAAATTTTATAATGATTAAGTCTTCTCATTCTTTCTTTATGAATAGGGTGGTGTCTATAATACCCTTAAAAAGAATTCTATCTAGAATGAATGTGCTCAGCCTTTCATACTAGGCTTTAGGTGCTTTTTTCAACCCATACAAGTCCTTATTTTGCTTGAATACATGATTTGGGATTTTTTAATTTCAAAACCTAGGGGTTACTCAACATAAACAACCTCTAGAATTATCCAATTTAGGAAGACACACTAAACACCATTTGATATAATTTAGAACCCTTAAAGCAAGTAATCTTTCAATTTGTTTGTATCCCTTAGCTAGTAATCTCGTGTTATTCCTCACTACTACTCCATAGTCATTCATCTTAATTTTGAATACCCACTTTATTCCAACCACACTTTGGTCTATTTTTCTTTTGACTAGTTCCCATACATCATTTTTAACAAATCAGTTTAGCTCTTCTTGAATTGTTACAATCCAGAATTCATCAACTATAGCTTAATTTATATTGGTGAGTTCTATCATAGAGATAAAATATGAATGACTAAGTTTGTTTCTAAGTCCATATATCATTCTAACAACTCGTATAGGTCTCCTAAAATAAGTTTTTAGGATGTCTAGTGGAATATCTCCATTATATATGCAAAGTTTCTTGAGGCTCTACTCTATCTCCTATAGCAATGACTTTTACCCCTTGAATGACCCCTACTTCATCATTTTTAGGTTTATATTTAGAGATCCTATCTAATTCATTAAATACCACATAGAAAAACTATTATACTATTAAGTTCATCTTATTGAAGATTCTATAGGCCTTATCCACATTTGAGTAACTTAAGAAGACATCTTCTTCAGACTTGGGATCAATTTTTGCTAAGGGTGAATTTTTTTTTTATTAAGATAATGAATTTACAATCAAAGACATGCAAGTGAGAAAGGTTTTTGTGTCCTACCCTAAATGATTTTATAGGCTACCTTACTGAGCTTGCATCTAATATTAACTCTATTTAAACCATAATAAACAATATTCACTGCTTCTAACCAAAAATATCTAAGGAGTGAGAACTTAGCTAACATTTCCCCAGCAGTATTCACCAAGGTTTTCTTTAGCCATTCATTATGCTGGGGGATTATAGGGGTAGAGAGGTTTAATTTTATTCCTATATCTCGACAATAGGATTCAAACTTATTATTTTTGAACTCTCTACTATGATCATTATGTATTGTTGAAATTTTACAAGCTAATTTCCTTTGAATATAGGTGGAGAAGGTTCTAAATTCATCAAATGACTCACTATTATATGAATTGAATCTAACCCAAGTATATCTAGAGTATCCATCTACTATTACAAATCCAAATGTCTTTCCTCCTAGAGTAGCTATGCTAATTTGTCCAAATAAGTCAATTTTGAAGGATTTCTAGTGGCCTTAAGGAGTTAATGTCTTTGACTGAATGAAATGAAGACCTAACTTATTTTCTTAGTTGGCGGGCATAACATAGATAATCCTCAGTGAAGTCTAACTTAGGTATGGCTCTAACTAGTTTTTTTGGGTGATATTCTTAAGAGTATTCATGCTCACAATATATAGTCTCCTATGCCATAACCAAGAGTCATCAATTATAGTTTTTAGGTACAAGGAATTCGAATATTCATTGTAGTTCAAATATAACGTGTAAACATTATTCAATCATTTTCATTCCAACACAAGTTTTTCATTTAAACAAATCATGCATTTTTTAGAAAGAAATTTAATGTCAAAGACTTTATTACACTTTTGACTAATACTTAATATTTTATGCTTTATACCATCAACTTGGGAGCTTTTGGAAAATACAAGTAGTGAGCTTTTAGAAGAGAGAGGTCTACTTTTTTTAGAGAGAGAAGTTGGAATTTTTAAAATTCTGTTGAGGATTCTTCGACAGGAATCTTGATGGCGTCGGATGTTTACTAGACTACCATGACGGCCGGTCTTGGTGATGCTCGATGACCATACTCTAGTGGTGCTACGATACCTGCCTGATCATTACCAGCATTTGGTGATTATGCACTAGGTATTGGGTTAAATGTTTCTACTTAGGATGCGTGATTGAAGACGAAGAACAACAAATCACTTGTTATAAATTGAAGGGGGTCTTTTAATGATGAAGAAGATAGCTCTTGATATTAGAAAGGGAAAGAAAATTATGATTGATAACAATTTTAAATTTGAGAAGTCTACTCCAAGAGCGGTGGATGGTATTCAAATAATGAATCAATTCGATCTTTCTATGGTTTTAAGGAGGTGAATAACTCTATCCTTCCTTCAAAAAATAGTAATGTTGTTCAGGTGAATAGGGTTGATTCTCTAGATAAAATTGTTGAGGAAAATAGAAATTCTAATGTTAAGATTTGTAATGCCATAATTGTTGGTTCATCTGTGAGTTTGTTTCAAGATTTCATGAATTCAAGCATGATCGATGTTTTAGAAGATTTAAACACTATTCATCTATTTGAGTCGGGAGATCAAAATGCATGTCAACTTAATGATGAATTGATTGTGAAGCCTAAAGAACCTAGTGGAAATTATCTGAGTAATACTTGGAAGAAAAAAGATAATATCTAGGTTGTTGATTTGGATTATAGGAAATGTTTATCAAAAGATGGTTGTACAGTGAGGCTAAATTTACATAATAAAGAAGAAAATTCTAAGAAATTTCAAACATGCATTAGTTGTTAAGTTATTTGGTGAAAAAATTACCTATTCATGCTATTAGTGGCGAGCTTGGAAGGCAGTGCGCACAATATTGCAAATTCCACCTTACGGTTCTTAGTAATGGATGGACATTATGTGCTTTTAATAATAAACTAACTTTTGGAGTTAGTAATTAGTAATGGACTTTGGTATGTTAAAGGTCATATTATTGGTATGGATAAATGGTCTCCGGTGTTTTCTCCTCTATCTTTGAAAGGATTATCAGCTCCAGTGTGGATAAGAATGCCTAACCTCCCCCTCCAGTGTTATGAGGAAATCAATGTCTGCAGAATACCCTCAAAAGTTGGTACTCTATATTTGATTGATGGTAACATGTTCCAATGGAGTAGACATGAGTTTGCTCTAATTTGTGTTTGAATTAAGCTTGAAAAAAAACTTTTCATTCGTGTATGGGTAGAAGGTCATATTGGAAGATTTTTTTAGAAAATAGAGTATTAAAGAATGCCTTCTCTATCCTTTAACTACGATAGATTTGATCATTAGAAGGTTAACTATCCGGATCTGAAAATCAATGTTGTGAAAGAAGATTTTGTAAAATCAATGAATATTGTGATAAATGAAGATCCTCCTGTGAATCCAAATACAAATAATAGTTGTAAAGAGAAAGAGGATATTATGGTTGTAAAGACAACTATGACCTTGGATCCATGTAAACTATGGAAAATAAAGAAGAAACAAAATTAATGGTACTTGGAAACCATTGGTTTGAGATTCGAGTTTCAACATCATGAAGAAAAATGCTATAGTTGACAATGAATCTAAAGTTATGGATGTTCCCAAAGCAACAGTTTTGGAGGTGAATGAACAAATGGGGCTAAATTAACAAACTATGGTGGATGAGCAAACTGTGGTTGTTGGTGCTAATGAAGTTGTAATTTCTCCCTCAAAGGTAGCAACTAAAGTCTCGATCATTGGCCCATAATAGGCTTAGGTTTTGGCTCTAGAAACTGGTATGGGTTCTAAAAATCTTTGCATTCCTCCTAACTTGAGTAAATTTTTTGTGTTAAGCTAGTTGGAAGAAGAGGGTGAGATCCTTGAGATGGAAGATTTTTTTATCTCTCTATTGAATGAAAAAGGAGAAGAAAATGTTGAATCTCTATATGGTGTAGGGGGTTTGAATGTGATTTCTGATAAGAAGGATGAAAATTCTTCTTGTGTTAAAAAGAAACATACAAAAGAACTTAGAGTATTGGGGCTTATAAAGTCTTCTCTTAAGAATAGAAAGTTGGATGGGGAGATGAAAGATAAGGCGGGGACTACTTTCCCTTTCAATAATTAATGGCTTTGATAGTATTCTGGAATTGTAGCAGAGCCAGGAAGAAGCAAGCTTCTTTCAATTTGAAAGAATTTGTTAAGGACTATGAAGTTTTTTTTTTTTGGTTTACTAGAAACCAAGTAATCTTCTTTTAATTGAAAGGAAGTTGATGAACTGATTGGGGTGGATTGGGACTACTATCATGTTCCATCTGATGGTTTGTCTGGAGGTATTCCTGTAATATGGAAATCTTCTATGGTTTCATTCTCAGTTTTAAATTTGACTCAACAAGTTCTAACTGGAGATTTCAAGTTGGCTAATATAGAGTCTTGGAGGATCTCGTCTGTATATAGAAGTAAAGAAGTATACAAAAGGAGAGAGCTATGGAGGGACTTGGAATCTTTCTCCTCAAATGACATCCCTATGGTTGTAGGGGGTGATTTCAATTATTTATTATCAAAAGAAGATAAAATAGGTGGCAATCAGTTTATTTTCTCTCAAGGGTCAACGGATATGAAATCCTTTGTAATCAACAATGATCTTCATAAAGTTGGGTTTTGTGGACCAAGATTCACTTGGTGTAATAACAAGTCTGGTGGAGCTAGAATTCTGGAAAGATTGGATAGGTGTTTTTTGAATCCAATTGTCATTAATTCCCATCAGAGATTGCTGGTTAGACATCTAGCGAGGATAGCTTCGGACCATTGTCCAGTGTTATTGAATTTTTTTGAGATTAAACCTATTAATAAGAGGTCCATTAAATATGAGGATGCTTAGTCTTCCTTCTCTCCTTCTTTTACTATTATCAAGAATGTTTGGAGGAGGAAAACTGATGGGAATTGCTCTGAAATTCTAAATACAAAATGTAGAAGAGCTTTAAAATCTTTATTTTTTTGGAGTAAGGGAAAGTTGAACTTTTTCTATTAAAAGATTGACTTTTAAAATAGATTCTAGAATTACAATTAAAGGGATCTAATGTGCGTTTCCTTTCGGATGAGGAGATTTGGCAGCTCGAGGTGAAGATATTGGAATTGAATGCTACTTTAGCTAGATTGAACACTTGGTGGAGGCAATGTGCTAAGGTCAAGTGGATGAAGGATAGAGATTCTAATTCCAAGTTTCTTCAATCTTATGCAAGTGTTAGGAAAAATTAAAATTGTATATTCAAGGTATACGATGAAAGTGGATAATTGGTGGAAGATCAAAATCTAACTAAAGATATTTTATTTCGATTTTTTAATGAAAAATGGAAGGATAGAAGCTATGTTCTGGAAGGATGGCCAGCTCCTTTGTTTTCCCTGGATGAGTCCGATAAAATGTGGTAGAACAGAACTATTTCATGGGATGAAGTGGATGGATCATTTTACAATCTACTGGGAATAATGCTCCAAGATCAGATGGAGTAAATTATTCATTTTTCAAGTTCTACTGAGAGATTTTTAAGATAGACCTCTGGAATGCAGTTCTTTAGTTTTTTGAATCGGGTAAGATGAATATGGAATAGAAGGAAACTTAGATTGTGCTCATTCTGAAAGTATTAAACCCAATAAATCCTGTGAGCTATAGACCTATCAGCTTATGCAAGACCGTGTACAAGTTGGTGACCAAGTTGATTTTGAATAGAATGGTAACTATTTTACAAAAATTGATCTCAGATGAACAAGCTACATTTTTTAAAAGGAGATTGATGTCAGAACATGTGTTTCTAGCTTAAGAAATGTTTCACAAATTTAGATTTTCTAAAGCATCAAAGGGATTAGTCTCTTTCAAAATTGATTTGGAACAAGCATATGATTATATGTGTTGTGTTACTTGGTTTTAGAGAACTTTGGATTTCCTTGGAGCTTTTCAAAGCTTATTATTGAATGTGTAGAGAATCCAATGCTCTCTTTGCTAATTAATGGTAAATCTTCTACATGGATCAGTGGAAAAAGTGGATTCCGTCCAAGTTGTCCTTTATCACCTTACTTTCTCATTCTTTATTCTCAACTTCTCTCAAATGTTTTTTTATCAAAGAGGAAAATCCCTTGGTATTCATAATTGTTATGATGTTCCAAGAATCTCTCATTTATTATATGCAGATGATATGATTATCTTTTCTGAAGTTAATGTTAAAATAGTGAAAGATATCAAAGGTATTATTTCAGATTTTTGTAAGTGGAGAGGGCAAAAGATAAATGTGAATAAATCTATAATAATGTTTGGAAAATTTGTTAAGAGAAGAAGGAAGAATGCTACAACTCGTATTATGGTGTTCAAAGAAGAAAAAGAGTTTAATTACCTTGGAGTTAAAGTAGTGTTAAGAAGATTGGTTGGAGCTGATTTTCAAAGCATAGTGGACAAGTCTTTAAAAATGTTGAGTAATTGGGGAAGTAAATTCTTAACTTTAGTAGGAAAGTTCACATTGCTAAGAACAATTCTATTATCTTATCTGAATTTTCATTCCACACTCTCCAATTCCTAAAAGTATGCTAAAGATGATGGATAAGTTGTGTAGAAGTTTTATTTGGAATAAGAGTGATGGAAGATTGGGCTTGCATTATATTGGTTGGGATGTGCTGTGCAAACCAATTGCATGGGGAGGACGTGGATTACACTCATGTGTTAACAAAATTGGTCCTTTAATGACCATTATGGCATGGAGATTTATTCAAAATAGGAACTCTTTACTCCATCGAGTGCTTGAACCTAAATACGGTGATCAATTTTTAGAAGCTGGATCTAGGAAGGGAAGTTCTGTTGCATGGAAGATCATTATGGAGGGCTCTAAATGTCTTAAAACAATTTTAAGATGGAATATTGTGGATGGAATGTCTATAAATGTCTTCAATGATGTTTGGTTTTATGATAAATGTATCAACAGATGGCCTACATTTGTGGCTATCTCATGAGATGAAGAGCTGACAGTTAATAAACTTAAGTTGGATGGAACATGGAATCTCTCTATTCTTCATAATCTGTTTGGAAATGACCTTGTGAATATAATTTTTCAAATTCAAATAATGCCAATTTTTGAGCAAGATGGAATGGAACTCATCTATATGCACTCTATAAAATCTTTATCATGTTTAGTTACAAAACTACATTGCAAAATCAATTTAACATGAGTTATTGGAAGTGGATTAAGAAAGTAAAATTAATATTGAAAGTGGAAGTTTTCTGGCCCCGCTTGTATAGCAATGCAATTTCAACAAACCAATTCTTGTATTTAGAAGGATGCAAGAGAATTTGGCATGTCCTAGAGGATGTAATAAGGTGGAAGATATATATCATGTTACAACTAAGTGTGAAAAGCTGATGGAAATTATTGGTTTTATAAACTGTTGGGGATTCCAAATTCTGACCTTTACAAATTTTGAAGATTGCAGTAAATGGTTAAACAGATCCTCTATCGTGGAAGGCAAGGAATAAATTTAGACATAATGGGCATATTGAAAGTTCAAAATTCATTGCTACTCAAGTAATATCTTGGTCTTCATTCTCTTCTTCTTATGATGAGATAAGCTTGGGCCATTGGGGTGTTAATCAGTCAGTTAGGGTGTTAAATGCTGGCCCCCCTCCATCCGAATGGATCAAAGTGAATGTAGATGCATCATCACTTTCTTCTTACAATGAAAGAATTAGAAAGTTATTCTGAGATAGTAATGGTAAATTTCTTATGGCTTTTGGGAGGAAGTGTGTTCATTGGGATATATCACAACTGGAGCTCTCATCAATTCTTTTATTAAAGAGGTTGTCAAAGATTGGATGTTGAAATATATAGGGATTATCATAGAAGGTGATAATTCAAATGTTATTCAGTATTTTCGACAAGCTTTTAGAATGGGAGGTAAATTGATGGTAAATTTTATTTTTTTTAAACAATTTGACATTGTTATTGTCAATTGTGTTGATAGGAATAGCAATAAGTTAGTTGATCTTTGTGCTAACTATTCTATCTTTAGTGATTTCATTTGGGAAGATATTAGTTCTAATAAGGCTCCTCCTATGTTTCTTAATTTGTTAAATTTGGATTTAGTTGGGATTAGTCCCTATGTTGTATTTGAGTTTCCTTTTTTAGTTAATGTAAAAATTTTTTTTGTTGCTCTTAAAAAAAAAAAAAAATAACCTAGTATAACATTTTAAATAATAAAAAATTTTTAGTTGCTAATTATACCTGAGCCCATAACTTTCTTTGCATTATTGTCCCTTAATGTCTCCTTGCCTCGTGACATGGACTCAAGTGTGATGAATTACTTTATATCGCCACCCATATACCTCGAGCATCCACTATCTAGGTACTACAAGCTCTAACTAGGTTTTTTGTTGAGTAGCCCAATATAGACATTCAAAAGTTAGATTTGGGAACCTAAATGAGATTAAGTTCCACCTTATGCTTGTGTGAATGAGATGAATGCATGGTATACTATGATGAATGTCATATAATAGATTGTGCAAGTGTAGGCTATGTAACCTAGCATTCAATAAGAGTAACACCTAACACATGGAAATGTATTTACTAACATTTTTGGTCATGGTGCCTTCTCCTAGGTTTAGGTGACGCACGCTGTGTTGAGGGCTTATGAAAATGTCCTGATGTAGGTGTTGGTTTCTTATTCACAAGGGTAGAAAATTTATTTTCTAAAATTTTTATATCCTTTCAAGAAGAGATAGTTCAAATTTTAATGCATGCCCCCAACCATCTAATTTAGTTGTGCATGCATCTAACACCTTGTGTACTTTCTATAGTTCAATATATGATGTTTTCAAGGAATCATGTGCATTTTATAGGTCAGTATGTTTCTTATTTAATGCACCAAATTTAATTAATAAAGTCATATGATCACTATCTAAAGTGTAGTGCTCAGAAATTAAACTACTATGCATCATTCAAATATTAAGGAATTCAGTATTGAGACTAGCATGTATCTTCTGAAAGATCCTATATGAGTCATAAATATTTTCAAAAATAAGTAGTAATTCATCATAAGACTGTTGACATACCTCAGCTTGATCTAATTGATTAAGATTATCATTAGCCATAAGACACATTTTTGTTACCTCATCTTCTTCTGATTTTAATGAATTTGAAGCTAATTCTGCCCAAAAAGCTTTCTACATCTTTTGCTTGCCCCTCTTCAACATTGGCTTCTCTTCACCCTTCTTCCTGATTAAGTGAGTCTTTAGGTTAAGGCATTCGGCTCAGAGGTGACCTGGTTTCATGCACTAAATGCAAAATGTGTCAGATGAAGCTTTAATATTTTTATTTCTTTTACCTTTACTCTAGTTATATTGATAAAATCTATAATTTATTTTTAAAAGCTCTTGAATTGTCATGTCATTAAGGTGATGCCAACAGCCTCCTCCACTTTAGAATCATCACTATCAGGAATATTTACATTTAGTGATATAGTTCTGTCCTTCTTCATTTCTCTTGCATTACATTACCATTGACCCACTCCTTACTTGTAAGCAATGAGTGACCTAAGCAAATTATCAATGCAATAAAATTTAGGTCTTTCGATTCAATGATTGTTGTTATGTTTGCATCATATGAACTATGTAAAAAGCAAAGATTGTTATTAACATTTTCTTTTTTTGATAGTTCTCTACCAAATGCATCTAATGATGTCTTTATCATGGTGAATATAGTGTATATTTCATATGATGTCTCACTTGATTTCATGCAAAAGAGTTAATAGGCATGCAGTAAAATGTTTAGCGTAGACTATTTAACTTTACTAGTTTCCTCATAAGTGATACATAACTTATCCGAAATATCCTTGCTCATTATGCATATTGAAACTCTCATATAGTCTTCATATTTTAAGGAACAAAAAAAATTCAAACATTTAGTATTTAATTGTGTGAGTTCCCCATCCTCATTACTCCATTCAGTAAAAGGAGTATAAATGTTGACACCGTTAACTACATGTCATGGAAGTGAATAGCAAATTTTAATCTTATGCCAAATTATATAGTCATTGAATTGTAAAAATATAGACATACATATTTTACAAAAATTAAATGAAATATTATAAAATAGTGGTGGACGGGTTATAGAATAACCCTTCACAGTGTTACAATTACCAAAATTAGCCATTGAACATTTTTTAAAATTTTTTCTAACGCCGTATTTTTGAATCCTTCTCTGATACCACTTGAAAGTTCATGAAGGCTATTAAAATTTAAGGAACTAGCCCAAGTCTCACTAAGAAGGGGTAGTGAATTGGTAATTTAAAATAAAAATTATCTTAAAAATAATGATAATTATATTTCTAAAAACTTTTCAAAAATTTAAAATACCAAATTTTAATTAAATACATAAGTGAATGAGTTTATTCAAAATATTTATTTAATTGTGATGATATCTTGATTTATGAATTGAAGCAATAATCATAGATTTTCCCAAGTAGTTATAGCTGATATAACATGTATTAAAAAAAAGTGCAAAAAGGAAAAACCACAAGAGAGATTTTTATAGTGGTTCAGTAAATTTTGACCTATGTCCACTCCCAAGACTCCTTTTCTCTTGGTATTGCACCAATTAGTAATTGACTCTTCTTTTGCTCTCACAACAGGTTTTAGAAGCACTTACAGACTTAATTTCACCAAACAGGATGTAGTAGAGTGTCAAATGCTATGTGACCCTCCCGATAACGATTGAACCTTTAATCAATTTCTCCAACTTGCTAAAGAAAGAGAACATCATCTCCTTTTTCACCCACTTCTAGAAGGTAGAGTATCTCGAGTACTTAACTTAGAAGCCTTTTGTCTCAAGAGAGCCTTCATGACTCACCTAGGCCACAGGAGGCGTAAGGGTGTAGCTAACCTGGAGCAACCGTGTGATCCCCTCACACTCCTCCCTCATGCCAAACTTCACCTTCTACCTCCTCTCAAATCCCATATTTCTCAAGAGCTCCTATATCTGAGTTCCTTCAGCAGTCACACAATCGTCTCACTATTTCAAAGATAATCATAAAAATTTACTTAAGTATTTAGCTTTAAGAAACCTAAATTTTCAAGTTAGTCAGCAATGTTCATATAGTACAATTTGAATTCATACAAGATGATTAGTTTATAATTTGTCCCATACAATATGATGTAAATAATTATTCATATGAACTATTCAAATTCTTGAACGCATCATACAGTACAATCCAAAGATCGTCTATTATAATCTATTAGCTTTTCACTTATATTCATATAAGATGATTATCGGGATGATTAAAACTCATCTTTATAAGTCATCCCATACTGTTATCATTATACATTATGGTTAGTTAATTTCAAGTAGGTTGTCTAGTACATTATAAATATCATATAGTGTGACTAGTTCAAAAATTATGATATCATTTTGTAGGATCTTTGGGACAACCAGAATTCATCTTTAAAAAATTAATTGTATAATATGTTCTACTAAAAATAATTAAACTATGATTTGATTGACTAATTATAATGGTTAATTTAAGTAAGATTTCAAAGGTTCATGTAATATGGATCCAATCATAAAGTATGTTTAGTTAAAAAATTAAATTTTGAAAATCTTAATTAATTTGGCCACTAAGGTTTTTGAATTGTACCAAATCATCTAGAATGCTGTGTTAACAAAAACTAAATTTTTTCTATTAGCCGCCAAGTCCATTATTTTTGTGTTGATTATATAGTACGATTGCAAGTCATACAAAACAGTTAGTACAAAAATTTTAACTTTTAAAGTTTATCTCACTCACCCTATGTGTGTGCATGGTAACCCAATTGCTTACACTCTTATGTGATCAAAGTCAAGAAATAAAAAATAAAAAAATTAAAATCATGGACTTTGTTTTCTTAACATTCCTATTCTACCCATTCTTGAGGTTTGAGTAGCCTTAAGCAATATGGATGATAATAGATAAAACATTTATTAAGAAAAGAAACAATTTAATTAATAATACATGTCTTACTTGCCTAGTTAAAATTCATGGCCATAGTATTTCTAAATGTTTTAACATGCTCTACTTTTTTCTAAATTAAAGGTTCTTATTAGAGATTCTACGAAAAATAAATAATTTCATTGGTTCTTCAATTGTCAATCCTAATAAGATCTATGATATGTTGGTGCCTAAAGGTCCAAAAAAGGAACTTAGCAGACAGGCACTACTCCCAATTGTACTTTTCATATTGATCCTATTGTTCAAAGTACTATTTTAATTGAGAATTTCATGGACTCTTCACAACATGTAACTATTAAAGGAATGGATGCAACTTACTATGTAAAACCAACTCCCTATTATTACTATTACTTCATCTTTAGACAATAAAATTGTTATGATGAATTCTAAACACAATAATGCCTAAACCTTATCTCAAATACCTTATTATTTTAAAAAAAAAATATTGCTAAATTTTAATCCCTTAATTCTAAAAATGATGATTATTCTAATCCCACTTTAAATAACCCTACTTTAATGTGTAGGATAACATGTAAGAAATGGAATTTCTTTAGGTATCTCATTGTAATATTGGCTATAAAGACTCAATGGATTCTTATTTAAGGTTATTAATTCCACTACTTTTGAGAAAAGTATCTTTATAGGAAAGAATATTTATGAAGATAATATGGATGATAATATTCATGTGTTTACCAAAGATCAATGCTACAAGTCCAAGAAAAATAAAAAATTTCATTTTCCAAACTTGTAGAAGCACTACATCTTAAACTGGTGTTAATCATTCTTTTAAAGTGTATGTACCTTACATGGATTAATAGGGGTTTCTGTTGTTGCTCATCTTTGATTAGAGATAAAACTCTTTATAAAATCCATAATTTTAATTTTTTTTATTTTGCTTGAATCATTGATTCATATTATTAGGTTACCTTACACTAGTCACTTTTTGGGTTTAATCATGTCGTTGCCAATATTTTTAACAAGATTTGTGTGTTATGAAAGGATATAGTGGTTATTAGTATTATTGATGATTTTTAACCAAGTGATTTATTGTTAGATTGAGCTTTATCAATTTTAATGTTTTGTTTCCTTTATTTATGCATTTTCATGGAGATTTTCTAGAAGTTTTCTTTGGGACCAACTCTCTAACTCTCACAACATTGCTTTTTCATATTGGCTTATTGGAGGGAATGTTGAAAGTTCGCTAGGGATGTTAAGCCCTATAGAACTGGTTCAAGCTAACCAAGAGGGGGGGTGAATTGATAATTAAAAATTTCTTTTTTCAAAGAATGAAAATCACAAACCAAAATCACCACAGAAAAACAAAGTGCGGAAGAAAAAATAAGAACACAGAAATTTATAGTGGTTCGGTCAACTCGACCTACGTCCACTCCTTGGAGGCACCCTCCAAGTATTGCAATATAAAACGTGACTCTCCTTTAGCCGCCACGGCTAGGCGGAGAAGCCCTCACAAGAACCTTCTTTTTGCCACCCCGGCAAGGCAGAGAACCTACCTCCTTTTGCTTCCTCCTGAAGCTGGCAGAGAACTACAACCAAAAGCTAACTCCTTACCTCTACCGACCCTTCCACGGATGAGAAACTCTAGATGAAGAATAAGCAGAGCGATCCTTGAAGCAGCCCTTGTGAATCCCCTCACAAGCTCCCCTTCATAAGATCCTCTCTCTCTCTCCCTCTCTCTCTTTCTCTCCTCAAGGTCTTCTCAGGTCAAGGTAGTAGCCAAAAGTCTTGAAAAACATTTAACAAGAGATCTTAAATACAAGAGCTTCAAAAGAGCTCATTAATTGCAAGTTGCCGACAATATCGTCCAGGCCGATATGGACATCGGCCTGGCCAATCAGTACAAATCAAAGAAGATCGGCCAGAGCATCGCCCTGGATGCAAAACTGGACGATTAAAAATTGGCTTGATCATCCAGGCCGATCTCACGATCGTCCTGGCCGATCAGTTCAAATCAGAGGAAAATTGTCCTGATAATAGCCCTGGATACGAGCTGGCCGAAATTTATCGTCCTGAAGTAACTTATGGTTTTTGACTGGATCGTCCTGACCGATCATGCGATCATCCAAGACGATATGATCGTATCAATCATCCTTAATTACTCCCTTAATTTCCTGATCAATTAAGGCATAATTTGTGAATATCGTCCAAGCCGATACAGGATCATCCTGGCTGATAATTTAAAAATACAGTATACCTTAATTATCTATGGCGGCAACTTCTTTCTGTTCTGCGCTTATCGTCTTGGCCGATACACATATCGTCCAAGCCGATCTGTTAATGTTGACTGCCTTAATTAAGAATCCTTATTTAGACTTTTTGTTTTAAGCCTGATCGTCCAGGCCGATCCAAAAATCATCCTGGCCGTTATGAGTAAAAATAGAAATTCTAAGTCTCTCAAGTGTGTGTGTGTGAAGGGTTACTTAGCATCAGTCTCTTTGACCATTACAAGTAAACTTAAGAAGTGAAAAACAAAAGTACAGACTGACTCAACCATAAACCTATGCAATCCTGAATTTGCTTCGTCTTGTTCGTCCGATCTTTGATTCCTGAAATGTTAGAAGCAACAAGTAGTCTAAGAGAAATAGTGTTTGTCAATCATCAAAACATAAGCCAGAAAAATAGATTTGCAACAATCTCCCCCTTTTTGATGATGGCAAACACAAGTAGGAAAATATCCAAAAAGATTCATTAAAATTTCAAAGTTACAAACAACTTTTTCTACCACACCCTACTCCCCCTTTTGTCATCACAAAAAGAGGGTCCAAAAACAAATAACGACTAAAAACAAACTACAAGAAACAAATAACAGAAAGCACAGACTAAAAGAACAAGGGATCCTGATCATCAGATGGAGGTGGAGGAGGTGGGAGCGAAAAGATCCATTACCAAGTATGAGATGTGGGCATGATTGATGATTCTTGAGACAGTTATCCCACATTCTTTGTAATGATGGTAAAGAGCTTCATCTTCTGCTTCCCTGAAATGAGGATCAATCCTTGCCCTCGAAGAACCCCCAGAAGTTTGTCGGATGCATTTCCCACCAGCCATAGAGAGGACTAAGCAAAAATACAAGAGGAGAAAGGATGAAGAGTGAAAAATCATGGCTGGAACGGCCTGAATTTAAAGAAATGGCCATATCGTCCTGGCCGATCGCAGAATCGTCCAGGCCGATATGGTTCAATAATTACGTACAGGCCGATTGGTCAAAAAGGCGGTCCGATCGTCCGGGTCGATCAGATATCGGCCAGGATGATTAGACACAGGCGATCATCTCGAGGAGTCAGTCTGGACGACCATTGAAAAAGCAGATCATCCAGGCCGATTAGGTGTATCGTCCAGGACAATGCACAATAATTGATCGTACCAGTCAAAGTTAAAATGTTTTAAATCACTGCCACGTGTATTGTCTAGGACGAACAATGGATCGGCCCGGTCGATTGTCTAATAATGGATCATCCGGGGCTGAATTTAAAGATTTAAATGTACTGACACATGGATCGTCCAGGATGATCTAGTGTATCGGCCAGGACGATGCACATAAAATGCATCGACCAGACTAAATTATCCTATCGGACAGGACTATCATCATGATTGCAACTGAGTTTGATCATATCGTCCAGGATAATATATGATTGTCCAGGACGATATATGATCGTCCAGGACGATGAGTTACAGCAAGCACATAAAAGGTCAGCAGATGGATTTTGAAGTGATTTTGTCCTATTCTCCAGGACGATAAAAATATCGGCCAGGACGAAGAGACTAGAAAATGAAACCAAGGAATAGATAGTGATGATCAAGGCCCTCAAAACACAAACAAAACAAAAACAAATAGAAGAATAAAAATACAAGAAAAAAATTAATATTTTTAGATTTTTTTTTATTGAGGCATCATATTACAAATCAAAAAAATTCAACTTTTAAAGTTCCAAGAGATCAAGGAGTTTAACAAATCCCAATCAGAAGAAGGTAGAACATTTGATTCTATTATCCCTAGATCGGACACCCATTAGGGTACAAAATTCTTTTGGAAAATAGAGGCCTAACTCAGAATAACAAAATAGGATAAGAAGATCCATTCAAGACTTGTTTACTAAGAAAATATCTCATATTTAATAAACCAAAGTAATTTTTCTCAATCATGGAAAAATGAAATCAAGTCTTTGAAAGCATCACATAATCCATGAGTTCTCTAAGTTTTAAGAGTTTTAGAAAAGAGAGGATAGCTTGCATTTAGTGAGCTCATTTTATGCCTCTTGTCACTTTGATTGGCTCTTTGAGCATCTTTTGATTTTTGATACACTTTTGTGTATATAGCTTTCTTTTCAATTTGGCTTCATTGGCCTCTTTCCTTTTTAACTCTTGCAAGCTAGAAACTCTTAAATATACCCTTAAAAAAAACTTAGTTGTGAGTATATCCTCCAAATATTAGAGAATAGGAGCTCTCTCTCTAACATAGGGAAGAACAATCCACAACACAAAATTAAAATCATTTGATAAATGCAATGGAAAGATTTCAAAACAACTTGAAAGATATATAAGAACTTTGGTTATTATGCATAAGATAAATTAATATAGCAAGATAAGAAAAGGATCTTAATTAAAAAACCATTGGTTAAAATGAGTTTAGACTTTTGTTTAGAGAAGAAAATCATACCACTAAACAAGGTCAGAAGGAGGGAAACCATCAACGAGATTTCTCCTTTAACCGATTTAGAAAAGCTAAACACTATCTCCAAAAACTTCCAAAATCTAAAATCTTGAAAAGATCCAACATATGAAAACCAATCATAAAAGCAACATGAAAACAAATTAATTTAAAATAATGAAAAAGCTATCACATAACAAAACAAATAAAAGAAACTTAAAAAAAAAAATGAAAACAAAGCAAACTAGAACAACACAGAGCAAGCACAAAACTAGCACAGAAACGAAAACAAATAACACAAAAAGTAAAGATTTCAAGCAAGTTATAAGGCAGCGAGTTTAAGCTATCTTTGAGCTGCCAGCCTCCTTATGTCCAGTTATCCTATGCTCCCACGAGGTCTTTGGTAAGAGCATTCCTGCAAAACTCAACAACAGTCAGATTTAGGAACCCAAACAGGTTTGGGCCCCTTCTTAGGAAAAGTAAAGTGCAATGCATATATGGTATGCTGTGAGTCATGCATCTTAGGTCTCCATACCCAATGTGTACTACGGTGAACGGTGCATGTGTGTGAGATGTGTCCTAGCATGCCACATGAGAAACATCTAACTCTAGGAAAAGGGTTTCTTAAATGGTATGAGTTATAATGCCTCTTCCTAGATTCTGGCTTAGGATTAAAAGTAGTTGTCATCCGATTTTTCTTAATTGTATCCAAATCATTTTGAATCCTCAAGTTAGTTCTTTTTAATGCCTCATTATCAATCCTCAAGTTTTTTCCATCTCTTTAGATTTCTTAAGATCAGAATTAAGTGAGGTGTGTGAAACTTTCAATGCCTTATGTTCATCAATTAATTCTGAATGCTGTTTGTTCAAATCATCAAATTCATCAAGAAGAGCCATGTGATTAGAATCAATCTGTGAATGATCTTTAAGAATGACTTCATACTCTTTCTGCAAATTCACAAGTTCCACTTTTAAGCTAGCATATGTCTTCTTAAGTTTTTTGTATGATGCATGTATTTTTTTATAAATTTCAAACAATTCATCATAGGTTTGTTTACATACCTCTTCCTCATCACTTTGCTCAAGATGATCTTCCCTTATTAAGCACAGGTTCGTTGTCTCTTCCTCTGGTTCAGTCTCAGAGGAATCAGTACTAGATTCTGCCCAGAATGCCTTTTGGATTCTCTTCTTCTCCTTTTTAAACTTAGATTTTTCCTCAATCATTTCCTTGCTCAAGTTATCTTAAAGTGTTGGGCAATCGGCTCTCACATGTCCAGGCTTCCTGCATTCAAAACAGACAACATCAGAAGATCCTTTAACATGTTTATGTTCCTTACCTTTTCTCCAATTTTGATGATGCTTTTGTTTCTTCCTTAGAAAGCTTTTGAATTGCCTTGTGATGAAGGAAACTTCATCGCTTTCAGACCCGGAAGATACAGAATCCGATTTGTGCGCCTTCAGTGCAATTGTTTTCTCCTTTTTCTTCTCACCTTCATCAAGATTTCTTTGATTTATCCCTTGCTCGTAAGCAATGAGTGATCCAAGTAAGTTATCAATAGAATAGGTGTTCAAATCCTTAGATTCAGTGATTGCAATGATTTTAGCATCATAAGACGAAGGCAAGCACTCAAAATCTTGTTAACTTTTTTATAGTTTGAAAGTTCTTTTCCTAGTGCATGCAGTGAAGTAACTATCTGAGTGAATCTAGTGTATATGTCAGAAATCGATTCATGAGATTTCATGCAAAAAAGTTCATAGTCATGCAAGAGAATGTTCAAACGGGATTGTTTAACTTCATTAGTACATTCATAGGTGATGCACAATTTATCCCAAATCTCTTTACCAGTTTTGCAAGTTGAGACACGCATGTAATCCTCAGATTTTTAAGCACAGAAAAAACATTTCAAACATTTTGCATTTAATTGAGCTATATCTCGTTCATCAAAAGTCCATTCAGTAAAAGAAACTTCAGTTTTAATGCCATTAATTTCATGAGAAGGTGGAGAATAACCTTTTTGAATAAGTATCCACATGCGATAATATGCAGATTGTAAAAATGTTGACATGCGGGTTTTCCAAAAATCAAAAGGTAGGTTATCGAACAGGGGAGGTTGGGTAATAGAAAACCCTTCCGTAGTGTTACGATTCCCAAGGTTAGCCATGGATCAAATTCAAAAAGTTTTCAAACTTAAATTTTTGAATCCCGCTCTGATACCACTTGAAAGTTTGCTAGGGATGTTAAGCCCTATAGTACTGGCCCAAGATAACCAAGAGGGGGGGTGAATTGGTAATTAAAAATTTTTTTTCTCAAAGAATGAAAATCACAAACTAAAATCACCACAGATAAAATAAGTGCGGAAATAAAAGTGCGGAAGCAAAAATAAGAACATAGAAATTTATAGTGGTTCAATCAATTCGACCTACGTCCACTCCTTGGAGGCACCCTCCAAGTATTGCACTACAAAACATGACTCTCCTTTAGCCCCTATGGCTAGGAGGAGAATCCCTCACAAGAACCTCCTTTTTTCCACCCTGGCAAGGCAGAGAACCTACCTCCTTTTGCTTCCTCCTGAAGCTGGCAGAGAACCACAACAAAAAGCTAACTCCTTACCTCTACCGACCCTTCCACGAATGAGAAACTCTAGACGAAGAACAAGCAGAGCAATCCTTGAAGCAACCCTTATGAATCCCCTCACAAGCTCCCCCTCACAAGATCCTCTCTCTCTCCCTCTCTCTCTTTCCTTCCTCAAGGTCTTCTCAGGTCAAGGCAGCAGCCAAAAGTCTTGAAAAACATTTAACAAGAGCTCTTAAATAGAAGAGCTTCAAAGGAGCTCATTAATTACAAGTTGTCGATAATATCGTCTAGGTAGATATGGACATCGGCCTGGCCGATTAGTTCAAATCTAAGAAGATCGGCTAGAGCGTCGCCCTAGATGAAAAACTGGACGATTAAAAGTTTGCTTGATCTTCCAGGCCGATCTTACGATCGTCCTGGCCGATCAGTTCAAAACCGAGGAAAATTGTCCTGACAATAGCCCTGGATACGAGTTGGCCGAAATTTATCATCCTGAAGTAACTTAAGGTTTTTGACTGGATCGTCCTGGCCGATCATGCGATCGTCCAGGATGATATGATCGTATCAATCATCCTTAATTACTCCTTTGATTTCCTAATCAATTAAGGCATAATTTGTGAATATTGTTCAGGCCGATCAATGATCGTCCTGACCGATAAATTAAAAATACAGTATACCTTAATTTTCTATGGCGGCAACTTCTTTCTGTGTCAAGCTTATCATCCTAACCGATACACGTATCGTCCAGGCCGATCTATTAATGTCGGCTGCCTTAATTAAGAATCCTTATTTCGACTCTCTGTTTTAAGCCTGATCGTCCAGGCCGATCCAAAAATCGTCCTGGCCGATATGAGTAAAAACAGAAATTCTAAGTCTCTCAAGTGTGTGTGTGAAGGGTTACTTAGCATCAGTCTCTTTGACCATTACAAGTAGACTCAAGAAGTGAAAAACAAAAGTACAGACTGACTCAACCCTAAACCTACGCAATCCTGAATTTGCTTCGTCTTGTTCGTCCGTTCTTCGATTCCTGAAACGTTAGAAGCAACAAGCAGTCTAAGAAAATAGTGATTGTCAATCATAAAACATAGGCCATAAAAATAGATTTGCAACAAATGTTAACACTATAGTTGCTCCCTTAGAAAAAATTGGTGGTGCTCACCCTATTTATCAGTCTATGATAGATTTTAACAACATGATTTTGTAATGTAATTTAATTGATATTGGTTTCTCTGGTAATATTTTCACTTGCTGTTGAGGCAATTTATGGTAACATTTAGATCGTGCGTGCTAACTTTTAAAAAATCATTGGATCTATTACTACATTGGTACTCATGTTGAGCACCTTAGTAGAACTACTTTTTATCACTCCCACCACCTTATTCGTACAAATTTGGTACATAGAGCTTGCCTTTCTAAATTTTGTTTTCAAAATATATTGTTTAAAGATAACTCATTTTGACAATGGTTTATTGCTACTCGCAATCTCCTTTGCTTCTAATAATTCTATACATGGTATGAAAAGACTTTGGCTTAAACTTAAAAGTTTTAAATTTAAAATAAATTTGTAAAAAAAAAAATTATTTAAAAAAATATTTTCAATGCTATATGGGTTGTTAAAAATATGTTTAATTTGAGGGATATTAACTGCCTGAATGACCCTACTGATGGTAACTTTAAGCTTCTAATGATGCTAAAACTTCTCTACTTCAATTGAAAGCTCAAGAAGAGTATTTTTTGAAACAAAAAGCAGATTGTATACTACAGGAAAATGACTCATTACCGGCAGCTTATTTGGGCAGTTATCATAAGATTTCTGACGGTTTTGGAAAATATCGTCGGCTTGGCGGCCGTTTAAAATCCGCCGGTAAAATTCATGGAGGAAATCATTTCCTGAGGAAGAACCGCCGATCCAGACCGTCGATAATTGATGAATTTCCTATAGTGGTAAAACTTTCATACCTTAGTAAATAATAAAAGTTCTATGAATAATCTAAATTAGATCACTTTTGTTGAATGTACTATTTTAGAGAATGCTAAGGATAATTTCAATTATGTGTCATCATTTTAAAAAATATGCATAATAAGAATTACAACCCTAACCTTATAAAGCTTCCCCACCTCATCTATGTTATTATTAGGGTGGTGTATAGTGGTAGCCTTATTCAGCCCCCTACTTATAAGAATATATTTGACATTATCAATTTTATGAATATTGATTCTGAGGCTGGTCCTAATGGGTTCAGGATAAACTTTTTTTTTTTTTTAAATTAATGGAATATTATTAATGATGATTTACATGAGCCTATTTTAGATTTCTTTGATGGTTACCCTATCCAGAAAAAAATTTCCTTCCACTTTTATATTCTTATTCCTTTGAAGAATGTCACTAATTATTAGGATGGTTGTCATCCCATTAGTCTCTATTCCATTTTTTGAAAAATTATTTTAATAAATTTAATGAGCCACTTTACTCCTTTCCTTCCTAACCTTATTGCTACTTATCAAATTGATTTTTCCAAGGAGAGAACCATCTCTGATAATATTTTTCTTGCATAGTAATTACTTCATAATCTATTTATCAAGGTGTGAGGGGGGAATATTATCTTTAAATTAGATGTTGCTAAAGCTTATGATAACAATAACTTGAGTTTTTCTTATAACTTTTAACAATTGTTTTATTTTAATTCTTCATATATCAAGCTCATTAAAAATTTCATAGAAGGTTATTTTTTGTGATTATTAATGGAAAAAAGTAATGGCTTTTTAAATTTCTCTCAAGGATTTAGACAAGGTGATCCTTGTTCTCCTGCTTAATTTATTATAGCTAGTGAATATTTTCCTAGTGGCAATGTTAATCATTAAGATAATCACCCTAATTTCTCCCATAAAACTTTGGATGGTCTTATCATTATGATAGTAGTATATTTACTAATAGTTCATTGAATACGATTAATATTGTTTTGAGATTTTAACATAAATTTGATAATACTAGTGGCCTTTTTCTTAATAACATCAAGAGTTGTTTCATTGCTTCCAAAAATTTTCGTTATGATTTGAATAGTAATATTAATGGTATTACTAGTTTTATGAAAAGTTCCATGCATATTAAATTCTTGGGGGCACCTATTTGCATAGGCAAGATAAAGTCTTTTCTTTTTGTTGAACTTATTTCTTCTATGCAAAATTTCATGGTTTAATTTGTTAACTTTGGGGAAACTTACTCTTATTAGGAGTGTCTTGTGCTCCTTTTTTTTTTTTTTTTGAAAAGTTCAATCAGCAATAAAATTTTATTAACAACCAAATTACTTACAAGACGATTCTTCCTTCAACAATTCTAAAATTGAAGGAGGAACTTTATCTCTAGAAAAGTCATCCCAAAAGAAGGATGAGAAGTGAGCATAGTTAGCACAAAAATGAGCTAACTTATTATAATTCCTATTAAGAAAAGAAAAAATGAATTGCTTAAATTTGAAAAGAAAATCTAAATCCTTAGGCTTTAGAAATTATTCATTAATCCACTTATTTTTAAAAGCACAATGAGAGATCTTGATGACGTTAAGATTATCACCCTCAATCACTATACCTTTAGCTTCAAGCATCCAATCTTTGATATAATCTCTCAAAGACAAAATTGCTAATAGCTCCATTTGGGCACAATCCCAATGTAGACTATGAAATCCGAAAGCAGCTAAACTTCTGCCTTTACAGTCCCTAAAAATACCACCGATGTCAGTGCTGTTGTTGTGAAAAACTAAAGCATCAATGTTTACCTTGATCCAACCCGGAGGAGGAGAATTCCAAGAGGATTCAAACAACTTAATAAGCTGATTAGCATCCCAGATTTCACAGATTGAACAAGAATTGAAGGAACAAACTATCTGAATAATAGCTCTTGAAGCAATAGAAAAACTGCTTTCATTAACGCCTCCATGTACTACTTTATTTCTACTATTCCAGTAGTAGAAAATCATAGAGCAAAGAAGATTTCCAAGAAATGGATTTGAATCAGCCGAACTGCTCAAAACTTGATAACAACAAAGTAAAGAATCAAATTTAGGAATATTAAAATGCCAGTCATCTAGCACTTTCAATACTCTCTTGATAAAAAACATTTAGAAAGCACATGCTCTATGTCTTCCATCTCTAGACTTCCCCTCGGACAACCTCCACAATCAGCAAGCCTTCTATATAAAAGAAAAGGAAACGTAGGAATACCGTTCTTACTTATCCTCCACCAGAACATGTCAATTTTAGGCTTTAATTTTAACTTTTTCCTCCATTTAAAAGTATCATCTTCACTGATTTCTTCAATTTTTTTCTCATAAATGATGGCTGCAATAGATTTTCCAGATAACTTCTTGATACACTCCATCTTGTTTTCAATTTGATCTGAATGGATTGGAATTGAAAGGATCAATTCAATAAGCATGTCACCAAAATAGAGCTTTAATTTTCTGGCATCCCATCTTCCTCCTGTGATAAAATCTGAAACTTGGCTGAACACTTAATCAATAATGGTTACAAAAGTTGGCCACTTGTCAAATGTCTTATCCATTATCCACCTATCTTTGAAAGTATCAATATACTCTCCATTAGAAACTGTCAATCTCATCACCGGATGAAGGAATTCTGCACCATTCTGAATTATTTTCAATGATGGAGAGTAACACCTACTATTACCACCATTCCACAGTACCTCCCCATTTTTTGTCTCTTAAAACTCTATTTAAAAGAGTATTGGGCTTCATAATGAAATTCAAGGCATGTTTAGACCTCAAAGGTCCCAACTTATCTACTAAAGATTGTAAACCATAGCCACCTTTGTTTTTTGGTTTACACAATGAGTTCCATGAAACATAGTGCAAACCATCACTACCATATCTTTTATTCCAAATAAAATCTCTACACACTTTCTCCACTTCATATAAAACCCTCAAAGGAATCAAAGAATGACTGGCTTGATAGGTAGTTAAAGACAGTACAGAAGAATTAATCAAAGTCACTTTACCTGGAAGAGAAATGACTTTTGTACCCAAAATATTCATCTTGGCTGCTGCTTTAACAATAATTTTGCTAAAATTTGCATTTACCAATCTCCTGAGAGCTAATTTAACTCCTAAATAATCCATTTCCTTTACCATCTTCATTTTAATTACTTTGAGAAGGGATCTATAATCCCTTTTCTTTACTGATTTGGCTGAATAATCCACAGATTTAAGCAAGTTAATTTTTTGTCCAGTCCAAGTACAATAATTCTTCAAGATTTTGACCACTTTCTTCAAACAATTCTTATTAGCTCTTGAGAATATTATAATGTCACCACATACATTAAATGTGAGATTAAAGGGCCTCTTGGACTGACTTTAATACCAATCCTCTTACCATTATTTCCAAGTTCTTCTAATAATAATTGAGAGCACATGATAAAACGGAATGGTGACAAGGGGCACCCTTGTCTAAAACCACAATCTTCCTCTATCCACTTAGTACTTTCACCATTAATTAAAATTGAAAATTTTGGATTAACTACACATTCCAAAATTAAATCAGAAAAAGGTTTAGGAAATCCAAACCAGTCCAACACTTTTTCCAAAGTAGACCAACACATGTTGTCATAGGCCTGCTCCGTATTAACTTTAATATTAACTAGACCATTCTTAGCTTTAGAGTGTATAAATTTATTAAACACTTCTTGAGCTAGGAGTAATTGGTCAGCCATAGATCGCCCCTTGATAAAAGTATATTGTTCAACAGAAATGATCTTAGGAAGAACAAAACTCATCCTATTTAAGAACTCTTGAAGTAAAAAATTCTTTAATAGCAGCCCAAACATCATTCTTAATGATAAACGAATAGGATTTAATGAAAGAATATGTTATGCCATCAAAACCTGGTGAAATATTGGATCCCAAGTTTGAAATGGTATCCTCCAGCTCCTTTACAAAAAATTCTTCACTAAGAATTTTACAATCTTCCACGTTTAGTCTGTTACCAGGTTCCGGCCACCCATTTAAACTGCAGCTCCTAGCTTCCATTTGTAATTGAAGAATTTGATGAAAACTTCTTCAATACTTTGCTTGTCCTCACAAATTACTCCCTCCTCATTCTTCACACCATTGATTCTATTAGCATTTCTCCTTGCCGAGGCATATGCATGGAAGAATTTGGAATTAGAGTCTCCTTTATTCAACCATTGAAACTTGGCCCTTTACTTCCATCACATGCTAAGCCTCCATAAAGTATTATTGAATTCAGCAATTTTGGATCTTAAACAGCAAAGTTTCAGATCTAATAATCCTCCCAAATCAATTTCTTCCTTTTGTAAATCCAGAATTTCACTTTTCAGCTTTTCTTTTAATTCTGTCAAATTTTTATGCTTCTCCTTATTCCAAAAAAATAAGGATCTCAAAGTTCTCTTGAACTTAGAATTAAGTATATCTGAAGCAGAACCCTTTGTCTTTTTTGTTCCAAGCTACAAGAATTATAGAATGCGAGGCTTTATAAGATAACCAAGTATCTTCAAACATAAATCTCCTTCCTTTTGTTAACCTGGATGCCAAGATTTTAATAGATAATGGACAATGGTCCGATGCAATCCTGGCTAGATGCTTAACCAACGTCGTTTGGAGAATATTAAGAGAAGCACAATTAATAAGGCATCGGTCCAGCCTCTCCAAAATCCTTCCTCCTCCATTTTTATTATTACACCAAGTGAATTTAGGACCCATGTAGTCGACTTCGTGTAAATCTCCTCTATTCATTAACGAGATCATATCTTTAGATCCTTGAGAGTGTACAAACTTCTTTCCCCCTCTTTTATCACTTTGAGAGATTTTGCAATTAAAATCTCCCTCGATAATCCATGGAAAATCATCATCAAAATACTTTTCCAGATTTTCCAAAGAATTCTTCTTTTACTGTTTTCCCTGCTGCCGTAGACTGTAGCTATCATCCATGTTTGATGATTTTTAATTTTAAGTCTACCCACCACCACCTGCTCATTAGCTTCTACAACTTCAAAGGTTTCCAAATCTTGTCTCCAACACACCAAGATACTGTTAAAATAGTTGCTATTTGCATGCTTTATATTTTTGCAACTTGTATAGTTTTGATGATTCCAAACATTATTGTTCAAATTTGTATTTATCTGCTAACAATTTTAAAGATTTGTATTTTCTCTTGTGTGTACAAACATTTCAGGAAAATCAGACTCAAGACTACGAAGACTTCAAATCAGATTCAACATGAGATACTTTGTGAATTTGAAGCTTGTATTTTTCTTTGAATTAAATTTGAATAGGAGTGATTATAATTGAGTGAATAAAAACATACACACACACATAAGGAGATCATATATAAGTTATACTGATCGTACGGGATGATATCAGATCGTACGGGACGATCAGACAGTTATCTCCTATTGAGCACATAGAACGAATAGGAACTTGCTTGAAAAATTTTCTAAGTCTTATTCGTCCGGGAAGAAATTAATTATCGTCCAGAACGATCTGGTCTCTATAAAATTTTCGTCCATACAAAATTAATTATCGTCAAAAAATGAGTTTCTCTCTGTAAAATTTTTGTCCAGACAAAATTAATTATCGTCCAGGACGATCCGGTCTCTGTAAAATTTTTGTCCAGACGAAATTAATTATCGTCAGAAAATGATCTGCTCTCTATAAAAATTTCATCCAGATGAACCAATTTTCGTCTAGACGATTAACCGACTTAGAACGGTTTTCAGCAGTTTTCTAGAACGACCTAGTAATAATCGTTAGTACTGAACGAACTTAGTTCATACGGGACGATCAGTGTGTACGAAGACATTTCGTACAAATATACAAATAGGGTCATTTGAAAGCGTTTAAGTAAAATCGTCTAGGATGATCCATGATCGTACGGGACGATCCACTGCGTACAGAATTGAAAATTTGCAGTTTTTGGGCGATTTTTCTTGTCTTTTGTATATATAGTCCAAATTAGACAACCACCCAATCTTTTTGTCATTTGATCTTCGTGCCTCTTGAGAGAATAGCTAAAGAGAGAGTGTGAGAGTGCATTCAAAGGAGGATTCCTACCACTGGAGCGTGAAGGCTTCACTTGGAGTTCAAAGGTAAGAATCTCTACTTATGAATTGGGATTACTTCACTCTTTTCTTTCTTCCTTCTAGATTTCTTGTGAGAAGATCAGTCAAGGAGGTCCGGTTTGCTTCCGACACTTGGAGAGTGTGAATAGCCAAAAGGATAGCTTCCTATACTTGGAGAGTGTGAACAGCCGGAAGGGTTCTCTGCCCACACTAGGAGAGTGTGAAAGGACGGACGGTTCTCTGCCAATACTGGGGATTGTGTAAAAGGACGACGGTTCTTTGCCAGCACTGGGGATTGTGTAAAAGGACGACGGTTCTCTGCCGCACCGGGTAGTGGTGAAAAGAGTGTATTGTAAAGGCTTCTCCGCCTTGTTGTGGGTGCAAAAGGAGAGTCACTATTGGTATTAGTGCAATACTCAGAGGGTGCCTCTGGGGAGTGGATGTAGGTCTGGTTATAGACCGAACCACTATAAATCTGGTGTCATTTACTTTACAGTTTTTATGTTTCCGCATTTTATTTTTTTTAAGTCTTAAAAACTCTGTGGTTGAAAAAAACTTTTTCTACAAAACTTAAAAGATACAATTTTTATTTTGGTTCAACATTATTTTAAAAGAGGGATTAAAATTTTTAAACTACCAATTCACCCCCCTCTTGGTAGCCTTTGGGACATTAACTTAGGCTTAACAACCTAATTACTAGACTCAACAAGTGGTATCAGAGCTTCGTTTCAAAATCGTAAGTTTGAACTACTTTTTGATTAACGTATATGGCTACATTTAGAAATCAAAACACACCTGAGGGTTACTCTATCACTAGAACTCCACTGTTTTGACAATATTCCTTTTGATTTTTGGAAAACACGCATGTCTACTTTCTTACAGTCACTTGATTATCGCATGTGGATGCTAGTCCAAGAAGGTTACACAAAACCAACTAGATTAGTTGATGGAGTTAGGGTAGAAACACCTTATGCAGATTGGACTATAGAAGAACGTGACTTAGCACAATTAAATGCCAAATGTTTAAATAGTTTCTTTTGTGCTTTAAAATCTGAAGACTACATGCGAGTTTCCACTTGCAAAAGCGGAAAGGACATATGGGATAAACTTTGTATAACTTATGAAGGGACAAATGAGGTTAAGCAATCAAGACTGAATATCTTATTACATGACTATGAATTATTTCGCATGAAACCTAATGAATCTAATTCAGACATGTACACAAGATTCACATAAATTGTCACTTCTTTGCATGCGCTTGGTAGGGAATTAACTAATGCTGAAATGGTCAATAAAATTCTTTGATGTTTACCTACTGCTTATGATGCTAAAATTACTGCAATTACAGAGTCTAAAGATCTTAATATTTACTCCATTGACAATCTTCTTGGTTCACTCATTGCTTAGGAGCAAGGAGTAAGTCAAAGAAAGATTGATGCAAATGAACCACGAAAGGAGAAGAATATTGCACTAAAGATGGAAGAGTTAGAGAGTGAACACTCACAACCTGAGGATGAAGATGATATTGCACTGATGAATAGACAATTTAGAATGTTTTTAAAGAGAAAGCATAAGAGACGCCAGCATTGGAATAGAAGTAAGTTTAACAGAAATGGCAAGGTTTCTAATGAAATAATTTGTTATGAATGCAAAAAACCAGGTCATATCAAGACTGATTGCTCAAAACTCAAAACCACTCCTAGCAAGGAGAAAGTAGAGGAGAAACCAAAGGTAAAAAAGGGAAAAAAGAAATTTCAAAGAGCTTTCTGGGCAGATTTAGCTTCAGACTCATCTGAGACTGAAAAAGAAGAAGAAGTTACAAATCTTTGCTTGATAGCAGACAATATAGATCACTCAGATCAAGAAGATGTATGTGACTTAACCTATGATGAATTATTTAAAGTTTCTGAACACATGCATGATGCATATAATAAAATGAAAAAGATACATGCTAGTGTAAGCTTAGAACTGGAAGAGCTCAAGAAGGAACATGAAATCCTTAGGAAAGATCATGCTTTAATAGATGACAACCACATGAAACTACTTGATGAATATGATGACTTGAATAAAAAATTTGAAAATTTAAAAACATTCTATGCTGAACTTGAAAAAGAATTTAAGAATTTTAAGGATGAATGTGAGAGCAAGACATATAAAATTAATTATACCAATCGAATCTTGGAAGATATGAATTCATTTTACAAACTCACAATAAGAGCTCTCAAGGATAATAGGAACCCCCCTAAACTTGAAGATTTTATAAATCCAAAATATTATCCTAAATTCATGAAATCTCTTAGAAGACAATCATATGGAAGAAAATATAAGAATATTTTTCTTAATGTTAAATATAATAATTGTGGATTTTTGGGACATATAGCTCACACCTATACTTTAAAGATGAAATCTAATTTGGTGTGGAGAACTAAGATGCATAAACCTAGACATATCATACATGCATCTGATTATAAATTTCATAATGGTGAACCCAAACTTGTTTGGGTTCCCAGGTCTAACATTTGAGAATTTTGTAGGATTGCTCTCAAACAAAACCTCGTGGGAGCATATGGTAAATGGACAGTGGATGTTCAAAGCATATGACTAGAGATACTGCTCAATTCATAATGCTGGAAGCCAGGAGTGGAGGCAAGGTTACACTTCAAGATAATACTACAAAGAAAGTGATTGGATCAGGCATGATTAGAAATTTGAAAAACTTTTTCATAGACAATGTGTTATTAGTTGAAGGCTTAAAACATAATTTGTTGAGCATAAGTCAGCTATGTGATAAGGGCTATAATGTAAAAATTTTACCTACTAGCTGCATAATAAGCCTAAATGAGAAAAATGTTTTAAATGGAAAAAGGGTAAACAATGTTTACATGCTAGATTTAAATTGTATTCAATCTCCTACTATTTTTTGTTTGAAAACTATGTCTGATGAATCATGGCTTTGGCATAGGAGAATTTGTCATTCTAGTATGAAAAATCTTAGGAGAATTACCCCAAAGTACTTAGTGAGAGGTATACCAAAACTAGACTTTACTAAGGACCACCTTTGTGATGAATGTCAATTAGGAAAATAAGTGAAGTCCTCTTTTAAGTCTAATAAGGATCTTAGAACTAGTAAACCATTGGAAATTCTTCACATGAATCTCTTTGGACCTGTAGGAACTGTAAGTCTAGGAGGGAAGGTATACGGACTTGTTATAGTAGATGATTTCTCAAGATTCCCTTGGGTTAGATTTCTTTTTCATAAGAGTGAATCGTTTGAGGAATTCAAAAAAATTTCTACTTGGATTCAAAGAAAACTAGGGAGTGAAATAATTTCTATACAAAGTGATCATGTAGGAGAATTTGAAAATAAAAGATTTAAAAATTTCTGTAAAGAAAAAGGGATTGATCAAAATTTTTCTGCACCTAGAACCCCTCAACAAAATGGGGTAGTTAAAAGGAAAAACAGAACATTAATAGAAGCCGCCCGAGCAATATTGGTAGAATACTCAATTCCTATATATTTTTGGGCTGAGGCGGTTAGCACTGCATGTTATGTTCTGAATAGGGTGAATGTGAGATCAAATTTGAATAAAACACCTTATGAGTTGCTAAAAGATAAAACACCTAATTTATCTCATTTGCATGTATTTGGTTGCAAGGTGTTCATACATAATAATGGAAAATCTGCCTTAGGAAAATTTGATCCAAAATCAGATGAAGGAATTTTTGTTGGATATTCAAGTGTTGGAAAATCTTATAGGGTATTCAACAAAAGAACTTTAGTCATTGAAGGAACCACACATGTTGTATTTGATGAATCTGGAAATTTGGAAGAGCCAAATGTTGTTGAAGAAGAGATTGAAGAAAACTCCCAAAAGATTGATAGATTAAATTTGGAAGAAAATGTGGAAGAAAATTTGAAAAGAGATAACCCTTTGCCTAGAGATTTGAGATTTTCTAAAAACCACCCAAGAGAATTGATTATAGGTGAACCTAGTGAGGGTGTTAGAACTAGGCATGGATTAAACAAGGAAGTCAATCATTCAGCCTTTATTTCAATAATAGAACCCACTAATATTAATCAAGAACTTTCTGATGAATTTTGGATATTGGCCATGTAAGAAGAGTTAAATCAATTTGTAAGAAATAAAGTTTGGGAATTAACTACAAGGCCAAAAGATCAAAGTGTTGTTGAAACCAAGTGGGTGTTTAAAAATAAAATGAATGACTCAGGAGTAGTCATTAGAAATAAGGCTAGATTAGTTGCTAAGGGGTATAATCAAATTGAAGGAATTGATTTTGAGGAGACTTTTGCACCTGTAGCTAGACTTGAAGCAATTAGGGTTTTAATAGCATTTGCCTGTTTTAAAGGTTTTAAATTCTTTCAAATGGATGTCAAGAGTGCCTTTTTAATTGGGGTAATTGAGAAAGATATTTTTGTAGAACATCCTCCAGGTTTTGAAAATTCTAAATACCCAAATCATGTTTTCAAGTTAAAAAAGACATTATATGGATTGAAACAGGCACCTAGGGCTTGGTATGAGATGTTAAGCACCTTCCTACTTGAAAGATCTGAAAGTTCGATGGGGATGTTAAGCCCTATGAACTTAGTCCAAAAGCTAACAAAGAGAGGTGAATTGGATAATAAAAAGGATTCTTTAAACAAAGAAATAAAATCACAAACCAAATCACCATAATGAAAACCAAGTGCGGAAATTAAAATGCGGAAGCAATAATAAGAAAAGAACACACCGGATTTATAGTGGTTCGGTCAAACCTTGACCTACATCCACTCCTTGGAGGCACCCTCCAAGTATTGCACTACAAAACGTGACTCTCCTTTAGCCCCCACAGCTAGGCGAAGAAGCCCTTACAAAATCACTTCCACCTCCCCCGGTGCGGCGGAGTCGCCGGGTCCTTTGACACCAAAGAGACTTCTTCTTTGGTGAACTTACCTCGAGACAAGCCTTGAATCCGATGGTACTAAGGTGCGAGTTCACCGGAGCAACCGTGTGGAACGCCCTCCACAATCCCTTGAGTCCCCCCTCACAGGATCTTCTCCCTCTCTCAAACTCCACCCTTTCCACTCTCCCTTTCAAGCTCTCTCTTTAAGTTTCCCCCACAAGAATGAAGCTACAATGGCTGCCAAAGACACTTACAAAGTGTCATGCCAAAGCTTAAATAGAAGCTCTCAAAACGAGCTCATTAATGCAAGTTGCCGACATTATCATCCAGGACGATAGACATATCGTCCTGGCCGATCAGTACAAATTAAGCTCATTAGCCCGGGATGATTTGAGACGATCAGAAGAAAATTGGTTACATCATCCAGGCTGTTCTCACGATCATCCTGGCCGATAAGTTTAAAACCGACTTCAATCGTCCTGATCATAGCCCTGAATACAAGCTGTCCGATGAAGATCGTTCAGGCCATCGTCCTGGCCGATCATTCGATCGTCCCGGACGATGTGATCGTATCAATCAACCATTAATGCTTTCCAAAGATACCAGATCAATTTAGGCATGATTGAGTTAGATCGTCCTAGATGATAATAATATCGTCCGGGCCGATTTCCTAAAACAAAGAATTCCTAAACTGATTATGGCGGATGATTCTTTCTGAATTGAGATTATCATCCTGGCCGATACAGGAATCGTCCAGGCCGATCTGTTGACGGCTGCCTTAATGAGGATGCCCTAAATAGGGTTTCTGATTTTGGACAGATCGTCCAGGACGATATAAATATCGTCCTGGCCGATATTACCAAAAATAGAGAACTTATAGGGAAGAACAGGAGATCTTCTAAATTACAATCCAACTGGTCCCACACCAAATACAACAGACTCAAGAAAGGAAAAAGATTACAAACTAAATCAGACCTAGTCTACCAAATCTTGAGCTGATTCCAAATTGCAGTTCGATCGTGGGAACCTGAAACGTTAGCACATAAGGCAATCGTAGAGAAATAAGGAATGCTTACTATCATCAAAATCATAAACCATAGATCCGCAACAAGATCTTTTGAAAAAGAAAGTGTGGATACAACTCTCTTTTTAAGGAAATTTGGAAATGATATACTCATTGTTCAAATTTATGTGGATGATATCATCTTTGGATCTTTAAATAAAATTTTTTGTGATGATTTTTCTAAAATAATGAGTAGTGAATTTGAAATGAGTCTAATGTGAGATTTAAATTACTTTCTAGGATTTAGCATTAAGCAACTTGAGGAAGGTACATTTCTTAGTCAAACTAAATATATTAAGGACATCCTCAAAAAATATAAAATGAATAATGCTAAACCTGTTAGTACACTAATGAGTTCCTCAATTCAGTTGGATAAGGACCTTAAGGGAAAATCTATTGATCAAAAGAAATTTAGAGGGATAATTGGATCTTTACTTTACTTGACTGCTAGCCGACCAGATATTATGTTCAGTGTTTGCTTATGTGCTAGATTTCAATCAGATCCAAAAGAATCACATTTGACAGTGGTGAAAAGGATTTTAAGATATTTACTAGGAACTCAAAACTTAGGGATTTGGTATCCTAAGTTTAGCTCTTCATTTGAAATTATTGGTTACTCAGATTCTGACTTTGCAGGCTATAGAGTGGATAGGAAAAGCACTTCTCGAACATGTCAATTCATTAGAAATTCATTAGTTTCAAGGTCTAGTAGAAAATAAAATTCAATGACACTATCTACTGCAGAAGCAGAATACATTGCATTAGGAAGTTGTGTGGCACAAGTACTTTAGTTAAAACAACAGTTGATTGATTTAGGATTAACTATAGGCACTATTCCAATTTATTGTGACAATACTAGTGCTATTTGCATTTACAAATCCTATTCAACATTCTAGAACCAAACACATTGACATAAGACATCATTTCATAAGGGATCATGTATCCAAGGGAGAAATTGAACTCACACATGTTTCAACTGAAAATCAACTTGCAGACATTTTTACAAAATCTTTAGCATTTGATACATTCAGTACATTAAGAACAAGGTTTGGTGTTATTGATTTGAATGCTTAAATAAAAATGTTTTTGCAACATTGATATTTATGTTTTCTTAGTTTATTTGTCTTTGATTTTGTTTTGAATTTTGTGATTTTTGAGTGTTTTGATTGAGTTTATTTTAGAGTCTGTGGTTTTGTCTTTGTTTTCTGTGTTTTGAATGTTTTGTTTGTTTTTCTTCAATAAAAAATTCAAAAATCCAAAAATGTGTGGAAATCGTTCGGGACAAATTTTTTTTTTCGTACTGGACGATGTGTGTTAAATTCAGTTTGCGTGATATTAAACATTTTGAGAGCAGTCTTTAATGTAGTTCGTTTGTACGATCTAATGATCGTCCAGGACAAAAATTTTTTCTCAAACATCGGGATGTTTGAATGCAGCGGTTGAGTGGATAAGGCAGTTTTAAATGTGAAATTTATCCGTACGAACTTTTTGTTCGTCTAGACGAACAGACATCGTTTCATTGTAGGGGACGGTTTTCAACTGACATTAAAACGAATTAAATTTTGATCGTCTGTACGAAATTTTTTTGACTGTATGATCGGTCAAGTCAAAAGTCTGTACAAAAGGACGCATCATAAATTGTGTTGATTACGAAGAGTCGTTTCATTTTAGACGATTTGGATCATCTGCACGAAGTTTTTCATCCAGACGAACGATAATTTTTGTCCAGGACGAACTGTTTTCATCCAGGACGAACGTATCGTTTTCGTTAAATATGAACAAATTTTAACTCAACAATCACATCTCCAAACTCCACTTTCAATCCCTTTGGACTTTAAATCGACAATGGCCTCCTCAAGCAAAAGATAAAAGGTGTTGGATAAGAAACCTCATAGAAATGCCTCTGAAAACTTCCTTTCAAAGGCAAATGAGGAATCCTTTCCTTGTTTTGCATCTGCCAAAATTACACCTTCTCGCATTCTGATTCAAAGCGAGATAAATTTCAAGGTAATGCACCTTTTTGCTTCCACCCAGTTTGGATTCATTCATTCTCTCGTCCACCTCTACAACAAACAAACTTTTCTATATTTCCTAGCCAACATGAGTTTCAACTCAGACCACTCCTGCATAAGTTCTTTTGTTTTCAAACAAAAAGTTGAAATCACCAAGCACGACATAGGTGTCTTTCTGAACTTAAGAACTGAAGGCTACAGAGCCCACACCCTTATGAATGAAAACAAATTCGAATGGTATCAAATCGCTAGAGTTTCAGGAATGACCAGAAATGCTCGAATCATCCAGCACATTCTTCGATCTTCAATCATTCCTAAAGCTGGTGATAGGATCAATATTACCCCACTCCTTTCTGTTTTGACCTTTTTGATTATGGATCATAAGCCTATCGATGAAGCCCAACTTATCCTAGACCATCTTTATGGGCTTTTAGAAATTGGACATGCAGAATAGAAGAGAAAAGGGAACATCTCATTAGGACACTTAGTTACAAACATTTTGGAAAAGAAATACAACTTAGTGCATCCTGATGATGAATACGAAGAGCCGATCAACTACAATGATGCTTCTTTTAGAGAAATTTTCAAGGAGGAAAAAGGGAAAGCACATGCCAGTGCTTCTGAAGAAGAAAAAGAAGGAGAGCAAACTTCTGCACCTCAATCAGATTATCAGAATTTGATTGAGAAATTTGACAAACTTGGGACTCATGTTGATCAAAGATTTGATCAAATTGATGCTCAACTCCTGCAGCAGCAACAGGACATTGGTATTATCAGAAATGAATTTCATGAAATCAATACCAATGTTATGATGATGGCCTCCTACTTCAACCTATTTAGTGGCATTCCTCCTCCACCTCCAGAAGAATAGAGAATGAACGATGATTTACTTTATGTTTATTGTATTTGTATTTATTTTAGTGTTTATTCTAGTATTTGTTCTAGTTGTGTTTGTTTGTCATTATTTTTAAATTTTAGTGTATTTTCTTTTGTATTGATATTATGAAATGATCCTGTAATCCTTTTCATAAATATCAATATATGTTATAGTTGTTTTTTATTTTGAATTGTTATTGAAATGTGTTTAGTTTTTATGAATTTCATTAATCTTTTTAATCCTAATTGTTTTTAAATTAGATTGTAATTTGAGATTAATTACATTAGAAAATCATGTCGTTCTAAGTTTAAAATTTGTATATAACTTGTCATAATTAGAATTTTTAATCTCATGTCTATTAATTTAGACTACATAAAAGTTAATATTATTATTACAATTTAGATGTTTTCTTTTTTTGTATTTTTTTGCTTAAGTGATATTTATGCACTTAGAAAAATTTGAAATTTTATATTATTGATCTTGGAAAGAATTGATTTCAATTACTCTTGAAAATTTTACAAAGAGTACAAAAAATTAAAAGGAATGCGCAAAAGTTCGCAAATATGAAAAACAAGCATAAAATTTGTCCAATGTCAAAAGATACACAAAAATGTGCCAAAATTAGAAAAAGATGCGCAAAGCGTCACATGTGGTAATTCTCTTCTTTCCAAATTCTGTCAATCTGTTAATTCAAATTAATCGTATGTTCATTTATATTTTATTGAATTTGAAATATATAATTTTTATTCATCTCTCTTTTGTAATGATTTTCTATATTCAAATGTCTAAATTGAATCATGTTTTTGATAAATTCTTCTTACTTACAATGTTATATCACTTCTTAAATTCTATGAATTTCGATGAGTTATCTAATGTTATTAGTTTTAGATTGCATACCTTATGTCAATCACCATTTAGATTAAATTTTTCAAATGAATTTCATATAATTACTTACATTTCTTGTCTATTTCTTCTTCACTTTTTGTTGTTATCAAAAAGGGGGAGAAATTATTGTGTTTGTATGTTTTGGTTGTTTGCATTTTGAGAGTGATGACTTTTTGTTAAAAAAAAAAAAATAAACAAATTGTTCTATGCTTCAAAATGCCTCTTTATTTTCATGAATTCATCAATTCAGGGGGAGTTAAGGAGATTTGTTTAAATTGAAATCATACAAACAATAATTGTTTTGCCATCATCAAAAAGGGGGAGATTGTTAAAATAGTTGTTATTTGTATGCTTTACATTTTTACAACTTGTATAGTTTTGATGATTCCAAACATTATTGTTCAAATGTGTAGTTATCGTTTAATAATTTTAGAAGATTTCTATTTGCTCTTGTGTGTACTAACATTTCAGGAAAATCAGACTCCAGACTACGATGACTTCAAATCAAATTCAACATGAGATACTTTGTGAATTTGAAGCTTGTATTTTTCTTTGAATTAAATTTGAAAGGGAGTGATTGTAATTGAGTGAATAAAAACATACACACACACATAAGGAGATCATATATAAGTTATACTGATCGTACGGGACGATATCAGATCGTACGGGATGATCAGACAGTTATCTCCTATTGAGCACATAGAACGAATAGGAACTGGCTTGAAAAATTTTCTAAGTCCTATTTGTCTGGGACGAAATTAATTATCGTCAAGGACGATCTGGTCTCTGTAAAATTTTTGTCCAGGCGAAATTAATTATCGTCAGAAAACGAGTTGCTCTCTGTAAAATTTTCGTCCAGATGAAATTAATTATCGTCCAGGACGATCTGGTCTCTGTAAAATTTTCGTCCAGACGAAATTAATTATCGTCAGAAAATGATCTGCTCTCTGTAAAAATTTTATCCAGACGAACCAATTTTCGACCAGACGATTAACCGACTTAGAACGGTTTTCAGCAGTTTTCTAGAACGACCTAGTAATAACCGTACGTACCGGACGAACTTAGTTCGTACGAGACGATCAGTGTGTACGAAGACATTTCGTACACATATACAAATAGGGTCGTTTCAAAGCGTTTAAGTAAAATTTTCCAGGACGATCCAGAATCGTACGGGACGATCCACTGCGTAAAGAATTGAAAATTTACAATTTTTGGGCGGTTTTTCTTGTCTTTTGTATATATAGTCCAAATTAGACTGTCACCCAATCTTTTTGTCATTTGATCTTCGTGCCTCTTGAGAGAATAGCTAAGGAGAGAGTGTGAGAGTGCATTCAAAGGAGGATTTCTACCACTGGAGCGTGAAGGCTTCACTTGGAGTTCAAAGATAAGAATCTCTACTTGTGAATTGGGATTACTTCACTCTTTTCTTTCATCCTTCTAGATTTCTTGTGAGAAGATCTTTCAAGAAAATCTGGTTCGCTTCCGACACTTGCAAAGTGTGAATAGCCGAAAGGGTTGCTTCCTACACTTGGAGAGTGTGAACAGATATAGGATTCTCTGCCCACACTAGGAGAGTGTGAAAGGATAGAAGGGTTCTCTGCCCACACTAGGAGAGTGTGAAAGGACGAACAGTTCTCTGCCAGCACTAGGGATTGTGTAAAAGGACGATGGTTCTCTGTCGCACCAGGTAGTGGTGAAAATAGTGTGTTGTAAAGGCTTCTCCGCCTTGTTGTGGGTGCAAAAGAAGAGTCACTATTGGTATTAGTGCAATACTCAGAGGGTGCCTCCGGGGAGTGGATGTAGGTCTGGTTATAGACCGAACCAATATAAATCTGGTGTCATTTACTTTACAGTTTTTACGTTTCCGCATTTTATTTTTTTAAGTCTTAAAAACTCTGTGGTTGAAAAAAACTTTTTCTACAAAACTTAAAAGAAACAATTTTTATTTCGGTTCAACATAATTTTAAAAGAGGGATTAAAATTTTTAAACTACCAATTCACCCCCCTCTTGGTAGCCTTTGGGACATTAACTTAGGCTTAACAACCTAATTACTAGACTCAACAGATACCACCTGATAGTCCAACTGCCGGATACATGAATGAATCCCACAGTTCACCAATAAATTTTCTGACTTCTTTAGACTCCATAGAATAAACTTTAGTTTCCATAAGGCCCACAAACAAAGCATCATTATCCTTCACAATTTCTTTCAAATACCTAGAGGCAACCACCTTCCTTGCCCTCCTATAATTCCAAAAAATTAGGGAACTCATTTTTTCTTTGAAGTGGGATTAGACCCACCCCAAATACTCTTAGGATCACATTTCCTTGTTTTAGACTTTAAAGAGTTATTCCCTAATGATTTTAATTATTTTTACAACTTAAAGTTTACTTCTCCAAGAACAGGATTCTCCACCAATTCATTACTATCACTAGTAACTTTAACAGATTTGTCCTCCTCCTCTAAGTCTTCTAGACTTTATTCAACCAAAGTAATTTCTTTTACTGGATCATCCTTTCCTCCTTCATTAACAGATTGTAGAATAGAAAACATATTTTTACTGTTGATATCAACCAAACCCTGACCTGAAGATATACTTTCAGCTATGAATTCTGATGAATACCTTTTTTTCCAGAACAGGAATAGTTTCATCAACAGTCTTCTTATTGTGGCTTTTCCCATTAGATTTTTGAATAACCATTTCCTTCACTGCATTCTCCTAAATCTTGACATCTGAACCTTGATAGGGAATACTTGAGTTCGCAGGTAATCCTTTAGGACTTACCTGAGTTCGCAAGCAACCCTTTCCCAAACTGATAACATCCAGAGTAAATTCTGACTTGCTAATTTACCCTTCTTCAAGTTGAAGAGTAGCTGAGTTTCTTTTTTCTGGATTATCTTGTATCACTTCTTTAGCTACACTTACATCCTTAACAGATATAGTTTTGTCCACCTCAACCACTGGAGCAACCGGTCTTCTTAAAAACCTGGAATAGTTAATATTAACGCACTTATTGCTTTGTTTAGAAAACCTTTTCTTCTTATGATTCACCAAGATCCATGGACCATAAACAGGTTCTTTGGATAATATTTGCTTCTTACCTTCTTTTAAACCTTCAGCCTCTTCATTTGCAACCTCCAACTCCTTATGAACTTCATTCAAAGGCATACAATCCTTCTCTACATGCCCTATCTTACCACAAACAAAATAGAAATTTGAAACCTTTTCATACTCCACTTTTTGAAAGAATCTACCACATAGAATATCAACCCAAACTCCTAAAGGAAGAGGTTGATTAAGTTGGATTCTCACACATACTCTAGCAAATTCTCTTCTTCCCCAATTGAACATATTTCCATTTAACATCATAGGTTTTCCAACTCTTGATGCAATTCAAGCAACATTTTTCTCATCCCAACATTATAGAGGTAAATGAGGCATACTAATCCATATAGAAGAAGAAAGTCCCTTTTGTTGAAGAAGAATTGAATTCCAGAGACCACCTCTCCATACCTACTATGTGTTCATTTATAAACCATGGTCCTCCAAATTGCACCGCTTCCACCATTTCTTCAGAAGAGAAAGAACACAAAAACCAACCACATCCTAATGTAGTAAAGTGGAATTGTCCAAGCTGCTTCCATTGCTTTCTTAACTCCCATGCCACCATATGAGAAGGTAACTCCTTCCCTAAAATTTTGATAACCAAAGAATTTGACAGCTTTTTAGCATTTAAATCCTCCGATTCATCATTGAGCTTTACTGCTTTTCCATCATCTGAAATGACCACATAATCTTCATTGAATTCCAATTTTATGTATGGCTTTTTACTCCAAAGATTCATTGAACTAGAATCAACCAACATAGGCAATTCTACAGTCACCTTATCTCCATTCAATTTATTTGCTTTTTCCAAAACAGAATGAACATTTTTGTTAACCGTATTTCGTAAATCTTCATTTATCTCGCTGCGAAAAAGTCCAGGGATTGCATTTGAATTCACAAACTGGTTAAAAAAGATCTTCATTACAGAAGTCGATGCCGCATTATTAGATGGAAAACCAGATGATTTTATGCTTTTTGGAGTAACCGTATCTCCCAAATCAACTACAGCCTTACCTTTTCCTTCCACATGCTTTACCTCCATATGCGATGTAACTGCACCTTCTTTAATAACCAATGCTCCTTGATGTTTCATCAACAAAATTTTACCTACCTGAATTGAATTCAAGATCTCCATATCACCTTCATTCTCCTTAGCCAACTGGGAATTCGAACCCCAAGATTGAAATGAGCTAACCACTTCTACATTCAGGGCTTCCCGGAGTTTATCCACCACCTTCGTTACTTCATATTCTCAGCACAAGAATTACGGACATCCTTGGGAGAATCACCTGCGATACGCCGGCGATCGTCCTCTCCCATCAGTTCTCCGACCGTTACCGCCAAACAGAATTTCAAATTTCCTTTTCTCTCACTTACGGTTACTCAATTACATCTTCAAACAATATAACTTGCTCTAGTCGGTTTCAATTAGTTGGAGAGATTTTCTATAAATTCTTCTAGAGGGGTACCCCATATCATTCAAATTTTATCCGGTCTTATTGGAGTGATTATTGTGGAGTGGTTGAGGAAGGTGGTTTTGGTTATAAAAGGATGATTGATTTGTCCGATGCTTTTTCTATTAATATGTGGTTTTTTTTATTTGTGCCAAGCAAAGCATGTTGACTAAGTTTATGACATCTCAGTATTATATTGGAAAACATGCTACTACCTGCTTTTACAAAAAAGGTTATTCTAATGTTTGGTAGAGACTATGTAACATCAAATGGGAAGCGAAGAACCTAATCCAATGTGGTTTGGGTCGAGGTAACATTTGTTCTAGCAAGATCATTGGTTAGTTTCTTCTTCAAGAGATTCCTCGCTGAACACTAATACTACTTCTAATATTAAAGTGAGTTATTTTATATCTGACAACAATTCAGATTATAATGAATTGGCTAAAGTGATCCATGGTCTAGGGTTAATCATATTTTAAATATCCCTCTTAATTTTGATTATGAAGACTATTTATTTATTTAAGCTTTCCAATAGTGCTAATTTTAGACTTAAAGAGGCTTGAAATATTCTTAGAATTAAAAACATTTTTTCTTTTATGTTCTTTATGATATGGAATAAAAGTATTCTCATATCCATTGCTATTTTGGTTTGGAGATTTATGCACAGGTATGTCACCTTTTTATGACAATTTACTGTGTAGAGGTTTGTTTCACCAATTAGATGTTAATTTTGCTCCCATATTGTGAATGTGCATCATGTGTTAATCTCTAACCCTCTTGCTGCTAAAGTATGGATTTTTTCCATGACATGTTTAGATTTAAAAATTTATGTGGAAATATTAGTAGACTTGATATGCTCAATAATTTGTTTGTCAATTCTAATGGCCACCTTAAGAATGTGATACCCTCTTCATTATGTAATTTTTATTGTTTGCTAGAAAGGATTTTTTTTTTAAATAATATTAGCATGAACCATTGGCACATTTTTAATAAAATTTAATGATAAAGTCCTGAAGCTTTTTTCTGGTAATTTTTTAGGCATTAATAATTTTAGTCTTTGTTTTGTCATGACATAGAATTTAGGTATTATTTTGCTTGATAAGAAAGCTATTCATGAGCCAAAGTTGTTTTTCTGGATTACGCCCAAACCACATATTTTTAAGTTGAATGCAATTGGATCTATAAAAAGTTCTGGTTGTGTTGTGGCAGTATTATCAACGATTCTTTTGGTAACACTATTATGGCTCATGTTGGTTATTTATATTGATGTTATGTTATTTATATTGAGTGTCTTTAATTTCATATGTTCTTAAGAAATGTTTTTCCTTTGCATAACTAACATTTGGATTGATGTGGATGCCGTTAATAGCCTTCACTATTTGAAGATATTTGAAACCCAGATCTATATGTTTTATGTGATATTAAGCGACTCTTGATTCTTTTAAGTTTCAATATGACTTATTGCGTGCTAGAAAATACGCGGCTGTAGAGTTTGTAAATTCACGTCCGAGCATTATATGGAAATTCAGCACACAAACAAAAAAGAGAATGAACATCATAGTTTTTACATGGAAAACCCAAAAAGGGAAAAAACCACGGGACCTCGCCCAGCTGAAAAGTTCCACTAGTGTTTTTGTAAATTACAAGAAAACTGATTCATCCCACAAATCGGGATGATCAGATTACAACTTAAAGCAAAATTACAAAGTTTTGCAGATTCCCATCGTTTCTCAAAAATCCGGCAGAGTTTCGGCGTATTCAGGCGGGAGGGAGAGCTCCGGCGGTGGTCGAGGAGGAGAGGATTCTCCTTTTCCCCTTTCTCTTCTTCTTCTCTCTCTTCACTTGAGTCCCCTTTGTGAAGAATGAGGGCTCTATTTATAGTTTTTCTGGTGTGGCATGGCTTCTAAGTAGGCGTGAGATCAGGGGCGAATAGTGAGTGGTTTGAATGGATGACCGATATTGAACCCTTCGATCATGCACCGCTTGATGGACAATTGAAAGCCTTAATGATGTTGGAATTCAACAATCTTAAGCTTGTTGGATTTGTTTCGTCGAGCCTCTTGATTCGAGTATAAGCTTGTTAAAATCAAAGACTATTTGGTAACTCAAATTGTGGTTTTAACCTTCCAACGGCACTTCGGGTCCTTGATTTGGACCCATTTGGGCTCAGATTGGGTCAAATTTGGTGTCGTTGGGTTTGTATTTCCGAGATGCTCAGTTTGACCATAGGCTCTCTAAAATCGAAGTTTTAATGCTCTTAATTTCAATTTTTTAAGTTTTTAGTTAGATTTTGCCTCGAGATTCGTGCTTGATCAAAATAATGTTTTGAGGATACATTAGTTGCCCACCTATTTTTTGACGTTATAGCTTCAGGAGTCCGAAAATATGCGTCACGAATTTTAGAGCATTTTTTCCGAGTGACTCAAAATTGATCTTGTGTGTGGGATCTCCGAACGGCTTTGAAAGTGTCAAAATTGTGTGTGGAACGTCGAAAATTGATCCCGAAAACCCCTAAAATGTTTAATTTGGACTTTTCGGGGCGAAAAAGTGGACCCAGAACAAATCGGGCATCCAAACCGGCCAGACTAGCAGGACCGGCCGGCCGGCCGCTACCGCCGCCATCGCCAGCGTAGAACAGCGGCCTCGGGCCACTACAGCGCGGAAACGCGGACCGCTCGCACGGAACCACGGACCGCTCTCCCGGAACTGCAGATTGCTCCCACGGAACTGTAGACCGCTCCTGCGGTCCGCTCGCGCGGATCACCAGCGCGGCACTTTAAGCCACTCGCGCGGAACCATCCGCGGCCACTAACGCGGGAACTTGCCGCTTGCGACCTTGCGACCTTACACGATCCGCGCGCTGCGGGTCGTGATTCACGTGCCACACGCACAAATTTTAGGTGGCAGTTTCGCTGCCACAGCCTTAAGTGGGCCCCACCAGCTAAAAAAATGTTTTTTTTTGGCTATTTTTGGCTCAAAAAATTTCAAAAAATTTCAGAAAAATTTAGAAAAATAGGAAATTCCAAAAATAGCAATAACATTCCTCTTCTTCCTTACAAACCTATGAATAGTCCCCCAAGACCTTTATAAAAAATTGTACCTTCTCTTTTTCTTCCTCTGGCTCACTCATAGTTGAGTCTTTCGCTTTTTTTGAGTGGGAAATTTCTCCTGCTCGAATTAACTCCCCTCCTCTCATGTAGAACTTTAGGAGATTTCTTGTCTTCCCCCAGCTTTCTAACAGTTGAGGGTTCCACTTTTTTCGAGTGGGAAATTTCCCCTGCTCGAATTAGCACCCCTCCTCTCATGAAGAAGTTTAGGAGATTTTTCTCCTCCCCCGGCTTTCTGACAGTTGAGGCTTCCTCTTTTTTCGAGTGAGAAAATTCCCCTGCTCGAATTAGCGCCCCTCCTCTCGTGTAGAAGTTTAGGGGTTTTCTCTCCCGGCTTTTCACCCATTTCTTTTCCTGCTCTAGGGGCTTTCTGCTATCTTTTGTAGTAGATCTTCCCTACTTAGAATTCCCCCCACACATTTAGCAAGGAAATCGAAATGGGTGATCGCACTTCTACCAAAGATGTTTCCATCGAAGAAGATCCCACTACTGCCCGTTCTGAGGGTTCGAAGAAGGCTCCCAAGGAGACAAAAGCTAATGCTGTTATCTCTACCATCACCAAAGATTCTTTCATCTCTTTTAGGAAAAAGTTCCATTTTCCTAATGATTTGGTGATGAAGGTGCCGACGAGATCTGATCGTGCCTACTTACCTCCCTAGGGATACGCGACAGTGTACGAGTTTAGTTTATGAGCGGGGTTGTGATTTTTTCCATGTCTTGAGCTGATTGATATCCTAACGATTTGCAGATTGAGTTTGTCTCAATTTTCTTATTGGGCTATGTCAGTCGTAGTGGGCTTGATCGCATTTTTTAAAGACCGTGGAGTGGTATTGTCTGCAGAATGCCTATCCCGGATGTGGCATATCTATACTGATGCGCAGAGACGTGTCTTTTTCAGATCCAAGTGGTTGGATATTCGTACCTGGGATCCATCCAAATATTGGATTAGTGATTTCTTCTTCATGCAGAATGATTGGGGCCTCTAAGAAAGATGGCGAACATTGAAGGAGCTACCTATCCCCCTTTATATTGGAGCGAAAGACTTATTGAATATGTTGAAGCTTCCTGATATTGATGCTCTCCGTTACGAGATGCATTGTCTGAGCAGGTGCATAGAAGAGGAATATTTATTCAAGGTGGGACTATCCACTCATGTAGGTAGGACGCATGCACAGAAGTGGAAGAAATTTGTGAAAGTCCTGGAGACCCAAAAAATTCAATCCAAGCGACCTGAGGGTAAGGGAGATTCAAAGGTGCCTAAGAAGAAGAAGTCAGACGAAGTTTTGATAGTTGCCGGCAAGGGTCCTCGCTTTTCTCTGTCTAGGATATACATTCCAAAGGATGTTCTGAAACATAAGTGCATTGGTTATCGACGAGCCGAGGAGTTGGTGAGTTCACCATCTCTCCATTTCCCTTGTATTTGTATACACATTTTCAGAGAAAGACTTTCACTTATTGATTCTTTTTTGAACAGTACCTTGAGGTGAACAAAATCTTAGATGACTGGAACGATGAATTCGTGAAGGTCAAATACCTTCAAGGGGAATATAAGAAGTAATACGACGTTAGAGTTAAGGAGATGGAGGCGATGGAGAATAAACTTGAACAATGTATAACAGAATTGGCGAACAAGATCTCTTCAGCCTCCTCCCAGAATGAGCAGATGGATCGTTTGCATATACAGTTGGTGGAGGCAGAGGCAACAAACAACCAACAGCTGAAAATATGCAAATCCTTGAGGCTGGGAATAAGATTCTCCTGAATAAGTTGTCGGAGAAGGTAGCTCAACTGTCACCGTCTGCATCCGTAGAAGAGTTCAAAAAATCTTACACTTTTAAGATATTTGTCGAGGATCAAGTCCAGGAAGCCCGCAATTATTTTTATGACGTAGAGGTGAAGGATTTAGAAGCAGAGCTTATGGAAGATGGCTTCATTAAAGGCTTCATAAAGGGCATTCATGCAGTGCAATACAAGAATAGAGGGGAGATCGAGGGGTTGACTCTGAGCCAGGCTTCTGGTGATCCTTCTCCAGATTCTGGCCATGAAGAATTAAAGAGTGATTTGCAAAATATCTTCCCTTTGGAAGATAACGACAATGATATTCTTGAGATTCTGTAGAATTACTTTGATGCTTTCTGTGTCACTTTTATTTTTGTTGTGGAGATTGTACGTATGTTCCTGCTGTTCGTTTGTTGCTATTTTTAGACTATATACTTGATGTTTGTGGGTTTTATATATAAAAAAGACATTTTTCTTTTTCATATATGTTAACTTGAGTGTTAATGTAGTTTTTTTGACTTGCATGAATGCGAGAGATATCCGCTTTGGAACACTCTGACCTATCCGAGGTTGTTAATCAAAGCACTTACTTGATGATTTTAACCTGTGTGGAATAGGTCATACTAAATTCCCCTGGGATTAGTCGCCTAGTGATTGAGATACAACATTAGTTGTGTATTTCTCGAATCATAGGAAAAATGCTCGAATAGAAGAGATAGTACAATGACAAAGCAAACATCACATTATTGTATTATATAAAATAGTACGATAATTCCCTAGTAAACTTAGGGATACGAAAAGAAGTGTTCTTTTACAATCAACATATAGAGAGTGTACGAAAAACTTAAAAGATACAAAGCATGGATACAAAGCAAAACAAATACCACAAATGACATCACACTAAACAGATAGTAGCATCAACTTCTACTGATAGTACTTGCGAAAGTTAACCACATTCCAAGTTCAGGGAAGCATCTTTCCGTTGGCATCATTCAATTTGAAGGTCCCAGGCTTGACCATAGATGCTACAAAGAAAGGACCTTCCCATAGAGGAGAGAGCTTATTACGATGAGGGCCTTTTATAGCAGCTTCGATGCTTTGTAGAACTAAACCCTCAATGGAAATAGTTCGAGATTTTACTCTCCGATTGTAATGATGAGCAATCCGTTGATGGTATGCAACGACCCTGAGTGAGGCTTCATCCCTTGCTTCAGGGAGTAGATCTATATTTGTCTTGAGTTTCTCCTCGTTGTTATTGAAGTCAAAAGTCTGAACTCTATTGCTCGGGACTCCAATATCCACTGGTATGACTACTTCTGTATCAAAATAGAGATTAAATGGAGTCTCTCATGTAGGATTCCTGACTGTGGTATGGTAAGCCCAGAGAACATTTGGGAGTTCTTCAACCCACTGCCCCCAGCCTTCATAGGCGTGTCTTCAGCCCTTTAAGAATTGTTCGATTTGTAACCTCCGTTTACCCATTTGCTTGAGGATGGGTGACAGCCGTGTGGATGAGTTGAATATGAAAATCTTTACATAAAGATGTAATGATTTTTCCAATAAACTGAGTTCCGTTGTCGATAATGACCTTTGTTGGAATACCGAAACGACAAATTATATTCTTTCATAAGAATTGTTTAGCATTTGCTTCGGTAATTTTTGCTAAGGATTCTGCTTCCACCAACTTCGTGAAGTATTCTACAGTCAGGAAGATGAATTTTTGTTGTCTTATGGCTATAGGGAAGGGTTCCATTATGTCAATTCTCCACTAGGAAAAAGGCCAGGGGCTTTGAAGTGATGTAAGTTCTAGAGCTGGAGTTAGGGTGAGATTGGAAAAAAATTGGAAGTTCTTGCACTTTCGTGTAAACCTAAGTGCGTCTTATTTCATTGTAGGCCAATAGAATCTCTGCCTCATGATTTTATAAGCCAAAGCTCTTTCTCCCAAATGCTCTCCACATACTCTCGAATGAACTTCCCGGAGCGCATAATCAGCTTCTGAAGGTGGAAGACACTTCAGATATGGCCTGGTGAAAGCGCACTTATATAATTCACCATCAATAATGTTGAAATTTGCTGCTCATCTTTGAAGCCTTGTTGCAGCCATAGGTTCTTCAGGCAGTACCCCATCTTATAAAAAAGATAAGATGGGATTGATCCAAGACACCTCCCTTCATTCGTCGAGTGATTGTATGACCCATGGACCTTGAATGCTGGGAAAATGGATTTCCTCAACACATTTCTTCTTGTAGATGTCTCCCGTTGTTGATGTTGCATGTTTTGAAAGAGCATATGCTCTTACATTTTGCTCTCGGAGAACATATATGATCTGATATTCTCCTATACGGGCCAAAAGTAGTTTCACAGTTTTGCAATTTTGGGCCAGTTGCGCTTTGTGGATATCGAATTCTCCCTCTAACTGGGAAGCGACTAGTTATGAATCAGTGTGGACTACTAGGTTATGCACTTCACAATCAATTACTAGTCTTAGTCCAGCGATAAGGGCTTCATACTCTGCCATATTATTTGTTGCTAGAAATTTGAGTTGGAGCCCATATTCAAGAGTAGTTTTCTACGGGGATATTAATTCCAGGCCCAGTGCCAGAACTTCTAGAAGATCCATCAATATACAACGTCCAATACGGAGGAGAAGAAAAAATACTTGATTGAACATCAGATACTGGGACGGTGAATTCAACCACAAAATCTGCAAGAGCTTGAGATTTTATATCAGGTCTAGGCAAGTAGTGAATGTAAAATTCACCCAGTTCTATAGCCCACTTGACGAGCCTACCCGATGCTTCTGGTTTTTGCAGAATATTTTTCAGCGGCAAATTTTTGTAAACCCCGATCGAGTGGGCTTAGAAATAAGGACATAGTTTCCTGACAGAATAAAATAATAACAATGCCGTTATATCTGCTAAGGGATAACATCCTTCTATTTTAGATAGGATTTTAATGACATAGTAGACGCGGCGTTGCGCAGTATTTTCTTCTCGTACTAAGACCGAACTGATGGCTTTGACAAAAATAGCTATGTATAGATACAACTTCTCTCCAGGTGTTGGTTTAGAAAGTAGTGGTGGGGAAGCCAAATACTTGCATAGCAGTTCAAAGACTTCCTGGCATTCATCTGTCCAATGAATTCCAGAGCTGAAAGTGCCTCTTAGTACTTTGAAGAAAGGCAGGTACTTGTCTTCTGAGCGTGCCAAGAAGTGAGACAACGCTGCAATTCTCCCATTCAGCATTTGGACTTCCTTAATGTTCTTAGGTGGCACCATATCTCTTAAAGCCATGATCTTTTTGGATTGGCTTCGATTCTTTTGTGGGTCACCACAAAACCCAAAAATTTTCCAGAAGCGACTCTGAAGGCCGATTTGGAGGGGTTGAGGCACATATTGTAACGTCTCAACAAATGGAAGCATTGCTCCAAGTCAGAAATACGTTGTGACTTTTTGAGACTCTTTACCAACATATCATTGATGTACACCTCCATATTACGTCTAATAAGGGTTTTGAAAAGCTTATTCATGAGACGTTGATAAGTTGCTCCAGCATTCCTGAGCCCGAAGGGCATTACCCGATAATAATACAACCCTTTGTATTTTTGGAATACTGTTGCTTCTTCATCAGCCGAATTCTTCTTGATTTGGTTGTAACCAGAGTAAGTGTCCATGAAACTCAACATCTGATGTCCAGAGGTAGTATCCACTAACTGGTCGATGTGAGGAAGCGGAAAGCTGTCTTTTGGGCAAGCTTTGTTGAGATCTGTATAATCTATGCACATCCTCCATGCTCCACTCCCCTTTTGAACCATGACAACATTTGCCAGCCAAGTAGGATAGTGTACCTCTCGAATGAATTCAGTTTCTAAGAGTTTGTCCACTTCTTGTTCGATCCCCTGTTGCCGATATGGTGCAAAATTTCATTTCTTCTGAATGATTGGTTTGCACGCCGGATTGACCTTAAGGGAGTGTACGATTACTTCAGGGTCAATTCCAGGCATATATGCCGGGCTCCATGCAAAAATATCCTGATTTTCTTGTAGAAAATTCATGAATTCCTTGTTTTCGTTATCTGAGAGAAGTGATCCAATCTGTATCGTCTTTGAAGGATATTCTTCTGAGATAAACACAGTAGTGAGTTCTTCTACGGGGGAAGCTCTCTGTGGAATGTCCTCATTCCGGAGATCAAAGTCCTCAATGCTTAGAGTATCCGTCGGGCGTGTTTTAATCTGTCTGAGATAACAGGTTTGTGCTATTTGTTGATCTCCGCACACCACACTAACTCATGTTGGAGTGTGGAACTTCAGCTTGAGGTGAGGGATAGAAGTGACAATCCTAAAAATTGACTGGAGTGGCCTCTCAAAGATAGCGTTATAAGCCAATTCGGACTTTACAACGACGAACTGGACAGAGTGTGCAGATTGCCAGGGGAATTCTCCAAGTACAACTGAGAGACTGATTATCCCTTCCACTCGCACGGGTTGATTATCAAATCCATATAAAGGACCTGCCACTGGTTGAAGCTTCTCTCTGGCAAGACCCAAATTGAGGAAGGTAGAGTAGAGCATGATATCTATAGAGCTACCGCTATCCACAAGAATTTTCTTAACATTATATCATGGGTCACCTATGCCTGCATTGATAACAAACGGATCTTTGTGAGAGGTTTTTACTCCCCCCAAGTCAGAATCATCAAAGGTGAAGGTGTGATCTACACGGACGTTTTTTGGAGTTGGAACTTCGTCAACATCCAAAAAGACTTTATTGGATAGCAAAGGGCCTCCAGCTATTGTCTCAATTTCTCTGAATGTAATTCGATTATTCACCTGAGGTTTCTGTTGTCGATCTTGCCCCCTTGTGGGACGAGTTTCCTCTCGGGTAGGTAGATCCCGAATAAACTGTCAAAGATAGCCTTGACGGATAAGCCTTTCAATTTCCTCCTTCAATTTTCTACAGGCTTCGGTAGTGTTGCCACGACTACGTCGGAAGTAGCATTATTGGTCCTGATTTCCTGTATTTGGCTTCAAGGGATGTGGCCACTTTACTGTATCCAGATCTCGAACAGCTGTTAACACATTTGCTCGAGATGTATTGAGAGGAGTGTACTCTTTCTCCTATTGAGGTTCTCATCGTGGCAATAGAGGCCTCGGGGGTAGATTATTATTCCCTTGCTTCTTTCGTTGTGATGAAGGATTATCTGTCCCTGGTGCACCCTTGCGCTTTCCAGTAGATTGTTTAAACTATTTTTTATGGGCGTTTATAGCCTCGTCTGCCAAGATTTGAGCTTCCACCCGGTGAATTAAATTGGCATATGAAGGAACAGTGTCGCACATGAGTGCTGAATAGAAGGGGCCAAGGCAAAGGCCTCCAATGAAGACTCCTCTTCACAGTTTAGGGTCTACTCCTGGGATTTGTCGAGCTTCAATGGAGAATAGCTTAAAATACTCTTTTAAAGATTCTCCTTCATTTTGGCGGATTCTGGAGAGGTGAGAAGAATCCTTAGCAATTTTCTGGTTAGCTACGAATTGCTCGACAAAAGCTTTTGCCAATTTTATAAATGTGGGGATCGTTCCTACCGGAAGCGAATAGAACCACGTCCGAGCCTGTCCTTTGAGGGTGGCAAGAAAGACTTGGCAGAGGAGAGCATCTGAGGCTCGTTGAATGTGCGTAATGGTTATGTAGTAGTCGATATGCTAGTACGGGTCGGATGTTCAATCGTAAGACTCTGTCGGAGAATTTGTCTCACTTCCCCTGGGGGGAATTCTTCCTGCACCAATCTTCGTAGTTCATGACGTAGAACGTCAAGAGGGAGTTCAAGAATGTGTGGTTGGGCTGATGTCTCTGGGAGATCTAGAAGAATACAAGGCTACCAAGTTGAGGGCGGAGGATGTGTATAACTTACTGTATCAGCAAGTTTATTATCCTGTCGTGACTGAGGATGTCTTCTAGGCAGAGGAAGATGAATTTCTTCTTTAAGATGTTTGAATTGAACATCTTCAACCCGTGGTGGATCCTGAGGGAGAAGAATTCCCTCCCGTTGTGCCAATGTCGGCTGTCGATTTTGTAGCAGGAGTTGAAGGATCTCATTCTGAGAATCTTCCATCTTCCTGATTCTTTCTTCTAAAGAGGGTCTTGAGGTCCCTTCTCCGGCAACATTCTGTCCCCCATTATAAAAGGAGACAGATATTGAGCGTCTGTGATTCGCAGATTGATTTCTAGATTGGCGGGAGTTGGAGCGAGAAGCTCCAATAATGCGATTTCTACGCCTGTTAACCATCGCAACAATACTTGAAGTTTGTGGGATAGAAGCTTCCCACAGACGGCGTCAAACTGTTGCGTGCTAGAAAATACGCGGCGGTAGAGTTTGTAAATTTGCATCTGAGCGTTGTACGGAGATTCAGCACACAAATAGAAAAGAGAATGAACACCGGAGTTTTTACGTGGAAATCCCAAAAAGGGAAAAAACCACGGGGCCTCGCCCAGCTGAAAATTTTCACTAGTGTTTTTGTAAATTACAAGAAAACTGATTCGTCCCACAAATTTGGACGATCATATTACAACTTGAAGAAAATTTATAAAGTTTTGCGGAATCCCGTCGTTTCCCGAAAATTCGACAGCGTTCCGGCGTATTCAGGCAGCGGGGAAAGCTCCGGTGGTGGTCGAGGAGGAGAGGATTCTCGTTTTTCCCTTTCTCTTCTTCTTCTCTTCTTATTCTCTCTCTTCACTTGAGTCTCCTTTTTGAAGAATGAGGGCTCTATTTATAGTTTTCTTGAGTGGCATGGCTTGTAAATAGGTGTGAGATCAGGGGCGAATAGGGACTGGTTTGTATGGACGGTCGATATTGAACCCTTCGATCATGCACCGTTCGTTGGACATTTGGAGGCCTTAATGATGTCGTAATTCGGCGATTTTTGTCTCGTCGATTCGCTCGATTCAAGTATAAGCTCGTTAAAATCAGAGACCGTTTTGTAACTCAAATTGCGGTTTGACCCTTCTAACGGTGCTTTGGGTCCTTGATTTGGACCCATTTAGGCTCGGATTGGGTCGAATTTGGTGTTGTTGGGTTCGTATTTTTGTGACGCTCAGTTTCACTATAGGCTCACTGAAATCGGAGTTCAAATGCTCTTGATATTATTTTTTGAAATTTCCGGTTAGATTTTGCCTCGAGATTCGTGCTTGATCAAGATAATTTTTTGAGGATACATCATGTCTCATATCCATAAGGAGAGAAACACTTGTGCTAACATGTTAGCTAATTATTGGAGTACTCTTGATTACCTCCTGGATCTTACTTAAACTAATTTGGCAATCTTCATGAAAGGCCTTATTAGGTTGGTTAAACGTAGGATTCCTTATGTTAGGTTCTAGTTCAATTAGTTTTTTTGTTTGCCTTATGGGCATTTTTTTCTTTGCATATGTTCGATGGTATGAATTCTGGGTTTTCTTAAATTCTTCCTTATTAGATTTTTAATCTAATTTTTTGCCTAATCAAATTATTTTTCAGGTTTATCCTTGCTTTCTCTTTTATCTTGTCTTATTTTCCTTCCTTCTGGCTATATTGTTTGGCAGCTCGTAGCAATGATTGTAATTTAATTGACATTAATAATATACTTGATGCGTTCTCATCTGACCCTTTACTGACAATAGGAGAAAAGTTTTGTAATATGAATTTGGAGTTGGAAGTTTTTGTTTTATCCGTAAATTATTAGTGGTGGAGTTCTAATGTTGGGCCCTCTACCTAGCTTTCCTTCCGGAAGTTTTTTTTTTTTTTTTTTAAACTAATATTTTACAACTCTTGCTACGTCTTAATTTAGGATTAGGTTAGGATGCACTCCAGCCTCATTGATTCGTCTAATCCTTTCTCTATCCACTGTGTATGTCTGTGGTGGTTGGGTTTTCTTTGGATAATTTTCAAGCAGCACTTGGGTATGTTCCATGATTTCTTTGTAGTTACTTTAGACCTAAGCTACCTATGCCTAACCTAATTCACTCTATATTTTTTAATTGCAGTCTAACACATACATTATAATTTAACTAGCTGTGCTACTTAGCTAAGGAATTTTTTTCTTTATGGTTTGAATTATGTTTTAAATATTTTTTCTAGACTGCACTGGGGTATTCCTTTTTTATTATTTGTTGTCTTTTACGAATTTGGGTAATTCCTTGTCTTTGCCAATTTATCTTGCTCGAATGGCTGTGCTCTGATCGTTGGTTTTTCCAAGTATCTTTTGAAGTGTTTCTATAACATCGGCTATTGGTTATTTTGGCTTCAGTTGTCTTCTGATTCTCTGAACTGCTTATTTTTTCATGATCTCTAGTAGTGTATTACTGAGTTGTCTTTTAATTTTTTTATTGCCCATTGGGTGTTGGCTTTAGATCTATTCTAAGCTCCAAATTTTGTTTGTTTTGGCTCTGCTCTTAACTTATATTCTTACCTTGATGTTATTGGAGGATTTGTTTGTTGTTGGCTCTATGGTTAGGGGCGTTCCTTTCAGGCGAGTGAGTTTTTCTTTGGGTTATCGGGGTTTTGTTGCCTCGCTGCTACATTTGCTTTTTTATGCATTTTTTCTAGTTGATAGGCTGCGGGTTTTTGGGGGTGCTTGAGGAGTTCTATTGGATGGCTTGGGGTCTTTTGGTCTATCGAGAAGGGACTCTACTGTGTTTGTAATTTGGCTGGTATGGTTTTCTTGAGTCCGCTAGAGTTCTGTTGGTTGGTTGTTTTATTTGGCCATTCCTGCATTGGTTCGTTTTTTTCTTTTATTCTCTTAGGAATTGCTTATGGGTTGTTTCCCTAAAAAAATCTTAACTATTGTTATTATAATTAGAACTATTTGCTTTGTATTTTGATTATGAACCATATTGATGGTTAGTCTAACAGGTTTCCAACAAGGCTTTATATGTTATTTTTTTTTATTAAATTTGAATTGTTATTGCAACAACAAATTCTGTATGTTCTAACTTGTTCATTATATTCTTGAAGCTTATAATAAGTTTTTATGTTGTTCTAAAGAATATTCATTATGGTGGTACTCGATAAATTTTATATCTGCTGCTCTTTTAATTTATCTTTTACATGAGGTTTAAGCTGAATTTCTTGTGACTAATCTCGATTTTTAGGGTTGGCTTCTTGCCTCCTATAGAATATTCATAGGTTTTTTTTGTTTTTTTTTTTTTTTCTTGTACTTAGATGGGATCAAGACTCTTAGGATTTTATTTTCTTTTTGATGTAGCTCTTTGGGGAACAGTGAATCATTGATTTCCCTTAAGGACTTGTAATATTATTTTTTCTATTAATGTGTAGGACCCTCTATGCATTTTAATAAAAAATATTTTTAAGAAATCATTGTTGATACGTCCTCAAAAAATTATCTTGATCGGGCACGAATCTCGATGCAAAATCAAGTTGGAAACTTCAAAAATTAATTCAGAGACCATCTCAACTCCGATTTCAGCAAACTTATAGTCGAACTGAGCGTCTCGGTAATACAAACCTAACGACACCAAATTCAACCCAATCTGAGCCCAAATGGGTCCAAATCACGAACCCAAAGCGCTGTTGGAAGGTTCAAACCACAATTTGGATTACAAAACGGTTTCAAAACATAACATGCTTATAGTCGAATTGAGCGACTTGACGGGACGAATCCAACTAGCCCAAGATTGCTAAATTCCGACATCATTAAGGCCTTCAAATGTCTAACGAACGGTGCACAATCAAGGGATTCAACATTGACCGTCCATTCAACCACTCCCCATTTACCCCTGATCTCTTGCCTATTTACGGGCCATGCCACTCCTCAAAATCTATAAATAGACCTCTCATTTCTTTTGAGGGGAGGACCGAAGCAAGAAGAGAAGAAGAGAAGAAGAGAAGAGAAGTAAAAAGATCCTCCTCAACCACCGTCAGAGTTTCGCCGGACCACCACATAAGGCCCTCGCCTTCGCTGGACCACCACCTAAGGCCCTCGCCCGCCGGACCACCACTTGAGGCCCTCACCACCGCCGGACCACCGCCTGTGGCCGTTGCTCCGCCGAACCAACACTTGAGGCCCTCACCACCGCCTGACGCCGTTGCTCCGCCGGACCACCACTTGAGGCCCTTACCACCACTGGACCACCGTCTGACTTCGTTGCTCCGTCGGACCACCACTAGAGGCCGTCACCTCAGCCAGACAACCGCCTGACGCCGTTGCTCCGCCAGACCACCACTTGAGGCCCTCACCACCGCCTAACACCGTTGCTCCGCCGGACCACCACTTGCGGCCCTCACCACCGTTTGACGTCGATGCTCCGCACGACCACCACTTGAGGCTCTTACCTCAGCCGGACCACCACCTGACATCATTGCTCCGCCGGATCCCCACTTGAGGCCCTTGCCTCCGTCGGACCACCGCCTGACACCGTTGCTCCGCCGGACCACCACTTGAGGCCCTCACCATCTATGGACCACCGCCTGACATCATTGCTCCGCCAGACCACCACTTGAAGCCCTCACAACCGCCGGACCACCGCCTGACGTCATTGCTCTGCCAGACCACCACCTAAGGCCCTCGCCTTTGCCAGACAACCACCTGAGGCCCTGCCTTTTACTGAACCACCACCCGAGGCCCGGACTTCTACCGAACCACCATGTGAGGCCGGAACTTCTATTTAGCCAATGTGCTCTATATGATGTACATTTGTAACATCAAGCTAAGGCCTTCTCTCTAAGAAGGGCCTCATTTGTGATCGACTACAAATACTAGTGGATTCATTCAAACTGGGCCAGGCCCCTTAGTTTTTCCCCCTTTTTAGTGGTTTTCAATGTAAAAAATTGGTGTCTCTTATGAATGTTACACCATCTCACTTATCTGATTGTGTGCTGGATCTTTGTACAATGCTAAGACGTTAAACTATATATTTCTCTACCACCCTGAATACTCCAGGACGTAATTGTTTGGCGCTGTCTGTGGGAACCTAGTTCCCGACTGGGAGGTAATTTTTGCTCTAACCTTAAAAGATCGTTCATGTAAACTTTCTAACTACAGCTATTACTACATCAATTTCATAAGATTCAGATCCGGACTGGGGGGGAAACCTTGACTCCAACTATGATCAAGAAGATCCCTCAAATGCTTTCAATATCAAGATGATATTTCAGAAAAATTCCAGCAAATGCAAGGATACTTTTAATCAATTAAAAGCTTTATACTGTCCCTTACAGGACTTCTACTCCTTGAACAAGGTCTTAATCTCGACCTCAAAAGGGCAGTAACAGTCAAAAGATAGACCATTGTTTACCTTTGATTCGGGATACACGTGGCATTTTCCCCCTCCCAATCAAGGTAAAATTAATCCCATGAGGATTCGATTAGACCTCTTCCATAGATGTTAATATCATTGAGCAAAGGCTCTGACATACAACCTCGGATAGGTCTCACTGTTACAAATATATTTTCATGGATTATGTTTTTGATGTTAGCAAACACTCCTGTTTCTCTATGACTACCTTTTCTACTAACATTTCAAGGCCACGAGATCATACGACAATCGGAACCAGCTCAAGATTAGGGTAGGCTAGGTCTGAGTCAGTCTGTAATTTTCTTTTTCACTTTCTTGAGTCAATTGTAACCTGTGAAGTGTCTGATGCTAAGTATCCTAGACGATCGAGTTATTTTTCTGACTGACTTAGAATTTCTATTTTACCTCACATTATCCTGGACGATCGAGTTTAAAATAGAAAACCTAATAAGAACATCATAGGGTAGCCTTCATTAGCATATCGGCCAAGACGATACTTTTAACGACTAGGATAATATGCTCAAAACAGAAAAAATCTGCCGACATGATCTATTTAGGCATTTTGTATTTTTGGAAATTGGCCAGGACGATCTAGTATCGGCCTGGACAATTTTTTACAATTATAACTAAATTAATATGGCAATTAATAAAAGAAATTAAGGATGTATGATACGATCACTTCGTCCTGGACGATCGCAAGATCGGCCGGGACGATCAGTACAAAAAACCTTAGTTGTCTTGGAAGATAAATATCAAACAACTCAAATTCCGGGCAATGGTCTGGATGACCAGGATCGGCCATATCAAATTCCAGGCGATGCTCTGGATGATTTTCCTCTGATTTGAACTAATCGGTCGCGATGATCGTGAGATCGGCCTGGACGATCATGCTAATTTTGAATCGTCCAGATCATTTTCAGAGCAATTTTCTGGCCGATATTCTATGATTTGAATTTATCATACAGGACGATATGCTTATCGTCCTAAACGATAATGTCGACAACTAGCAATTAATGAGCTTTTTAAAGCTCTTCTATTTAAGGGATATTGTTCAACATTTTGAACAATCTTTTGCTGTTGTCTTGACCTGACAAAGCCTAGAGGAGAGGGAGATAAAGGGAAAGAGAGAGAGAGAGGATCTTGTGAGTGGGAGCTTGTGACAGAGATTCACAAGGGTTGCTCCAAGCATCGTTCCACTTCTTCTTGCACCATCATCTCTTATCCTTGGAAGGGTTGGGAGAGGTAAGCTTTAGCGATCGATCAAGTTTCTCGGCCTATTTTGGGAGGAAGCAAAAGGAGTTGTGTTCTCTACCTTGCCAGGGGTGGCAAAAAGGAGATTTTTTTAAGGGTGCTCCGCCTTGCTGTGGGAGAAAAATAAGAGTCACTTTGGTAGTGCAATACTCGGAGGGCACCTCCGGAAGTGGACGTAGGTCGAGTTGACTTAACCACTATAAATCCTTGTGTTCTTTTTACTACTTTCGCATTTCATTTTTCGCACTCTATTTTCTGTAGTGAGTTTGGTTTGTGATATTTGTGCTTCAATTTACGAAAGTTTTTTAAAATGTCAATTCACCCCCCTGCTGGTTAGCCTTGGGCTAGTTTTTAAGGGCCTAACATCCCTAACGAACTTTCATGTGGTACCAGAGCGGGATTCATAAAAACTGGGTTTGAAAACTTTTTGAATTTTGATCCATGACTAACTTTGGGAATTGTAATACAATGGAAGGATATTCTATTACACGACCACCTTTGTTTCACAATCTTTCTTTTAATTTTTGGAAAACCTGCATATCTACGTTTTACAATCAACTGACTATCGCATGTGGATGCTTACTAAAGAAGGATATTCTCCACATTCTCGTGAACTTAATAGAATTAAAACTGAAGTGTATTTTACTGAATGGAATTTTGATGAAAGAGATTTAGCTCAATAAATGGGAAGTATTTGAATTGCATTTTCTGTGCTTTAAAATCTAAAGAGTACATATGTGTTTCTACTTACTCTACCGGTAAAGAGATTTGGGATAGATTGTGCATTACTTATGAAGGAACCAATGAAGTTAATCAATCTTGTTTGAATTTTCTCTTGCATGACTATGAACATTTTCGTATGAAACCTTCTGAATCAATTTCTAAAATGTAGACAAAGTTTACTCAGAAAACTACTTCTTTGCATGCCTTAGGAAGAGAACATTCAAATTATGAAAAAATGAACAAAATTTGGAGATGCTTGCCTTCCTCTTTTGATGCTAAAATTACTTCAATCACTTAATCTAAAGATTTGAATACCTATTCAATTGATAACTTACTTGGCTCACTCATTGCTTTCGAGAAAGAGGTGAATCAAAGAAATCTTAATGCAACTGAGAAAAGAAAAGAGAAAATTGTGGCATTGAAGGTCAACAACACGAACTCTAATTCTTCCAGGTTTGAAAGCGATGACATTACCTTAATCACAAGGCAATTCAAAAGCTTTCTAAGGAAGAGTCACAAGTATTATCAAAATTGGAGAAAAGATAAGGATAACAAATATTCTAAAGGATCTTCTGATG